>CM072983.1:8755000-10005000 GCA_037013635.1 Plagiodera versicolora | reverse complement strand
AGGTTGTTATTATTGATAAAAATTAAATTTTTTATTGAAAAGCAAGATTAGAAATTCAATTCACCTGTTCATCTTGTGCCAAATTCACAAACATTGGTATTAAATCAGATTTCAAGTATTCCAATTCCACAACTTGTGCTAATTCACCCAGTTTTGTGGCTGCAGCCCTTCGGACCATAGGAGTATCATCTTGACATAATGCTCTAAAATGTGATCTCAACTCTCCCTTCATTGCAGCAGAAATTCTGGGATAACATACCTAAGAGACGTTTTGAAAGCTCTTGAGAAATTGAATAACACTTCTCTTAATGGTACTTACAGAAAATAAACCACATGCTGAAGTTCTGGTAGTGAACCAATCTCCTGCAGCTAGTCTCTGAACCAAAGGGACAAAATGTGACTCTAAGTCAGCAGGACTATGTTGTTGTGCAACTATTCTAAGAGATTCAACAGCTTTATCCCTCACAACAGTCTCTTCAACTGTTGCCAGACTCTCCAGAGGTGGGAGAAGGCAGTATGCATATTCAGGCCCACCCACCAGAGTTATGAATTGTCCTAATTGCTCGGATAAGGCCAGGAGAACTTCATCTTCATCATATATAGTTTCCGTAAGGAAGGGAATTAATTCTGTTCTGGTGCGTTCAACTCCCAATGCCAATGCAATTGTGGAAAGTTTTTTTATTGAATTAAGCCTCAACTAAAATAAAATATATAAATAAATAGCCCCACATGAAGTAACATCATTCATTATATTCAACTTAGTGATAGCATAATTGAACATTAATTAGGTTCATTAGAAAAGTTGTTACCAGGATTTCAGTAATAAGTTTCTTTCATGATTAATGCTATATATAAAATTAATAAATATAAAACAGTATTTATAGAACCAGTACTAATAATCTTTAATAACAACTGTATATAAGATATTAGGAAATAAAAGCATAATATATACAAAATCAACTAAATATATATATATATATATATATATGAAATTTTGAAAAATTAAATGTCATCTCTTGATGTTAAGAGTCTTATATTCAATATTGAATTCAAAACCACAAATCCATTATAGTTTGAAATAGTTTTGACATAATGATGTCATTAAACCAATATTTGAAGCCCTCCATGTTTTTTCCACTGTCATAAAAGCATTCAATAATTTATTTAACTCACTTGAACATCTTCATTTTTGAGTTCGTCAATGAGAACAGCGATGGGATACAAGGAATCATCGCCCGCAGAATCGCTAGCTGCCATTGTAGACCCAAGTCCGGTGGAAGTCGCCGATATCGTCGTTTTAACTCCTTTGAAAACACACTGTGAACGCACCTAACGGAAAATTGATTTTCAATTTCCACAAATGCTCTGGGTGAAGTACGGAAACTGCTTCAACACTTACAAAATTTCGACGGCCTAATTGAAATTCCAAACAATATAAAATAATTGTCCTCTTTGGCACTAACACTTTTTTCGGATAAAGATGGCACTACCACATTGACAATTGACGAATGAAAAACGATTTACGATGGATGACACAAGATTAGAAATCGAGATTGAATACTATGGAGAATCACAATAATATGATTTTTTTTCTCTGAATATCCTTGTACAAATTCACACAGCTCATCGAAATTATCAACTAGTATTGCCTTATCGGAAAATCCAATCATTTATCTCCGATACTCGGCTAAGGTCGATATGAGTTTTCGCCTTGCACTTGGCATCAATGTCAAATATAACCCAAACAAGCGGGAATATCAAACGAAAAAAAACTTAAGAGAAGGAAAATACCTAATCTATCATTCGTAACTTTTGTATAACTAAAATCGATCGCGTTTTCACAATGTCTCAATTTGGGAATAAAGTGAAGTGTGGCCCGTGGAGAAATAATTTATAATAGTGCATATTATTAAATTTTTCTCCTATACCATGTCTTCCAAACTTCATAAAATACATGTTTTCAATTTTATGGGTATTGGATATCTGAGTTTCTTCATATTGGCCATTTATTAATTTCAACTTTCATTTCATATTTTTCTTACAAAATACACAGTACTTGCATGGCCTCTTGAAATCTTCCATTCAATGAAACCATTCTATACAGATCCTACAGTAAAATCGCGTTGAATGACAGATGGTTTTATTTGCCAAGAACACTAATTTTGACCATTACAAATAAACATATTTTCAATTTATTACCACGAAACATATTCAATACATTTAAAAGTACATGTTATATAGAAATTCATCACTCTAAACCATACAATTTCAAAGTTCGGTCCATAGAAGTTGATGCAATGAACCTAGCGTGTTTGCCAAATCTGACTCCAGTTGCTGTTGCTGTATGATCATTGAATACTTTCAATTCTTGCCATTGTCTGCACTGATAAACCCTGGAATGTATATAAAAGTAAGAATCCTGGTTCAAGAAGAGGTGTCTTGAGCGACATAAACTGCCGCCATTGACAGATCCACACATGACAGGAGACATGCTGATAGTTTCATAAACCCAATCAAGCCATATAGCTTCTCAGAGATGCCAATGTATTTCGTGTGTGTAGTTTTCAAATTAACAAGAGAACTGGTGTTAATTGAAGAATGAAACTGTACATTTTTCAATGAAATTTGAATCATGAGTCTGAGGTAGTAGTTCATATTGTAAAAGATCTGGATTTTCATGAAAATTACTTTGGTACATAGGCATATCTCCAAAAGTATTAATTTTCCCACGATAATATTGCCAAATTCGTGTTTCTTCGACCAAAATACATATGTATAAAGAATTCATTGAAATCCAGATTGCTCAATATGTAGACTTTTGCAGACTCTTTGTCAATGTTCAGTCTGTATCATTATTATTTCAGTATCCACATGAAGACAAACCTTTTTTCATCATGGTTCAAGAGCAACAATCATAATATACATTAATTTTGGGTAATTGACAGAATTTAATATTTATTGTAATAAGTATTATTCAAAAATTCTTAGTCAATATGCAAGAATGAATGTCAACAATAGACTGAGAATTTACTGACAAATGAATATGCAGGAATAAAATTGAAATTTGAGTAAATATCAGAGTTAATTTTCTCAAGAGTCCAGATACTCACCTAACATCACTACCTGCTACTGCTAAGTAAGTACCACTCTGATCAAAGCTCAAGTCTTTGATTTGGTACCCCTCATCTAATTGGAGAGTTTTGAAATTTGTCAATTTTCTCAAATCCCACAATTTAACACATGCATCATCAGCAGCTGTGGCTAAATAGTAACCATTTTCTGAGAATGATATGGTTGTAATTGCTCCAGAATGACCTGCAAAAAACAAACATACTACTGGCTGATGAAAGCAAAACCTAATACTCAACCCACCAGTGAAATTAGCAACAATACTTTGTTCTTTCAAATCCCAGATTTTCACTTGTGCATCACCCATTCCTGTACCAAAAATAAGTCCATCAGGATGCAGTTGTGCAGTCGTCAGGGGTACATTGGAATTATCGGAAACTTTGGTCAGCAAATGACCTGTTCTGATATCTGAGAATGCCCAATGTTGGTCTTCTGATGTAGATAAAACATAGTCGCCTGTAGGATGTAGAGATAAACCAGTTACAGGACCATCATGGTGCCTCAGTAGAAGTGTTGTTTGAGAAGTAGGAACATTCCATACACGAATTGTTGAATCAGGAGAAGCTGAAATATAACATAAGTTATAAAAAATGTGTGAAATTTCTTATACTAGTCAGTTTACCTGTTAACACAAGATCTTCGTCAGGATGATAGATAACCTTTGTAACTTTTTTAGTGTGTCCCTTGAGTATGGCCACAACTTGCTCAGTATCTTTATTAAACACTGTAGCATTTTTGTCATTTCCACCAGTCAATACTTTACTTGTATCAGATTTGTGAACATCCAATGCTAAAATACCAGGAATACTTGCAGAATGCAAACCCTAGAATAAAGAAATGTTGAGAAATTGAACCATTTGAATAGTGAAGGAACTAACAATGAGGGATGCCAATGTTTTGAATGATTTGAGCTGTTCCTGTGTTGTCAATTCCTCAGGAACTGTACGTCCTCTCTTTTTACGCTCTTGAGTAAGTACTGTAGCCTTTTCTTGCAACTTTTGTAACACTTCAGTACTCATAACTGCCTGTTCAGTTGGTTGATTTGCAATTCCTGCAGCTTCAGCTGCAACAGCCTACAAAACAATGACAACATAATTTTACTCAATTCTAGAAAACAATGAAGTAAAGGAAATTACCGGCTGTGGTACACTTGTGATTCCAGCTTGTGGTTTGAGAGTAGCAAGAGCTTCTCTAGCAGCTGTTACTTCTTTATTTAATCGGGCAATCACTCTACATGCAGCATCATGCTGATATAGAGCATGACTTAGTTCCTGTCGAGCAGTTTGAAGTTGTTGTCTTTGAGTAAAACTGTACAACATAACTGCATCCCACTCATCTTGAAGTAACTTTAATGTTGCTGGAATGCTTGTAGCGCTAGGTGGCTTGGGCTTCACTATGGGAGGTGCTGAAAATCAGATTTTTTTGTGAAGAAGAAATTCACCAATGGATCATGATTTTACTTTTGATTTCTATTAGCTCATCTAAACTCAACTCCTTGCCACTAATGGGATCGACACCATTTTCCTGAATGTATTTTTCAATAATTCGTCTTTCGAAAATGGCACCAGATGAAGGGGAAACCACAGGGTGATCTGGTACTTCGTTTGAAACTGAAATTAGAATAGGGTTATGTATTACCGGTAAATGAAAGTTTATCAAATTTAATGTAGGTGATGAATGATTCTTGTTAATGGAATACCAGAAGTGTTTTTTTTTCAATATAGAATATAGTTAATATGATAAAGAACTCACTGGCACAATATAACGCCATTTTCACAACAAAGTTAAAACATAAAACAGCAACAATTCAGACAACACGAGTAAAGCAACAAAAAAAATTACATCAGCTAAGAATATTCTACGGAATTTGATATTGTTTCATCGATAATCAGATCGACCTGATTTACAAAGCAATATTTGATTGTCCAAATCTTTATGATGCCAATCGCCTATTGTCATTGTCAAATTGACTTAGTCAATACTCAGTGGTTATTTGTCAATTCCACAAAGCTCATGACATATTTCATAGAAGGAAGTTAACATTACTTGATTTGAATTGAAATTCTATATTCAACGATTTCTTACACCTGCTGCTATATTTTATAGTTGTTACTAAAGGAATGGCTTCATTTAATATCGATTCTGTAACTGCAGCATTACAAAATACTAGAGTCAGCCCCAGTGGAATAAGTTTTGCTGGAAAATCTCTCAAATTAGACAATGAAGATAATGGTCAGTTGTTGAACCACTTTTCAATGCTTAATGTTTCCATGTATGATTTATTTCAGCAAGAGACATCATTAAAGCCATCAATGAATGTAGTGATCTACAGTATCTCAATCTTGAAGGGAACACACTTGGCGTAGATGCATCGAAAGGGATCGCCAAATCATTGGAGAAACATCCTGAATTCAAAAGAGCATTATGGAAAGACTTATTCACTGGAAGAATGAAAACAGAAATTCCTAAAGCCTTGGTAGTTTTAAAGAAGCTCTCTTATCAGATTACCTTGAGTAATTATAAAATATTTTAGGAACATCTTGGAAATGGTTTGGTAACTGCAGGTGCTCGTTTAACAGAACTTGATCTCAGTGACAATGCTTTTGGTCCAATTGGAGTACAAGGATTAGCAGCACTTCTCGAAAGTTCATCTTGTTATGCATTAGAAGAACTTCGCCTGAACAACAATGGTTTGGGTATTACCGGAGGCAAGCTATTGGCATCTGCTCTAATGGATTGCTATAATTGTAGCAAAGGTGAAGGCAAACCATTGGCTCTGAAAGTATTCATTGCCGGAAGGAATCGTTTGGAAAATGATGGAGCAAAGGCATTGGCCCAAGTTTTCAAAGTGAGTTCTTGTAATTGTGAGAAGCTACAAAATTTTGATTAATTCATTGATATTCAGATTGTGGGCACCTTAGAAGAAATATGTATGCCTCAAAATGGAATTTACCATCCAGGAATATCTGCCCTTTCTGATGCATTCACAAATAACAAAAATCTTCAAGTTTTGAACTTGAATGATAATACAATTGGTCCTAAAGGAGCAGAAGCGATAGCCTCCGCCCTACCTGATCTCCAGAATTTGAAAGAGATCAACTTTGGAGACTGCCTACTGAAAACCAAAGGGGCATTATTGTTGGCTGAGGCTCTTAAAAAAGATCATCCAAACTTGGAAGAATTAGTATTAGGATATAATGAAATCAAGAAAAATGGAGGACTTGAAATTGTAGATGCTGTGATAAATAAGAGCAAATTGAAACAATTGATACTTGATGGGAATCAGTTTGGTGAGAAAGGAAAGGAGGAGATTAAGAAAAAATTTAAGGAAATTGGTATGAATAACTATGATATACACATACTAATATTGCAATGGCTTTTTGTAATCTTAGGAAAACTACAAGTATTGGGAAGCCTAGATGAAAATGAATCAGAAGATAGTGAAGATGATACTGAAGAACATGATGAAAGTGAAGAACATACTGAAAGTGAGCACAGTGATGAGGAAAATGATGTAACAGAAGTGGTTCTGTCAACTCATAAAAGTGTGACAGTAGATGAGTTTCTCAGGATACCTAATGCTGATAACTTTTTTGCACTTGGCAATGATAGGATAGACTTGATAACAAAATATGTCAAGGTGAGAAATATTTATATTCATTCATTCAAGTATACATAGTCTTTCAATAACAAAATGTTTCTATTGATATTTTTGTTTTATAAAAGTCCCAAAGTATACCAGACTATGTGAAAATTCTCATGAAAGTATCTGCTCTATCAAATAATACAAAATCTGAAGTGGCTGATTCATCATTGCGCTGTTCTGAACTGCTTTATAAGGATTTATTCAGGATGTCACAAGAAGACAAAAACAGTTCAATGATCAACAATAGCTTATTGATCAATTTGGGTTTGATCAAGGTGAGTTTTATCCCAACTAATTGCTTACTTAATATCATTCAGTTTGAATTATCACAATTAGATTCATCATAACTAAAAATTCCATCGATTATTGATCTTTATTATTGCAGAATGAAGATAAGAAAGAAAAAATTACATGGACACTGGACGGTTGTTTTAATGCTATAAAACTTATAGCTAATCAAAATTATGTTCCTCAAAGTACCAAAGATACACTAAAAGTCTTCATGAAGAAGCAAGTAGATTAGCAGTACTTATTTGAAGTTTGTGATTAATTGTATTTCTTATTCCAGGGAAATTGACAACAATAAAGATCATATAGAAATTAAAAAGCAAATCTGGTCAACATTGAGCTGAATTTTTCTATTTTTTTAATAAATGCTTTCACTGTTATTTTTGGTTTGATTTCATTAAAATTTTGCAGTTCACTTATTTACCTATTACATTGGAATCGTAGATTCAAAAGTATACAGCATGATTTGTTAAAAAAATATCAGGAAATCAGTAGCCTTATGTTGCTAAAAGAATATTTGAGTCGGTTCAAAACTTGTGAGAAGTTCAATGTAGATTGAGTGTAAAAAGTTACTTGTAACTGATATAGTTGTTTGAATGTTTGGGAAGTTTTCTTATCTCAACACTATTTGAAAAGTTATGAATGAAAAAGAATAATGAAACATATGGCGAAAAATGAACCCAAATACTCTGGACAATTGATTGTCAACTATTTATTTGACAGTAGTTTTATTGGAAAATATAAACTAACATATTTTAAATGTCAAAGGAATATTTTCATTGTTCTATCAATGGCATGTCTACAAATTGGGCAAGTCTTACTATAAGTTTGTAATCTAGAATTACATTCACTGCACATACAAACATGTCTACAAGGTAAAACTAAAATACACTTCGGTTCTTCCTGACAAATAACACAATATCTTTCATCAGCATCCTTTGGAGAGCTAACATCTTTTCCAAGGTCTTTTCTGGAATATCTTTGTCCTCTTTCAGTACTTTGCTGTCTTCTTCTTAGTACTCTGTAGTAAATTTTGTATAAACTAGTACTGGTTTGATGAATAAGGTAGGAGAAAATGATTGCATAAAACTGTACAAATAGATATACTAATGAAGCTGCTATAATGATACCAATCACAGATTCAAAAGGCACATTGGTCAAGAAGTCATAAAAAGTTGCAACACGTTCCTTGACAAATTGTTCACTTCCTGCTTGGATCCCAGCTATGTGTTTAGGAATATTGTTACATACATCCACAAAAACAA
Organism: Plagiodera versicolora; assembly: GCA_037013635.1. NCBI lineage: Eukaryota > Metazoa > Arthropoda > Insecta > Coleoptera > Chrysomelidae > Plagiodera > Plagiodera versicolora. The sequence continues at coordinate 9,996,672 of CM072983.1, read as the reverse complement.
CAACTGCCCTCCAGACAGTTAATGGTATAATTGTAACAATAAAATAGACTCCTGACCCAAAAAGTTCAGTTATATGTTTGATAAGCATACATAATTGTATCACGTTATTATTCACATTGGAGATCAAACATTCTAGGAAATGACATACTGATGTTGCAGCTAACAGACATACTTCTAGAGCGTTGTACAGCGACTTTTCACACATATAAATAGCGTATATTATTGTACACCATATTCCAATGAAAAATCGTACTACTGAGTGCTCCACTTCCAAAATATCTCGTACGAAAAATCCAAACGAATCAGAAATCACGCTCATCAATTCAAAGAAATTCTCAATCAGGATACAGCATATATCTAGTAAAATAGACACTAGGAAGACTAAAAATTTTCCTATTTTCAAACTGTAGAGGTAACAGTAAGAAATAATATCAATCAAGTTGAATATCACTGTCAAGATGTTCTCAAACATGTCTCAAACATTTGTATTTTCATGATAAACTAGTTTAAATTTAACTGATTAAATCAAATCCAATTTCTAGGTTATTTGAAATTGACAATTGATTGATGACTTCAAAACCACAGATCAAGCGAAATTTTGAAGCATCTGCATCTGACGTCACAGCCAATTAAAGCAATCGAATGTCAAACGGCTTGGAAGTAATCAGATCTGGAGTCAAAACAATTTCGCTATCTGGACCGCCTGAATGAGTATATCTCAGGCGTTGTGAACATTTAATGGAACGCATCCTATGTACTGCTGAGTGAAATTAATTTGAAGAGTATATACTTTGACTGTATGTTACCTTACCGTCTAATGAGGGTCCCAAGAAATGCCACATATATGCCATATGTAACTCTGTTTTTGTTAATGTCCTACTAGCAGGTTTATGATGGGAATGCACTGGAAACTCGGCATATCAATATTTATTCATTTAACTTTATAATAAATGGAACAGAATTGCTTCAAACAAAATTCAACATCATTTCACCGCACACTACACCAAAACGTACGATCTTTAATAAAAACAATTTTTTTTTTGTTTTAAATATCGCAGAATCAATTGTGTCATACATCGTTGTATTGGTAATAAAATATGCTATTCAATACAGGGTATTTTTTTTTGACGAGCCATATAAAAAAAAATAAATAGTTGATGGTGGTTTCGTCGGAAACGTCGTACGGAAAATCTCTCAAAGCCGTTTGTAGGGATTGAAGAATGGCAATGAGAAAATGTCTTTTGTTTTCTTGTATGTCTTCAAATAACGCCAGAAAAAAATTAAAACGAAATCGGCAATTTTCGTTTTTTCGAGCATATCTCCGGATAACTTATTGGAATTTTGAAATTTTCTGAACGGCACATTGTTAGACTTGGAAATGCGCAACTTTTCTCCTATTTAACCATCTCCGTATCTCTTATGGTTTCTGAGATCCCCATGATAGACATCCTTATCTTGGACACAGTGTATATCAGCTTTTTTCATATTTTTTCTTTAAATAATAAGCTCCTTAACAGTAAAATATTAAATCAGCGGGCTTGAATCCAACAACAATCTCATGATACGAAACACCACAAATGGGACATTGTCGCATATCATCAACTCGATCTTCTTCACAAGCTGGGTAGTACCAACAATGTTTATTATCGTGACGTTTTGGTTTAGAAGCTGTAACCTGTTGCAGAAGCATTCTTTCCAGAGGTTTGCTTTCACGTTGCACTGCAAGTTATCCAGATATGCAGCGGTTTTTTTAAATTTTATAAAGTGTGTGCGCAACATCCTTATAGACGATCAAGCTAGTTTTCGTGTAGTTGAATCACTCGCTAGATGGTTGCGTAGGGTTCTTCCTGGTTGTTTCTGGCTGCAGCAGCATTTATAGATGATACACCTCTTTCTACTATTTTAACGGTGTTATAAATCTGTTGCGAATCCTTTTGTTAAAAACTGGATCCGTTTTCCGTGATGTTACTGAGTGCAAGAGTTTACTATCTTACTGTGATAAAACATTGTTCTAATAAGGCCTTCACAATTTTTTGATAGGCCTTATTGGGGCATGACGCATGGGTAAAAAAAAAATAATTATTACATGAAATAAATCGATAGGTATCGAAGATTTCAGACTCAATGTATAAACGTTTAAGTATTCTATTGACGAAACTCAGCACACCGTGTACGAATAATAAAAAAAAATATTCACTGTTTATTTTGCCAGAATTTTATAAAATGCATTCCGCACTCCGCGTCGTGGTTGTTTTCAACTGCAGGTTTCAAGAAGCTCACGGCATCTAACATTTGCTGATGTACTTTGGTGCAATACTTTGGTGGCAATTTGAAATCGTGAAGTGGGAAATATCGAAAATAGGCCTTATTAGGACATAGATCTTATATCGTTCACTCACCTTACAGATATATAACTAATTAATATATATTTATACATTCAATTAAACGGAAAATTAGTTTCTGTACAAGTTAACGAATGGTCGATCAATCGGCTGCAGCCAATTTTCATTTGAATAAGTAGTATTTTTTTGTTCCACCACATGAAATGTGTAGGCATGCCTTGGTGTCTTCGATTTGTTTGCCTCACTGAAATGAACGACTTGTCCATGTATCAGTACGCAACTCCCTGAAACATAAATACTATTTTCAAAGTACGTCGAAAAAAATATGGAATTCATGCGAGGGTACCTGAATATTCGACCTACCTTTAGGTACAGGACAAGCTGTGAAACTGCTAGATTGGTAATAAGGCAGCGGAGAAGTGTAAACAAGCAGTTCATCTGAGCTCTTATCAGGGTTCCTGATATATCTTCGGTGAACCCCGCTCTTATGAGATCCTCTCGCAAACCAGAGACAGCCGTTTTCTACTGTAGCATCATCCAGAGCTATCCAGAATCCAGCCAAGCGGAGCGGGTCGGTAAAAAGGTAAGTTGCATCTTGATGTCTTATAACTGAAAGGAAAACATTGCATTTTCACTTAGCAATACAAATAATGGGAAATATGTTGATGAGGTTTAATCGCAGATAAATTTGTTGTTTAAAGTTGTTCTTAATAGTTATTTATGTATCAAGGGCGTAAAATGGGCTTTTATGGATCGTAGCGTGTAAGTAATATACTCCTAGGTCCATTAAAGCATATTACGCCCGAAATACATACAACATTTTATGCACGACCCGTATATTTTATTGTAGATACATCTTCATTTCTCAAGCATGATCATCACCGATGAAGTGAGGTTCAGATTATATCGGAAAAAGGAATCAAGAAGTGATGGAATCCACGTTACCATGGTTACTCAGTCAATATAGATTTCCGTTGATGACAATGAAATTTAATTAAGCGCCTGCTCAACTAATTTATTGCCAAGCCAAGTGCCATTTTACCGCCCGGCGGGCGGTAAAGTAGTTCGAGGGCGGTAAAGTGCTACTTTACGCCCGCATATCTGGGCGATAAAGTGCCATTTTACGCCCGGTCGTGCATAAAATAACTTACTCACAAAGCATATGTACGTCGATTGAAAGTCTACTGGACGTCAACTATGTCCACTTGGCGTTTGGATTTGAAATGGACGTAAAACGGACGTCCAATGGACGACATTATTGTACGTCCGTCACCTCACGTCCAATGAACGTCCATTTACGGTCCATGGACACGAAATGGACGTCGTGTGCTATGTGGGTATCGATGAAGAATCTAAAGAATATTCGAGCGTTTAATGAGTGCACTAACCTTCACTGCCAACACCAGGATTTTTGAATATATACATGCTCTGAGGAACAACTGGTTCTTCGAATCCTAACTGGAAAGCAGCTTCTTTAACTTTTTCACAGAAAGTGTATTTCCGGAAAACGGGATTGAGTTCATGAAGAGCATGCCCGATTTTATTGAGAGACAATTCGGGTTCGACTAGTAGCTCCCCTTTAGATCCGATAGCACCTGCTTCGAAGAAGTAACTTATTTTATCTGCACTGTCTAGGAAATATTTATTCTTATTCTGTAATAAGAAAGAAATGGTCATCTACAGTATAAGGAATAATTTGTCTTGGGTATTGTAGTTGAATGATGATGATGCCTTTCCCAGCCAATGAAAAATAAGTTGATAATATGGAGGTATCAACGATAAATCGCGATTTTCGAAGAACAAATTGACCCTATTTTTCCAATTATATCGTAATTTTTCATGCACACTGATACAATGATATATTGTTATATAACCTTTGAATATTCGTTTTCGTATATTCTGTTCATGTTCATTATGTATTCGTTAGTAATTTTTGTTATACGTTCTTATGTATTATAGGTAATTATATTAAATTCATTCAACTATTTTTTTTTGTGAGGTGTGTTTTCTCATGTTCAATTCATGAATATTCTCATAAGTTTAGATAAGTTCTTATGTTTTTACATTGAAATGACACATGAATGAGCTATCGCCCTTTTTAAAAATTACCTGATTTGTTAATTGCTTTGGTCAATTCTTACAACTAAAAATATTGATTCGCTTTGCAAACTATTGAACGGCTAGGGAAGAATGTTATTATCATAATATATTCTATTTTCTATGTTATCATATTCATTTTTGTATACCATATATAGATAATGAATGTTATAGTTCAAAATATACAATAAACACCCAAGAAGTCACCATTATAAAAACAATATTAGATAATTTTATTGATGTTCGTGTTTTCTCTAAATGGAATATCCTGTGAAATAGAATGAAAATATATTGATATTCATCTGAATGTGATCTGATATTTCCATTTATAATTTGACAGTGAAAATAAAATACCATCAGACAACTATTCCAGTATTTTGAAATCGTATATTTTACTTATATCTAATTTAACCAGTAGAATAACTAGTTTAAACCTACCTGTTGGCCTTCCGAATCCGTTGTGCTGAAAACTGTACGTTTTGCTTCTCCTGGCATCGACTTAATCAAATTTTGACACTCATTTTTCATTTCCTCCACTTCTGATTCGCTGAAAAACTTTTCGATAACAGCGAAGCCATTCGTTTCGAACTGGAATAACGTTGAATGATTATTCATACTCTGCGTTTTATTGATAGATATAATTCAATGATCGATGAACTATTTTCAATAAGGAACAGAAGATCATTTGTTAACTTCTGATATATCGAATGAATTGGCTATAATCACCATTAAATATTAATCACTCTATATACTTGTATTAGAGAGAAATAAATTCATTAGTCCTCAATCAGTCTGTTCTCTTTTCAGAGTTGAATCAATTAATTTTCCTGACAGTATTTCACAAAATCCGTGAAAAAAGAAATTCTCATATAGAATCAAATGTGTAATAAAGAAACCCAAAAGTACCAATTATGATAAATTTTCCGTAAATGTTCAGAATAGGACAGTGAGTTTTGAACATCGTATATAATGCGCATATAATGAGTCATATACAGTTTCCTGTCTTTGTGAGATCAAACTTAATTTTTTAAATAACATGTACTCTAAAAATACATTCGAATCGAATGCACTTTTATGTATAAGGATGTTGAATTTTTTATTGATACAGCTATAAATGAATTATTATATTCCAGTCATAATGTGAGATAATGGAGACACGAATGAAATATAGAAACAACACCGCATTATTCACGACATGTATTGGAAATATTTGAATACCTATTTAGATAATATTTTTCCTCATCCATGAATTGGTAAACAAAAAATTTTAGACTGATTAGTTATATATCTCCTGATTTAAATCCACTAGATTCTTTTCGTGTTTTGAATGGTGAACTATCAAGCTGGTAATCAATGCTGATATCCTCAATCAACAATGAAAATAATAATGGCACATGAAATTCGCATTCTTATCTTATGGAATTGATGAAAACTGTAAACATGTGAATCCATTCACAACATGATATAATAATATGTATAGATGTGTATATGCAAATGTATTTTTCAATATTTTCCCAAACACTATGACAATTTTCTCTATTTTAGACTTCAAACTAATTTTATAACTAATTTTATACCCAATTACATAATTTATATTTTATTGATGTTTTGTCTATGCACTGTGCATTATTTTATGTATACACTGACCATATCGACCTTTATCTCTGGTTTTAGAACCTTTATCAATTCCATACCTTAGTTTCTCATATTTTTATCATTTTATATGTTTCTGTTTATATTTCCAAGTTCTTAATGTTTACATTATAGACGCTCCGCACATGTCTAGACTTTTGGAGTCAACCTATGTTTGTTGGAAATATATTTCACTTTAAACAATGTTACTTTTATCTATGTGAACAATAAACAATATTATTATAAATATGCTACTTATAAAACACCTCATCGAAGTTGAATGTGGAATGTTGATTTAAGTTTTCGATATATTATTGTGTATCACGGTGAAATTCCGGGGAAAGATGAGTGATCAGATTCTTGTTGGTTGTGCTTTTATGAAGTGGACTACTTGACACCATGTTATTGAGTTTACCGAGTGTTATGTCAGCTTTTTTCTATAATAGGCTCACAATCAAAATTGATATACGTTGCATCGAAACTATCTAGATCAGCAGATACTATAAATAAACAATTATTTATAACTGTGGGCAACTCAAAATTTCAATACAATTAGTCACTACCATTGTTTCAAATGCATTTACGTTTATGGTATTGCTACTGTATCAGGTAATTTCATCTTGGAAATATATTAAGATTTCAATCGATTTGCGGATCTATTATAAACACATTTAAATGGTATGAATGTGTATGCATTGAGCACCTCCCACGAAGCTATGATTTAACAGCTTTAAATACCCTGATGAGCTATTATTAATCAACCATCGCACGTTCATTCGTTACCTCAATTATTAAACATAATAAGAGAATTAACGCAGTTCATATCAGTGTTAGAGCACATACAACGTTACAAATCCACCGAAAAACATGATTCCTATGAATCAGTGAATCATACGAACATTGTAACTGAACTACTAAAATATACGTACCTTTCTACGAATGTCGTCGAACATATTGGAACTTCTGTTGAGATCGTACACACACTAGATTGGACGTAAGATTCAAAACAATATTATATTCAGGAAAGCTATCATGATTGATATTTAAAAACCTCTTGGTCGAGATTACAGAACCGCTATTGGATTCAAACTAAGCAGCGTAAGCGATGCTGCCAGATCGTTTCTAAATATCCTGAGGAACGCTTGCTATTCATATTTAAAGCTGAGCAATACGCCATCTGATGAAAAAAAAATGCACCGATGTCCTGTGATAAGCAACTGTGATTAGTATCAAGGAGTATAAATTAATAATTTTTATTATCACGTGATATGATCACATTCGCTTTTGAAAACTCATATTTTTGACAGAAAAACAGCGCGAGAAAACTGAGGTGAAACAATCATTAGTTTCAAATTGACTTACTTTATAAGCGTAACGTAACGTATCGATAGCATATAATAAAAACGCAATGCTGACATTTCAGGCTATTCTCAGACGATAAATTCGAAGTGATAGTTTTTAACGCATTTGCTCATTAATAGATATCTTGATCGTCTCTTCATATTCGATATGTTTTTTCATTCACATTAGAAACACAATTTGATGAATAAAATATGTCTCCTCGTTGATTTGTTTCAAACTATAGTATTTCATTTGTGTTTATATTGAAAATTCGAAGAAGTGTGGTCAAAATTGAATATATTTATAGAATTAATTCCTCTGTAGAAGTAACAAAAAATCATGTAACACGTACTCGATTTTTATGAGACATAATATGCCTCAAACTTATAAAAAGGTGTTTAGATGTTTTTTGTATTCTCAATTTACCTAATAATCTATTCATTCATAAAAACGTTTATGTCCATAATTTATATTAACATTTAAAAGATTTTTTATGTGTACTACCTCATATAATCTTGTTATCCATTTGTCTTTGGATTTTTTTTACTAGTAAATATGATATTTGGCTCTTTTGAAAAATATTCTCGAATAATTCTAGATGGATAGGTATTAGAAAATTTTATGTAACATTCCTGGAAAACAACACTAAACAATCGAACAATTATCAATCCTTTATTCGAACAGAATTTCCACATTTGCTGTTCAAATCAACGAAAAAGAAAGAAAATTTTACTGATATTTTCATTAGGAATGGAAACTACGGAAAATATATGACATATGTTAGGAACGATATTGCAATGGATACTTTTCTGTATAACTGAAGCATTAATAGAAATATGATTTAGTGATCAGAATCTAGTTTTGATTATAGTTCATAACAATTAATAGCAATACTCGAAGTACTCTGTTCTTGCTCACTTTTCCAGCATTTCATACTGAAAGTGAAATATGGCAACACTGGTTTGAAGAAGCGCATGTGTACACTGCTCAGTTAGGCTTGTCCTTGTATACCCTTTGGACACAGAATAAAGCTACATAGCTATATAGCTATATATAGCTACATATAGTTAGTTATTCTGTGGTTTGGACACTAGTTGATCGCACTGAGTGAAGTTTAACCAGAACGACTAATGTTACGTATCTTCTCGAATACGATATTAGTAGATTTTATCGAACAATTTATTTCATAACGAATGGGGTATTTAGATTCAACTGTATACAGTGCGTTCATAAAGTGTGGAAACGCTCCATTATCTTACGATATAATTATTTTCAGAGGTAAAGCTCGGACAGGTCGATTTTGTATTTCAGTCTTCCATCTTTTTTTACAAAAAAATATTTTTTTCCCCCACCACCTTACAAGATATGACGTCATCGATATTTTTTTTAAATTGAAAGGGTATATTTTTATATCAAAAATTGAAAGACCATATTTTTCTGAGTTCAACCATACCACATACGTCATATTTTACACTTCAAGTTACAGTATACTGAGTATAAAAGAAACCAGTGTTCATATTTCTCAACATTCATTTAATTATTTATTTGCAATGAAAATATCATAAGAAGAAGTGAAAATAAACAAATAACAAATCTACAGGGCTTTCAGATGTTTTCATAGCTTACTACTCAAGTATGGCAAATATACTCGTACTAACTACTGAGTAATTCTCAGGTTTCCATTGCAAAATAAATAATTAAATGAATGTTGAGAAATATGAACACTGGTTTCTTTTATACTCAGTATACTGTAACTTGAAGTGTGAGATATGACGTATGTGGTATGGTTGAACTCAGAAAAATATGGGCTTTCAATTTTTGATATAAAACTATACCCTTTCAATTTAAAAAAAATATCGATGACGTCATATCTTGTAAGGTGGTGGGGGAAAATTTATTTTTTTGTAAAAAAAGATGGAAGACTGAAATACAAAATCGACCTGTCCGAGCTTTACCTCTGAAAATGATTATATCGTAAGATAATGGAGCGTTTCCACACTTTATGAACGCACTGTATATTATACAAAGTCCACGAAAAAGATATCATATCAAAAAGATATTATTGTCACTTAGAAACTCTTGAGGCTATTCTGACTTATGATTTCAAAACATTTGAAATTTCATTCATGTCTATCTAGAAGTTATCAACAACTCTTTTATCGTTGATTAAAAATAACTACTCTGGCATTTATTTTTCTTTTATTTCAAACTAAACAATTTGTACTTGTTTGTGTATCAAACAATTCAATAATCTCTTATACTTGTCACAATTTTGCTGACTATTCTATACATTCTATACACTTTTGATTTTGTTCGATGTTTTTGTCGATAGAACCTTCTGTACGATTTTAGCAAAAGGTCTTTCAATAACTAAATGTAACACCAGTCCAGCCATGAAAGATTGTATCAAGTCTGATACAATGGAGGTGACCTGAAAAATAGGAAAACCAAGAAAATAACTGTTTCCTGAAACATATTTTGGAAATGCACAATATTTAGATTTTGTTGTTTTGGTGAATGCTTAAGATAACTTTTGGTTTAGAACACCCTCTGTTTGGGTATTTAGCTCATCTGATATTTGGTGCACATGCTGGAGTCGTTTAGAGTTCAGGGTAAGAAATTAGACAATTAAAATGAAACATATGGCGAATTTACATCTGTTGAAAGTTACCATCAGGTATAGGCATGGGCGTACTAAAAGGGTGGGTGGCCGTTATTTCTCGATTCAATCTATCTATGATGAACATATTACGATATCGCTAAGCTGAATAATTCAGATTTTGAAAGAAAAATCGAATAAGCCCATGCTATTTCTATGATATTAAGTAGCGTTTATTTTTTTCGATAAAAAGTGGATCATATTTTGTTTCCTTGTATTCAAGTTTACCAACTCACCAGAATGCGATCATTCAGAGGTATTGGCTCATTCATTGTTGCGTATCTACCGAATACTATCGGAAAATGTACAATATATATACAGTAAGTCCATTTCGATAGAAAAACTAGCATCTTGGACTCACATAAATTCTTTATGATACCTACGAACAAAATAAATTAACATAAACCATTTCAAACAAATGACGAGCCACAGTTTGATGCTTATATCACAGTTTAATACTACATATATAAATAGTTTTGGCGGTTCCTTTGATGTTGGTGTCCACAAGAGTGCTGCGCAGATAACCTTGCACAGACCTGCGAGTCACCGTTTTGTTGAACCAGTGATGAGCTCTCCCGCCAAAGTCAAACTTTTACTGTACCAAGTTTGGCTTAAAAAAATAACAGAAATCGACAAGGAAACAGAATTACAACAAAATAGCGAGAGATGAAATGTACATACTAAATACATGACTTCATCATCAGTTCCAGCGTCTTTTATACCATCTAAAATACCAAGAGCCTGCCTTGCCCAACTTGTCAACTACACATGTAACTAAGGTCTTATAAACTGGTAGGCCACTCAGAATAGCCGTAGTTTACAGACCTGTGTGTAAGACCGTGCATATAACGTTATGTGTACAAACGCACTTCGAATTTCAGGACAAAAAAACTGATTCAACTGTATCACTTTAGTATTCAACTGCGATCATACATTTTCGAAAAAAAAAAACAATATCTGGGATAAAAACAAGAAATCTATTGAAGGAAAGCTATGCTTTTCTTATCCTATCACAGAGCATATTGGTAGCCTTTCTTCAAGAGGAAATTATAATGCTCTCTCAATTTCCGGTACTTTTTCGCTCTGATTAAATTATAATACTGTAGACCAGTGTTTCACACCGTGGGGCAATTCGAAAATAGACGAGTTCAACCCTTTTGTTCCGGGCCATTTGAATGGAATGCTAGATTTCGGTGCCAAATTCAAGGAGAGAAGCAAGCACATGAATAATTGCGGTGAATAATCATTATAAATATGTATTGAGATTTTATTTACATACTGTGTTTTGTCAACAATTTTCTGACGATTTGTTTCGAAAAACTATCATCTTAGTTTCTAAAAGTAAGTCGATTCTTTATTGCTGAAAAATTTGTATGTTAACGTAGGATACGGCGAAAGAGAGTTCGGGAAATACTGCTGTAAATAAATCAATTCCGAAACTGTAGAAGCAGTTAGTTCATTCACAGTAAAGTTATTCAACTGCGCAAGTGACTGGGGCTATGATATTCGTACGAAAACATCCGACGAATATAAAGCCGTCAGATTTCCAGTAGTAGGGTAGAGAGAGACGACACTTTGGAAACGCAAATTGACTAACTGTTTCCATAAGCATCAAACTGTGTACAAACCAACGGAACATGCGATTTGATGTCTCATTCAATAAGCGAGCAAAAATTGTTTGTGAAAATATTACCTCCGACAGTATGGGACATGCCGAAAATTCCAATAGCAATTCCTGCTGTGAATATTGGTTTCAGCGAAGCACCAATGACTGCAGAGAGTAATCGAGAATATTCGAATAAGGAAAAATACGTTGCGGATAGTGGTAGACCACAAAAAAATAGTAGCCAGAAGAGTTTCATTGTCTACAAAAAAATACACATTCAGAATTACATCATCGAAATTCATCAACTCCAGTTAAGATTCTGCGACGCCACGCCGAGATAAGCTGGAATGATATCAGTGACCTCTTCTAAAGTCGTGCGATGAACGATCGATTAAACGTTATCATTACAAGATTTTTGATGGAACATAAGAGTTGAGATGATTTGATGCCAGAATATTTATGATATTACAAATCTCATGGTTCAATATTGTTGAATTAAAAACGGAGAAAAAGAGAAGTGCCACGGAAAAGAAGCATAATTAAAAAAATATCTTGAAGACCTAAAGTACTCAAGGAAAATATTCGGCAAACACTGATGTTCATAACATTGAATAAACATTTCTAGTACTGTTTTGAATTTCTGTATAATTACTTGAGTTCGCATGCTGAAATCAGCGATATTAAATTTGCGGATACATTTTCAACATTTGCTATTCACAGTGAACAATAGAAATACATTAGTCGAAATACTGTTTCCTAATCAATCTGACTGAAAACGATAATTATGATGATAATGAAATCAATATTACGATAATGAACACTCGTTAAATGTTGAACACTAACCTTGGATACTTCAGTCTGATGAAATTTGTATTTGTGATATAATCCTCCGAATATCAATCCAACGGCATAACTTGCATAATTTGCGTAGAAAGATGTATACAATATTTTTAATTTGTATGATCCGACGGAATTTTCGACTTTGGCATTTCTGAAATGAAAAAGTCTAGAATATTCATCATATTTCATATTCCAATCTTGATTATAAAACAATGGTCAGTTGAGAATCGAACAGAACTTCTTTTATACAAAGATAAATCCTAATAGTATTATAGACACTAAACATTAGACCCTAATGAAAACAACTGCATAAAAAACCACTTAACGTTGCATTAATATACAATTCATGTTAGATATTCAAAAATTCACGATAGCTTGTTGGAAGTTGCGACAAAAAGCATCTAATATTTATTTATATTGGTAGAACTCAAATCGTTATTGATGAATTTGAATATTTGGTATTGATGTAGGCGGTTCGCATACCGAAGCAATTCGCAACTAGCAACAGGCAACAAGCAATGAGGGATAATATTGTCGATACGTATTTCACATTTATTCAAAGCGGGGTTCGTACAATCGTACACCGACACAGCGTAATATCGTTATCGCCAGTCCAGAGCACGTTGTGTCGACGTTTCGACATTGTAAATTCATTTCTTTTACCAAATCCTATCTTCATTTTCATTTCAATAACTTTATGTAATTCACCTTCTTTTAGGATTTCACCAATGATTCCAGAATTTCGAGTGGATGTTATATTTTATTTGAGCCAAAAGTAATAGGGAGCAATCTCAAAGTGGGATCATGTGTGTATAAATTATTATTTCGTTTCAAACGTTTTACGTATTCCAAGGAAAATTTCCTTTTCACCTGTGAATTACTCTCCGAAAAGAAAAACATGGACTTGACTTCCATTTATCTGATGTAGGCAAACATCACAATTCTCCACACCCTGTATATCTAAACAGAAGGTTGTTTAGCCTTTAAAAATTCCGTCGTAAAATTGTGTCATTAAAGACAAATTAAATGGCATATCCCCCAGGCGCAACATTTAGTCGTTTAATTTGTAGAGAACAGAAGGGATGGAAATGTTCTGAAATAGTGATTCCAAATAATGAAGGCTATAAATACTTTCCACTGAAAAAACCGACTATAAGAAAACGCAACGACATGTAATCAGATAATTGATTTAAAAGGAATGGTTTGCATTTTTTCTTAAATCTAAAATGGGCGATGCTACTTAGATTCATTGAGGAGAGTATATTTGAAATATACAAATTTATTGTTGAGAACGGCTTGAAGTGTTTCACTGCAAAATTCCTCTCACAGTATAATAAACGTTCTAACTCCGGAATACGAAAAATTGTTGAATGCACAGTATAATATTTTTTGTTTAGAAAAACGATATAATGAAGTTGGCCTTCAAATGCAATTGAAAGTTGATATATTTATTGTTACAAACCAGTTGATTTACAACTCACTATTCCTAACAAAAATAATATCTAATTACGCGTTTGTATTAAATAAATGATAACACACATTCTGCTTCCATCAAAATCAAAAATGTTTCGCAGTACCTATTCGAAAAGAAAAAATAATAATTCAGGATGATTAAAGAAATATAGCTAGCTTTTTTTTTGATAATTGTGGAAGTATTTAATGTGATTGCACAATAGGGGATCGAATTCAAGAGGTCAGTAGAGGTGGCAAAAATTGAATAGCCCTCTAGCGGAAAGTGTGTCATTACGTCACTGGTATTCCATTATATGAGGAACGTATTTCGAAACAAGTCTCAAAATCCCCTTTTCGTTTCATTTTCCATCTTATTTTGATTTATTCATTATATTCATTTCGATTTTTTGAAATGGTGAACTTATTTATTATTGATTGATACATGTAGATAATTGCACTGAAACTACAAATGACGTAAAATCATTCGAACAAGATAATTGAAATTTGTTTCATTCCAAATATATCGAATTATCAATTTTTCAACAGAGAAATGTTTATTTCACCATGAAATAATTATAGTACAGGTACTTACTCTGGCGTAAAATCAAATATAACGCCTAGATTATTGGCATAAATTAGAAAAGCATGGATGAACCAAAATAATCCAAGTGTCCCCACTATCACTTTTTTGTTTATCGTCGAATTTGATGCGAGATAAAATATGAAAGTTGCGGCTATAAACATCTGGAAATCATTTGACAAATACCATGTTCCTAGATTACACTGAAAAAAATTGACCATCCCCATTATGAAAAAAAAACTTATTTAATGAGAAAATTTTCAATGATCTCTGATGATGGAAATGTTGCTGATGAAATTTCATCTATTTTTATTTTCGAATTCTTTTGATAGTGCTACGAAAATGCAGCTACGTGTTACATAACATTACAAATGAGACACTCTGTATATTATTGCCTATTGAATTTGATGAATCATTTTGTGATACGTGGTCTTAATGAAATTTATCTTTTAATTGAACCTAAATTTCTCACCATATCCGAGGATAAAAATAAATTGTTGATAAACAAGAGAGTTGCCCACCAATTTTTCTGGCAAGCTCTATAATCCATTCTTTCTCTCTCGAGAGGTGGTCCAACAATTAATGCTACAGGCCAGTTACTCATCTCCCAACATATTAGAAACGTTAGTGGGGGTATTAATCTGTGAATGAATTTTCTTGGTCAGCTTATCCAGATCTCGAATTTCGAATTCTCGATTGATTTCTGGAGAATTTTCCACGAGGTACAAATTCTTGTCAAAATGTTGGTAAACCTACCGTGGAGACCATTGAGATTGAGTGAATTATAAATAGTTTATTTCCAAAGTTTTCTAACGGAATTTCAGATTAACTTTATTGAATAAGTTTAAGTTTGACGAGTTATTTCACAGGTAAACTACTTATGTTGGTAGGAATAAATTCACTCAGAGCGTTCATGTTATTTGCATTAACGTAAAAAATCTACATACATTGAACACCGAATAGGATGAAATTAATTAACTTCCTACGCTAGTAGCATTTCTGAAGGAAACCCTAGTATGAAATGAATTATCTCTTCTTGAATCACCTTAGTGTGACAGCCTTCCCCACAAAATTTTGAAATGGAATGGATGGTCGAGGATACCATTCACTTGAATTATTTTGTGACATCAGAAAAATATTTCAGAGCTTCATACTTTTGATTCCGTTGGGTTCTAATATTTTTTTCATTTACCTACTGCTGTTTGTCAAATTCACAGTAGTGAAACCTTGCATATCCTTTGGAAATGGCAGAAACAGTTTCTTAATTATTGTTTGCCTTTCTGGATCAGTCAATCCTCTATTACATCGATGAAATTAAAATGAGGTATCAATTGACCTCGTATATATCATTTTGAAACCAAGGTGGTCGCAGTCACACCGAGAGGATTTTCAAAAGGTGATTTTTTTTGTCACGAAAAATATAATCAGACGTGTTTTGGATTTGGATGCCGTCATGAGATGTATGTTGAAATAACTCACCTTAGGTATCTGGACAAAACTAATTTCGAAGTGAACGTTACGGTCAGTTTCTTATTATTCTCCAGATATGAGTACATATTGGAAGCAAATAGCCATCCCGAAATTAGGAAGTTCGTTTGCACTACATGTAATCCCATATTTAATGAGAATTTTTTGTAGCTAGTTCTATAAAACTGAAAATAATGATCATTTCAGGTTAGTTATCATCTCTTGATGAAGAGCATACACTAAATGAAAGTTCAGGAATGAAGTTATTAAGAACTGACAAAAATTGGATTTATTTTTCATTTCTTATTCACATTCTTGTTCGCCACTAAATTACTGATTATGCTCGAAGCATCATCATTAGATATATTAATGGTGGTAATATCAATTAAATGCACCAGTATAATTCGGCCTGATTAATTTCTGAACTGTTTCGCAGAATATTCAATGAGTACGAGAATATTATTGAACAATTTTTCACAATTAAACAATGAAATTATGCAATCATCGTAAGTTATTGCATAATTTCTTGGAGATAGATGACAAGTTGTTCATCACATGTGCGTGTTACATAAGCTTCACAAAGTTTCAGATAGGATTCTTGTAAATTTTACTATCTGCCGTTCACTAACACCATTATCGATTTTGTAATATCAAAAAACGATGTGAATCGTTGATAACTGTAATTTCACTAGAATCTGCTTGAAGTATTCACTATCTTATTTCGTTTGTTGTTCGATTTTCCGGGAGATTCTTGATTTTGAAGTACTCTTTTGAGATGACGTTTCTCGCCAATATTCATTCGGAGTCGAAAATGAGCGACATTTCTCTGTGTCATTTTCAGTTTTGCCATCCTGTTACTGCGATCCATCCTGTATAGTTTCAGAAATTATTGGATTATCTTCTTCCCTTCCAGTTTGATTTTCACAATGATTGATTTTTTCTCTGACCAAGTGATCGTTTTTTTTTTCAGGAATACATTGAACTTGTCGACGTGTCCAATTGGATCAGTGTTTCTGCCATACTCTCTTTGATATTTTTCTTGAGAAAGTTCTGCTGTTTCTTTCCATAGAGTTCTGACATCTGATTCATTGTAGTCTTCTTAATTTTTTTTTCACATGATGAATACCTAATCCTTCGAGATTGATGCGATCTGTTTCACCTCGATTGATACTGTTGACTTATAATTATGAATGTTCAATGCAGAACTCTGTCCCTATATTGTATTCTTGCTTTTATCGGTGTTGATTGGTGGTGATTATTCCAAAGTTATTGTATTGATTCAGTGGGGCTGATTTTGAAATATTTGTATTGCAATCTATATCTGCACAACCTTGGCAATCTTGAAATTCAAATTATTCATTTCAATGAAGAACCAATTCGAAAACGTCGAAAAGTTGTAGTTGCGACTTACTACGAACAAATCAACGATGTAATGTTGATGTTTATGATTGATTCGATATGTTTTCTCATAACAATAGGCTGGATATGTTATTGAAAGAGTTAAGAATCGTGTAACGTCATTGCGCAAGTCAATATAATTGTTTGTATGTGATGTCCTGCTGATGAAATTAATGATGCACCTGATAGTGCTATATCACAATGCGATATATGATCTATCTTCCGGAGAGGTTCAGTTCATATAATCAATAATTTTTTTTCAAGAAACTGAAAACGCCTATTGACTGTGTGAAGTCGAAACTTACTTCTTCGATGTAGGTTGTATCAGCAGAAAAGGAGAACAGAGCGTTCAAAATAGTATGTCCCATTACAACTATCGTCATATTTAATGTTCTTATGCCCTGGATATTTCGGAGTTTCAGCTGATCTTCATTTTGATCGGGTTTGCTCAAGTCTTCCCAATTACTCAACACGGATAATATGTCTGAAGATTGCGAAACTGCAAGAAAATAGATTGTTCATTATTCAATAACATTTTTTGTCGATTTTTGATTATAATTTACTATTGTTTCGAATCATAATCTAATATACAGGGTGAACCACTTTCGTGTAATGACGTCATCACCATTTTTTTCAAATGGAACCCCCTATTTTTTTTTTAATTCCCAAATTGCCTTTGCTGAGCTGTTTCCAAAAAATAATATGTTGCTTCAAATTGGTACAAGGTGGGCAAAAATGCAAAAAAGTATGAAAATATGAAATAAATAATTATAAATATAATCACATATTGATTCATACGTAATTTGACGCATTGATTCCGTAAATATGGATATTTGAACTCGTAGAGAATCAGGAACCTGAGAAAATCGCGAGAACCCAATCGGAAAATTTCGAAGTCGTTTTTTTGACCTCAATTCATAGTTATTCTTACGTGTTTTGACGCGATGATTCTGAAAATATGGATATTTGAACTTTTCCGGCGAATTTGATTTTCAAAATAATCCGTATTATTAGGGTCCCCCGGATTATTAGGGTCCCTCGTATTATTCTCGATCTAACGGATTTTTCCGGATTATTCCAAGTCTCCTGGATTATTAGGGTCCCCCGGATCATTCCGGGCCCCACGGATTATTTATCACATAGTGATTCTTACGTATTCTGACGCGCTGCATTTTTGCCCACCCTGTACCAATTTGAAGCAACATATTATACATTTTCGGAATCAGCTCAGCAAAGGCAATATGGGAATTGAAAAAAAAGGGGGGGTTCCATTTGAAAAAAATGGTGATGACGTCATTACACGAAAGTGGTTCACCCTGTATATTAGATTATGATTTGAAACAATAGTAAATTGAAATCAAAAATCGACTTGTTTTGGGAATTCCTAATTTTATTGTTCATTTAGCCAATAATGAATTTATGCGTTACTTTATGGACGCACTGTATAGAATAGAATATAGAATACATAGGGTGAAGAATTCAATGGTCCTAGGATATCTACAGAATGGAGGGAGCCAGTTGTGAGTATTGAGCAAATCAAATGATTTGAAATAAGGAACTGTATTTGGAATATGTACAAGAATATTGAGTATTCAGTGCATATCATATATAATCATGACATTGAAGTAATTGAAATATAAGCTTGCTCAAAGTATTCTTCTCTATGGTTGCCTCACATCTTTATGGAAAACATTGGTCTCAAATTCAAAAAAGATAACCCACATAAGATATTTAACGTGAAATCCAAGTTGTGAAACATTGAATGACTTTGTATATTGTCAAGTTATACATTTTTCAAAATCCAATTCAGTAAAACATCAAGTATAATTATATTCCAAATCCAATTTCATTATTATTATAAACAAAGCACTTATGTTTACAAGTCCATGATGAAAGTAGGTCAGTACAAATTATATTATGTAAAAAGTGTGTTATCGCAAGAAGAAAATGACTAATGCGATTTTGCTGATGTTGTTGATCTATAATCACAGATTTGATAAAAGTTATTGAACAGTTTTTCTTGATTGCCCCTCACTCCTCCTGAGGACTGGGTACTAATCATTTTTGTTCAGGAGTAAGCAATTCTATATTTTTAATGTATCATTGAAACTCTCTTAAATAATGTATCATCCAAATTATCATTGAATTATATGTTTTGTTTGTATTTCTTTCTGTAATTGAAATTATTATATTGATATTTCCTGAGTACAACCCAAGCGACAGGGGTCAACCCCAAAGTCACCCCCTGTATGCGACAATATTAGAGAACTCACCTGTACACCTGAAACCTGCTCTCTTTATTATGTCAAGAATTGTTGCCAATCCAATTAGTCCCAACCAACCGAGTGTTACAAAACTGAAATGACAAGGAACATTGAAAGCAGATACATCTTAGAAGAAAAATGATTGTGATTAGTTTAGCATTGTATTCAATGGTGTATGGCTGAAAATATTAGCTATTATCACTTTCCAAACTATTGCTTAACCAACTACTTCTGTAGAAAAAATAATAGGGGTGGCGGCGTGAGCATATGGTCCAAATCCAATTTGAATGTTATACCTTTGGATCTCCACAAATTTTGTGACGAAAAAAATATAGAAATAACAGGTTTATCATGGAAGTATTTGCCTGGTATAAAATATATAATACTAACTTGCTACCGATCTCCATCCGGTATTTTCGATATCTTTGCTACAAATCTAAATTCTCTATTAGACAATATTTTTAGCAAAAATGTATTTATAATCCTGAATGGTGACTTCAATCTGAATTCACTAGGTAAAAATGATGTAACAAAGTTTTCTAATCTACTGACATCGTATAATCTCAGTCCTAGGGTTAAAGAGCCAACCCGTGTCTGTTCTTCAGCACAAACAATTCTTGACCAAATCTATAGCAATAATTCAGACTACGACGAACATATAGTCCTGGACAACAACATATCAGATCACCGAACAATTTTTTACTCCTTCAGTGTGAGAAATCCCGATATACCTGAAAATAACACCTTATATACTTCCAAGAGAATACTAAGTGATTCTAACATCAACAACTTCATAACAGAACTGAAAAATGAAACATGGGTAGACGTATATTCAGCAACAAACGTTGAAACGAAATTCAATATATTTCACGACAAACTGATGTATTACTTTGATCAAGGATGTCCACGAAAAACGACTAAAATCTTTAAAAATACTGAAAATGGGAAAGAATGGGTTAATGACAGCATCAAACAATCGAGCAAAAACTTGAAACACCTGTTTTATGCTCAAAAAAAAGATTCAAATTTGAAAGAAACATATAAAATCTCAAAAAGAGAGCACAATGAACTCGTTAAAATCACGAAAAGCCAATTTTTCAACAACAAAATATATACCTCTTCCAACATTAATAAAACTACATGGAGTGTTATTTCTATGCTGAACGGAAGATCCTCCACGAATAAAAACATTCGTATTAAACTGAATGATGAAGAAACTGAGGACCCACAAATAATATCCGAAGCCTTTAATAACTTTTTCATACAGACCCCTTATGATACCATCAATAAAATCAACACAAAAGGAAAATCTCCAAGCACTTCTCAGAGAAGTATAGCTAACAGTATTTTTGTAAAAAATGTCACAGAGGAAGAAATTAGGGACATCATAAAATATAAACTAAAGAAAAAACATTCCTGCGGTCCTGATGAAATATCAGGTTATTTGATTAAAAAAATTGCTGATCACATCATCGAACCCCTTACTCATATAATAAACATATCTTTTCAAGAGGGTATGTATCCCACCAGATTGAAGAATGCACTAGTCTCCCCGATTTTCAAAAAATCAGACCCGCATAATTTAGAAAATTACCGGCCAATCACAGTGCCTCCCGTACTCTCGAAAATTTTCGAATATTCTATGCTTTCTCAACTCCTCAACTTTTTGAAAGTGAATAACTTACTTCATCCCGATCAACATGGTTTCCGTACAGGACATTCAACTATCAGTGCTATTAACTCTTTTTATGGAAACATTATACAATCTATTGAAACTGGACAAAATCCAACAGGAGTCTTCTGCGATCTTAGTCGAGCTTTCGACTGTGTAGTACACGAAAAATTGCTTGATAAACTTTATCTTAATGGAATAAGAGGTAAACCTTACGAATGGTTCAGTTCCTTTCTTGAAGGAAGAATCCAGCGGGTAAAAATCAATCACACCAACAATATTAAAACAATAACCCATGTCTCAAATCCACAACCAAATAACATTGGTGTTCCCCAAGGGTCCGTCCTAGCACCTATACTCTTTTTAATTTATATAAATGAACTGCCAAATGTTCTGCCAAGAGCCTTCACCTGTTTGTATGCTGATGATGCTACCCTGCTTTTCTGTGATAAATCCGCAGTAGAACTCCAAAATAAAATAAACAACACAACTGATGCCCTACATAGTTGGCTGAGCAACAACTCTCTGTTTCTCAATACCTCAAAAACAAGTTTTACTACTTTTCATACCAGGCAAAACACCAATCCACCTTCCCTGGACCTGAACATCTGCGGCGCACCTCTTGAACATAGTACATCCTCCAAATTCTTAGGTATAATAATAGACAACGATCTTAGCTTTAAATCACATTGCAATAATCTGACTAGCTCTCTACACTCCAAATGCTACCAAATTAGAATCCTCAAACGCGTTTTGGACAAACCTAGTTTGCTCCTATTTTATCACGCCCAGGTACAATCAAGAATTTGCTACGCAATCACAATATGGGGGAGCTCCCCAGCAGCGAAAGACGTATTCATCGCACAAAAGCGAATAATACGTTGCCTTGCAAACGTCTCCCAGCAGACGTCATGTCGAGACCTTTTTAAGAAACTTGGAATTCTACCACTCCCTGGTCTTTTTATCTTAGAAGTCATAACATATATTCACGCGAATAAAAAAACGTTTCCCACAAACAACCAATATCACAATTACAATACGAGAAAAAAAAACGACTTCCATTTACCACCCTCACATCTCACCATTTCTCAAAAATCACTGAACGTGATAGGACTGAGATTATACAATGTACTTCCAAATGAGCTGAAAGTAATAGAACAGACGCATATTTTCAGAAAAAAAATCAAAGCATTTTTATTGGGCTTTACTCCATACAACCTTGATGAATATTTTGAATATTTTTAATGTTTTATTTTTATTTTATTGTTATAACAAACATTTTGTCTGAAATATGTTCACATTCATAATTGTTCAGATATTTATAATATTTTTGTCGATTTTGTGAGTTGATGTCGTTGATGTGTGTCTCATTTTATCTATATCCAACTATGTATTGTATTTTATGAATAACTTTATTTATACATGTACTTTGTTTTGACTTGTCCTATAGCTTTGTGAGCTCGCATTTGGATCAATAAACTATCTATCTATCTATCTATCAATGTTATTAATAGATCGATTATTTATTCAAAATTAATGATACCATAATACCCATAAACGAGACATAAATGACATTTACTTCTAGAAATTACTGTTTGTATTACAAAAAAGCATTATCGAAAAGATAGTACATGATTCCTCAATTTTAGAAATTTCAGTTTTATACGAATATATTTCTTGTTTTGGTGTTTTTGAAGTATTTATTATGTTGTTTACTTCATTGATTCTTACAATCAAAATCTATCTATGGAGAAAATATAGCTGTCTCAATTTAGCCGACGTACCGAGTGTAACAAGTTATATTGGGATGATTTTAAAGTTTATTTCAATAACCAAGATATGATGGATGAATATTTATGATTTTTCCCTCGATTCGAAAGATGAAGAAAAAGTGGAGGTACTTATAGATAGATTTCTCATCTGACAGCAGGAGAATTGTGGATGACAGTATTCAATATATTTTAAATAATATTTGAAATGAGACTAGGAACAACATGTAAGAGCATGGTAAAATTTTCATTGTTGTATTTTTCGGTGAGAAGTTACAGTTGAAAGAACTTTCAGATAATATTTGTTCCCAAATTATTTTCTTGGTCACTCTCAATGATTCTACTTACTACAATATGAAGTCGTAACGAGTGAGATATGATTTCTTGGAGTAACTAGAACATTCCAAATCCTCCACTTTGGCTTGCAGTGCTAGTTTTCGCAGTATTATGTTTTCCTTCATTGTAGTATCCTCCTCAATTCCTACTATATTTTCATTGAATATTTTGGAAACACATCGGAAACGATAAATGATGTCACGATCAAAAAGTTTCGAGTTATTTTTGGTAGCCTAGAAAATGAATTCGTTGACTTCAAAAGTGTTGTATATGCTTATGGTAAATTCTCTGTCGTTTTTGATTCTTGTTATAAATCCATAACATAGTTTGCATTAGTTATCATCATTCTCAGAGACTCTTGAATTACGTGTCACATAATTGAATTTGTATTTTTATTTGAAATTTATGAGTGTGTGGTGATTATTTACTGGAAAACAAATGAATGAATTTCACCTGGATCATTTGCCAAGCTCTATTTTCAGGAATTTTGGAACTCAATGAGAATTTAATTCTGCAAAAGAGATCCCCCTTGGCTTTACATCGATTGAAATCATCCATTGCATGAATAGGAGGAAAGTCATCAGGTAGATCTTGAAAAAAATGGATTTTATTACAATAGTCTTGAATCTTTAACCAACAAGAAAGGTATAGATTTGAAGTGAACAAAAAAGAGACAAGAAAATCTCAATTAACTATGAATTAGAAATATTTTGGATCAAAGTAACTGGTTGGAAGTCTAGAAGCTTTTCTGATTTTCACTGAAACATATGTATGCATATCTTTCGAATAAAGAATTTGGGATAGAAGAATAGGAAACGAAATTTGGACACTTTCACATATAAATGGGGATGATGACTAAAGGGAAAACTAAGTCCAAAGTTTTTCCCAATCACTGAATCTTTTTCGTAATTCTTACCAACTCGAAATCTTGAAGATGTCACAAACCCCAACAGAAATTGTATCATAATCCAAAGATACATGTTCTCTGGATTCAAATTCGAATTGAAATAAAATATTATATACACCGGACTTGATATCAAGACGAGGACGATACATTAACGAATTTAATTGAGAGAAGATAGTTCGTGCTAAATACTTTTTCGTTCAGAGTTGATGACCATGACATCCACACCTCTAACACTTCGATATACAATGTACACTTGAATATGAAGGATCCTGCAGTTTACCTTCCGTCTCGCATAGCTCTGTTGTTTTAGGGAATTATTATCGTATAGTCTCCTTCTGGATTGACTGGGTCTCCCAAAAAATGGAACGTCACAATGAAATTTTTGTGTATATCGTGATTTCATTCTGCATTTTTCCAACATATATCCAGGAATTCTTCCTGGTTGCCCTTCTTGAAAAAATAATTGGTTTCAAATGAGTAATAGTTTTGTGGTACATTAAACTCTAATTTGATGATAGCTGAAGTTCAATGAAATCAATAAATAACTTATCGCTACCCTTCATCTTCAGAACTCTGAAATGATTATAAAATAGTTGATAAAACGAGTTTTCACCAAGGAAGTCGCGAAGTTACGGGTATTTCAGAATTGACCTTGTTTTTTTAATAAACTTCCGAAACGGGTAACTCTTTATATCAATAGTTTTTGTCTGCTTTATATTGGTGTTGACTTTGCAACATGTCATCTTCCAGCCATCACATTTCATCAGTTTAATTCAGTCTCATTGAATTTATTTTCGTTTTTTATTCCCAACGGTTCGAATTTTTTTCGATGGTTTGTTAGATATAACTCTTCATTTTCAAACCAGAATAGTTATTTATGTATCAAGGGCGTAAAATAGGCTTTTATGGGCCGTAGCGTGTAAGTAATAGCCTGAGCGATAGCAAGGGCTATTAACACGCCTAGGTCCATAAAAGCAAATTACGCCCGAATTACATACAACATTTTATGCACGACCAGTATATATATTTCATTGTAAATACCTCTTCACTTCTCAAGCATGATAGGAATACATCACCGATGCAGTTCAGATTATATCGGAAAAATGAATCAAGAAATGATGAAATCCACGTTAACGTGGATTCCATCACTTCCTAGGCGTGTTAATACACGCTACGGTCCATAAAAGTCTATTTACGCCCTTGATACATAAATAACTATTATATTAGGTTTCGGCTGCGATATTAACATCTCTCAAATAATTGAAATGATGCTTGAACAAACAGTCAATGATGATGTTTCAATTGTATTTCTTGTATTTGTGATACGTTTTAGTTTTTTTCTGCTTGTGGAAGTGACGTGATTCTTCAAAATAAGAGGAAGTGATAATTGAAAAGATAAAGAAAATATTTATCCAAAACAAGAATGATTACCTAGGGTGTTCATAAAATATAGTAACACTAATGATGATAACCGGAAGACGAGACGTAGTAGAGAGTAGATAACAGACAATAAACTATTTTTCGAAATCTCGGGATTTTCCAAATTCTCTCAGACATAATTGGCATTCAACAACTTTTTCGATGACGTATTGTGCAACTCGACTAGTATAATAGTCAAGGCCTACTAAACCTCGCCACCAATACAGACATTATTTGAAATCTACGTCGGTACTTGAAGGTTAATATCGAAACCCCTAACTTAATGTTGGACATTAAACAAACATACTAGATAATTTCACATGCAATTAATCTATATTTTACAATAAAAGGAAACATATGAAACAAGACAAGTATGGCGTATTGTCGTTGTTACGATAAGGTAACAAGATGACATATTTTATGAGTTTAAACAATTTCCACTTGTTATCAGTGTCAAACATGAGAAACGAATAATAATCAATATTTCTTGTTCGAATGGAATCTACGCATACTATATCTTGTGTCATGCTATATAATACTAGGTGTTCCAAGTTATTGTATACAGAAAATATATCTCGCCAAGTTGATAAGATGATTGAAAAAAACTGCATCTGGATACCATCAGTTAACTTTCCTGATTAAGTTGATGATTTAATACAATTAATTGGTTTTATTTTCGCATGAAAACAAATTCGTATATTTTATGTGTACGTTTGAATTCGAAATGAAATACTTATGATGTTAATCAGGAAAACATAAAATTACTGTGAGTACAGGTATTATGGCGAAACATCTTGATCACCTTTTTTCTTGAAGGAAAATGTGTACTGATAGACATAATAGCCTTCCCGTTTGCTAGATCTAACACCACTGGACATTACTTTATTCCTCCAATAGGTCATACATCGGAATGAATGAATACAAAACAAATCGAACAGGAGATAGAAGGTATCCTTAACAGAATAGAATACATATTTGAGTAAAACTCAACACCAGTTAGGATTCAGGTAGCAGGCATAGGAACTCTTTCAATACGTTTTACAGCTTGCATGGATTCTGTAGGAAATAATTTCGAACATTTTCACTTTATGAACCGTATCATATGTATTCTAATCAGATATTTCATTCGAATAAAAAAATTGTATTGAGTATATTCATACGTTAGTTTGTGTTTTCGAAAATTAATCGAATGAAAAAAAAACCAAGATACTTTGTACGTTTTGACTGACGGCCACAATTCTCTTCCTCGAATAAACAATAACAAATTGATGAAGAAGTATCGTCAATAGAATAAATATTAGAAGAGGAACACAGTGTTTCAAATTCAGACCGAACCTGTTGCTTTATTTTTGAAATAAAGATTGTTGATCAAAATATCACTTTCATAATTACTCGAAAACAGCTGAATTTTTTTACTGCCAAAAAGTAAGTGATCATCAATTCGAGGTAAGAAACTGATATTCCATGGCTCTGTTGGAGGTTATAATTTTACGAAAAAACATACTTCATTAGCGTCATCTTATCGGTTGTCAGCTGACAGTTGAATGATTATATTGACATTTAGTTTATTTGTATACTATCAATA
Source organism: Plagiodera versicolora (assembly GCA_037013635.1). Classification (NCBI taxonomy): domain Eukaryota; kingdom Metazoa; phylum Arthropoda; class Insecta; order Coleoptera; family Chrysomelidae; genus Plagiodera; species Plagiodera versicolora. The sequence continues at coordinate 9,969,306 of CM072983.1, read as the reverse complement.
AAATCATTATTATAATCTTAGGATGACATATAAAATATTACTTTGGAATCGAAATAAGCAGACTCAGGACAAATTCATCGTATAAATTGATTACAAACCTTTAGGAATATAAGTCATCGAGATTGATATATAGGGTGTCAATTCTCCCAATGAATCACCAAATCATATGTTATGAATAGACATACAGGGTGTAGTATAACAAATTGATGCAGTCACGAACCTGAAAGACATCGAGCGATATTGTTGATGAATTACGCTATTATAAATGAAAATTGACAAAGTTATTGATGAACAAACTTTTGCGTCTGCTTTTTCGTTGTACATATTCTCTGGAGCATTGAACTATGCCTCGAATGTCTCATAGCATGTCAACAGCGAATCTGATTACAATCCATTATTGTAACTTGCCATTCTATGTGCGGTAACTCATGTCAGCAACCACAGTTATTGTTGTCTATCACATTCAGACAGTATGAAGTTCGATTGTTCAACACTAACAGATTGACTACCGTCATATCATTGTGAGATGAATTACACTATCCATGAATATGCTATCACTCTCACCAGTAGGCTGTGATTGTAACCTATACAGATGTTTTCAGTATATCTCGAGCATTTCTGGAATTCACATGCTTATACAGTGAGGACCAAAAGTCCGTCGCCCCCCTGTAACTTCTTTATTCTACATATTACAAAGAAATGTTGAATACATGAGTTGTAGGGTTTTATTCGATCTCCTCAATGGTTTGAGTTTCATTTATACAGAGTGTCTCAAATAAGCACGGTGACTTGGAAGTAAATTTTTTTAAATGGGACACCCTATATTTAATTGCATCTTTACATTTTACGTTGAATTCTGAACAAGTTTGATGAATGGTTTTCTATCAAAAAAGTTAATAGTTTTGGACTTATGGACACTCGTAAATAATTATTTATGTGTCAAGAAATGCATGGTGGACATGTCGAACATGTTTTGAAATAGATAAAAACTCATCGTCTTCAGTTATAAATTAAAATATCTATTCAGTTTCTAATGATTCTTGATCTGTATCTATGGACTATCTTATTTGTTAATAAAATGTTTCAACTTCATATGTACTAGTTTTTCGTGAGATTCAACAACTCTAACAATTGTAAAATGGTACGACGAGGTAAGTTACACATGGTGCCATCAGCAGTTTGCAACATTGGATAGCTTTCAAAAAGTTAGGATAGGGAAGTGGAATACATTGTGATCCATTTGTTACGATTTTCTCATTGAACTGGCGCAAAAGTAGTCGAAATAATAAACTTGTTCAGAATTCAACGTAGAATGTAAAAATGCAATGAAATATAGGGTGTCACAATTAAAAAAATTAACTTCCAAGTCACAGTGCTTATTTGAGACACTCTGTATAAATGAAACTCAAACCATTGAGGAGATCGAATGAAACCCTACAACTTATGTATTCAACATTTTTTTGTAATATGTAGAATAAAGAAGTTCAGGGGGGGCGACGGACTTTTGGTCCTCACTGTATATTGCACCGGCTTGTGTGTATACAGGCTGTTATTTTTTCAAATACCACTATGGGCATCTCGCTTATTGTAAGAGATATGAAGTTGGTTGAATTGGGGCAAAGCTACTTTGAATTGTTCAGTCTAGTATCCCCAATGAGTGACTATACAGTGCGTTCATAAAGTGTGGAAACGCTCCATTATCTCACGATATAATTATTTTCAGAGGTAAAGCTCGGACAGGTCGATTTTGTATTCCAGTCTTCCATCTTTTTTTACAATAAAATAATTTTTCCCCCACCACCTTACAAGATATTTTTTTTTAACTGAAAGGGTATATTTTTATATCAAAAATTGAAAGCCCATATTTTTCTGAGTTCAACCATACCATATACGTCATATCTTACACTTCAAGTTACAGTATACTGAGTATAAAAGAAACCAGTGTTCATATTTCTCAACATTCATTTAATTATTTATTTTGCAATGGAAACCTGAGCATTACTCAGTAGTTAGTACGAGTATATTTGCCATACATATTTGTTTATTTTCACTACTTCTTATGATATTTTCATTGCAAATAAATAATTAAATGAATGTTGAGGAATATGAACACTGGTTTGTTTTATACTCAGTATACTGTAACTTGAAGTGTAAGATATGACGTATGTGAACTCAGAAAAATATTTGCTTTCAATTTTTGATATAAAAATATACCCTTTCAGTTTAAAAAAAATATCGATGACGTCATATCTTGTAAGGTGGTGGGGGAAAAAATAATTTTTTTGTAAAAAAGATGGAAGACTGAAATACAAAATCGACCTGTCCGAGCTTTACCTCTGAAAATAATTATAATCGTAAGATAATGGAGCGTTTCCACACTTTATGAACGCACTGTATATGGTGTGATCATTATCAGCATCTGAAAACCCAAATCAATCTCGGAGAAGTAACACATCTATGAATAGAGATACATGATAATGCTGGGATCGTTAGGAGCCTTGTAGTCTATTTTTTAATATCATAATATTTTTTCAATCACCTCTTCAAAGTTTGGTTTTTAAACCAACTCCCCATAAGTCGAAACTTGTGCGGGGTGAAGAAGGGCGGGCCCCGGATTTTATAGTGGAATCCGAACCACTTCGGACATACCTGTAGGATTAATACCATGAATCCAACACTTAATGAAAAGTGCGTTCGCCTCAGCGGAATTTGAACCACTGATATATTCGTTATGGATTTTGTCTATTTTAGGTATAGTGTACGCCTTAGACTACCTGGCTACCACAGCCCCCACCTACCCCGGCTACCCACCCCCTTATAGTTCTGACAGATTTGGTAATATTTCGCTACCATTATGGGAAAATAAAAGGTACCTAGTAAACCACTGAACTTCAGTCTGATTGGTTGAGACATAGCTGGGAAAATTTCGGCCTCATTGATTATTTCAACACTTCACAGTGACATCACGACATCACAAGGAAGCCAAATCTCGACATTTTCACAGATATCGAAAAAACAGTTCAGCAATTATCCATTGTCAATTTTTTCAAGGATCGAAAACTTTTTCAAAAACAATTTGAACGATAAACTTAACCGTTTGGTTGGAACATATATCTTTATCTGTTTCGGAGTAATAGACAAGAAGCACACTTTCTCGCTCAAATAAACAGACTGTAATACGATCGATATCGTATCGTCTATCAAGACCAAAAATTATATTCATTATCTTCATTGGTGTCACAGAAATACTTTTGCGAAGAACTGAAAATTGGTTCTTTTCATTCTAATGGACCATTTCATCGTCTATGTAACAAAAGTCGAGTCGAATAATGACTATAAAATTGAAATCATGTCACCGTCAACATGAAGACTAGATCAGTAATACAATTCTCTACAAATGCTGATTCAGTATGACAGATTTCCAACTGGAGGATTAAGAATCCAGAATCAAAAATGATGGTTGGTCTAAAGAAACCCATTGCATGTAGGATCACGATTAGATACGGTAGGAACTGGAATATCAGTCTTGCGGTTAACCGACTTCGATAGCAAAATAGACTAATCTCCTGATCGATAAGTTCTCGTACTCTCGTGGCTCATGACAACAAATCCATAGTGTGTTTTTTGCTGCCCTTCCCTCTCTGAGCATTTGTGTAGCTCTTTCTTCTGAGTACCTCCAGTCATCAGCTTGTGATACGCCCTACCACGTATTTACATGTTCAACGAAAGCAGGTCTTTACTTTTCTTACTAAAATGACCTTCGAGGTGAGATTTAATTATCTTTCAATACCTTGAGTGCATAATGAAAAGTATCTAGCTAACCACTGAACTTCTGATTGGTTGAGAAATAGCTGAGAACATTTAGACATTGATTAATATTTCACTTCACAGTGACTTCACAATGATGACAAATTTTTTTGAAGACATATGTTTGGTCCGCTAATGGAGTTTGTTTATTCCAGTGAAATTTTTTTCAAATGTTGAAAACGTCCAATGGTTATCCACAAAGAACAGTTATCCGATTATGATGTATATATTTTATAGATCAGAAACATTTTTTGAAGTAATTTGAATTATGAATTTAACTTTTTTCCAGTAACCTTTTCATCTAATTTTCGGAAACTCACACTATTTGACATAATTTTCATGTGGTTACTGAAACGTACATTGAACTTGAAACATTTTTTTTTCAATAATCATCTCCTCCACTGGCCGACATATAATTCTGCCATGGTGTGACTGGATGAATCTACGCTCCCAACGATCGATGCAGCCTTCCCAGGCCTAGAACGGCTCTTATATAGTCCAATTTCGATTCATCGTATTTGTTTCGTTCCTCCCTCAATTCCATACTCAGAGAAAGAAATTGCTTCGGAGATATAGGTGACTTTTTCTTCATATCTCCAACCTTTACGAGACCGTTCAGTTACCAGTGATTCAATTCGGCAGGGCATGCCAAGAAAAAAAACAAGAGGTACCGTGTGGTTTTATTGTGGATGAGCGTTTTTTTAGCATCAGAAAATTTTGTCTGAAATGACAATATTCTTCATGATTGCTTGTGAAATATTCTCACGTACGGAGATTGATTGATATCATCATGGTGATGAGTACCTACCTTGTCGTTTTTGAATTACTTCAAGACATTCACTTGTCGAGAATGATACTGATATTAATGATATTTCTGCCATCACCTTCCATATTTGGTACAAATATACAACGTATTATTTTTAGGAAATGAAAGGCGGAGTTCAACTTGCATAGTTGAATATTTCGCACATATTATGAGCATAAAAAGTGAATTCAATCAAAAATGCCCATACGAAATGACACTTGTCAAGACATCTTAGAGACAGTCTGAATTCGAAGAGTTTGAGACTACATATTCGCAAAAATAAGTATAAATATTGAAGTAGAAACTAATATATCCTGAATAAAGAATACAACTGTCAATTTTCTTTTGACGTCAAGAATCATTTTTAGATATTCCTTTCAAGAAATTGAAATTTTAATGTTCATTGGGGATATATCGCTCATGCTTATAGCAAGAAAATTTATGCTAGATTTTGGTTGTTTCATTTTTCTCGGCCGAAAGTCTGAATTCGTGACATTTCTCACGTTTTGAAGATATGCTCATTCAAATATTGCAATTCACTTTCATAAACAATATCATTTTCATTATTGTGTCATTACATATTCTCTCTTCTCCTTCACTATTGGCTTTGCTCCTGTAAGGGCAATTTGCCAGCACATTCGGGGTGATGTGAACTTGTCTGGCTTTACGCCATGTCAACCCCACGATTGGTTTCAATGAAATGTAGTATATTTTCAATGCACATATATTATGGCAGACATTCACTAACATCAACCTGACTTCCAACCACGAGGACGCCGCCTGAACTCAACCACGGCCGGAAGGCGAATGTCGGTCATTACATATTGAGTTATTGTGCTATTTCATCACGAATTGTGCTGTCAAAATAACACTTCAGAGATGTCGAAAGTGGCTTATAAACTTTTGTCCAAAACTCTATAATCGAGGGGATATGAGTAATATTACATGAATCCAACACAGTGTAGATTGAAGAAAAAAATATAATATATTACCAAATGATATCTTTTTTGAATTATTTTCGTTCAAATGCCACCACCCCCTCCCTGCTGCTTCAGACATTCTTGCACTTTCGACTCGACATTATTCAAGGAATATATGGTCAAAGACTTACGGGACATCTTGTATTTTTTCACATCAGAGCTTTTCCCTTTAGATAACTTTGGGGTCGCTCATTAGCTACAAGTGTATATATATATGGAAAATAATGATGTGCTCGAATCAACACATTGTCACAAGTAGAATCATCGCACGGTACAATTATGTTTTGAGACATTGTCAAACGTGTTGTAAAGAAATGAGAATGACCGAGAGAGGTAGATAGGCGTCCGAAGGGATTGTTTGGGCGCCTATCACACAGTTTCTCCATTTGCCCCTCACTTTTCTTGCTTTGAAGCAATAATATGTTTTCAGGTAAGAATTATATTCTTTGTATTCATCTTCTCCTTTGAGTAAAATATTGTATCTTCGACATTTCAATAGATGTTTTTTTGTTTCGTTGCGTTGAGCCTGCCAGTTTTATTTATCAACAAAAATAACTTTATTTTTCCTGACTACGTCCCAAGCGACAGGGGTGATACTTAAAGACACCCTCTGTACGCGACAATATTATGTGGATGGAAGGAAGATATATTTTCATATTTTGATTACTTGACATAATTCAAAACGATAAAACATTATAAACGTTTATATAGTTTATAAAGAACTGTAGACTGAATTGTATTTCTGAAACTTCTTCGTACAAGAAGCAGAATAAAGTGGTTCGTATCGTTTAACCTAACTTGCCTAAGATAATACACTAGATTTGCTATTTTGCAAAGTCAGGACTACACTGTTGGAAAGTGTAGTTATCGTAAAGAAGGGTCGGATTACTTTTCTATTGGCAGCATCTACCATGGAACAAGTTAAATCGAATGGGATATGTTCTTCTATCACCATTGAAGGTATAGACAATCTGAATAGCTCTAGAACCTCTTTATCCAAAAAAAGTTCACTCTTCACCTCGGATAACTTTAGATTCGTGAGGGGAATGAACATGCAGGTGAATCAATCAGATTTGTTCGAATTCGAATGACTAGTAGTTGAAAATGAAATCACAAAGTCGTGAAATATGTGCACAGTGGACTGAATACGATGAGATTTGGAGTTATCCCTTCTCAAACTTCACTGATACATGACACAAACTTTTTCAAGATGTGAAATGGAATTGTGTTCACGACAATTGATTACTCAATGAAATACAGGGTGATTCACCTAACTGATGGAGAACTAATGACTTGAAAATTTGGTGGCAGCTACTGCTTAATGTGACCCATTTTCCTAAAATTTTTTCAATGCGCTGAAGTGATATCAAATTTGTTTCTTCAAATAGAACACCCTATTCATCCTTGAATTTACATATTCTAGGCATAATTCTAGATTCGTTGCATTTGAAATTCCCAGAAAGTAAAAAAAAATCGAACACCCTATTGAATATGATAGATTTGTAGTGTATACAGAGATTGAACTTCTCATCTGTATTTTTTTTTTGAAAAAAAAAACAATATTTCAAGAACAAATCACGATAGAGAAGCGATGCAGATTGCAGTAGATCCAGAATTCCACGTTAAATTCAAAAATAATTCACAAGGTGTTCTTTTTGAGAATTTTTTGAAACACATAGTTGATATTACTTCCGATTCACCCAGAAGTACCAGCGTATTTTAAAATGTCCTGTTCTTTATTAGTTCTCCATAAAACCCCGATGAATCAGTTAGGTGAATCACCCTGTACCGTATATTCACTTCAGACAGTAGTGAAACGTCTGATAGAAATAATCAACAAACACTTCAACTAGAATTCTGACGTGAATTTATATACCATTTATCATGAAAATCAACTTTTATGGAATGTATTATATTCATTTCAGGAAAGCAGTTGTGAAACCCATTCTCGCTATATATAAATGATCAACGGATACTCTTAATTTTCCAAATATCAAAATATATACAAACAGATATCAATCGAATCGAACTATATAATAATTTTTGTCGATTCAAAATTTGTATTTGAAATAGCAGAGGTATTGAAATTTCTGTTTATCTTTGAACATTATATCCAACAGTTATGTAACGTCATGTTTTATTTTCATATTACCATTGATAATTATGTTTTGATCCATACGAAGATTATGAAAATGACAAATGGAAAGAGTCCGGGAGTTATCAAGAAGTAGAGCACATTATCAGCTCATACGCAAAAATATGAAATCAGATGAAAATGTCTCATTTTATTATTCTCCATCCGATACATACAGTGAACTTACTTACGACAAACAATTTGGAATCTTTATTCATGGCGAAGACTACGGATGCAGTCTATTCATTTAATGTTGATGATCAACACTAGTTGTGACATCTGGTACACAGACAGATCCAATGGGGAAGATGAAATAGACGCTGCGGTGTACTGGCGTCAGGGAGAAAGGAAGTGCATCTACCCCCTCGAGAACCGCTGACTGACCTGGTGACAGATGTCTGAAGCGAGGATTATCAGTTCATATGCAAGGACATCAAGACGACTCTGGAGGGCCTTGGAGGCAGCACCACTGCTACCAGGTTCTCAACTGCTCATGTAGAAGTTGTATCCTTGAGGTGTTAGACGGGTTACGAAGGGATAAAGAACAACTGAATTACAGACAAACTGGCAAGACAGTCAGGATCAGAGAGTTCTATAGGATCAGAGCTGGTAATTGGTATTTGCAACAGAGTTATCAAGAAGAGATTGATGAATGAATAGCGGAAAAGACAGAGAGGCATCAAGATATGCCTGAGGGTGTAGAAGCGGATGAACTTTTATTAGGCCAGACCAAATGAAGAAATTGAAGGAGAAACTACTCACATGAAATAGAAAAATCCAGAAACGATTATCGGAATTTCAACCAAACATGGTACGTTGCAGAAAGATAGGAATTTTGACTTTTTGAAAAGAGCGCCACCTGCCAACTGAGGAATGTCAAGTGTTTTCCTACATCTGGAAACACACTCTAATTTCCATGATGAGAATAGAGTTAGTTCGATAGTGTGTTCGACAGAATTAATTACGAAAAAATACCTACGAAAACGTACCGGAAGGTTGACGCAAAAAGTATAGCTCAAACTTTACCCTCCTGAGTGGGGGTTGCATCCCCTAAACTTTTCCGAATAGGAATGGGGATCAAATGCCCTCTTGATGCTCTATACATTGCTTTTTCATTTTTAAAATTCCGCCCACTCGTTTCAAAGATATGCATCTTTGAAATTGCTAGTGCATTTTACAAAAAATATAAAAAGTAAATCGATTTCGCTTGAAAACTAACCGTTTTGTTTGAGTTAATGTTGAGAATATTCTCCTAAGAACAATTCGTTTTTTTCTCTGTTTTTGTTGATTCCAGCTAGTTTCTCGATAAAATCTCTTCCTGATAGTTATACTTTCCGGTACGTTTTCGTTGGGCAACCTTCTATATAACGGATGAGCGAATTTCCAAGAAGAATATACAAGTAGGTATAGGTGATTCATGGATAATTAAAAATATATGTCACTGCTTCTCGTCGAAATGAAAAAGATATATATTTTTACGAGAATAATCATGAATGAATAAGTTACGGAGATGGATTCGAAATGTAGTTAATCAAAATTGGGAATCGATTTCTCCAATGAAAAGTATCCGATTTGGAATCTGTACTTCTCTTCCTATCCTGCACCAGTTCTGGAACTATTTGGGAATTTCTGCAGTACATTCGATCACCGGTTTTTGTACCATGAATAGTTTGAGAAATTACGAACATTTTGACTCTAAATTTTGGCCTAGCCCTATACAGTTGTGGTTTTTTCGTTCTGCTGTAAACTGTTCACAATGAAACCATTGTTGCGAAAAGATAACTCATCAAGTACACGAGATTAATACTAGTGCTTTAGTTGAACGCAATCAGGCGAATGGAGTAGAAACAGCGATAGTGGATTCAGAGAGCCCTTGCCACGTCCTGGTTTTCCTTTAATGAAGCTCGCGCTTGCTTTATCTTAGATCGAGGTGTTTTTGCGTTGTAATTAAGACAATGAGACATGAGGATCATGCGCTATGATCCGCCGGAAATAGGACACTGTGATTTTCTATGAATTGAACAGGGTTTTGTGTTTGTTTTAGGTAATACTTGCTATTTTCATTAGCGAAATAATGGAATGATATATTTAGTCTTTTTATTGAAGCAAGATATGTACTTGTAACAGCTTACTAGAAAGTACGGTCTCGCTATTCTTTTTGTTCAACGATACTCTGGAATAGATAGTTAATTTGGCATATTTTCCTATCTATGTTTCAACCAAGTTCAGTGGTTAGCTATAGTCTATTTATTCTGGGTTGATAGTTGTGTCAGATTTGGTAACTTTTCAATGCCATTAGTGCGAAACAAAAAGTATCTAGCTATGACAGACGTCTCAATAGGTTTATACATTAGCTGGGAACATCAAAGCATCAACAATTATGGCAACACTCAAATGTCACATTACAACGATGCCAAATTGTTTGTAGCGAATCCTTACAATCGTTTGTTTACATGCGAATTGTTCTTTTCTTGCGATTTTCGTAAATTAGTTTTTTTGAGAGCTTAATTTCATCGTATTCTTATCAAAATGCCGATAGGATTGAGTTGAAATGCCCAGAAAATGCATCTTTATTAGAACATTTTTAACGAGAAACGGATAACAGGAGCCCCTTACATTCATTGGATTTTGTTTGAAAGGTAAGTGAATCTTCATGAATATTTATTCAATAGTTTTTATGAAATATGATTATTACAGAGAGTGATTGCTGCTTCAAATGTAGGAATTGAACTGTGAAGGGAATATCTGCATACTTTCACGGAAGGTAAGCTAAGAACTGAACCGTCCTAGGACTTCTACAGAACTACACAACGGAAAAACAAGTTGCGGATATTGATCAGCCTGAACAATATCAAATAAGGAACTCTATTCATATTATGTACAAGAACAGTGAGTATTCAGTGCATATCACATATTATCAGTTGATGAACATTCTTTATTGCCTCACATCTTTATGTAAAACATTGATGGAGTTACCTAATATTGCTATGAAACTTATTACATTCCTCCAACAATACTTTCAGTTAAAAAATGAAGGTTTGATTTCCTTGATGAGACCTGGATATTTCAGAATGGAACTCTAGGACATTCTTGGCAAGATTCTAGTGTCAAAAGTGTGAAAATACAAAGAATATCAGTTAGATGGTATATTGGAATTGGTATATTGTTCAAATGGATTCATTCCTGAGACAAAATTTGTTTTCATCCCTGAAACTGCTGACAAAGTTTACCATGGAGAAATGAACCAGGATAACGTTTTCCAGTGATTCGATAAAAAACTGCTACCAAAATTAAAAAATCCTTCCACAATTGTTATGTATGCTACTTATCACAGCACAATTGCACAATTATCAAAAAAGTTTTCACCTCAGCTTTTATTAAGGCAGCAATTCAAGAATGACCCACTAAAACTAGTGTCGACTGTGGAGTTGGGGCACGTAGCGCCTCCAGACGTATGGGTAATCCCTTGACGTCCCTCAGATAGCTGGTGGCTCTAATCGAAGATCTCCCCCCAAAAGGTCAGGATATTCCTGATAGTGCCTTCCTCGCATTGAAACCCCTGTGGATCTGGGTCGCCTAGGTGAAGGCGCCTCTTCTCCATTACTGCAGGGCATTGGAAGATGATATGCAGTGAAGTTTCATCTTCTAGTTCACAGAATCTACACTAACAATATAATTGATTTTGATTATGGAATGTTGAAGCTGCAGTTACTAACTAATTTAGTGCAATTGTAGGCCATGGACTTTGAATTTATCCTTTGAGGTACATATGTTATATATTTTTTTCTTTTTCAGAACGAAGCCTCCCCAATAAATGAGGCAGATATATTAACAGAAAGATATGGACATCAAGATCTTTGAATCCCACCTTACATTCGTGTTTTTAATTCAATTGAGTTGATATGGGATATCAAGACGTGAGTACACATAGTGAATCGAGAGACATTTGAATTCGAATCTATATTGTAATTTTTGTTGAAATATAATGATGTATAGTGTTTACATAATGAGCATATGCACAACTATTTTTTACCACAAATAAATGAATCTATAACCTCTGGATTTTTTCTAAAACTCACCTATTAGAGTTGGACAGTAATTGGTTTTGAAATATATACCATCAAATGAGAATGAAAGAACAGAGATATGATAATGAAATATGAACATGTTTTCATTCATATCATTATGTAATTATTATGTTCTTTCTTTGAATATTCGATGCGATCCCTAATATGAGAACACTCCATTATTTAATTCGAACCATTCAACGGTTATCCACAATCAATAGTAATCCAAATATAATGAATATATTTCACTATTGGAAGATAACCAAATCTGTTGAAACTTTCTTTCTCAAATAAATTCTTTGATATAACAATTTCAATTCTATCTATCATATCAATCTATCATATTCAGTCTAGTCCCATGATCGAGTTGATGTGTACTGTCAAAAACTGATACAGAATACGTCGTGATCTGACATATTTGATTCCATCAAATATCGTCTTTATCGTATACGAATCACGACATGTATAGTCTCTAAAGCTGTCGGAGGAAATTGAGTTCCATTGGGGAAAACAGCCACGCTAGATGGCGTTGACTATGTCAACATTATGGTGGTAAAAATGTGATCCGATCGTCTTTTTCACTCATATCATGTAGATCCACATGCTCCATAACTTTTTGAGTCAGACCTCAGGGTACTGAGGATGATTTATAGTATTAAGTGAACAGAAATATGTAGCAAAAGTTTATGAACAGTACATGGATGGTACATACAGAGCCGAAGAGTTCTTCCATATTGGGAAAAATCTATTAGAGTAACGAGGATAGCAAGTGTATTATGATCCCACATAAACAAGAGAGACACATTGCTTTTCTCCTGAATTGCTTCCCTTCCACGGTCCCCACAACTTCTAATCGTCTCGATGCAACGGGGAGAATTGCAGAGGCGGTGTTTGATGGACAGTGGTGGCGACAATATTGGGAAATTCTAATAACGGTAAACATGCCAAATAATTGTACAATCGCAGAGACAGTACAATTCGTCAAATAATGTGGATGAACTGAGACAAGAAAACATGCAGTTGTATTCCAATTTCATTTGCGGATACTAGAGCTGAATCATCAAATCAATTTGGTTATTGTTCGGCTCAAATTTTTAGTCAATTCGAACATGAGACGAAAGAATTTCTTCAAACAAAAAATTACATACTTCAATTTCATACATACATAAATGATTCAGTTTGATTTATTCGAAAAACTAACCTATGTACAATCATCGTAAATTTTCCTTATCATAACAGCCCACATAGTACGTGCTACGCATATGTGTAACGTCGTCTGATATCCCTTATTCGAACTATCTATTTCAATTACATGCATTCTACTCTTTTCGCTCTCAATGAATTCTTAAGTAGATAATTGATTCTTTTCAACACTGTATATTTTTTATTCATTGGTCAGTTTTTAATGATTATTCACAAGATTGGAATTACATTATACACAAACTATACATCAACTAACAAAAGAAAATGATCTCAGTGTCTCTCTTTCTGATATTCTCTTAGTGTATAATTTATATTCCTAAGCATACACCATGTTCTGATTCAGTTCACCAGACAGGAACTATGTATAAGTATATACTTCATTATTCATACTTCTCTAGTTGTTTGATTTGCCACAAGATTCCAACACGTCTTTAGCATGATAGCCAAGAAGTGTGAATGACGACGCTGTTTTCAATTTTGATATCGAAACAAATTTCCTTTACATTAAAATGCAAATCTATATCGATTCGTTCAAATTCCACTCGAAGACGAGAATAAACAATGAAGTATTCAACTGCGGATTCAGTCCTCAATTCATGAAAATTTAACATTTGAAGTGAATCATTCAAGCAGTGGATGTTTTATCCTGAAAACTCGAATCAAATTTGTGAGAGAAAAAGAAGAAGAGGAAGAAGCGGTTCTTAAATCCACCACACTTATTTTCATTGTTTCGTACACTGAAGTATCGACCAGAGAAATAGCTGATAGATTTAAATTTTTGATTGAATTTGTAATCATTAAAGACCATTTTTTATTGACAACAATCAAATGTACTTTCTTTCAAACTTAATCACATAAGGTGTTAAAGAGCTCAACTATCGGAAACATTTCCACAGGATCTTGTGTGTCATCTTATTTTTTCAAGTTCCACTGAATTATTACATTCTAAAGACATCTTGTGAAAGTATACTTACGAGCATGTTGTTGAATTGTTATCGTCCCATCTTCTTTCTCTTTATCATTTCTCTTTTATTTTTGAAATTTTTTCTCTCTGTACTATTCAAACATCCGGTATGTATTGTTTTGCTCTGTTTTTTTACTCTGTCGAAGTTCCTTGGTGGACTTCTTATGGAAAACAGAAATAGGTAATAGCTCTCTGACTCTCAAGCAGATGGTTGATTCAGTATATCTCTGTTAGAACTATTGTTATTATTCTCTATAACTCAAGAATTCAAATATTCGCTGTCTTCGCGCGCCAGCAATAATTACAGTCCACTTCCTAGAGGATAGGTAGTTGCAACCCCTTCCAGGTGTGCGAAGGAGATTAGAACGACTTCTGGAGTACCAGGTGAGTACTCCTTTGGGTAGCTTTCGTTATATCGTAGCCAGTCCTCATCCTAAATTTTGTGTACTCTAACATACGTGAAATTCCGGAAAATTTTGTCTCTCTCAGGAAGGATAGCACAATTGGTTTTAATGTTCGCATGAAATGAATAGTGCATTATTCAGTATTAAATGTTTCAGATAATGTTACCAACTTGAGAAAATCGAGTTTCACGATCCTTTTCCCATGACCCATACGAGTGCTCGCACATTGACGCTGAATAATTCAATAGCCATCGCTTTTCTTTCTGGCAACCGGACGTTTTCTATTGCATTAACGTCATACACATACACTCTGCCAGGCTTCATTTCATAGTCTGCACATTATTACAGCACAGAGACTGCCAAAGCTCCGCATTAGAGACTTTTGATGAAAGTTGCTCGCTGAACTGCATCAATTGTTTTATCTGTTGAACTTTACTCTCCGTACTGAAGGATCGTTGTTCAGTACTGGATCAAAGATTTGGATGAACATGGTAGAGTTTTATTGCGACGATGCATTTCAAGATCAATGAAACTATACCCAGAGTACATTTAATACTTTGCTTATTTAGTAGCTAGATTATCATTTATATTCTGGTATGCCGATGATTGGAGATATAAAATGCAACTAATTTGGAGAAGCCGATCTCGAGAAGTTAGAGAAATATTTCCGGAAATGGACCCTAGCCAAACTCTAGCGAAACAGAGGCATCCTGTTTAGACCTGAACACCGAACTTGCCAATAAAGAGCTCAGTGTTCGTTTGTATCATGTACTTTGTGTTTCGGAATGCTGTAGACTAAATAAATATTTTAGGTATATTACAGGATTCAATCTTGGAGTATATCAATGATCGATACCGAAACTATTTGTATAGATGAATAGGATTCGATTATCTTCATGCTCCTGATCGAATGAAAGATGTACTATTTTTAAAACCTAATGATATCCTAGATTGTATTCATAATCATTGTTTACTTAGGTATTGTCAACTTCAATACAATGAACTTCGAAGATAAAAAGAAATCGAAAGCATCGATAAAAAAAAAAACAATAATCAAGAGTTGAACAAAAAATAACAGACCCTCATAACCTCACGTCGAAACAGTTTTCTTTATAATCAATAAGGGATCATGCTTGTTTTGATTACCTTTATCATGGATTGTACCTTGAACTTTTGACAAATGTTATTCGAATAGCTGAATAACAAACACATAAAAAATATGATTCCAAGAACTGTTTAATGGAGATTTAAATACATTCCTACCCATATCAGTCGATTCAAATGATTGAAAATCCTGTTAGTATATGTGTTGAAATATGTTGAATTTTTGACTAGTTGAAAACATAATAACTGAAACAATATTTTTGTTTTTCAAATATTCTATTCAGTAAACCTGGGAAAAAATAATGGAATTGGAACTATCAAGGAGGCGTTTATTGTTGCAACTTCCGTTTGAACATCTATATGTGTAGATGAAAATACTAATTGAAACCTGACAAAAATTTCTGATGAAAAATGTAGAGAGGAGGTCCTACATGGTTGCACAAAGATTTTATGATATTACTAGTCTTAACGTGAACACAATTCTCAACTTGGAGAATTTTTCTCTTCATTGAAATATTTCGACTACAATTGTACACTCCATCAGATGCATTCTTCTCGGAAATTGCGTTTTGTATGCGGGAACCGATGAAATTTCATGCTGACTGCACCCCTTTCTGTAGATACAGCGACAGTCTTTAAGCCCATGATTGCTGCTCCGCTGCCTATGCATAATATATCACAGCATCACAGTGTACCCACAGAGCGCTACCAGAGCGATTACTGAACAAATCGCCTCAGGAAGTAAGTAAGGAAGTGAGTCCATAGGCGGGACATGAAATTTATGAGCAATGGATGCGTTTTGACTTCATCGAAGGATGGCAAAAAATATAAACATTTGGTCTTTCAAAACTGGAAGCATATCATTACCATCATCATTTGTGTTAGTTTTGATAAACTTTGCTAATCGGTCATTAGTCGCAATGTGTCAATTCTTTGGGCGATGATTTACTTAGAGAATATTATAGGATAAGTGATGCAAAGTTCGAAAATTAGTTCTGCCCCAAGAAATATCGACCTTCCTTCTGATTCTGCTTCGTACAATTTTCTGTTTCTCTTGGATAATTGCTATACCATCATATTTATTCTGAATTCATGCTTGGTTACACATCCACAGAATCCAACCACTATCGTTAGTTTCCATCCTTTTGAAAAGAGTGTCAATCCAATTGACCGAAGAATTGCTTGAATGAACAAAAAAGGTAGGGATTATTTCATCAGCAGTAACAATTGAAGTATCGATATTGCCCTAGCTGATGGACTGCTTGGACATTTTGGATTGAGAATTCAGAGTTACTGAAGCTCTCAATCTCCAATAGGTCACAACTAATTGAAAATCGAATCGCATCTAGCCATGTCAAAACAATCAAAATTGGTACTCTTCAAGTTATACTACTTGGAAAATTGCTCTTCACTCAACAGTATTTACTGCAACTAGGTGTTGGACATAATCGATAACTTTAGAGGGCTAAGAACGTGGTGAACTGTTCCATTCCACCATGATTTGATGTTTATGTTACATGTTCATAAATAAAATTGGGATCTCTGAGTATTATTCAAAAGTAATTCGGAAATGATAGTCAGGCATTTTCTCTCACGGATATAGTTTCTGAATATCGACCTTAGAATTCAAGGGAGTTCTATTTCAAGATATCTAGATGATAGGCGAAAGGCTTATAGATTCCTAGAGCATATAACGACTTGAAATCTACTGAAGAGATTGTCTGATCATCGGGAACTTCTTGTAATTTGTATTTTTCTGCTGGGGTTCGTTGGTGTAATAAAAGGTTAGGAATAAGATGAGGTTTCGTGTCCATTCTAAAGGAATTGTGAATTTGAATCTTAAGTGGAATCTAATATACGACTAGTCTGTTCATATAAGTCACTTGAAACAGGAGATTTTCTATGTTTTTAAAGTAATTTACATTGATAACGGCGATTCATAGGGAAGAACTCAAGTTCACTGAACATAGTATCAAAATTGGGCATTTCATAGACATCTTACCTCAATGATATTGACGACATTCAAGAAATAACCTTCGCTTTAATTCAGTGAATACTAATTGCATGTACCAAACACTCTGGCTCAATCTTTGAAGTTAACGTTAATGACAGAAGCGAGAGCTGAGTTGGTCACTGAATAGCCAAATGGCAAAGTTGAAGGGAGTTTGATCATTCTCAAAGGTCAGGTTAATTGGATATGAATCGATGACCTGATAGATAGAAATTCCCAACAGATTACAAGGTTATGACAAGATGAGGATTGGGTTTAATTGAATGGGTTACGAACATTTTATATCAAACAATATTTTTAATGATTAGAATTTTTCATAGCATTTGAAAGATTTCTGTGCTTGTTCTCACGGCGTATGTAGTGAAGACATGACGTTAAGTGATCAATGACTCATAACATGGTACATTGAAAATGGGATTTAATCGAAGATTTTGAGCTTGAAATTTGGAATGTTTGAATGGGATTGAGCTGGATTTGACGCCAATGTCTTACATTGAAGTAACGCCAATGCTTTCAGTATAGGGCAGAATTGTTAGGTGTGCTTCGAAACTCAGGTTCCATATAATATTGTGATATCATGTAGAGTAGTCCATTATCTACTAATACAGGCTATTATCCAAATATCACAATCACTCCTAACGTTTGCCGACGGACCTGCTTTATCACAATATTTTATTTATTATTCTGTAGTTTAGCAATACTTCCGTATTGTTCCTTATGAAATCTGATATATATTCTTGTCTAGTTTGAAACGAAAAGAAATTCTATTACTCACCTTCAATGTGCTCAGAACAAATATCCCCGTCACCTATTCATTAGAATAAAAATATGTACGTGAGAATCCAATAATTTGAAATACCTTTTTAAAATGGAAGAAATGTACCTTGACTGATTCATTTTCAGTTACCACCAGATATGTTGTTTCGATCTAGTAGTTGAAAGATGCGAACTTTCAAAAACATCGAAAAACTATAAAGGGTGACAATTTGAAAATTGAAACGCTTAACGATAAAAAAATCCTTTGAACCGTTTTTTTCAACATGTAGGGGAAACTAAATCCATGTACTAAATAAACTCCCCCGACTTTTCTTTTTATCCCCATCCACCCTGTGTAAATAATATCAATAAATAAGTAAAAAACTGGTGGTCATTTTGAAAAATTCCTCAAATGGAGTATGAAATCAGTGAATTGATATATTTGAATCTAATTTTTGGAATAAATCGATAGTGACTTTATAAAAGCATTTTTTGTGTGTAAAGCTCACGCGACGGGGGTGGCTGGGGATAATAAGGAGAGTAGGGAAAGTTCATTAGGTATATAAATTTGGTTCCCCCTATATATTGAAAAAAGGGTTGAAGGATTTTTTTTGTCTCTGAGCTTTCGTGAGTTATGCCAATTGATAATTTTCATATTGTCACCCTGTATATACATAGTTGGAATGTAACTAGAAATAGACATATCCAAGAAGGTAATTAGTGAAAAAATCATAGAGAAAACTTGAGTGCAAAATACTGAAAGCTCCTGCCTTTTTGTGGTGAGATTGAGAAGAAGGAGACCACGAAAAACCTGGTGAGAATTGCATAAAGGATAGGAAACAAAACAATCTTGTTCGATTCAACGCCCAGGAAATATAATATAGATACAGAATCTGTTATGTCATGGTGCCAATGAACCAAATTCAGCAAACCAGAGGCTGGTTCATCAGGCTTCGACTTTCAATGGAATTCAGCGCCACAGCTTTATTTTTGTCATCTCAACACAAGAGTTGATTTAAAATCCAATCATCCACAATTTCACGCTATTAATTATAGGGGAGTCATATTTCTCATATTATTCCACAAATATTCACACGGGAGTGATAGGAATTCCACTACCTTCAATTTTCTCGATTTTGACTGAGACCTCTCTTATGGAATCGCTAGAAAATCTTTTCCATTCCGTTTTAGCGTATCGAATGTAACGTCCTTTTATTTGTTGTAAAAAGGAGTATTGCTATGCCAGATGACCTACTTTAATTCAACCTCGGCACATTTTTCTGAGAGATCGTTAGGGTAAATCCAGCTCTCGTCGCAGAATTTGTTGAATGCACCAGAAGTACAGTCTATTTCTAGTTCCTTCCGTTTGGATGAATTCTGAGCCCAACGCATTAATTGAAAGTAACGCACAGCCATGTTTCAATATACAGTGCGTTCATAAAGTGTGGAAACGCTCCATTATCTTACGATAGAATTATTTTCAGAGGTAAAGCTCGGATAGGTCGATTTTGTATTTCAATCTTCCATCTTTTTTTACAAAAAAATAATTTTTTCCCCCACCACCTTACAAGATATGACGTCATCTATATTTTTTTAAATTGAAAGGGTATAGTTTTATATCAAAAATTGAAAGCCCATATTTTTCTGAGTTCAACCATACCACATACGTCATATCTTACACTTCAAGTTACAGTATACTGAGTATAAAAGAAACCAGTGTTCATATTTCTCAACATTCATTTAATTATTTATTTTGCAATGGAAACCTGAGAATTACTCAGTAGTTAGTACAAGTATATTTGCCATACATATTTGTTTATTTTCACTACTTCTTATGATATTTTCATTGCAAATAAATAATTAAATGAATGTTGAGAAATATGAACACTGGTATCTTTTATACTCAGTATACTGTAACTTGAAGTGTAAGATATGACGTATGTGGTATGGTTGAACTCAGAAAAATATGGGCTTTAAATTTTTGATATAAAAATATACCCTTTCAATTTAAAAAAAATATCGATGACGTCATATCTTGTAAGGTGGTGGGGGAAAAAATTATTTTTTTGTAAAAAAAGATGGAAGACTGAAATACAAAATCGACCTGTCCGAGCTTTACCTCTGAAAATAATTATATCGTAAGATAATGGAGCGTTTCCACACTTTATGAACGCACTGTATATGAAATGGAAAGTGAGTTACATCTTGTGAGAAGTTATACCATTCATTTCTTGATCTGCTAAGAATTCCTATCGACCATCGAAACTAGCTCATATCCAGATAGAAATCTGTTTTCGAGCTTATGCAAAATCATCATTTGCATAGCATATGCTATTACTCCACAGTGGAAGTACGGAGTGAAGGATATTATCATACTATTAAATTGCAATTCAGATTTAGGGGCTAGTGCATATTTCACGCGAGAAAATGCAGCTTCCATGTGATACGGAAATACGTTTCATTCATTTTGCATTCGAGCTTTTTATGTCGAAGTGTGGTTATGCAGGAATAAATCGAAGTGTCAAGAAATTTTGAGTCGCAACTCTACATCACTGGTCAGTAATAACTTCTGTTCGTGAATCAGTATAGGCAATGGAATATCTCCGGAATTGAAGTATCACCGTATGTACTTTTTCCTTATTTTTATTGCTAGAGGATGTACTACAGCCAAAGGCTTATTGTACTTCTTCTATCTTTATGATACCTTGAAAGACAGACTCTTACATTTCCTAGATTTGAACCAGAATCCTCTAGTTGGAATATTATCCTATAGCACACAATAGCACAAATTGTGTTGCTAGAGCCTCATATTTGTAAATGTTTTCTCACAGGCGCATGGCCTATAAAAAGACCTGTTACTGATTTCATTTAATCTCTGATTAGTATCTTGCCAGTTCGTTTTCCACGAGTAATGTGGATAACTATAACATATTCTCGTCCTGGAGTGTCCTGGCAAGTTGATCCATCTTTTCATACAGCTCTCGAGTGTGTTTTCAGGCACGCCTAAAGCTGGTTCCAGACCAATGTTGGGTAAAGCTGAGCCCTCCCGAGCTAGTTCATCTACTATTGTATTGCTTTCTATTCCACTGATGTGCGCAAGTACCCAAATCAGTTCAAGTCTTATTGATCTTCACATTGTCAGAAGATCTTTCGATACATTTCCTGATGAGTCTCGACCAAACATATGGATGCTCTTTATTGGGGATACATTCTCATCACATATTTTTGCACATTGGAGAATTGCAAAATTGTTTGCCTAGAACACTGCATCAATTCTTGCTTTCTGCTTTAACAGCGTTATGTTTCATCGTTTTGCTCTACCAGATAATTGCACCTGAAAGTATGTCTGGTATTTCCCTGAAATTAGGCGTGAATTCGTCATAAATGTAATAGGAAAAAATCATGAAACTTGTGCATTTTGATTGATAATTTCTAAGGGAATAAACGTATACTCAGGAACAAACCACTGGAAATTGACAATAGAGGTTCAAATCATCACTGATCGGTGTAGACTGTTGATCTAGAATGACTTGAATGAAATGAGTCTAGTGGGGTTATATCGGGTGATCTATCAGGTCTTTTCACTGTTCCCCTTCTTCCGATTCTTGTAGGTTTATAGTTTCGAAACACTATGTACTTGATTAAACTATTTATTGTCGTTATAATATTTTTCGTCAGATTGCTCGTAAAAACTGCAAGGAAAAATATTGCACCCAAAACTTTCGAACTGCTGTGCCGTGTTTCCTCCCACGTTGTGGTTGATTTTCTCTCATATCTTCAGAATTTTTCCTCAGAAAGTCACGTCATAGTTCACAATACAAGTTGAAAAGGTGACTTCGAACGCTAATACAGACCTTATCATGCAAAATTCTCGATGTTGAATACCTCAATAAATCCACCTGGATCGCTACGAATCCTGCGGCATCCGAACAAACGCTTCATCAAATCTAGATTCCGTTTCTTGGAAAATGTGAGGTCTCACGTATACTTTCCCCATTGAACAGCCGCAGTTCCGTTGACGAAGCCACCATAAATCTATCTCGGAACGTGATAAATTTCGGGCTGGTTAATATATTCGGTCTAACGGTCTGTCATCACGCCAACGTGGCCTGGATTTGGATGGGTTTACGCGCCTGTTATCCAGTCCCCGCCAAAAGTGACTACATGACGGTCTGGACGTCAACAAAAAAACTGGAAAGGTTCTCATCGTTCATTGACAGAAACATCATTCAGGAGACCTAATTTTCATCCACATTGGGCTAATTCAATGTATAGAAATTTGATTTAGAGTCGACATGGTTCACGGTTTTTTAGGATATGACTAATAGACCAACATCCGGGATCGGGATGTGTTTTGAGATCCGATTGTCGTATATTGGTTTCATCTTCAAAGAAAACTCTTGATAAATAGTCATTTCAGGTTGGGAGTGACGTCAGAAAATTGACAAGTGGTGCAATACACAAATGAAACAAATGATTTCGAAATAAAATAATGTACTATCTAGTTATCCTTGTTATATTGCAACATTCATTCTTCATCATTTTCAATGTTTCCAGTTGCAGACAGATTCTGAAATAATCTAAAACTCGCAGTGATTCAGTGGAGAAATAGTAGTCACCTCTGATTTCTAATCATATATTCACAAAACAGATGTAATTCAGTATGGAATTATGCTATGGAGATCTCTTATAGCATTCAATGATATTTATAGCCGTTATTAGTTCATTATTTTTCGAAATATTTTATTGAAGATGCTACCATCTTCTGGACATCTCAACTCATTCGTCTTTTCCGAAAAAATATCTCTTATCTTCGAATTAAATATTCTTTAGGAAATTTCTGATTGAATCGGGAAAAATAAACAATTCCAATTTGTAACTGGCTAATCAAAAGGAAACCGTTTAGGAATTGAAAATCATCAGGCATTATCGTAAAGTATTGCCATCTATATGAGCAGTGTGCTCATGCAATTTCGATGGTGAAATGAGGCATTTTGCAAATTACAGTAATGGCACAAGTTACACACTAAGTGTGATCAACGTAAAGTTAATGGATTATTTATAGATACGTTAAATTTATTCAGATGATGAAGATTACGCTCTCCAAAGAATTCTGAATGAGTATATTTTAGATCGGAATTGAAAGGAACATGAATATAATATAAGGAATTGAAATTTTATTTTCATATACCTATTTATATCATTGAATGAATACTTGTTGAATGAACTATTGAACATCATAACACTATTCAGCTAGGTGATACAATGAGATTTTCACTTCATATTTAGTTTGTTTCATAATGACATACAGGACAGGAGACAACGCAATAGGAAATGTTTCTCATTATTTGAAGACAAGATCTTTCAAGACCAAAAAACTTGAAAATTGTTATACAAGAAGAGAGCTTGAAGGTGGCGTCATAAAAGATAATTGGTGTGTTTTCTGGAATACTACGTGATTCAATTTGATTCCACTCTGATATAATGTTTATTCAAAAAATGTGAAACTATTCACACATTAATGTTTTTCTGTCGATTTTGAAAGTGTGGTAGAATACGAAACAAATTAAGATTCTTAAGTTCCCTATATGATGAAAATAACGCAACTGTCGTTGAGTAATGATTAGAGCTTGCGTTTCTTCTACCAAGTATTTAGATAAAGCATCCACCCTTCATTGTTCCATAATGAAAGAGCGTAAAACGCATTCTCCAGGGAAATGGGTGCCTCCGATATTTCAATTCGAAAAGAGTCATTTCGACACATTCCAAACAAACAGATCCGGATTCAGGGGGTAGCGAAAAAAGGGTGGGTTCTTCAACTAAGCGGAGTATATAGAACACTGTTTCATTTACGATGTCACAATCAAATATCATCTACCGCTCTACAATAAACTATGCGAAAAATATTTCACATGCGATAAGACTTCATGATGCAAGTATCTTCCTGAATCATTGGTTGCGTAGCTATAACTTTTGAGCTGGCTCGTCCAGGTTTTCTCTTCTTCTAGGATTGCAAGCTTTAATATTGGATTCTTGCCTCCATTTCCGGAACTCTCAGCTCACTGTCGAGATGTCATTTATGCAGCGAATAAGGACGAGGCAGAGAGGAACGTTATTTAAGAGACAATTTCGGTCGCAATGCAGATGTGATGACAGACACGTGATTTTGATACCTTTCAGTTAGTGTTTTCGGATTTTTATTCTCTGATGAAAATTTTGTTGCCCTCATGGAACGACTCATGGAACTGAAAATGATGATTCAGTCACTGAAAGCGAGTTTTATCATTTTGTGAATAATTTGTCGAAATAAATATCAAAGGTAAACGATAGATGCTAGCCACGCGCGGATTAATTTCCTTGTGGTCTGTCTTTGTTTATTAATCACTAGGATTGTTATGGTGCTTTTCCAATATTATGTTCGAGTTTTGATGTATAAATATTATTATTATCATTATTATTGTCATTATATACGGGTTCGTTTTCAGAAACAGCTCATTATGAGACTTTTATTTCTACCGTAACATTTGGTGGAAATATGAACCCTTTGACGTTCTATTTCTATTCCAGATAGAAAATTTCATAATGGGTAGGTACAATGATATCCAACTTGTCACTTTCTGGAATAAATAATCGTGAATCTTTTGAATTTTCAACTACGGCGTTCCAATGCCCATCGCCGAATGACATGTAGAGTTTATTTATTTGAGCAAGATAGTTGTAACAGCTCGTCAGGACCTTGTTTCTTGCTTGTCTATTTTTTCAATGATACTCCAAAACAGAGAGTTAGATCAAGTTGATCATCGGAAGGATGTGAAGTGCTTTCTATATCCTGTTACTGTACAAGGCGATTGTCTAACCATTTTCTATAAATGAATTCTTTACTCGGAGTGATATCGGAATATCAAAATGGGAATGAATTCCCGAAAGAATTTTATGTGAATATTCTTAAAAAGAATTACGAAAATGAATTCCTGTTATAAGCGGATCAAAGATTCCCCTATAAATATATTTGACATCGTGTAGTCACTGTGTGTTATAATTATCTATGCTCAAATATTTCCAAATATGTTTCAACCAATCAGCAGTTGAGTGTTTTATTTTGCAGTAATGGTATTGATATTGTAATATGTCAGAACTATCTTTGAATAAATATACTATATTAGTAGTCATACACAGAAAACTGAAGGACAGTTTATCGCACATTCAAGGAATGAGGAACGGAATGAAATGCAATGAAAATGCATGAATAAAATCTGTGATTATGTTTTGTGACCGCAACTGATGAGTAGATTGAAATAACAAGAACTTCGACTCATTAAACTTCATTCATATGATCCAACCTCAAATTCATGAATTTTATCTGAAAACCATAAGAATATGAATAAGAATGAAATAATGAAGTTAGATAATTACAATTTCTTCAATTTTCGGATACACGTTTTCATAGAGATGCTGTTTGACAATCTCAATTTGTTTGGTTTCTGAACTTCTTCCAATGATTATGGAATATTAGCAATAGTATTTATCTTTTTCTTCTGAGGAAATTAGTGGATTTTCATTCCTGGAGAAAAACAGTTCCAAAATGGCATTGTGTTTTCTTTGGTCGGAATATAAATCTCATGGTATCTGTGAAAATATCGAATCAAATTCCCGAAATCAATCAGAAATTAAATAAATGAATCGAACATATTCGTAATATCAGTACCCAAAGGGAAACATAACCTTTTGGTGTCTAAACTTTTCCACTTATGTATCCCGCGTATTTCCAGAAATCTATTGGTCAAGCGTTCGCCACATTGGAATATATTGCTGTGGTTTCAAGTCTCACAATTCCCGAGAAAACTCATGGGAAATTCTCGAGCAGGGAAGCTTATTAGCATGCAATATATAGCCCGGATTTGAGCAGCGAGCGCATTTTTTATTCGCATCGAACTCACAAGGTACACATTCATTTCAATTTCGTGAGAGGCATTTATCATACCTACGGTTTGCTACCTAGTCTCATTCCTATATATACGTTGAATTTTCGTTTTATGAATTCTGGAGGCACATATATCTGGCAGTTGCAAGTGTGAAACAGTTCTCAGAGTGATTTGATAAAAAATAATATGAATATTGATGGATCTGTTTGTAACGCAATAACATTCAAGGTCACGCATTTCACCTCCCGTGTTCTTTAGCTCAGTTATCAATTGAATTAGGATATCGTGATTTGATTAAACGAATATATCTTCGATTGTACAGGTTGTTCTTCAAGATGTGCCATCATAATGATATATTTTTTTGACTGTATGCTACATTTTTTCTGCATATTCGGGTTCTTCTTGTGGTAACCTACATAGTCATTGGAATCAGTTTAGCGATATTCACGAATGGGTAGTAGTGTTCAGCAGTATCAACAATGTGGATATCATCCTTCAGAAATAATCGTTAGATAGAAAGAAAACATTTCATTTCACAAGGGTGTCAGTCAGAAATACACCAAATAGAATAATTACCTAAAATTTTAGCTACAGTAAGGAGATAGAATCGAAAAAGAAAGAAAATTATTCTCGTTGAAATACACTTCAGAATATATCTTCACATATTGAATTGGAATTATCACATATTACTGGCATAGGTGCTTTGTGATAATTATTTGTTCTACCAAGATCATAGTAAAATGTTGGTGTATATCTGGCATTCAGGCAAGGAGTGTGGAGATTAATTATATGTAAAATTTCATGAAGAAATTGTGACATTATTTCTTCGTGTATTCAGAGATATTAGATTGAATTGATTCAGAAGAATAAAACATTCGGTTTCCCTCTGAGAATGCACTCCTGTGACTGGTATATACGGATATATATGGAATACGTATATTTCGACATTATTCTTTGAACATATTCAAAATATATTCAGGATTATTATATAATTGGTCAGGAAGTCAGCCTCTCCAGCTCTATTTCTTATCATTGATAGGCACATTACGTATCCGAAAAGAAAACCTACATGATTTTAGTTTATTGTACATCGTCCATTCATTAATATTTTTCACCGCAATTCGCAGTTATCTGAAGAAAAATCAACCATTAGTCAAAAACAGTAATTCAATCGCTTCATTCATCGAATACATTGTGAGTGCGGCTTTTTGTTAATTATTAAGCCTATTTACGATTCAATTTGATAAAAATGGAAGTAATAACTCGCAACGAGTATCAAAAAGTCAGCGATTGTAGTTATCCATAGAAAATGGACTGAAAAGGGGATTTCAAGAAATGTACCTCCATACTGAGTAATGGTTTTGGTGATTAGGTATATTTGGATACCTAATGAAATAGTGACTTCCGTCACTGAAATGGAAACATTTTGCAAATACGACTGCATCTTGCCTAAGGACTTCGGTAGTTCCTTCATCCATCGAATCATCCACTTTATTCATTTCATCCCATTCCATTTCCTTTTTCCGTACTTCAAGTTCGCTTGATGATATACATAATGGATTCATTGATTCTCAGACAATTGAATCTCTTCAATTCAAACCAATGCCGGTAATGTTTGATGAATATGATGAAACTTTTCGAATATCGGCGAATGCGCTACTTTTATCTGACACAGTTCGAGCGCATACACCAAAAACTTGTTCATTGTGCATAATGATTTGTCCTCTATTTGTCAAAAGAAATTTTATGACTTTTACGCAATTCTTCTGTCGTATATTGCTCCATCTCAAATTCTACGAGCCATAATTTTGTGATTCGATGAATTCTGTGATTTTCCAGCATCTGAGATAACAAAGATTCACGAAATGAGACCAGACCACCATGAGTTAGATAGATAGATTTTATTTCACAACGTTACATTACATGTTTGTCGCAGGTCAGGTTAAGAGTACAATATCAATTAAAAAAAATAGTATAAAGACAAGTACAACAGAAAAATGTAAAATATGTAAAAAAATATGTTCGGACAAGTTCAAAATAAATATGTAAAATATGTGATTGAACACAATAAGAACAAATGAAAAGAATGTATATCGTTAGGAAAAAAATTGAAGGTGGTACGAGCAGATGTGAATTTCGTGTTCTATGACCATGGACATCCAAATGTTCAGTGAAGTCAGATTTATTTTCATGTATTTCTAAAAAGGTGTTATAGATAAACAACGGAGGCAAAATTAAAACTCCGATCTTCCTAAATAACGGCCAACAATGTTTCCTGTACTCAGCATTCAATATTATTTTAATAATGTTTTTCTACGATAAGAATACCCTTATAGAATGAGGTGAGTTTTCCCATAGAAGTAGCCAATAATTTATATGAGTGGAATGAAGCAAAGTATGCACTCTTCAAAGCTCCAAGATCCAATAATTTCCTGAAGGTAAACATATTTTCACATAATTTTTTAAACAATTCTTCTACGTGAGCGGATCAGGATATATTTCCGTCTATGATCAAATCAAGTTGTTTACCATTTCTACCATAATCGATTGTGTTGTTGCTGGAAAAATTTATTTCCTGTGTTCTGTCTCCTTTTGATTTCAATTGATTGGCTGAGATACCGCTTGTGATCTGTTACTCAAATACGATCTGAATAGTTCAAGAGGTAGTTCTCTTACCCCATAATATTCCATTTTCAAGAAGTAAGGAATAAGAGACTCAGTCGAAAGCTTTGGAGAGGTCGTAAAGGGTTCAAGCCATACGCTCATTGTTTTCAAGACAGTCAACAATCAGATTTATCACTCTTTCAACAGCTTCTGTTGTTGATCTGTTAGTTCTGAAACCATATTGGTTTTTGTCAAAAATTTCATTCAGCGTGAAATAATGGACTAGTCTTTTTCTATTTTTTTTAGATAATTTCAAAAATGTTCCCTATGATCGGAATAATAGTCATAGGGTGGTGATTTTCGACTAGGGATTTATCTCCTTTCTTGAATAACGGCAAAACCTTTGCCGTTTTAAAACACTCTGAAAAACAACCTGATGTTGAACAAGAATTTAGGAGTAGAGCAAGTGGTTCATTTATAATTCCGATTTCTTCAGAGTATTTGATGTATTTGTTATAGGAACATTTCTTGGCATCATTCAATGCTTGTCTATAATTTTTGCGATAGTTATTGTAGATTAATAGCGTAATTTTCTGGATTTTTCGTATTGTCATTAATAGATTTAATGGAAGATAGTACATCTTCTGCAGGGAGATACTGAACCACAGAACTGGTGGTTTATGATGTTTACAGATATTTTTCATCTCATTATTATAAATAATATGTCGTCATGAGAAGGTATCTGCAGGCACCACGAACTATTGATTTGGTTGAATACTGCTGGTGATATGGATGTACAGAGCCCATAATATTGCTGAAGCATGGATTTATTTGTCAAGTTCGATATTTGATATAGCAGATGTGACAACACGAAAACTTTGAATTCAAGGACACTTATTTTCAATATTTCCTAGAAGTCCAATAAGAGAAAAATCCAGCGATGGACGTTACCACCTCTGAAAACTGCCGGAGTAGGTGACTCTGGAATTGGGCGATTTTGATGAAAGCGTATCGAGGTTATACGCTACAAAAATGCTTGTATCCGAGTACCGGAATTCTTCCAAGACTATGGCCTATAAATGTTCGAATTTGATCGAGTCACCCTTTATAGGAATATCTATACTGATACTTATAATGTCAAGAATATGCCCCAACATGATATTGTGAATAGCTGAAAACACGAACAAGAAGACCGTTAGCATAATTATTCGTGAATCACTAACGCTCACAAAGCACCTCGAATAGGCGAATTCCTAGTGATGGAAGAAAGTTAAGCTTCTGGGGAAGCCGAGGCGGTATAAAATAAAATAACGCGGAACGAGTATTCTTCCAGGGATTTATTTCCTTTGTTTTTCACTTGCCGCTCTCCCCTCGAAACCTAATCTAGAAGGAATCTCGTTATTATAATTGGAATCGTTAGTTGCTGTTGGGAAACAGTGATGGAGTTGACCGCCTGATTTAATGCCTTTGAATAATATGTCTATTCCGATTTTCATCACGAATTTGTGGCAAACAATTATCAATGAACGTATCCATCTGTTATTCTGCGAATAAAACAACTTCCAGATCAAACTTGAGATAATGGGAAATAACAGTGATGATTAAAATTGTTATCAATTGTTGTACGACTTTCTAAGTTTTCGGATACAGTTTTCGAGTTCATTGACAGTTTTAGCTTAGTGAAATTCAGATATATTAGTTTTTTCCCAAGGTGTCAAATTCTTTTCGAAATGAGTTATGATCATGGTAATTTTTGAGTAAATTAAATGAGTTTCACAAATATTACTGTTATTCTGAATAATTTGATGAACGCGAATAATCAAGAGACTGTACATAAAACACGCTGGTATCCTCAGAAGAGTTGATTCCAGAATTCGAAAAACTAAGAAACTAGGTATCTAGTTCGACTGTAGAAAGATCATTCAACCGAAATGATGAAAACGCTTTCCTGATGACTCCTTGGAAATTAATATTGTATATAGGGTATTCTATTCGAAGAAAAATATCTCTGCTATTGAAAAGGGTGTTTGGTTGTGGGTTCATACCTCAACAGAAAAAGGTATCTCGAACTTCTTGAGACAATTGTGAACCCCATACTTACTCAGTTACTTGACGATGATAGGCTAATAGAAGGTCAGCTCACCTCCAAAAAGATGGAACTCCTCCATATTTTATTGCACGTGTACGTCAAGTTTTAGATGCCATTTTTTTTAACAAAATGGATTGGAAGGCGCTGACCAATAGAATGGCCGGCTAGATCTCTACGCAGGAGAATTGTTGTGGAGTGCAGTGACTGATGATGAGCAATGAGTGAAGACATTTCGAAAATCTTTCATATTTCTGTATGGATCTGAGTGGTTCACGTGTTGAACTTTTCTTACGATGCTAACAGTTTAGGTGATCTCAACATAACTTTCAATAACACTTTATCGATCCTCGATTTTAGAACATTGCTGTATTTGGGGTTAAATTCCGTTTGAAATGGTGTATCAGAAGTATAGTAGTCCGATTGAAAATTCTGAAATATGGGATGGGATGGTTGAAACATTTTAGCTGGGACACACTCTATATAAATATTATTGATCTATTGGCAGAAATATGTCGTAAAGATCCGTTGTATGTATTTTGCTTGCAAATGCTATTCAGGTCAAATCTCGTTGGGCATTTTATTGAGGATTCTATTTGAGAAGAGTTCTCGACTCTACGTGATTTCTCCAATACTATTCATTTAATTTTCCGTTGAATCTTTGAACTGTTGTTCTTCTGAAGATAAACTATTAGACAGCAGTGTGGGCCGCTTTCTCTCCGTACAATAAGTTTGTCAATATGCGACCAATTCATGAAGTAGAAATTCTCTGAAAGAAATAATTCATGTGTTGATTATAAATAAAATATTTTGACAATGTTTTGATGAAATTTCTGTGATCAACTGAACATTCAATATTGTATTTATATCGGATGATGTGGATATGTATTTGTTATTGATATTTTGATATTTGAATAATAATAAGGAGTTAATTTACATGGTCGTTATTACCGGAATTTGATATTGTATTATATTATATCATCAAACTAAATATTTCAGAATAATTATTTGTCGTTGATATTTGCATGACATTGATTATGAACAGTGTATAGTCCCATTCCCATTCTCGATGTCCTCAAGGAATGATATACCTTTTATTATCAGAAATAAAGATTAACAGTCTGCAATAAAGTGAACATTCGTGGAAATCGCGTTATGACAAATAAGATTCCTATTATCCATTTCATTTTTCAAATACAGGATGAATTTGGAACTATTGCATTTTGGTGGTTCCTCTCGTTTCTGTTCTATCTTTCAACCAATAAGAAGAGTAATAACTGTCTATCATAGATGTTTCATACAGTGGCGTAGTCAGATATTATATTTATTTTTCAGACATAACCTGAGGTTTTTCTTTAATGAAACAACCTTTATATTTTTCGATCCGTGAAACGTGTTTGCATTGCACTTCAAGGAAGCAAGTAAAAAATGTTCCAAAATAGTTTTTTGTTACGAAAGTGAATATTTTTCTCATTCACGAGTAGAGAAGATGGTATTTTTCGATAATTTTATACAAATATCGTATGCAGAACAATTTTTACTTCTTCTGGATAAACGAGTTTCATCAAATCATCCGAAGTAGAAGTTATGCAACTCTCGGTTGGTTAGGACTAATAGGATTGACAACAATTTGCCATATCGTCAAGAGAGCATCTCCCATGTGAACAGATGGGTTCTCTTATAAATGTCCATAATATTTCAACGAGTTGATTCAGATAGAAACGAAAATGATTTCAGATTGTTGTCGGTATGTAATCTTGCAGTAATGGAATGAAGCAACGACAAGAAATCGGGAAAACTATTCCTATTTTAGATTGGTGATTTCACCTCAGTATTGGTTTAGGTTAGATTTGAGTAAACCTATCCATGTACCGAGTGTTTTTGATTCGAAAATAAAAAATAAGAAGCAGAAAAAAAGCTGAAACTGTTATTGGTGGTTGATATTTTCTGGCTTATTCTTTGTGTATATAGATGGATTATACGAATAAGTAAAAATTTCTTTTATTTTAGGAACGTTTTTCAACAAGATTAACATAAAATTCAAGACGTGAGAAAATATGTGATTCCGTAGGTGCATTTTCATTTCATTTTAATCACCTGTATACTTGTACATGTGTCTTTCTTTATTAATGTCTCTTTCAGTTTCACCTTATCCCTCATTTTATTTTGTTTGCAGTAAAAACTTGATGAAAACAGTTGTGAATATATCTGAATTTGAAAGTTGAAGATTTGGTTTTCTATTGTCCCTACCTATCTTTCTATAGTTTCTTGGATGAACTGATAAATATGAAAATGTATATTGATACAATGAATATTTTGACACTGTGTGAGTTATTAGATAGAGAGACCTACGATTGATCAAATCAAAAATGATAGATATACTAGAACAACTACAATGGAAAAATTCAAGATAGAATCAGAACACAGAAAATCACCAAGTGTAAAAAACGAAAATGTAAATGGTGTCAGAGAACAATATTCCTTCTCATTAAAACCAATTTTTTGAAGAAGAAAAGCAACTTGGAAGCAAATCTTGATGCAAAATATTGAGCTTAGATACTTAAGATAATATGAAACTTCTAATAATTATTAGTTCAAAAAATGGATCGAACAATTCAGAGAGCTTATGATATATTCAATGACATTAATCATCGTTCAACAACGCGTTGGCGAATTAGCGTACTGGTAATAAATCAACGGAGGATTCAATTTTTTGTCATATTGTTCTGACAGCTAGGAGGGATCTAATCCAATTTTCGTGCTGTAAATCAACTGGAGCATGTACATCGGTGACAAGCGAGCTTTTATTGAATTCCTAGATAATTAACTGGCTATAATCTATAATTGAACACACAATTGAAAGAATCAATCTACTACAATCAGACTACTTTTACATTGAATTATTCAACGTGAAATAAACTAGGACTCGGAAAATCAGATATTTGAAAAAGAGCTACCCAGCTAGATTCACGAGGAATCAGTTCACAATGGAGAATAAATGTGGAGGAATGAAATAAGTCGCATCCACTTTATATGATGTGAAGCAGGTTAGCGGTTTTTATCCAAGAATGCGAGTTGTTGGTATTAGAGATTCATCAAGTCAAGTAGCTTGATATTTTGAAAAACTACTTGACTTGACTTGAAAATCAAGCTCGTGACAATTTATATACTTGACTTGACTTGATTTGAGATATTCATTACTTGACTTGAAATCAAGCTACTTGATATTACTTGATCTTGATACGGACGTGTCGAACTGCATATTTTTCTGCAATTTCGCGCTCGTTCAGACTCAATACGGGGGTTCCCCGACTTCCGAGCTGATTGAATCCATTCCAAAATAGTTTATATTTTTTATTCTATTATATAATGAGTTTCATAAACGAAAGTTTTGTTCGCAACTTCTATTCTCATTTCATCATTTATTGAAACACAATAAAACTGCTAAAAGTCAAGTAGCTTGATATAAGTACTTGATTTTTTTTGTATATAATAGCTGTACAATTCATGATGCCATTGAATTAAATAGATCAAATTAACTTAGGTGATTACATACATTGTGTCCGTAAAGTATGGAACAAATTCATTTTTAGCTAAACAGGTCATTTTAGGAAATAATCCTGAAACTCGTCGATTTTTGATTTTAATTTACCGTATTTTAAAATAATAATGTAATATACAGGGTGAATTACGTTCGAGTAATGACGTCACCGTCATTTTTTTTTATGGAACACCCCCATTTTGTCTCAATATTCGGATTACTCTAGCTGAGCTGATTCCAAAAATGTATCACATGTTGATTCCAATGTTGATTTCATATTCTGTCTGCTAGACCACAAGTACCAAACATGTTTGGAAGCAGCTCATTTTTATTACTCTAAACATGTAGCAAACTACTACATTTAAACCAATTGCCGCTAGATAATAAGTATTTTTGATAATATTGTTAATTTACCTAATAAAGAATGTTACGCGTTACTTTATGAGCACACACAAAACTATTGTATTTTTGTCCACCCTGTACCAATTGGAATCAACATGCGATACATTTTTGAAATCAGCTCAGCTTGAGTAATCCGGATATTGAGACAAAATGGGGGTGTTCCATTGAAAAAAAATGACGGTGACGTCATTACTCGAACGTAATTCACCCTGTATATTACATTATTATTTTAAAATACGGTAGATTAAAATAAAAAATCGACGTGTTTCAGGATTATTTCTTAAAATGACCTGTTTAGCTAAAAATGGATTTGTTCCATACTTTACGGACACAGTGTATATATCTCTTTTGAATAATTTCTTTGAATTCTTTTACATATCTCAACACAACATTATTTACAATTGTTTCAATGAACTCTTAGACTGGTGGAAAAATCTCTGGACCCTGTAGTAAGGGAGGACAAGCATCACCCGGCACTTGAGATATCTATGAGATATCTATTCCAAACGTGAAAAAACCTTGAATCGTTCTTCCAAAGCAGTTATAATATTCGAAAAGATAATATTACCTCAATGTATGAGTAAATTTCAACTATTGACTGAACATTTTTGGAAGTGTTTGTCAACGCTGAAGATACTTGCACTTATTTCTATGTTAAACTATGTAATATCTTTGATCGTTGTGTTCCAACGTATAACTTACGAAATAAGAATAAATATCCGCCATGGTTTAGTGCTGGTATTATAAAAGACATAGGCAGAAATTCCATTGCTCTCCATTTCAAACACTTGCTTACATATTTTTTTTTCTTGAATAATTTTAATAGTTTCTTTCTTTCTCAGTTGTCTGGTCAGCTATTGTGAATTAGTGGTTCCAAAAACTCCTTCGCTTCATTCATGAATGAAACAATGCATTATTTTTCTTTCTCTAGAATTGCAGCCAATTATAATGATGATAAAAATCAAGAGGAAGATTCCAATTATTTTAGATAATATTTCATTGAAATCGTTGGGTACTCCTGTCATATCGATAGTTTGAAAGTTGATGAACTTTTTTTGGTTATTGTTGAAGTAGTTGTTGCATCTTTGAAAGTCGAATTCGAACATGCTCAGATACATTTTATGTAAGTGACTACTAATGGAAGAATATATATTTTTTCAGAAGTATCAACTGAGGTGGGTTGGCATCATATTTCAGAAAATGGGATGGAAAACATCGATTATCATCATTCACTAACCTCAAACCATTTGTGGTGGCAATAGATAACTTTCAATCATAAAACCATTTTGTAAAGTGAACATTGATGTCGTTTTATGAAGATCTATTGTCGTTAAGCTTGTCAAAAACATAACAATTGACGGATGATAAATTGTTCCCAGTGGCGATATTAATTCGATGTCATCTACAGGAAATGAAGTCGAAACGAGTCTTAGGAGACTAGCCAAACTATAAAAGGATTCTTTTTATATCTTATTTACAAGAAGTAGACACTATATTAGGCATTATGGGATACGAAGAAAGCTATAGAGTGAATTAGACCTATCGGTATTTTGCAGGATGCAGTAAATCAAATGATATTGAATTATTTTCATAGTTCATGGAAGAATTTTGTTTTGAAACATTAATCGAAAAATATCAGTCTGAAATCTTGAAACTATATAGGATACAATGAGTATTTGGAAGAGCTTCCAAATTTATTTTGTCGTACGTCACGTGGAGTCTATTTATTTGGAGAAGAGCATTGTTGATTCCTTTACAATGCTATTGAAATTTCAATTTGCTAGGACCATGTGAATATTTAATTTAAATTCAATTGGAAACAGTTGACAATAATGCTGAACTTCTATTCGATGTGATAAACGAATGATTCTTTTTTCAATCAGTGTTACGGTTTCCGTGTGAATATTATGATATAGTTTGAGTTATTAAACCTTAGTTCAATTTGAACCACGATTATTATGATTCAGAGAATTATGTTTCGGAATACTCAACATGAACGGCCATAATGCATATTTTGACAAGCTGTCTGAACTTTACTAAATGAATTCAGTATGCTACCAATAAACCGAAAATTTTAGAATTTATCGTCATCCATAAATATGTTTCAGTTGACTGAAATTGCTGTAATTTTAGGATTTGGATATTTCTTGAATTCAGTGTGAAGAAATCACCAAAAACTAATTCCAAGGAACTAGGATAAGTACTTCGACAGATGCTAATGCTGACATTTTATCGGATTTGAACCTTCAAATGCGTTGAGATCTAAGGAAACTAAACAATTATCGATATGAATTATAAAATGAATATGGATTAATTTTCCTTTTTTGTTTGGAAATATTGAATTTTCATGATTTCATTAACACGATAATGTTTTTTATTTCTTTTCCCGCGATAGTTTCTCCATGATGGATTCCCAGAGTTGGGATGAGTTTAGAAATCACGCAGAGAACGCACAACGTTGATACGTACTCCCGTACATAAATATACATATAAACGTATAAACGTTGGACTTGCCGGTGGTCGCTTGCGACGAAGTGATATTTTGCAGCGTTTCCAAGTGTTATCCATCATAAACCTCAACGTCATCGTCAGAAGACCAGAAAAATAAAAACGATTCATGGACCCACGTATATTTTTCACGATACTTTTATGATTTTTGTGGACGAAACTGAAAAAAGTATCTGCAGAAGAAGTAGTACAACTGGCAACTCCGATAGGCGCCGAGTATTAGTACAGTCTCGCTGAATATAGGGGTATTGAAATGAGGTTTTTTAGATATCACATATTATTTTCAGAGAATGTTCATATACACTATTTTTCATAATTATGTTCAATCTCGAAGCAGCTTTGAAGCAAACTTATTTTTTCTTGATCTCGCCTATTGAATATACCGAATTGAGGTTATCAATTAGAATTTTTAGGATGACAATTTCAAATTTACCTTTTCGGGTTGGTTTGGTCTTTCATATGCGCTCATTAAGGTCTCGAGGTATCTACCTGGTCAGATGACAAACACATTGAATCAACTTCGCGGAATCCTCAATCCCACTGGTTCACTTCCTCTATTTTATCAACGCTCCTCAATTATTTACATTCATTGTTAGTCCGTTCCTGTCTCGACGAGCGAATTTTCTGCGGAAAGGCTGCAGGTTGGGGGTGTATAATCTCGAACCGCAACAATTCACTATATCTGGGATGAATTAATTTCCTGTTAGACCCCATTGGTATATTCAGTTTCTTTGTGGAACTCTGAATATTAATTGGAAGTTGTTCAGGATTTCCTTAGATATTAATTTTCGTATCACTTTGCACTTCATCGCATTTCTCTGAGCTATATTTGTACGCGTTTCTTATACCAACAGTATTTACGGTTTGTGCCAGAACTGAATCATCGTTGATGCTCGTGAGACTTCAAAGGCACCGCAATTAATTGCTTGATATCCGAATTACAATAGGTAAATATATTTTATTGAGTGAATTAATTGAATGGTTGAAATAATGATAATAATAATAATATATGTTTATTCACTGACTGTTATGAATACATGTATGCCATGCAATTGAATTTTGTGGACATGGTTCTGTGAATAAACTTGTTCGTTTCCTCAGAAGCTGATGAAGAGCATGATACAGGGTGTCCCCTCTCAATTGGAAAAAACTTTTGGAGCATATTGAGGAACCATAGACAAGCAGTTTGAGATAAGAGACTGATGTCCGGAAGTGCATGGTTTTCAAAATACAGGGTGTCAAAGTTTTTTCCAAAATACTTTTTTTTATAAATATTTCAAAGACACGTTAACCGATTTCCTTGAAATTTGCTAGTGATGTAAGCTTTAATAAGACGCTCAGTTAGCACTAATTAAATGTTGATTATGACTTCCAGTGGCGCCCCGGGGGACAGTGTCACGAATAAAAATGACAAAAAATGTACGCTGCTGACTTTTTTTCAAAATTTTATATATTTTTTAGAAAGCTCAGTTAAAAATACAACTTTTTTGCCACTTGATATTTTTTCGTATCTCTCTCCGTTTTCGAGAAAATTTTTTTATTAAAAACTTTATTGAAAGGTTCATTATTATTAGAAAGAAAAACAAGGAGGCTTTTTTACAAATAATTTATTATTAATTAGTGGAGCAAATGCTCAAAGTGTCCACCATGCATTTCGATGCATTTTCTGCACCTGTCGATCCAGGATTCACGCACCCGAGCAAACACGCCTGGATTGTTCGCGATAAATTCCGCTGCCACCACAACTCTGGCAACTAGGTCCTCCATGGTCGGCACAGGAGTTGCATAGATCAACCGTTCCATTTCGCCCCAAAGAAAAAAGTCCAGGGGGGCCAAGTCCGGCGACCTTGCTGGCCAAGGGACGGGACAACCTCTAACAATCCACCTGTTGTTGTAGGTTTGGTCGAGGTAACCTCTCACGGTGCGCGCACAATGCGCTGGACAACCATCGTGTTGGAACCAGGCCTCTCTACGCAACTGGAGGGGTACATCTTCCAGCAGCTCGGGCAGAATATCTCGCAAAAAAACTAGATAGTTATTCCCGTTGAGGTGATCAGGTAGAACGTACGGCCCAATCAAATGGTCGCCAAGAATACCTGCCCAAACATTAACACCAAACTTCTGCTGATATCCTCTGATGTGCGTAGCATGGGGATTTTGTTCGCTCCACTCGTGGTTATTACGAGGATTGAATGTCCCCTCGCGCGAAAAGCCTTTTTCATCGCTCGTGAAGATTATACTTAAAAAATCAGCGTTTTCATCCGCTTGACGGAGCAACCACTCGCTGAACTCGGGCCGCCGAGGAGCGTCGTCAGGCAGTAGATGCTGCACCTTTTGCAGTTTAAATGGATAGAGATCGTGGATTTTCAATACTCGATGGACATTATTTTTGCTGCAATCAAGTTGCGACGCAATCAGACGAGTGCTAGTGTTGGGCTCATTCTGAATGCGTGCCATGACTTCATCCTCAAGGGCATCTCTGATCGGAAACTGCCTTGCAAATCCTCGAATAGGCTGCAAAGATAACAAAGCCTCTTAGATTGGTTGTAAAACAGAAACGCGCAAGAAAAAAAAACACAGAAAGTTGCCATTTCTGCAATACTTACCACGAATGAGCCGGTCTCCCGTAGATTTTGATGAATTTTGATAAAAATCTTATGGTTTGGCAATTCACGATTTGGGAACCGCTGCCCGTACAACCGTTGTGCTAACAAAGAATTACCCCGCGCTTCCCCATACAAGAGATACATATCTGCAAGCTCGGCTAATTCAAAACGATTCATTTTTTTTTTACTAAAATTTGACATGTTCATGTGTTACCATGACAACATTGTTTTGTTTTAGATTTTCAGATAATGAACCTTTCAATAAAGTTTTTAATAAAATTTTTTTCTCAAAAACGGAGAGAGATACGAAAAAATATCAGGTGACAAAAAAGTTGTATTTTCAACTGAGCTTATTAAAAAATATATAAAATTTTTCAAAAAAGTCAGCAGCGTACATTTTTTGTAATTTTTATTCGTGACACTGTCCCCCGGGGCGCCACTGGAAGTCATAATTAACATTTAATTAGTGCTAACTGAGCGTCTTATTAAAGCTTACATCACTGGCAAATTTCAATAAAATCGGTTAACGTGTCTTTGAAATATTGATAAAAAAAAGTTTTTTGAAAAAAACTTTGACACCATGTATTTTGAAAACCATGCACTTCCGGACATCAGTCTCTTATCTCAAACTGCTTGTCTATGGTTCCTCAATATGCCCCAGAAGTTTTTTCCAATTGAGAGGGGACACCCTGTATATAGGAATATCAAAACATAAAACGATACAAATACTGAATATAAATCATGAAACTGTAAGAATGTGAAAATGTGATGATACAAAAAAGTTATAATGTATTTTACAAATGTGAAATTGTAGGAACATGTAAAAAGTATGGAAGTGTAAAAAACATGAAATAATTCTGAATATTCTTCGTGTGGTTGTTGGCAGGTTGATGCCACAGAAAAATGCTCCTGGTGATTGAAAAATCATATTAAACATTTTCGGGAGAATAAAAAAATATATATTTGCAAATGATTCCATGTGTATGGAATTTTTAAAGCATTAATGGTTGTGCTAATGAAATTGTAATAGTACCATTTTGGTTTTTGAATGTGACTGATGTTGATTGATCTTGCACTATGAACAACACAAGAGTTGAATTTATTAGGTGCTATGGTTGTTGAGGATCCATATTATGTATCCCCTAATATTTTGTATTGATTCAGAAATAAATAAATGGATGCAACGATTTCTGATTTACCTTTATGAACACTTCCATGATACATTTCTATAGATAGATACTTTATTCGTTTACCATTTAAAATATTCACGAGTAAATATAAATGGACAAACATGTCAAAAAAACACAGAATGCATAACCAAAATTATGAGATATAACATAGTATGGAAATTGTTACATAGTAACACAGAAAAAGGAAAACTAAAACCATGTAATGAAGTACACTTTGGACGAAACAATTTGTCTAGTACGTATTATGTTAGTGAAAACAAATAAATAATACAAAATATTATACTATATATACATAAGTACACATACACACATATGCATCCATAAAAAATTATCAAAATTCATCTAGGGAGTAGCAGCATTACTCAATTATGAATTATTTTAGTCTATTTTTGAATATTCTGACATTTGGTGCTGACTTTATATCCGGATTCAATTTATTGTATCTATAATTTGCATCCCATGAAATGAAAACTTTTTTGATAAAGTGCGGAGCAGTGAGAATTGGGCTGTAACATATTGCGGTAACGAGTGTCATGATCATGTTTTGGCAAGCACATTGTAATGTTTTTATGATTATTATAGAAATATATGCACACCTCCAGAATATATACGCTAAATAATGTCAGGATTTTCAGTTTTTTGAAAAGTTCTCTACAGCTAGTCCTCTTATCAACATTCTCAATAATGCGTATCGCGTATTTTTGTAAAATAAAAACTCTGTTTACATTAGCACTGTTTCCCCAACTTAGTATTCCATATCTCATGTGGGAGTGAAAATTGGCATAAAACTATACTATATATAATTTGATTCCGTTGAAGTTATGTAACAAGCAGTTTCTTTGATGAATACATAAACATAAAGCTCCATAATATTGTCGCGAACAGAAGTTCCCACAGCAATTCAGCTAACAGCTAAAGTTATAATCACCGAATCAAACGCTCATGCGATTATCACAAACAGGCAATGGCAATGTATCATTAATTTTGATGGTACAATCGTTCACAGAAGAAAAATAGCGAAATCGAATGTAAATCTCACCTTGAAGTTATAATTGAAGCTTCCTGCATATGGAACTTTCGCCCTTACCTGTGAACAGGAAAGTGGACAGGGCAGCGTGTCAACACTATACTTCTCATGGAAAGCATCGCCGCAAAAGCTAGAACGTCCTACACATGTTATTTATGTAGGACCTCACACTGCAAACTATCCAACTTACCTATACAAGCTACAATTCATCTTAAATGCTGCAGTTTTGATGGATATCGTACTGCAAGCTGTACGATAAATCGTTACGCATACAGGCCGTTCAAAACGTGGTGTGAACATTACTCGCGTCGAAGATGCAGTAGAAAATTATTCCTATGTTAAAGCTTGGTCTAATATGAAATATTCAAGTTGATACAAAATGTTACATTGTCAAGATATACATTTTTCAAAATTCAATTCAGTAAAACACCAAGTATAATTATATTCCAAATTCAATTCCATTATTATTATAAACAAAGCACTTCTGTTTACGACTCCATAATGAAAGGAGGTCAGTACAAATAATATTATATAAAGTGTGTTATCACAAGAAGAAAATAACTCTGCTGATGTTGCTGATCAATAATCATAGATTTGATGGAAGGAATTGATGACGGGTTTTTGAGAGAGTCTTCAGAGAGTCCTGAGACTGTCTAGACTGGTAGATAGAACTACCCCTTCGGAGGCCTATGCTATAGTTTATCTTGAATGATCCTCACTCCTCCTGAAGACTGGATT
Source organism: Plagiodera versicolora (assembly GCA_037013635.1). NCBI lineage: Eukaryota > Metazoa > Arthropoda > Insecta > Coleoptera > Chrysomelidae > Plagiodera > Plagiodera versicolora. The sequence goes on along the minus strand of CM072983.1, from coordinate 9,926,447 downwards.
TTCAGCATTATTGTGCATTAAATTATATGTTCAATTTATATGTCATTCCGTGATTGAAATCATTATACATATTAATATTTTCTGAGTACGACCCAAGCGACGGGCGTGACCCCCAAAAACACCCCCTGTAATCGACAATATTCAATAAACTATCAGTGCGTAACACAATACGTATCATCTACTTGAACGTTCAACTCACAATACAAATTAAGAAAACAAAAATGTTTGAAATTGTTTCACCTCCAAACCTGGAAGACACGGTCATTTTATTACTCGCCGCAGATGCTCGCTTCTGAATATTATACTTTGAGAGTATTCTCGTAGATGGTGGCCTCTCCATGCCTGGGTCAAGTCTGAAATGTGTTCTGGCAATGATCTGAGTTACAAAAATGTCCTTTTATCATCGTGTCATTGAACTGCAAATCATTCTTTGAAGCAGTGAATATCTCTCGCGTTAGAAAGTTTTTCCTATCGTTTATGTCGGCGTTTTCTTCAGCATTGAATCCATCAAAGTCGGGTCGCAGATATTTTTTCACAAGGACTACTATGTGAGGGACTGAGTTTGATGGTGTCAGGGTCAGAACCAGATGAGAGAAGAATGCAATAAAGAGAGCGACGCAAACGGATCGGTCCCAAGAGAATTCCACGGCAATTTCTCCATCTCCATGATTTATGGACATGACAGTGCCAAACTTCATCAAGAACAGTCTGTTCCATTCAAAGTTCACTTTTTTTTTTCATAAAAAATCGGAATTATTTCTGGAAAGACCATGACGATTAATTGCTTGGATATTTCAACAACTAACTTGATACTCAAGAGCTGTGACCGAACTGGGATCGTATTTTTTAATGGAAGAGAAAATAAGATAATCGATATAACAGCCTTACAAATCTGTTGAAAATGCAGCGCAGTGAATTCCATGAATCTGAGCTAGCTCCTTTTCACGTTTCCCTTGCGTTGGTAGCTTTGATGAGATATGATAATAATAAATGATGATAGATAAAAATAAAAAAGAAAAAACTTTATACAATAAAACAGACTTCAAAGAATGGATAACGAAAGGCATTCGACAATCTTGCAAAAATAAAAGATTTCTATTATATTTAAAACGATACACAACTAATCCGAGTTTTCACGAATATGTCCAGAAATATTGTCAAATTCTCAACAGCCTCATTAGGACATCTAAAAAGTTCAATTACGAAAAACAGTTGGCAAATTCTCCAAATAAAATCAAAACGACATGGACCATGGTGTCACATTTCACCGGCAAGCAAAAAAAAATTGAAGACATCAGTTTGAGGAATAGCAATGGCAATCTGATAAATGAACCTGGAGACGTCGCGGAGGAATTCAAAAAGCATTTTGAAAAGGTAATTGTAGAAGCTACTCCTAATTCTGATAGCAGTATTACCAGTACTGAATATCTACACAACTATAAATTCAACAACAAAAATTCATTTTTCTTCTCTCCACTAATTGAAAGTGACATCTTAGAAAGTATAGCTGTCCAAAAATCTAAGTTCTCTACTGGAATGGATAACATACCAATGACTTTGATAAAGAGACACAGTATTGCGTTAAAAAAGCCACTTGTTTTTCTGTTCAATCTATCACTATCTTCCGGCATATTTCCCGACTCATACAAGAGATCTGTCATCATACCACTCCTTAAAAAAGGCGATAAGACTGATATCAATAATTACCGGGGCATCTCATTACTCTCAAGTTTCTCAAAATTACTGGAGTGGAATGTTAACAAACAAACAATGTCATATCTGAATACTCAGGAAATTTTTACACAATCGCAATTCGGATTCAGGAAAAACTTGAATACTACGGATGCCATATTTAAAATGATAGAACAAATACATGAGTCTTTAGAATCGAATCAATGCCCACTTGGAATGTTCTGCGATGTCTCTAAGGCGTTCGACTGTGTAAATCATAATTTACTGCTAGAAAAATTAGAGTACTATGGAATCAGGGGTCTGTCTAATGACTGGTTCGAATCATATCTTTCACAGCGAATAATGTGTGTCAGAGTAAAACATGAAATGTCAGGTGAGATGTTATACCAGGATTCAGAGCTTACTCATTTACAGGCAGGCGTACCACAGGGATCAGTGCTGGGCCCAACATTTTTTCTTATTTATGTGAATGACATTGTTTGTAGCTTTCCTGCAGCTTCCTTTACACTTTTTGCTGACGACACAAGTATACTAGTTAAAGAGTCAAATAGTGACTTACTCACTTTATCATCAGGGGAAATAATGGAGGGAGTCTCGGACTGGTTTCTGGCTAATAAAATGGCTCTCAACTTCTCTAAATCGATTACCGTTCCATTCGGATTATATAAAGACGTTGAAGATGTGACCATACACCTCAATGAAAATTTTATTGATTGTGTGCACTCAACCAAATTCCTGGGAATTACTATTGACAGCAAACTGAACTGGCTAGATCACACCAATGCACTTCAAACTAAATTGAGCAGGTCAATTTTTGCCCTACGCACTGTTAAAAGGAATACAAATCTCGCAACAACAAAACTGGTTTATTTCGCATACTTCCATAATATATTACAATATGGCATAGAATTTTGGGGCACATGTATATATGCGTCAGACGTATTTGGGATACAGAAGAGAGCTATACGGGTGTTATTTGGTTTGAGTCATAGAGACTCTTGCAGGACATTTTTCAAAGACCACAAAATATTCACTTTAACAAATACATACATATTCAGAATAAGTATGCTAATACATAAAAAACGATCTCTATTGACATTACCATCTGACAAACACACATATCCAATCAGAAAACAAGAGTACATTTTGCCAAACTATAGATACAACAGAACTAGAAATGGGCCATTATATTCCGGAATAAAAGTATACAACCATCTACCATCCAGTTTGAAATCTTTGAGCAATTTGTGTTTCAAGAAACAGTTGAAGGCATTGTTGCTTGTACATGTTTTTTATAACCTGGAAGAATTTTTTTCTCAAAATTTAGAATTAAACCACATTATTGTTATTAGTTACTATTCTGAACCGCACGTTTTACTTTCTCAATGCTGTATATGCTGTATAGAATCAAGATATTACATATGTTGTCAAATTACTTATCTATCAATGCAATTGTGATTCTGAGAGAAATAAATCTATCTATCTATCTATCTATCTAATAATCATGATAATAATGATAATCATGATAATAATAATAATAATAATAAAAATGAAGAGATCAATCAATGAGACAATTGAACGAAATGTAATCGTGCATGATGAATCGATAATACCAAATAATGATATTACAAAATAATGAATAGCTTTCCTGATCCACACATTATTGAAATCGAAGATATCAATTGTAGTTCCAATTGTGATAATCTTCTGTGAATGTTGACTGATGGAGGAAGTGAGAAGGACCAGTGATCTCGATATGGCTCAGTAAATCAGATCTGAAGACCATTCAGATCTTCGGGAGATATGATGAATGCATAATTTCTTTCGTACTATTTGCTGTCCACATTAAGCCTTAAGCTTAAACCTCGAATACTTGTTTTCGTCTCGGGATGAGTAGCATCTATTTTGGAGATGAGAAACTTTAATTAATATTTTTCATTGAGAGCCCTCTATCAGATCTGAAGACCATTCAGATCTTCGGGAGATATGATGAATGCATAATTTCTTTCGTACTATTTGCTGTCCACATTAAGCCTTAAGCTTAAACCTCGAATACTTGTTTTCGTCTTGGGATGAGTAGCATCTATTTTGGAGATGAGAAACTTTAATTAATATTTTTCATTGAGAGCCCTCTATGATTTCCTCGGGGCATTTGTGAATTAGGGGGGCCATATCGTATGTTGAAAAGTATAATATTTTCAATGCCCTTGCCGATTTAAGCAATTTTGAGTTTTTTGACAATCGAATATTATTTCACGAATATCAAAAGTGGAAGCGATAACAAATAAGCACCCAGTTATTGCCAGTAAAACCATTATGTACAGATGGTTAAGGTATAGTTAATTCTATACCGTCTCCACTATATATTTCAGATGGTTACTGCTGTGAAGAAAAAACTTGAATGAGAAGTAATTGAATCAGAATATGAGGTTATGATTTGAAGTATGGCACTGTATAGAATTTGAAGAAACCTAGGACTTGAAGAATAATCCAAATATAATGATTCAGAACATCTCATTGTAAATCAGTAATCGAGATAAACAGCTATATTAACTTTTTGCCAAAAATTTCATATATCCACATTCTCTCAATGAATAACAGAGCAAATCTCAGAATGATATGGTTCATAATCAACATCAGTTTAGGAACACTTCAAATGAAAATCCCCAAGAAAACATTACAGTCTCTATAAACGGTAAGTTATTGGTTTATGTGTCCTGTATAATTATTTGGCATTGTTGATTCATGTATTTCTGGATATAAAAATATCCGTCCTCTGACGTCTGAGCTTAACATAGATGCGGTTTGTATTCCAGATTTGAAAAGGAAGGAACAACAACATACGCCACGCAACAGCTCACCGAGTTCTGCGAGAAGTGTTTAGTGAGCAGCTGATTTCATATGATTTGAGGATTTCAATTGATCTTCCATGTCTAGGCGTTCATGTCATAGATCTTTTTGAAATTTGAAATTTTGGGTCATAGTTTCTACTGGATAAGAAGAAACGACATTTTCAAAAAAATATGTCATGAATAATGAACCCTGAGACTATGAAAATTTCCTCCTTGGACAATTTGACTCCGAAGTTCTGTATTTTTATTCCAAACAAAAGATATGTCGATCCCGATGCAAAAATTTCGGATCTTTCTTGTGGAATCTTTCTTGCAAGTGTAAGAAACGAAACGTTTCAATTCCATTTCTACTACTACATACACTGAATAATGTCGTCCCTTTTCAAGTTCACAAAATTTATCGCATCTCCAAATTCATTCTACCGTCTTCATTCTGCTGCTCACATTCGGATTTCAAACTCATTTCGCTAGTCTACGAGAAAGAAGCAGCATGTTTCACCAGTTCAGATTCGGTATTCCTTTGTTACATTACACAAATCCGTTTACTTCGTCTTACAATCAAAGGAGATTTGAACATCTTTTTGTAGAATCCTTCCGCATCTCAAAGTGTTTGTTCGCATGGGATATGTTGATGATTTATCGGAAATCGAATTCTTTTTTGAGGATATTTACAAATATATTGTATAAGTATAATGGAATAACTAAACGAGTATTTGTTGTTGAGGTACAGATGAAATTTTGAAATACAATGAAATATTCCGAAGTTTCAGACAATTTGAGTGGAAATCTACTACAAGAATTAATAAATACACAGTATGCAAAATATATTTCAGCAGATTTAATGATTTTGAATATTCATAATTTGGTTCAGTTTCATTCGAGTCTTGATGATGAGGTTTGATGGAAATAGAAAATGTGTTTGAATGAATACGATTCGAGTAACAAAACGCCATGCAAAAGTGATGGATAATATTTTTGAATTAGACTGTCAGAAATACCTTTGTTGAATTCGCATGTTTAAAGGTCACAATTTCTAGAAGACCTTGCACCCCTTCCAAAGTGGAGGACCGCTTTCGTACCTTTAGTCTCCAGACCCCTCTCTTCAAATTCACGTCCACTACTCTCAACTCATTGATTATCTAAATTTTTACTAGATAATCTCACTTCTATCATGAAAGGGATCTGTTCGAGAATACCTTTTATCGACTAGGTCGATGAAGATTAAGTAAAGAAGAGGAATCCGATCATGCAGACATTTTCACTCTGAATATTCGTATCGAAAATCTCATTACACTTCATTTGTATGAGGGAAACATGAATGTAGATTATTTTTTCCTTCCGATTTTTTGTCATACATGTGTTCAAGGATTTATAACAAAAAACAGTCAAACGAAATTGCGAAAGGCTTCAGGTGACAGTAAAGTTGCGTATAGAGGGCACATGACAGAGAAGCCATTCCGTGTGCCCGTTACATCAGATAATCCGATGAATTCTTCCTGGGAAACTATGTCAGAAGAATACATTCTCTCGTCGAGAGATACGTCGATCGTTTCACCTTTGAACTTCTGATTGCTCAAAGACGACGACCTGTCTTTCAAGAAAATAAACATTTTTTTGTTACGATAGATTCCGATCGAAAATATTTGATGATACAATATTTTCCTATTCATAAGCCTACAAATGGTCATAAGGTCCATGTAATGATAAAGTGAGCAGATATTGTTATCTTCTAGTCTTGAGTTCCACTTTCCACGAACATAAAGTAATTTTTATCTACTATTGGTTTTTTTTTTATTTCGTTCGTCCCTCATAATATTCTCTTTCGTGTGGCATTTTTTTCTGGTTATTAGGAATATCAAGCTGTGAATGGATCCTCCTTTTCCATTACAGGAATTAAATGAGAATATGAATAACCCCATCAATCATAACTATCTGCAATTATTTCTCCTTATTCTTGGACTCGAGAAGAAAGTCGAAGGCACAGGTAACGAGTACCAATTATGGCGAACGCGCCCATTTCCATGAATGGTGAATGTTCTAATCCATTGGAAATAGTTGAAATTCCGAAGAATAATAATAGAAAGATAAGAAGCAATGAGATATTCCTAGATGTAAATAGTATGAAATGATTATGCTCATCAACCCGCGGCTTGAGTGGCTACCGGGTGCGTCACAGGTTGCGGATAGTGAACGGCCACAGCAAATGATCAGAAAGTGACGCAGTGGTTAGTAGAGGAATAAGAGCTCGTATGATCTAAAACTGTACTGGTAGCTCATAAATACTCTACCGCAGACAAACTCCTCCTGCCTAGCTGTCATGTCGTGGCTAAAGGCCTGCACAGGAGCATAACGGCGCCAGTATCTGCTAGACCCTGGTCTGCAGGACTGATACACCTTACAGGACCTCTGCTGTAGGCATGTATTACGGGAGGTCTATGCGGGGGGTCTGGGCTTAAACACCTGAACCAAGAGGAGACAACCTCAATAAAAACCTAAATCCTACGGTGGGTGGACCAGGCTCATGGGATGCGTGGCTGAGTAGAAGTTCAGCCAATGCTGGTCCCACCTTGAGGCACCGGGTGCCTTCTCTTCCTGTGAATCGGGGTAGCAGGAGAGTGACCGTTCAAGACCCCGGTACTCGTGGGATTAGTATGGACACGAATACAAATATTTCTAAAAAGGAGGAATCCAAAGAGATAGACTCCCTCAGAGAGGAACCTGAAAAGGTAGACTCTCAACAAGCAGCTGGAGCGGTTCATGGGGTTGCGCAAGCAATGGACATGGACAAGGGCTCCAAACCTCGACTTTCTGGTGCCCTTAAAAGGAAACTCCGGAAAGCCGAGAAGATTGCCTCTGGGAAATGGACAGAGGACAATCCTAACAAACCTGCTCCAAAAAAGCAGGTTCCGGGGAAAAAGGCGGAAGAGGTCAAAAAATGGTCTCGCTCCGACTCGAGTACCCCCGGAAAACAAAATCCTACAAAAAGACATAGGAGCCAAGAGCAGACTATGTCTTTTAACGTAGTAGCTAGGGGGCTGAAGATGGCGATCATAGATCGCCGTCATCCAGAGGTGCTCCTGGATCAGGGGAAAGCGGACGCTATACAGGGGAAGCTTTTGGAACTGATCGCTGAAACGCCGTCGGGAAGTTCAACCCCACCTCAATTTGAACGCTCGTCGTTTGTCGCAGGGGTCTGTTGGATGTACTGCGCAAACGACGTGACGAAAAACTGGCTGAAGGCCAACATTGCCTCGCTTGGGAACTTTTGGGAGGGTGCCGATATGACTGTGGTTGAATCGAAAGACCTCCCGAAGCGCCCGAGAGTGTTGGTAAATGTGCCGGACGCCAGTGAAGAGAAAGAGGTCCGAAGCTGGATCAGCAAACAAAATCCGTTGCTGAAGACAGACGGGTGGATCCAGATCAGCCGGAAGGTAGAGGACAAGGGCCTGACGCTGGCCTACTCTATCGATGAGGCATCCATGAAGGCTCTGGAGGCGAAAAACCTCAGGGCCTACTATAAATTGGGGAAGTTATTCTTCAGGACCCTGAAGTCTGGTCCTAGTGATGCAGACAAAGGTAAGAATACTTCAAGCGAACCTACAGCACAGTAAGGCAGCCTCAACTGTCTTATCTGGGCTAATGGGTTCATTTGACATTGATTGATTCAAGAACCCTGGATTAATTGGGGCGTTATCAGGGGACTAGGAGCGAGTGGTGGTGAGCTATTCTATTGCAAAACTACTGATCGCCCTAGGGCCTGCATCCTTGTTAAAAAGGGCTTGAAAGTATTTCCTCTAACGAGTTTTTGTTCTAGGGACCTTGTGTAATAAAGTTTACCCTGGAGAAGGGAAGAACGAAGGCAGGGGAGATCTTAATAGCCTCTGCCTACTTCCCCAGTGATGCACCTACTCCCCCACCACCAAGCGGAGTAGAGGAACTGATGGCTAGTTGTAGAGGAACTGGATCACAACTAGTCATGGGATGCGATTCTAACGCCCACCACCACATCTGGGGAAGCAAGAATACAGACCTCAGAGGTGAGTCGCTACTGCAGTTCATTCTAGCTAACAACTTGGATGTGCTCAACAAAGGGAATACACCAACCTTCGTGACGACACGGGCCAATGAGGTTATAGATATAACTGTAAGTACTAATATTATTTCTAATAACATTAAAAATTGGCGTGTATCTGACGAGGTTTCTTGCTCAGATCACAGACACATTAGATTCGAAATAACGGGCATTAAAACCCAAACTTCAAACTATAGGAATCCACGCAAAACTAACTGGGGAGCCTATAAGGCAGACCTAGACATGCAATTGCACTACATTCCTAGCAAAATTGATAATACCATAGAATTTGATGACATCGCGGAGCAAATAACTGACGCGATGGTTTCAGCCTACAATTCAAATTGTCCTCTAATCACAAGGAGTTACAAACGTAACGCACCATGGTGGTGCAAAGACCTCGCTGATTTGAGAAAACAGGTTAGACGCAAATTTAACCAAGCAAAGAGTAATGGAGAATGGGGTGAATACAGAACCATTCTAACAGATTACAACAAAAAATTGAGAAAACTCAAGAGAGACTCTTGGAGGAAGTACTGCGAGGATATCGAAAAAACCGCCGCAGGTGCTAGACTTCAAAAGGTACTTTCAAAAGGTCCACAAAGTCCGATCGGAGCTATAATAGGCTCTGATGGAAAGTACACCCAGGATGAAAGAGAAACACTGATGGAACTCTTCAGAGTTCACTTTCCCGAATCCAAGGTAATTGACGACGCACCTGTAGCACAAAGACCGCTTTCTCCGGTAACTCTCAACAGAAGAGTGACTAGGGAAAACTGGGAGTGTGCTAAGAAGATAATCACGTGGCACAAAATGAAATGGGCTATAAACTCGTTTGACCCATTCAAATCTGCTGGACCCGATGGCGTTTATCCCAAAATGCTACAAGAAGGGCCAGAACTTCTACTCCAAAAACTTGCAATGGGATATGTACCAAAAATATGGTCTAAAGTAAGAGTCGCTTTCATACCTGAACCTGGCAAGTCAGAGCAGGATGGGGCGAAAGCATTCAGACCAATTAGCCTAATGTCTTTCATACTGTAAACGTTAGAAAAACTTCTCGATAGGTATATTAGGGATGAGGTGCTTGAGAAGAAAGCTCTGCATGATGACCAATATGCCTTCAGGGAAGGAGTCTCCACGGAGACAGCACTACACAAGAGCAGAAAATGCGCTTGAGAAAAAGGAAGTGCTTCTATGCACATTCTTAGATATAGAGGGGGCATTCAATAACACCCATCTAAAATCCATCACACGAGCTCTCGCTCATCATAATATCGAGGAAACTATTAATAGATGGATCGAGAATATGCTGAAGAGCCGTGTGATAAAAAGTACTATCTATGACACTACACTGCAGGCTAAAGTTACAAGAGGGTGTCCACAGGGCGGGGTTCTGTCACCGCTTTTGTGGAGTCTTGTTATTGACGGACTGCTGCGTATTCTAACCCAAAATCACCACAGCGTACTAGGCTTTGCAGATGATTTGGTTATCATGGAACAGGGGAAATTCAATACCACTGTTAGAGAAAGGATGCAACAAGCATTAGACCTCAATACTGAATGGATCAATGAGGAGAGCCTAGCAGTAAGCCCTCACAAAACTACAGTAGTAGCATTCACAAAACGAAAACGAAAAGAAGAGCTAGGACCTCTCTACCTGAATGGTACACCTATAGAGATGTCGGGGGAAGTTAAATACCTGGGAGTCATACTAGATTCCAGGCTTACTTGGAACCAACATCTACAAAGGGTTACAAAGAAGGCAACCATGAGCCTTATGGTTGTGAGAAGAACATTTGGCAAAATTTGGGGTTTGAAACCAAAAATTATACATTGGCTGTATAAAGTGGTAGTTAAACCAGCCATACTTTATGGTGCAATCGCCTGGTGGAGCAAGACGTTGCAGCATAACGCTATTAGAACACTAAGCAAGGTGCAAAGACTTGCTTGTCTATGCATAACAGGGGGAATGAGGACTACCCCAACAGCGGCCATGGAGGTAATGCTCTGTCTTCCCCCGCTTCACCTTGAAGTGCAAGGGGAGGCTAGAATGGGGCTCCTCAGATTACCTGTAGCGTCAAAATATAGTGGGAAAAATACACCACTACAATTCGTTGGGGACAATAACTTGCAGATGCCAAGAGATAATATGATCCCTAAATACATCTTCGAAAAACCCTTCGAGGTGGTAATCCCGGATCGAAGGGAGTGGCACGAAGTTCACGCTAGAGAAGAGCAAAACAGAATGATCTGGTACACAGACGGATCAAAGACTGAACAAAGATCTGGTGCGGAAATTTATTCCCCTACCCTGAAGGAGAAACACTCCTATGCGCTTGGTGAAAACACCTCGGTGTTCCAAGCAGAAATATTTGCAATTTTACAATGTGCAAAAATATGCAATGAGAAGGCCTTCAAGAGGAAAGGAATCCATATTTATTCGGATAGTCAGGCCAGCCTAAAAGCCCTTGCAGGTTATAAGGTGAAGTCCAGACTCATCTGGGAATGTATCAACGAACTTCTGACGCTGGCAAGGTCAAACAGAGTTAAACTGATCTGGGTACCTGGGCACAGTGGAATAGAAGGCAACGAAATAGCTGACGAACTAGCTAGGCAGGGGTCAGCTACACCTTACTTTGGCCCGAAACCAGTACTTGGGGTACCCAAGAAACTACTTGGTAACTCCATAAAAAGACGAGTCAAAAAACTACAAAGAATAGCCTGGGATAACACACCAGGACAAGAATATAGTAAACTTGTTATTCAGATAACAAGTGAAAAACGAACTGATGAGATACTTAGATTAAGTAGAGATCAGATAAGACTAGTAACAGGTCTCCTTACAGGACATGCTCCTGTCAGAACACACCTACAAAAGATGGGGCTATATCAAGGTGACCAGACTTGTAGATTGTGCGGCTTAGAACCTGAGACTATTGAACACATTTTGTGCTATTGTGAGGCACTAAACTATAGAAGAGTAGTACAACTAGGGGAACCTGACTTGAACCTAGAGAATGTGGGAACCCTGAAACCTAGTGACCTTTGCAAGATAGTCAGAGGGACCAATGTGTTTTAGGGTATTGGAATGATAGGGGAAATACAATAAGCCTCCGGCTGCAGTATATCCTTTGGACCCCTGTAGTAATAAAAAAAAAATAAAAACATGCTCATCAATTTCTTCATTAATTACACGAAATGAAAACAATAGAACATCACTACGAATACTAACCAAAAATGTTTGATGTTTTTTTCAGATAACTGTTCAGTTTGTATACAGAAAGAGAATGGAAAATATTGGGTTGAACTCTCGATGTACACCGTTTTCATCTAATACATCAAACTCTTCCCTGATGACTGTCATAACCATATGTCAATTAACAAGTGAATTTTTTCTCCCATTGCCGTCCACATTCGGATGACAATATTCTTCAGCCGATTTTCTATTTCAGTATCGTGAATGTGGCAGTCATTGGAGAAATATGTATACGGAAACATAAAATACCCACGAATAACTAGAATACCACTACATATACACTATATACATGTCCTTAATTCGATTAAAATAACCGGTTGTTTGCATAATTCAATATTGGTGCCAATAACTCAATCTGTTTTGGGGAGTTGTGAAAAAAAATCTTAATTTTTATATCTGCTTTTCGAATTTCAGGCATCCCGCATCTGTCTATAAAATGCATGCACCGTGTATATCGTAGTGAGAATCATTTCACATTTGGGTTTTTTTGGTGATGCTGCTCATATATCCAGTGCTTCATTTTCACTGCTGGTGAGTTCTGAATTTGATATGTGAATGAATTCTGGCATGTTACAATATCCGAAGAGTATGCGGCAAAGTATATCAAAATGTACGAATTTCAGTTGGTTTATTCTGAGTTTTATTTTCACCTGAAGAAAATGATGATCAAAATATTAGACAATTTCATCAGTTCATAAGCTGGACAATGTAATTTTTTTACTGTTTCTTAACCACTCATTGGATATTTTTTTTTAGTTATATGTCCATAATATGTCAATTCAGCTGAACTGAGCAGATAAAAAATTGCTCATGTGATTTTCTTTTGATTGCACGAATTTGGACATCTTAGTAAATCCTCTGTACCATAGATATGACAATATGGTTTCTTTCAAACCCAACTTTGATTATATTATAGAAAGCTCGGAATTGGATATTTTGGCGGACAATTTCTCTACGCAACTGGATTGAACAGAAGGAAGAATGTGAATTTTTTTTCCCGAACTTTACTAACAATTACGATATTGGTATGTGTCGAAGAATCGAAAAATCGAACTTTTGTTTATAACTCAAGGACAATTTTTGATTTCGCTAGTGAACTGAACTCGAAAAAAGAGGTGGAGGTCTATAGTTACCGAGTTATCCTATACAAACAGCGAAATTTGCCCACCCTGTACACAACTGAAACAATTGCTATGAATTATATTACGGAAAAGGGGAATCCAACCACGTTGTCAAAATATTAATAATAAATATTCGAAATACCTACCCCCAATTCCTGACAAAAAAAACAATACGAATCTGGAGAAATTTCCACCGAGATGCAATATTGGCATAGTAAATCAAATATTCTTCATCTTCCTAGGAGATATAAACTTCTATTAGGATATAGCATTCAAGAATAATACGAGGCCCCTTTCCAAAAAATGGATATTTCACTTCGTAATTGGACAGAATGGAAGACAAAATTTTAGGAAAGAATATTTTTATGTTTTATTCATGGAGGACAAACTCGTTTATTTATTTTTACTTTTTTCTTTCGAATCGTATTGACGAATCGTATGAGATTGAAGGCTGGCAGATTCCCGTACACTTGTGTTCCACATTTTTCATTATGACATCAAAGGAGAGGCGGAAGCATATTTTATTTCCGAGTCACGAGCAAGATTGGATTATCCAAAGAAACAATAGAATTTTTTCGTTCGGTTCACCTCACTTGGTTGCACTGGTTTCATCACTTTGATTTGTGGTGGATTTCTGTTCAACATGGAGAAACTGCATATACACAAATCGTGTACCATGAATTGAGTGATCATCAAAATTGAACGCAAAATTTTAGTCATCATTCAGAGAAAATCTCTTTAATCATTTCGTCAGTAAATCACACTTCTGAAGCAAACATTCTTGAAATCGTGTTCGAGGTTAACACTGGAAGGTTGATAACAACCCTCAGGATGAAGCTGGTATCGGTCTGAATCTCCTACTGATGCCTAAATTGGGATATTCGAAGAAATTCATTTCAATCAATGTCCGATGAAACCTTTGTGTCATGGAACGATTTATATCATTCTGATATTGTGATAGGATAAGTTGAAGAATAAAATTCGTAAAAGTATAGGGAAAGAAAAAGCATAAACAAGAAAGCTTACGAAAACACAGAAAATTATATCTGATGTGCAGAACGACCAAACTCATTGGAGAAATTTCTAATTGGTTTGAAATTTGTGATGAAAAACTCTCCGAGTAGTGCTAACAAGCCAACATCCACAGAACACATCTCTATATTCTGGTTTGAGGATTGTTCAATTTGGAGAATTTTTCGGAAGAATGATTTCCTATCGGTGGAAGTGATTCCCAGTGATATCCTTTAAGTCGCAGTTGACCATAAAACGTGATACATTTCTGTGGTAGACGAAATTCCTTTCCAAATCCTCTTAGAGTATGGAATCTAGCGTAGACATCTGGTGACTGGGGAAATTGAATGTAATTTGATTCTGGACATATATGTGCACTGTCTCTTCGGATTTTCGTTTAGTGTTCCATTTTCGTCAACATATCTTCCCGGTTCCTTCATTCTATGATTTTGAAAATTCAGTAGACGCATGAAATCACAAGTTGGTAATTTATTTCTCAATCGGATATATCGATAGCTCATCTGACTCAACTGTACGATTCATTTGTTTGATGATGATTTCTGAAAGCACTCCTGACTTATTCAATTCTATGATATACCGCCTACAACTATGACAGAAAATAGAAATGGCTGATTATATTTCACGGTATGTAGACAAAATAAAATTGATCAACTATTAATTCTTACAAAATGTCCACCTAGTTTCACCTCTTTTAGTGAAGTATGTAATTTTTTGATTGCCATTAGCGAAGGTGTATTTCGGTTGTTCGTACCAAAACTGTAATCTTCAACGAAGAATTTGATTCTCAAGAACAAACTCCGATTCAAAAAATGGAGCTATTTGGATGAAAACTGACACAAGAGACAAATAGATGCTTTATCATGATAACGCTTCATGTCCCACTGCTTTTCTTCGAAACAAAAATTCAGGCGTCAAAAGACATATTTGCCCCCCCTATTCACCTGACCTCAGTCCCTGTAACGTTTTTCTTTATCATAAACACGTAAGTCTTCTGGAAGGACGTCATGAGACTTTAGAAAACATCTGAGCGAGTGTAATAGTCCATCCGTGTACAGCTGCCCAAGAGACTAATTCAAAGGGGATACTGATAATTTTCCGGTAAAATGAAAATTTTTGTAGATAAGAAAACAGTTTCATCACTTTCGACACACCTGTAGCCGATGACGATAAAATGGAATTAGAAACAATAAATATATGTGTTTTCAGTTCTACTATTTTTATTTCTATTTCTGAGATCATAGTTGACATGGCGGGATAATGGGAAACTGAAATTACTGGATCCACCAACTGCTATGCTTTTTACACAAGCGCTCTTATTTTATCAAAAGATTGATCGCTCTGAAATGGACAGAAAAACTTTGTCGATAGCATGTAATTGCGAATGAAACCAATCAATTGAATTACGATTTATTGATGTTGTCTATGATGCATGGTTTTTTGTTCCTCATGTCACGAATAACTTTATTGTGTTCGTCTTATAACGAACATTTGATGTCAGTTCTGCACGTTCATTTTGCTGAATACCACTGTTGAAAGCATTCATCACTGGCCTTTTATATTTGTCTTGAATAACTAGTTTGAATCCTTTGCTGTATTATTCCACTGTCTAAGTCTAGTTTGCATGCAAGTATAGTTTAAAAAGTTAGGATCTTCATATTCTTTGCTGAAATATTGAAGATATTGAACAATATTAAGTCGCCCCCATTAGCAATATTTTTTTTCAAGAATGAAATTCGTTGCAGAGTGTGTCACAAACTACCAACATCCTCGTTGTGGATGAGTTGATATAGACCTAGACCTTTCGATCACGAACTCCCACGTAGAAATGAAATACAACTGGAGAAATGTACTGCTGCGAATGGACATCTGGAAACAAGTTCGAACTGGAACCGCAAAGAAGTTAAGAGCCAATCGACGTTATCTGATGAAATGACTTCTGGGAGCAGAAAAACCGATAAATAACTTACAGAGCGATCCCGAGCATTCTCTTTTCCATGAAGTACGTAGTTTCGTTTAATGTAGTTCATCCTTCTCGAAGATAAAATCTTTCCCGGAAAGACATCTCGAACAATAACTTGTGATCGGTTTGGCCATCGCAGTGCCAAACTTCCGTACTCGCTATCTTTGGCAACTTCGATTTATTGAACACGACAGCTTGGGACTACTTCAATGCTTTCTCCATTTTCACAACAACGTGCCCAGACCAAACTATATTATTGTTTTACTACACGGAAAAAGGCATTATTGTTAGAGTAGACAGTGGTCAAGTCCAATTGTGATAACTCGTAGTAATTCACTTGCCCTAACCTGTGCCATATACTTTTTCTATTGATAGAAAAGTTATTGACTTACAATATCATATGCACAAGTGACATTGAAAGTACACAGGTTGATTCTTCATAGTGTCATCAATCATTTATTTTTCACAATTGACAACATACATTATATAGGAATAGTCATAGATAGTACAAAACTGAAGAGTTTACCAACGAAAGTTCTCCACGTGCCAGACATAAAATGAGACACCTCATATGTTACATGATG
Organism: Plagiodera versicolora; assembly: GCA_037013635.1. Lineage (NCBI taxonomy): Eukaryota > Metazoa > Arthropoda > Insecta > Coleoptera > Chrysomelidae > Plagiodera > Plagiodera versicolora. Next base: position 9,909,875 of record CM072983.1, on the reverse strand, counting down.
TAGTGTAATGTGATGTAATATGATGTGATGTAATATATTGTAATGTAATATATGTAATGTAATGTAATGTAATGTGATGTGATGTGATGTAATGTGATGTAATATGATGTGATGTAATATATTGTAATATAATATATGTAATGTAATGTAATGTAATGTGATGTAATGTAATGTGATGTAATGTGATGTAATGTGATGTAATGTGATGTAACGTGATGTAATGTGATGTAATGTGATGTAATGTGATGTAATGTGATGTAATGTGATGTAATGTGATGTAATGTGATGTAATGTGATGTAATGTGATGTAATGTGATGTAATGTGATGTAATGTGATGTAATGTGATGTAATGTGATGTAATGTGATGTAATGTGATGTAATGTGATGTAATATGATGTAATGTGATGTAATGTGATGTAATGTGATGTAATGTGATGTAATGTGATGTAATGTGATGTAATGTAATGTAATGTAATGTAATGTAATGTAATGTAATGTAATGTAATGTAATGTAATGTAATGTAATGTAATGTAATGTAATGTAATGTAATGTAATGTAATGTAATGTAATGTAATGTAATGTTATGTAATGTTATGTAATGTAATGTAATGTAATGTAATGTAATGTAATGTAATGTAATGTAATGTAATGTAATGTAATGTTATGTAATGTGATGTAATGTGATGTAATGCGATGTAATGTGATGTAATGTAATGAATTGAATGCAATTGAATATCCATTGTATTTTGAGAATGTGAAATGGAAATGAGATGAGAATGTGAAGTTATGCGAAATCATCATTTTCGATTCATATGTATTCTTAAACCCGATCTCAACGGGCCGTTCACAATTCCATGGACAGTACATGCATTCTTATGTCACTTGATCGGAACTCTGTTCATTATCTATATTTGCTCATCTATAGTATTCGTTTGGTATTTTCATTTACTTGGTAACGATCAGTGATTTTAAAGTGAGAAAAACATGCGTTGAATTCCTGCGTGTTTGGATGTAATTATGTGAAACTTATTGATTTTTAAAGGATACTGACGAGAGTGAACAGAAAAACACTTAAAGTGATCGAACTCGAAACGGAAAAGTGCTTTGCTACGACTATGTGAGTTTGTCCAAAATATTTTGTTCAGGATGGCCTCATCACATTCTTGAACATGTGGACGTCAGCGACTCAGATATGTGATTTTTCTTCACAAAATCTTATAGCTTAGTGAAATAGTATCATACTCGACCCCAAAAACGAATAATTTTCATAGAATGACCCAACTTAATACTTTATCATGTTGAACCCAGTACATAGCTGAATTTTCTGAATTGAATACAAACAAGAATATCTCCCGTGTAACTCCTACAAGAGCAATACGTAACGTTACTTGAACAAAAAATACACTGTCCCTTAATCAATAGTCAATAATCCAACGTTCACTCGAATAAACGAGAATTGATTAAGAAAAAATTGCGTGGAAATTGCGTTTTGTGTTGATTTAAACAGTAACGTTCTCCATCCACTGAGAATCTCAGACAGATTATAATCGATAGGTGTTTATACACCATCCACATCTCGACAAAAGGTACTAATTTGTCAAATTAATTTTCATAATCTTCGATAATCCCAACGTATGTGTAGCTTGGAACATGAAATAGATGAACCATTGAAGTCAACTTATCCCAAGATATTGATTATGATTGGTTTAGAACCGAACAAATTCCGCAAATAACTAATCTATACCTATAAGTCAATGATTGTTGGACTAGAAGGAGAATTAGATTAGTGAAAACATATGGAGTTTATCTAGATTGTCATATTGAATAATCACTCATATGGGTGTATACAGTGTGAACTTTATGTAACGTTACTCAACAAACTCCCTGAAGGGTCGAAGTTACTCAGCTCTGGTTGGTTTAGTTTGTCTTCCATACAATGATTCACTCAATATAGTTTTATATTCCTAATAACGACAAAAATGTAATGATGAATCGAGATCAAGAACTGCGCAACTGTACTCTTTTTTCACACATGGACAAGAGAATTTTGGATCAGGTTGGAAGAACTGAAGATAAAGAACAAGGCGAAAAACATGAAGATGAGAGGGAAAATCATGAGCTGCCACTGAGCATTTAAGAAGCTCTGAAAGCAGCTGAATTATCGAAAAGCTACTCTCTTTATCAACAAGATGCCCCAATATCGCAAGATATGAATAAAACACCAACATCAATGTTGCAACAAATGACGTCAGATGAAAATAACATACTATACGTTCTAATGAGATTTTTTATATGTTTACTAACACTAATCTGAAATAAAATTCTTCTTTTCCTCATGAATATTCTTATTTTCTCTATTCAACGACAACTCTTCATAAAATAAATATGCTCAGTGCAAGTATAATAACTTTCAATGAAAATTTTGTTACCAAATAAAATAAATGTCGTTTCACAGCTCTCTCGATTCAAAGAATGCATTGAAATGATAACTACTATTTGAAAATGCCAATATCTTGAAAACTATTCAAGCTAGGTATAGGGAATCTTGATATAAAATGGAAGATAATCGAATTTTGTATTACTCAGATTAAAAAAATACAGGGTGTTCCATTCAAAATAACAAAGTTATCTGCGTTTGAAGTTGGAAGGGATGGTTTCTATACATTTCGATGTTATTCGGTCTCCAATTGTATCCTGCATTTTCAATAACAATAACTCGAAAACATTTATAGTTAGGTACATGGTACCTCCTATGAAATTGTTTTATTTTTTCTGAACTATCCAAAACTGCAACAAAATACCGGGTGTTCCATTTGAAAAAACACAACTTTGATATGTCACACTTTTTTGAGCCACCCTGTCTACTTCAGAATAATTTCCTTCTGCAGCCTTAATGAATTTACAGACAATGAAGAGAAGATATTTCCGAAATATCCAAAGGTTTGGTTTACAGAGACCGTGTCGTATGTGGTGCCCCACCCTGTATACCCAAATATCACAAATCTCTTTGAATTGGATAGATGAAAAATCAGATTAGAGGTGGAGTTCCTCTTTAACAGGTACCTCAAAAATATTTGCATAATTCAGATGATGTTTAGAAGAAATGATATCAGATCATCACATCGTCAGAGGGTCCCTAGCAGTGACAGCGAAACATCAGACACTCTTTTGGAGTATGTTTATGAACCCTAAGAGTGACGAGATCCAAATACATCAAATTATTACATCAATCTTTATACAGAGTGGGGCACCACATACGACATGGTCTCTGTAAACCAAACCATTGAATATTTCGGGAATTTCTCCTCCTCATTATCTGTATATTCATTGAGGCTGCAAAAGGAAATTATTTTGGAGTATACAGGGTGACTCAAAAAAGTGTGACATATCAAAGTTGTGTTTTTTTAAATAGAACACCCGGTATTTTGTTGCAGCTTTGGATAGTTCAGGGAAAAATAATACAATTTCATTGAAGGTACCATGTACCTAGCTATAACCGTTTTCGAGTTATTGTTTTCTTTTTGAAAATGCAGGGTACAATTGGAGACTGAATATCATCGAGATGTATGAAAACCATCCCTTCCAATTCTGACCAAGCATTGAAGAGGTTTCAGACTATTGATTCCGATAGAACCCGTTTCCCAATATTATACAGGACGTTCAAAATTCATTGTCACTTTTTTATAATTTCAAACGCAGATAACTTTGTTATTTCGAATAGAACACCCTGTATTTTTACAATCGGAACAAAACAAAATTCGATTATCTTTCATTTTATATCAAGGTTCCCTATACCTAGCTTGAATAGTTTTCAAGATATTGGCATTTTCAAATAGTAGTTATCATTTCAATGCATTCTTTGAATCGAGAGAGCTGTGAAACGACATTTATTTGATTTAGTTACAGAATTCTCATTGAAAGATATTATACTTCACTTCATCGAACTTTTACTGTTCACTGAAATGAAGTTTTTATTCAGATTCATATTCCGAACGTAGTTCATTAAACAGACAATGTCTTTATTATTCAACTGAAAAACTTCAAATGTTTTCAATTCAAACTAGGTTCTCGAAATGATGACTACAAAGAGCTACTCTTTCTATGGAAAGCTGCCTAACATTTAATAACATTTGAGGCGACACTCTTCGGAAATCAGCCCTTATTCTCTCCTTCATATCTTCCAATGTGGAGGAGTGTCGTCATCCCCTTTTCTCGAATATCCTCCATGAAAAAAATCAAGGCAAGTCAAATCTGGCAATCTTGCTGGCCAATTTCAGAGTGGTCCTTCCCTACCAATCCACTTTTGCAGAAAGCACATTTTCAAAAAATGTCGGACAGTAAATTTGAAATTAATATTGATCTAAATAACAGTGAAACGTTCGATGAAGTAAAGTATAATAACTTTCAATGAGAATTCTGTTACCAAATCAAATAAATGTCGTTCCACAGCTCTCTCGATTTGAAGAATGCATTGAAATGATAACTACTATTTGAAAATGCCAATATCTTGAAAACTATTCAAGCTAGGTATAGGAAACCTTTATATAAAATGGAAGATAATCGAATTCTGTGTTGTTCAGATTGAAGAAATACAGGGTGTTCTATTTGAAATAACAAATTATCTGCGTTTGAAAGTATGAAAAAGTGACAATGAATTTTGAACGTCCTGTATAATATTGGGAAACGGTTTCTATCGGAAGCAATAGTCTGAAACCTCTTCAATGCTTGATCAGAATTGGAAGGGATGGTTTTTTACATCTCGATGATATTCAGTCTCTAATTGTACCCTGCATTTTCAAAAAGAAAACAATAACTCGAAAACGGTTATAGTTAGGTACATGGTACATGGTACCTACCATGAAATTGTATTATTTTTCCCTCAACTATCCAAAACTGTAACGAAATATCGGGTGTTCCATTTAAAAAACACAACTTTGATATGTCACACTTTTTTGAGTCACCCTGTATACTCCAACATAATTTCCTTTCGCAGCCCCAATGAATATTCAGATAATGAAAATAATAAATTTCCGAAATATTCAATGGTTTGGTTTACAGCGACCGTGTCGTATGTGGTATATATCATCAAATGCGTCTACGCAGATTATGTTTGAGGTAACTGAGAATCTTCTATCAATAAATTTCCTCTTCCTCTAATGTGGCTGGTTGAATACGAATGGAAATGCATGTTAACTGCAGGTAATTAATAAGTTTTAATTGGGTACACAGTGATGAATTAGTAGGAGTGGATTAATATTGGAGCATGATATAAGCGTGGATTTGATATTGCCAATGGAATGATTGCAAGCCAAGTGCACGAGTTTTATGGGATTCCTAATCGACGACCGTGATCATGACTCATTGAAAAACTCTCTGATATGATCAGTAGGTCTGAAATGGGTTTGATTTAATAGAGGTTTCAAACGATTCGAGCAACAACACCCTATTAGAATAGAATAGAATTTATTTTTATACCACAGACAAATTCTACAATTTGTATAGTACAAGTCATAAATAAAGCAAGAAGACGTGATTTCGACTATTACAATAATGGAAAACAAAAAATGGAACCTGAATCACCCACCTTGAGATTTCCCGGAATTCTAATCATTCTCTTCTGGACTGTGAAGACCTCTCGACTGAGCGATACACCCCAAAAAAGTATCCTACATGAGTACAAGACACAACTGAACAGAATTGACTTAAGTAGACTGTTCTGAGATTCTCAACCCTCTTCAGTTCCTTGAAAGCGAAACAAATTCTACTACGTCTGCCACACAATTGTGTCACATGTTTTCATCAATGGTAATACCAAGAAAATTTGTTTTGTTGGCATATGATATTTGAGTCTCACAAAGATCAATGGAGTCTAGAAATGCTGAAGTGTCACTTGTCAGAAAATAATACAGTTCGTTTTAGATGTATTCAGATCTAGAGCATTGTTTTGAAACCAATTTGTAATATCATTTGTGGCAGTATTCGTCTTGTCACACAATGGATTATAGTATTTTTCCACAATAAACAAGTTGGTGTCATCGGCATATGAGTTCAAAGTTGTAGTTGGGTCTCTCATAATATTCGATATATCATTTACATATAGAATAGAGAAAATCGGAACGAGCACGCTACCCTGTGGTACACCCATAGCAATTGTTCACTCATCTAAGTATTGTAGTCTGTTTGAAAGATATGATGTGCACCAGTCATGTGCAACTCTGCGGCTACCCATTCTATAAAACTTGAAGAACTTGATGGTTTCCACAGTCGACAGGTCAAGAAAAATCCCATGAACAATATAAGCACTGTCCAAATAATGAAGAATCCTCACAATAAAAGTGAAAATGGCAATTGTGGTAGATTTTCCCTTCTGGAATCCATACTGTTTATTTGTAATCACTCTATCTGCACTCAAGAGATCTAGTTGAGAACTGTTAGAGCAGTTCGATGTATTATAAATATGGGTTTTTTCAATATGAAGGTTATTTTCTTTATATTTCTACCCACACGTGTGAAAAAGTGTCTATAATATGATTTCGCAGTATTACCGTACCCTGTATATATTATGCTTTATCGAAAATCCCATCCAACCAACCCCACGAAGTCAATAACAAAACTTCGAAACTTACCGGAATATACTGGGATGGGAGACTCGCAAAGTTTTCTACACTATTGACAGTCTATCATGAAGAAGGAAGTTTAGCTGGACATATACTCAGTATATATCGAGAATTTTCACGTGTTTCAGGAAAATTGCAGGAGAAATCAAAGTTCTGGATGTAACAGTATCTACCTAGTGAAGTAAATAGATCGGCTTATTTTCTTCAGATTGTGCTTGGGTTCAAGACAAATATATCATGTTCGTTTCGATTTTGAATAACACAAAATGAATGAATGAAACCAACGACTGGTTAGTTTTCCCATTATTCATTTGAATATTTTCAGTTTTGAAGGTGTATTCGAGATGCGAAAAGAAGTTAGATTCCTGATTTTCATCGATTGTTCTTTACTTGAATTGTTATGACATGTGGATTGGATTTTTCATTATACGTCATGATCATTTTGTTCGAATTTTTTTTACCTGTGAATTGAATGATCGATATGATTCCAGAAGATTATATCCAGAAAAATATATTATTTCTGTTCCTTCATTTTTATGTGGGGCAATAATTTATATGTAATGGAACTACAATCACAATCTCGATTATTGATACACAAAATTGAAGAAAAATCATTATTTTCATCCACGTTGGAGTTTTCTAAAAAACCCTTAACGATCGTGAACTGAGGACAAAACGTGCACATGATGTTTTGATGTTTTTCTAGATTGGACAGATAGAATCAATCTATCATCATTAGACTCACTAAGTTACATTGAGGAAGTCCAAAAAACCTAACTAGATTTACTCTTATGAGTCTAATTAAAAAACGAAGAAAAAATCAGCCGCAGAACATTCATTTATTCCAGTTGAACCTTTGCGTGGTTGAATTTATTGAAGTAAATATGTCCCACCTGTTACACTCATTTTTCGCTTAATCTATCAACAGGACAAACATATAGTTGTGCAAAATGAATCACAATCTCATGAATCGTAGCCAGTACTATAAATATTCCCACTTGATTGCATCCAATGATTTAGTAATGTCCACTGTACTAAATGGAAATGGTCGATTCTGAAGTATCAAATCAATCAATTACAACTGATAGCTCTGATTTTCTTACTACTTTGATTTCGAATGTTTTTCAGTCTTATTCAAGGAAAATGAATTTCGCATCAGCTTCCTTGAATTTGTCCTAGTATTTTATTTCATGAATCACCTCATTTTTCTATGACGTATAAAGTAGGCAGCAATAATAATACAGCCTCACGACACTATTGCAATTCCAATTTGTCAACAACTGAAATAGAAAATATGTTTTTTTCATCTTGAGTGCAACAATGCTCACATGATATATTTGATGTGAGGTGTGAATCTCAGGCACTATATTGTTTAGTGCCCAGTGTGTTGTTAAAATTTTTGAAAAAATTCACGAATGAATTCACATAGTGAGAAGGTGAACAAATATTAATATATAGTTCGCAGGTGGTTGATGGTTTAAGAGAAATACACCATGGAAATACATTTTCATTTTGTCATGAGTTACCTCTGATGTGAGTTCATTGAACATTTCGCATTGTTGCCAATTTTCACTATCCCATGGGTGTCAATGTTCACTGAATCAGTAAATTGCACCTAGTCTACGGCTGAGCTTTGTTCAATATTTCGGATGGTAATTAGCAACGGGAATTGGACAGATATTTGCATTTAGTGAACCTTCTCAGTCTCCAATGGATTTCCCTCGGAAATTTTGTCATCGGCGGTCTCCTAATAACATAATTTAATCGGATTCCTAGATTATCGTTGCAGTCTGAAATAACATTTCAACTGAGCTTACGTCTTCCTATTCAATGATTATCAGAGCCAGTATTAGTGATTTGAATAGGACTATATATTCTGTTTCTCGAGAATTATTGATGGTAGTACCAGTATATCGTGGAATAATTATGGAATTCGCGAGAGAAATAGAATGAGAGTATGAAACGTGAAGAAGCTAAATAGAGCGTAATAACAATATCCATATCCTTCAATTGATGTTATTGAGATAATTAAAATAAAGGTACTGTTACTGCAGTTACGAGTGAGGTGATGAAACAACTGATTTGCGGGGTGATAGAAAAGTCTCTATTACAAAAACAAATTGAGAACTGATATTTCACTACTGCGAGTGATAAAGGTAAAAGAAATGGGCGAACGGAACAATTGAAGAGATAGTAAATATAAATGAAAACCATAGGTTTAGGTCTTTTTAATAACTTTAGGAATTTGAAAGGAGAATGCAATGACATTTATTCATTCATTCAAGTGAAATGATTAACAAAAAAATAAATATTGCAAATACACATAAGTAGTGAGTATAACAACAGCAGTATATATATATATATATATATATATATATAAGCACCTAGGTCTTGGTAGGACCTGTATGTGCAAAACCAAAAATAACTACAATCAATCATCAATTGAAACAGAACTCATGTGAGTTTGAGGCAATATTAACTATGGTCTATTTATTCTGGTTGATAGTTGTGTCAAATCGCCAGATTGAGCAGTGTTGCCATATGTTTTTCACGTTTTCAGCGATGCTCCGAATTAACTACGAATAAAAACTTGGGTATATAATCATATTTCATAAAAACAATTGATCCATTGTGAGATCGTGGTGAATAAATATTCATGAAGATTCTTTACTTACCTTTCGAATCAAATCCAATGAAAGTAAAGGGCTCCTGTTAACCATTTCGTGTTTAAAATGTTCCAATAAAGATGCAACCATTTTCTGGGCATCTCCTTTCAATCCCCTCGTATGTAAACAAACGATTGTAAGGATTTGGCATCGTTCACTTCACAACGATGCCAAATTGTTTAGAGCGAATCCTTACAATCGTTTGTTTACATACGAATTGTTCTTTTATTGCGATTTTTTGAAATTATTCTTTTGAGAGCTTAATATCATCGTATTCTCATCAAAATGTTGAGAGGATTGAGTGGAGATGCCCAGAATTATAACATTTTAAACACGAAATGGATAACAGGAGTCCCTTACTTTCATTGGATTTTATTCGAAAGGTAAGTAAAGAATCTTCATAAAAATTTATTCACCACGATCTCACAATGGTTCAATAGTTTTTATGAAATATGATTATATACCCAAGTTTTTATTCGGAGTGAAAATCATATGGCAACACGGATCAATCTGGCGATTTGACACAACTATCAACCCAGAATAAATAGACTATATGAAACAAATGTGACGAAAGTAGCAAAAAGTAGCAGCGGAGATCAATCACTGCACTAGGTCATCCTCAAATGATGTTTGTATATTGTGTACAGTTTTTTATGATGTGGGTCTCACATTTCTTAGAAAACAATTTATAATTACTTATGTTTCTTATTTTTGGCGGCAAAATATTGAATACTATCAGGGCAAGACATCTTGTAAATCTTTTATTGGAGTCTTCACGATAGAATGGCACTAATAACTGCTTGCCTGTAACCTGTTTAGTATTGTAAATGTGCAGGACAGAATTTTTCATTTCCTGGTGTTTGTATGAAAAGGTACAGTTACTGTGAAAATGAAGCATTCTGACATTAGAAATTTCGGAATTTTCATATAATTTTGTACAACATTGAAAGGGTTCAATGCACTGCCACATTATTTATAATAAACAAAAACTGTTTGGAAAGAGGATGATATCAACAATCATATAAAGAAACGACTGACGAAAGAGATTCATATAAAAGGGAGTATAATAAAACTTGTAGATATGGTCGAAGCCAGAAAATTCAATAATACGAGATGATATAATTAGAATATGAGAATGAAAACAACAAGAGTAGAGAGAGGGGCTGGAATCGAAATTGTAAGATAATGTTAAAAGAAATATGAATACATAGGCATCGAAAACTAGTTACAGGTAACTGCTAAACATACTGGTGAGAAGTAAACTATATACGTTGTTGATTTAGAAGTTATTCAGCCCTCAGGTCACTCTGTATACGACGTTTTTTTCTATCCAGACGTTCATTATTTTTTTCTTAAAATAATTAATGGACAACATCGGAAAGGATGCTAAATATAACAGCATATAAATCTCTTAGAATGTGTCACAGAACGTCGAATGATTGAAATTATTTTCTCAAATTCAAGATTGGTGCGAATTAAAAATAAATTTGAAATGTTGCCAGTATAATAATAACTTTCAGCCAACTAAATAAATATTCCGGAACATTTTTATCAGAGGATTCGAAACTTATATGTATCTAAGAAAAATGTATTGATAATTAATAGCATAAATGATCATCAGGTGTTATAATTCAGAGCACGTTTCTTAATATGATATGTTCGTATTTTATAATTATCAAATCAATCATTCAATCACTTCTGACTTTTTTTTGATTTATTTGTTTCGAAAAGATTTGGAGCGAAGACACAGTTTTCTGCATTGCGCCAGTAGGAAAGTTGTATGGTAATTTTCAGGTATAATAACCTGTCGCTCAGAAGCACCTAATTTTCTATATATCTACTTCTTACAACTCCGAGATTGTAAGATACTCGCTAGCTTGGTATAATATTGGACAGATGCCAACACCAAACATGTAGGGTGGTTATGAATTATACAGTGAATGTCACAAAAAGATCAGAAGTATTCAACATTTATTTTAGTTCGCTAGACATCGTTAATAATTTTTAGTTATCAATCGTTTATTCCGGCATTACTGAATATTGATATAATCTTTTTCCAAATGAGCCTTTCTGAGGCTGAGCTTGAGATTTTAATAATAATTGGAGTGGGTGATAAAACAAGAACGCATTATGAGGTATGCAGATTATGTAATGAGAGGTATCCTGTTCGTCATATTTCCCAGTCTACTTTTTTCTAATGAAAATGTTTTCACTAGTGAAAGATATATATTCCTAACAATATATAAAACATAATAAAAAAAAATATATAAAATGATAAATACAAACACAAACAAACAAATATTTCAAACAACACTTACATATATAAATATTATATAAACTAAATAATCAACATAAAAACTCGTCTTTTTTTTTGGTATATTTTATTCAACATCCATCTCTGTTGCTGAATTGGCAAGTCTGAAAAAAAAAACTTTTCAAGTAAGGAGGAACCAGATAGTACAAGATGTGTTTTTTTCAGTTCTCTTGGGGTAATTGAGTTTTTGTCTTCAAAATAATTGTGCAAAATGATTCTGACAACTAAAAAAATCAGAGGAAGTATTGATCTTTGGTTTTATCACCTTTCCCAACCAAAATACATATATGTTGAAAAAAAACTTACTCATTCCTTTTTAGTCGCTCGGTGGCTTTGGCAAGATACACCGACATAACCATTTCAATTTCTTTCAGAGAGACCCTGTTGTGCTGACATCGTTGAATTTCATCTATAGAAAAAATAAATATATATATTTCACTATTTGTGTGATTCATCCGCTCACTGATAGTCCCTTCTTTCTGAGCCAATACAATTGATATATTATTACAGTTAATGAAAGAATAACTTCTTCACAAATCTCACCTTGGGTAAAGACATTTACTTCAATTTGATATTGAATAATTATTGAAAAGCAGTGACAAATATCCTTCCATAACATTTCCTATATTTTTCGTATTTATTTATGTAGTATTTATTTATGTATTGTCCCTGAAACATCATTCAAGTCATTGTATAACTCTATCCTAGAGTAGTTCAGGAAGAAAGGACTGTCTTTACATAAATATTGTTTCCTCAAACACCAGAACTCTGACAGGCTATGTGCATTTTGATTGTGCCAACTATATTGGTCTTTTGTTTCTTGAAAATGAAACGAAAATAATGATACACCATTGTTTATAAATATCTCACAGCACAAGAATCATTGTTCGTTGTTACTTACCTGTTCTATAAGAAAACTTGTTATCGATGAGTCACTTTACACTTCATATGATAATACTGCTAATCGTAGCAAAAAAATAAAAAAACAGAAGGCTTCTTTGTTCTCAATTTTACCACTTTCAACAAAGAACAAACGCAAACGCACGTGAAACTCACTGAAACGCACACACTAGTCAGAGCACTCATAATAATACTGTCGAATGTCAAATGACAGTGCATCACTCCATCAAGGCACCACCACAGAACTAGACTATAATAGTAGAGTCAAAATGATTTCAATTGTTTGAAATTCAGTGCCCACAAAATTGGTCTTGGTTCAAAAATATGTTTGTGCCAAATATCTAACGCAAAGTATTTCATTGAAAACAATAAATTGTATTTTGAAAGGAATCGATGTCCATTTATAAGGCGTCATTGCACATGCGCATCATATGAAAACATCTTTTCTGGAATAATTCATGAATATTCCGTACATAACAATCTAGGAATGAACCGTTCAGAATATACAATATTCCATGAACATGCAAATGAGAATATTCGCATCGGAATATTCCTGGAACATTCTTTCATGAATATACCTAATATATTCCACTTAGAATATTCCATTAATATGCCCAACGCATATATAAATATTCCAGGAATATTCTATGAATATTCGCAATATATACATTCATTCACGGATATTTGAGGAATACTCTAGGAATATCTGGTGCTGTCTGGGAACAACAAAACAGTAACATATTAGACCTTTTTAAATCACTTAATTATCATTTTTTAAATTATAAATTGCTTTCGCCGATGGTTATGAAGGTATGATTATGATTATGACAGATGCTTTCATCCATTTTTTGACTGCTTGTCTGATAATGAAGTATAGTGAAATAGATCTGTGAAATGTTGTAATATAATCGATTCGATTTTGATTCGATTTGATGATGAGAATGTTCATGAAATGTAACCCTGGAGAATATCTAAAATTATTCGAAAAATCTGTTTCATGTGCCTCAGGAAGTGTTTTCATTGTCACATTGTCACACAGTTTGTCTACTATGTGTGCTTTCACGTCATTGTGAAAGTCTTACTTGACACCTTAAGTTGCTATGTTTGCCGGTTTGATATTGTTCATATGTCTGTTCTACAATGCTCTGTCAGGAGTTTCACCATGATCCTGATTGTTTTTCCGGTATGACCTAGCTGGTCTGTATATATTTTGACAATAATTATTTGAAGAACTCTCGAGCCTGTCGCTTTCCCGGCACCCTGTTTCATTTCATCATTCTCGATATTGCATCTCCAGTACTGTTGAATATTCTTTGCAGCGCATTCGCTATACATCAGAAAGGTTCTGGACCAATAGAAGTATTTCGAGCTACTTCTGAGGCTACTGAATGTCATATTTATTGTTCATTAGTTGCTGAATAGTATGTTTCGACTACCCAACTCTTGTGAAGTTTTTGGATTCCTGTTCGATTTAAACTTTTTCATATGTCTCAAGGCAAATAAAAGGCTTATACACTGAATTATTTCAGGAAAATTTCCAATACGCAACTCGAGAGCCATGTTTCCAATATGTAAATATAATATGTGATAGGAAATTTTTGAAACGTTTCCGTAGTATGTTTACTGAATTCATTCATCATTAATAAATATCACTGTCCCGACAATGTGTTACTAATTATAATGTCTAGATTTTCTAATTATATGCATCGATTGCATAGGTCATATTCATATCTGTAGAGGAATCAATCTGTTCAGTTATTGTATATCAATTTCTAACAATGAATCGACCTAACCCAGGTTCAAGGGTAATATGAATATAGAATCGAACAATTACAGTATCAACATATCATATGAATGATTGTACTACTAATTCTATGGCACTTATGACATCATTACAAGTTCCCAACAGAACGTGTTCAATATATTAAATAGCATATCTGACCATTTTATATACTAATTACCCTGTGATTTATTTATTTTGCCCAGAATGGTATGGAAGGAACGTGAATATAATTCAGTGATAAAGATGCATTCATGCAAATTGAAACTCATTATGTGTCTGAAAATAATGTAAATATAGGTGTTATTTGGATGAATGGTGAGTTTTTTGTTCATCATTCCGATGTGAAATGAAAACAATTCGTTGTTGATACATTTTTGTTTCAACCATAACAGTTTTAGTTTTTTTTGTTATGAAAAGTTACGAAGAATAATCCAAAGTTAGATCATGGAAGATATCAGTTCGATTTGATTTTCGTAACTTCTTCAATTTCGTGGGAAAAATACATGTTCTTTCTCTAATTTCTCATCTATTTGATTGAACATGGATTTCGTTGTCATATGTACGTCTGCCGTCAATTTGTAGAGAAGTCGGTGTTTCTCAGAGATTACCTTGTCTTGGATATTCAAGGTCCTTGATGAAGTGATAATGGGCAATTAAGGCATCTAAATATATACGGTAATTTTAGATATTCATGAAATCATGAATATTTATGAGGGGAAATACACAATATTATTACTCATATCAACAAAATATGAATCATCAATAAAAAATTTCAATTCAAATTTTCTTCGATGGAATTCATGGACTTGATTCTCTTTGATGATATTATCGACACATTAATAGTTCTCACAATATTCTCTTCATGTCAGAATTCTTTTCACCTAATTTATCAGATATTGAGGGTGATAAGTATTTATTACCATCAGCAAGTTATAATCAAACAAAAATGATAGGAAATGAAGATGAGTCGATCATCTTGACATTACATTATTGATTATTTCCACTTTTATGAATAACCATATTTTATCATAATAACAGCAGAATAGACATAATTTTGAAGTTTATGGAATAAAATAGGGTCATCATGGCATGTAAGCTGGATCATTTGAGTTTTAGTGAAGTATGTTAATAGTTGATTGGTATAAGGACGTTATATTGTCAACAAGTGCGATGTTGCCGACTTGTTAGGAATGACTAATGAACCAACTGTGTGAGGGTGTATCTAGTGATCCGAGTCAGAAAAAATTCTTTCATTATAGATCCTTCGAAACAACACAAAGTTTTTCCATGTAGCAGTGGATCACCATAATTCTTGTTATAATTTCTCTTATTTTCATCACCGTGTTTTTTTTTTTATCATATTTACTATATTTTGATGAATCTTCATGAAGGCTCTCCAATATGTGTAGTTGGTTTTGCAACGACAAAAAGGAATTATGGTTATTTGAAGTTGTTTGAAAAGAAATATTCCGAATTCAGATGTAATCCAAAAAAAGAGCTGACAAATTCGCATGAAAATGTTTTCTATTGAAATTCCACAAGGAGACACGAGCCCCTGGCGGCTCCGCTTGAAATCAGCTTCTCTTCAATAACTTCCACTGTAGTTGATATAATTCGATGAAAACTCGATATGAAGATCCTTGCAATAGTATTCTGTAGTAAACCTTGTTCCAAGGGAATGCATACTCATCTTATCTTCAGTATCAGCTAGTTTTCGAAATTATAACTAATAATATTCATTGAATATTGTTTAAATTGAATAAACCTCATGAAACTTCATGAACGATACGCATATGAAAGTGCGCCATATTCAACAGTGGAAGATTTCTCAAGATTTTTACTCGAGATTGAATGGAATAACAAATTGTTACAGTAAACGATGCTGCTTTCAATTGATTCCAGTGTATCTGTTGATTGAACGATCATTTTATGCAATTTAATCAGTTTGTTTGTGTAAACACAATATTAAATGATGCCAGTATTTATATTATATTCACGTGAAAACAGATGATTCGATTGTCGTTCTGAATGTAAATCAAGTAGCTGATTTAGGATGTGTTGATCAATTTCATTTTTCTTGATTTCATCACAATGATAGTTTTGATTCAGAAATTCGCAGATTTTGTGATATCCATCACCTATGTGATACGCTGGATGAAGAAGATGAAAGTTTAATAACATTTTAGGTTCGTATTCGAGTGTAAATTCATCAACTGGTTTTGTTGAAAAAAGTGATGAATTAGGTTTTATTTTAATAACTGTAGGTTGATTTCCGCATCATATGAATCTTTCGGTTATCTTCTTGATTTTAAAATAACAAAATAGTCTATTTATATTAGGCATAAAAACTCTCTTACCTATACTGGAACTCTTTGATTTTCAATCAATATCTTCAAGATTTTTCGAACTCAAGAAGAATTTTCAGACATTACTCTGATGTGACAATGACGTAAGGAACAATGCAACAATGCGAACTCCATTTATCTCCATCTGTCACTACTCACAGGTTCTTTGAGAATATATAGAGTAGCAAACAATAAGATTAATCACCATATGAGTGACAGTTTTCGGATGCACTGAGGAGAAAGGAATAACAATATGTACATTAAGGAAAAGCGGTTTTCGGTTCATATAGAGTTTCTATTGACGCTTGCATGTATAGTTTATTCAATAAGACTTGATGGTTGTGTCATTTGTGTCACATCGCTGCTGAATGTACGCAACATTTTTTAGTTAGCCGAGATATTTGTATTTGAGGTTTGTCCCAACTGCTATGGAGGATGTAAGATGATGCAACCTTTCATCTGCTTATCAATAGGTTGCATCTTCCGGAACATTAAATCTAAAGTTATAGAGGAAGTAAAAAAAAAGATTGAATAAGATTTCTGTGATATACAATTTAAATGTGGCCACTGTTTGGAAACTATTAAACTCATAAGACCTGCATGATCCAAAAGAAATAATATCAGCTATTATCGAAACTCCTCGATATACAAGTACAGATAGTTTATGCATATAACACCCCTACCCTAAGGCTCAATGTAAATTTCAAACATGATTTCTGGCAATAAATGAATATAATAGCCCAATTATGAATTGGAACATGTGAGTTAATTCGATCATGAATTTAACAATATTCTTGTTGATACCTGTATCAGTGAGAGTGATATCATGAAAGATTATCCATGCGGTATCAAGAATGTATAATGAAATCACGATGGAGGATATCGTTGCTAGTGATGTTGTGGATCGTTTTAGATTTCCAATAAACTCATGATCACTGGATAGTTATTTATCTCTAACGACAAAGATCAACCAATTTCCAAAAAAACGTCAACATCACATTTACTGACATTATCAGCTTTATTTGATTGCACTAAATGAGCTTGTCCATTGGGATAATAATTTTCTTTAGGCTTTTGGTCTAACGTTGTCTTTAGAAACAAGAATCTTTAAAAACAAACCATGTCCAATGTTCATACTCAAAAGAAGAATAGATCCATGTGCATATCGTGATTGATTGGATTGATGTTGAATATTGAGAGCAATTCCGAAGGCAAATATTGATAGAACATAGTGAATGCATATTGTCGTTGTGTTTGTGTTATGTGTGGAAAACGCAGAAATAAATTCAGACCAAAGGACACTCGAATACTTAACGTAAAGTAGATAAAAATATTTGGAATAAAAAACAGATGTGTCCATCAATTACACACTTGACAAATTTCCAGAAGTGTAGGCGCTACACAGCATCCGTTTGTACGATCCTCACTTGTTACATTCGTATCAAATGTCGGAAATATGACCGTGAAAAAAGCTTTACGACAGATAAAAAATTCTATTTGGTTGTTGTTTCAGCATCAACATCCCTGATCTCAGGAATATCATGTCGTATTCTAAAAATAGAAATACAAGGTGATTCACCTAAGTGGTTCATTAGAGGTTTATGGAGAACTGAAAACGATATCAACTTGAAATTTCGGTGGATGCTACTACTCGATGTGTTCTATCTTCCCAAAATATTTTCAATACCCTGTTACTTCCCGTTGAACCGGAAGTGATATCAACTTTGTTTTTTTTGAATGAAACACCCTGTTTATTTTTACATTTTCGAATTCTACGTAAAATTCTAGACCTGTTGCATTTTGAATTTTCTTCTTATCGTGATTTGTTTTCAAGATATTTAATTTTTTCGAAAAATTTTGACAGATGGACTGACTAACTGAAATGTCCATATCATCTTCAATTTTCAAGATTTGAGGTTCAATCTCCGTATACACATAAATGAAAAAGTGTTTTATCAGGTATCCTTAGAAGTGTTCCAAAATATTCAACAGGGTGTTTCATATTTCAGTTTACTTTTTGTAAATTTCAAATCGCAATAACTTTCTTATTTCAAATGGAATGGCCATGAAATTTTCATACTATCCGACGCAAAATTTAATTTCCTATGGATTTGTATTGATATAACATTTAGCTAAAATGGATATTTACAGAGATATCAACAAAAATGTGAAAATACGCTCATTCGTCTCATGTGTATTTTCACAAGTGGGCTTTGGATGGTTTCTAAATTTCATATTTGACGAATAATATGAACATCAATTAATTGAGAAGGGACTATCTCCACTTCGTCTATGGAAATTCCTATGCAAACCTATCACGAAACAAATAATATGACATTAAATATCATATGGATGAAACAAAACCAATTGTTCAAAATATCGTCTATATTGCTCAAGACACATAATAATTCTTCTCCGGACACCTTCAGTAGTCGTACTTTCGATTTCTCATGACAATTTCGCGAAAGCAAGGCGCAATTTTTTGGCTCTAGGGAATTTCTAGAGTAATCAGCCTTTTTGAAAACTCATTGTTTTCTGAAACTCCAGAGATAGAACGAGAGGCGTCAGGTCATGTGACCTCGAAGGCCATTACCATGGTCCACCCTTGCCGAATCCATCAGTGATCAATTTCTGTATAATGTTTTCAACACCATATGATGGTCCACCATATTCGTTTCTTTTTGTGTTAGGAATCAATTAATCTTCATATTATTTGTCAAATATGAAATTTAGAACCATCCAAAGCCCACTTGTGATAATACACATGAGACAAATGAGCGTATTTTCACATTTTTGTTCATATCTCTGTAAATATCCATTTTAGCAAAATGTTATACCAATACAAATCCATAGGAATAAAATTTTGCGTCGGATAGTGTAAAAATTTTATGGTCATTCTATTTGAAATAAGGAAGTTATAGGGATTTGAAATTTCCAAAAAGTAAACTGAAATATCAAACACCCTGTTGAATATTTTGGAACACTTCTAAGGATACCTGATAGAACACTTTTTCATTTTCGTGTATACGGAGATTGAATCTCAAATCTTGAAAATTGAAGATTCTTTGTACATTTTAGTTAGTCAGTCCATCTGTCAAAATTTTTCGAAAAAATGGAATATCTTGAAAACAAATCACGATAGGAAGAAAATTCAAAATGCAACAGGTTTAAAATTCTTCGTAAAATTCGAAAATGTAGAAATGAACAGGGTGTTCCATTTGAAAAAACGAAGTTGATATCACTTCCGGTTTAACTGGAAGTGACAGCGTGTTGAAAATATTTAGGAAGATAGAACACATTGAGTAGTAGCATCTACCAAAATTTCAAGTTGATATCTCTGTCAGTTCTCCATAAACCTCTAATGAACCAGTTAGGTGAATCACCCTGTATACACATTGAATTGAATTCGCGAAAAAGTGTATGGTAGATTGTGGTTTCAACTATGTGTACAAGATGTAGATTCCGGAAGCTTTTATATTAATTGAGAAATTGTTGCATCGACCACTAGGGTTATTAGCAACTTCAATATAAAAACCGACTTTTTTCAAAGAGGTTGACGGTTGCATTAAGGAAACTATGTGCAATAATGATTTCGAGCAGATTTTGAATGTGGAATAATATGAATGATGTTATATTAAAAAGAAAGCAACTCAATTTCTTCGAGACTTTTCTACTAATCATGTATACTTGATATCAATAATAATTCCTACATTTCCCACTTATTATCTCACTTTATGAAATATTCGACCGTTTCCATACATATCAACGTTCCATTTGAATATTTTGTTTTCATTTCAATTCATTTTGAGAATTGTGATTCATGTAATACTCATGGGTTGATGTTTCCAAGCTGAAAAATGTTTCAGTAATAACGTGTTCGAGACCAGATAATTATTCACAAAGTTTCTTTGCTCAACCCATTCAAAGGCTACTAAGTAACATCTGAATTCTCTAGCAGATTGTATAAAGTCAACAGATGATGATAAAGGTCTCAATAGAGTCTCGACTAAGAAATCGTCACGACACAAAACGAAAATATATAACCTCACTTCTGGGAGAAATTTTATAGTTGAGCCTATTTGTGAGTTGGAGTACCGTTGGATATGGGGTATGAAGTTTTTCAAGACAGCTGTTCAAAATATGTGAGATATGGAAATACAATTTTGTGATGTAAGATCGTGAAGCTATTTTTTCAATTTAGTGGAAAAATATAGTTGTAGCCTTTTACAAGAAGAAAAACAGAATTGAAATCCCAATCCTGATTTTCTGTATGGAACATGGAAACTCTTTGTATAAATCACCGAATTTTGAACCTTGCATCCTTGAATGATTCATTATTCATACCTTGAGTTATATCAGAATTATTCGATTATATCTCTTGTAGTCTAAACTTTCAGCATATCTTTCAATATTTGTTTATAATTGATAATGAATATGAATTGAAATATTTATTCGTTTTCACGCATTATCGAAGTCTGGAATTAATTTGTTTGGATCCACAACTTATTTAGGGTTCGCAGAGTTTCAAGATATTTTTTATACATCCGTGGCAGTGGCATCAAAGCAGGAAATAATAGTCATGGGATCGTTTGATTTTCCTTCAAAATCATCACCAGATCATCAGCTATTCAAAAATATGTTCGACATCGGTGTCATTTGAAGCCACCAATTATCTCGATGGAAACCTCGGTGCATATCATATATGTTATTATTCAAACGATACTCTTATTAGCATTGAAATGGTTGTGATTAAAACTTATCTGTTATTGCTATATAACAAGAGAATTTTTGCTATTCTAACAATTGTTTTCCCTTATTACTAACAAGGATTTTACTTCCATATAAAACACATACCTTGCGTATTATGTATTTTATGCCAATAATAATTCCTCGTAAACAAGAACTCAACAATATGTACATTAACAGCTATAAAATTTTATCGTTGGATAAGTCAGTATTCACCATATAGGTGAAAAAGGGCACCACCTCTGGTATGATAAGAGATTCACCAAGTCAAGTAGCTTGATATTTTGAGAAACTACTTGATTTGATTTGAAAATCAAGCTCGTGAAAATTCATATACTTGACTTGACTTAATTTGAGATATTCATTACTTGACTTGAAATCAAGCTACTTGATATTACTTGATCTTGATACGGACGTGTCTGCAAGCTCGCGCGCGCTCAGACTTAATACGGGGGGGTTCCTCGACTTGATTTCAAGTCAAGTCAAGTAGCTTGAAAATCAAGTCAAGCCGTGAATCTCTAGGTATGATGTCGATATCATTCTGAAAAAATGATTCAGAAAAGTTTTTTCATCCTAGCATCTCTGAGATATTTGATGATTTTGTTCAATATTTCATTCCCATGGAACTTATTTACGTTGCAGTATATCATTACCCATTTCAGAAATAAAATATGCCATTGTTTTCTCAATTATATTGACTGCAATAGCTTGTAAGATTCTCACACCCCACTCATTATTCATTAATATAATAAATAAAATAAATACAATAAATAATAATATAATAATATATACAGGGCTTTAGAAAAGTCTGGAAACGGTCGATTATTCGGTAAAATATACAAGGTATCGAAAAAAGTTAAATAAAAAAGTTTTAGGGTTTTTAAGCGTCTACTAGACAGTTGAAGTTTTAATTATACAGGGTTGGTCATAAAGTGGTGACACACAAAAGTTGCATTTCTTCTAATAGAAACCCCTATATATTATTGGATATATCAATTCGTCCTTCAATTTTGAGCAATAATTGTGATCGACATAATGCACTTAAATTCAACCGTTTCCGAGTAATCGAGTTTTGAAAATTTTAAATATGCAATTTAGTGGCCGGCCAGGTCACCCGATTTAACGCCTCTTGACTACTTCCTCTGGGGTCACCTGAAAACTAAGGTTTACAAAACTAAACCACGGGATATTAATGAGCTCAGGCAGCGGATAATCGAACGAAATTCAGCTTGTGAATGAAAATCAATTGAACAACGTGATAGAAGGTTTTTATACAAGATTGGCACATTGTCAAGCAGTGAATGGTGCACAATTTGAACACCTTAACAAATGAAAAAATATTTTCGCGGTTTTAAGGTGCCATTTTCAAACGTCTATTTTCAATTTACTTCAAATATTGTTACAAAATAGGTATTGAATGTCGTAAATAATTGTTTCTCGTTCAAATAAATGTTCAAATTTGAATTATTTAGTGTGGTTTAATGTGTCGTTTTCTTACTTTTTATAACATACCGGGTGATTCTTCAAGGTGGCTCGCCCCTAGAAGATAGAAGAACAAAATTTGGGGGTTGTGTATTATATGTCAATTCGCATTACTTGACGTATTCACTTGCTTTGCAGTACTTCCGGTTTGACCGGAAGAAACCTCAACTTTCGATTTTCAAATGGAACACTCTATATATTTTCACTTATTTCGATCGAGGATGACATTATCTATCCAAAAAAACTTTGTTTGTGAATATTTGACGTATGAAAGAATTTTTAGAATAAGAAAGTACTGCATAGAAAGTGAATACATCAAATAATGCGAATTGACATATAATACACAACCCCCGAATTTTGTTCTTCTATCTCCAATAATAAAAAGTTATAGGGGCGAGCCACCTTGAAGAATCACCCGGTATATAAAATTTTCAAAACTGAATAACTCGGAAACGGTTGAATATAAGTGCATTATGTCGATTATAATTATTGCTCAAAATTGAAGGACGAATTGATATATCCAATAATATACAGGGGTTTCCGTAAGAAAAACTGCAACTTTTGTGTGTCACGACTTTATGACCAACCCTGTATAATTAAAACTTCAACTGTCTAGTAGACGCTTAAAAACCCTGAAACTTTTGCATTCAACTTTTTTGATACCTTGTATATTTTACCGAATAATCGACCGTTTCCAGACTTTTCTAAAGCCCTGTATATAACAATAGTATAATAGATAAATTTCAATTCAGTCTGATAGTAATTAATCGAAAGAAATCACTGTATTTGTGTGCTTTCACTGAAGATCCGTGATAGTTTCTGATGATTTCTGATGTCTGAATTGTCTGCACTTGTGAAATTGGTCTTTCAACTTAATAATTATGACAAATAGTAAGGTGTTACAGTTGAAAATCGTTAGCAGCTAGTCAGCAACATTTGCGGATTCGTTGGAAATTCATCAAACGAGAATGCCCCCTTGGCTACAATTGTTTTCCGCATTGCTTGTAATTTGATCTCAACCTAAATATCTGAGCTAATTCAGGCGTATAAACGGTTAACTATTGTTCTTCGTGGTTTTTGGTGAGGAAGTGCTCTGCGCCGACCGTCTATCTTAATTAAGTCAGAATAGTCCGAATCTTTGATGAATAAAAAGCTGTTGAAAATGGCGCGTGCCCATTACAACAATGATATAATTACTGAGAACATCCTCATCGTTTGGAGACATTATCGTCTGAGTACGTTTCATCATGTTCTCAGTATCAATATGTTGGGAAGTATGAATTGAATGATATTGTGGTATCCTATTTGTTACAACGAAGTTGTGTAACTGTGCTTGGTCCGGCTCGAAGGACCAAATAGTATGTTGTGTAATTTGAACTTTATTTGATTCTACTGAAAATTTTTTTGAATGTTGTGCTGCTGTACGCGATCTGACTCAGAGGACCAAAACCTATGTTATTTCTTGTCCCGGCCTGTTCAAGGATCACCCCTAACGGGAAAATGAATGATTCGCGAATTACAGCTACATTTATATACCTACATTCATAAACTCACCTGCTATCATTACACACTACTACTTGCAAAATATCAAATGTGGAACTTAAGCTATGTATAGAAACGTGTACGTACTTGGATTCGGAGAAGTCCAGTACTAAAATCCTGATTTCTGGAATTTTGGTGCTGTTGTAGACCAGATGTGCTGAAATTTTGACTTTCTTCTTTCTATCCGAACAACGAATTATATTGGGAAAACCGACAAGATAGGCACATTTCGATGTTTATATAGATAAGATAACTCGGTTTCTATAGAAAAAGAGGAGGTCGCTCCTTGATCGCTTTTTTCATCAGATGAGTTCACTGGCGAAATCAAGATTATTGTCTTTTGTTTTCGAGTTATAAACGAAAGTTCGATTCTTCTACTTTTCGACAAGTGCGAATACCTTGGTTGTTAGTGAAGTTAGGGAAAAACAACTTCTACATTGTTAGAGCACTTTTTTTCGTTGTATCCAGAATCCAGTGGCGAAGAGAGAATAAAAAACTGTTTGATTTAAAGTTATTACCTGAAGTTGTTATTTTCAAATGGAAATCATAGATGGTTATGATTCGATTGATTTGACCATGTATTACATGTTGGTATGCAAGTCTTCACTAACGAATACGATACTTTACTTCATTTGTTTTTACGTTTTTTTGTCGTTTTACACCTTTAGGCTGGATTATTGTTATTACTTCAAATGAGCTATCATGCTCCTTGTAATTTTCTACGACATTCTCACTCAAAATGAAGAAGAAAATGCAAATAGGAATGGAGTTGAGAATAATTTTCGCTATTGAAGACTCACACATCGAAAACGACCTTACATGTGATACATGGTCAAAAAGGGAGAAAAAATCCAACCATATGATTTCCATGTCAAGAATTTAAGTCTAGGTAATAACTCGCAGATGAACAGTTTTTTCTTAAAAATTTCTCTACGCTGCTTCTGGATTCTACAAAAAAAAAGAGAACGAACAAAAATTAATCACCCCGTTTACATTATATTCAACATGACCACCACCAACAATCTTGATTATAATATGATTCCAACGCACCCTACCAAATTCTTAAGCCCAACCTCCTTCCCTCTTGGAATTCCCTGTCGTCCAGCAGCGAGCGAGTAGCCGCGAGGCGAATCTCGAAGGAATACTTCGCATTTCGAATCGCCAAACACCAGGTGTAAAGTGCAGTTGCGAGCCTGATCAATGCGGCGCAGAGGCCAGACCAGCGACGGCTGCCAAGTTCTCAGGAGAAGCACCAAACTACGGCAGCGTCAACGCCAGTCTCACTTGGCGGCTCCGCTTCATCGTTCGCAGCGCACGGTTCATGTGTACGAGAGCGCGATTGCGAACTAATCGAGTCGGTGGTGCATGCAGACAGTGATAGTTTGTTGTTTTTTCGAACTTACCCACCGGCGTCTTGGATATGAGCTGGATTAGGTACCGTTTTTTTGGATGATAGTTTTCGATGTACAGGGTGTTCTTGAATATGATGCGCGAAGGAAAGGGAGTAATTCTTTGCTCCATTTTTTTTGTCTTGAAGTTTATATAAATGCAGTCCTGCAAATATTCAGTAATCGATATACAGGGCGTTGATATATCAATATCATTTATTGTTCCTAAATCAACATGAGGATATTTTCCTTCTTTCTTTTGCTGGTATATTTGCTTTATATCGGCGATAATTTTCCAGGAAAAAAATCAATATCACTGAAATGGTCCACTAGGCTATGGATTGATTTATTTTCAATGGTTTCGACAGTTCAGTTGACACATCCTGTAGAGAATGAAAAGTAGGGTTTCTTGATTTCTGCTGGAGCTATGAAGACAGAACTAAAGAAATCACACACAGTGTTTGCAGATCTATATTTAAATCAGTCATAAAACAAATCAGAGAAATTTTTGCTCTTATATTGAGGATCACCCTGTATATTATGAGATATATGTTTGTTCGCGGCGAGTTTTGGGATGTTTTGTAGAAACTGATTATGAAATGTTTTCTGATGTGACCACAGATTTGCAGAAGCCTATTTTCGTATGAGAAAAAAAAATTCGAAAAGCGGTAGTTGAGTGGTGATGAATTATTCTCTAAATCATTTGATTCAAATCAAAATCGTTTCATTTATTGGCCGAGTGATCCATAAAAAATTATATGATGAGGTCTTTCAAATATTCAAAGCGATCGCCATTCATTTCGACACAATCAACCAGGCGATTTCTCGTTGAATTTTTCATGGGATATCTGGTGTTGACTTCTTTCGTCATCCCAACTTCAAAATCAGCGCTTTTGTCTGTTCTATGGAGATGTACTTTTGATTTCGAATAATTCCATGAGAAATAATGGAAGAGTCATGTCTGGAGATCTAGGCTGTTATTTTTTCATTCTACGGTTTCGAATAATCTTTTGGAATACTCAGCAATAACAAAAAGAAAAATGGAAATGATGAGAGGAAGTTATCGTTCAGCACTGTGAGCTATCTGACAAGCTATTGATAATTCATTATAAGAATTTGAGGCTTGTGATCACTAAAGTTTTTCAGTTGCATTATTTCTATTCAGAGTACGTGAATACAAATGAATTTCAATCCATGAAATCATATGCGTATTCGTATAAAATTCATTTTATAATTCACTCTTTTCTAGACAGATTTTTCGATTGAACACTAACTGATCTATGAACAATCAGTAACGTGACCAATGCCAATAAATGTTGTTTCATTATATTATAAATAGGTACCACAATTTTATCATCACTTCGGTATGCCATTTTATGGATCGGAACTAATATGATTGTTGTTTAAACGCATAAATTCTGTTATATGCATAGATTGAGATATTTTGTTGTACGAGTGTGCGAATTGTGAATTCATATTGAACTTGTGAGGAATAAGTTTTCCGTCAGAACGATATGAGAATTGGAGATTTGATGGTGTCGAACGATGATTATTACAATTTTATGAAAGTAATACGTTTTCTACTACAATCACTTGAGTATCAAATACTATATCAAACTATCGCTAAATTATAAACAG
This sequence comes from Plagiodera versicolora, assembly GCA_037013635.1. Classification (NCBI taxonomy): domain Eukaryota; kingdom Metazoa; phylum Arthropoda; class Insecta; order Coleoptera; family Chrysomelidae; genus Plagiodera; species Plagiodera versicolora. The sequence goes on along the minus strand of CM072983.1, from coordinate 9,882,452 downwards.
TCACTGAAAGGCATTCACGGCATCATGTACCGCATGAAGATAATAATAGTTCTTCTCTTCTCACCATTTTCCACCGTAATACATATACAGAATCAGAAAAGATTTATCTTTGATATAAGCCGAATCCTTGGAGAGTGACAGGAAACGTAATCGTATTATCAACAGATAATCAAGAGACCCGCATTTCCCTTTCCCTTTTTTGGTTCCCCTTCTACTCGTCAAGTGTTCATGTCACAGATAATTACAAAGCTAGATGTTTCTTCTACGAGTTTTCCTAGCATACCTCATCAAATAACATTATTCAATATGAATTATTTTCGATATTGTTTAGGAAACTTTATTTTCATTTCACTTAAGGAATGTGGGATTGGTGCAGTTTTAGTTTATCCATGGCGATGAAAAGTGTTTGAGAGTTTGAACCCTACGAATCTACCATTTGTAAGAACTCGTGTTGTTCTGATATAATTAACTATTGTATTGGCAAGTTTTCAGATCGCGAATTTCTCGGTTGGCATTTTACTATGGCGCTTGTACATATTTAAACAAACGACAAACTCTAACATACATTCAGTTGACTTCGAAAATTCGATAGTATTCTACAAGGGTTGGAAAATGATACATCGAAATATTCAACAGCGAAAACAAATGAGGTTTATTGAAAAAACGAAAAACAAAAAGGTTTTATAGTTGTAACTTGCTATAAAGAGAGATCACATCAACAAATTGTACCAATTAAAATATCATTTTACATAAACATGTGTTTTGGAACGAATATTCATCATGGTGTAGAATTTTGAAGATGTCATACACCCTACAACAAATTCATTGTTTATATCCGACATATTTCAGATATATGCTTGCTTGCCGCGGTCTGCGGAAAAGTGTACAGAGAGTTCTTGAAATGTATCACTCGTAATTAAGTAATAATCCCTTTTCAAATGTCTGAAAACGCACGATTCAGAATAAAATTTGCTCTTTTCTAGCTATTCGTTCCTTCGAGCCCCATGAATATTGCAGTGAATTGTTTTTGTCAGCTTATCATTGAGGTGCTTTTATTTACATTCTTATTCATTCATGTGCGTCCATAAAGTAACGCATAAATTCATTATTGGCTAAATGAACAATAAAATTAGGAATTCCCAAAACATGTCGATTTTTGATTTCAATCTACTATTGTTTCAAATCATAATCTAATATACAGGGTGAACCACTTTCGTGTATTGATGTCATCATCAATTTTTTCAAATGGAACTCCCCCCTTTTTTTTTCAAGTTCCAAATTGCTTTCGCTGAGTTGATTCCAAGAATGTATAATATGTTGCTTCAAATTGGTACAGGGTGGGCAAAAATGCAAGAATTCACTTACAAAGTAATGACAATTATTGGTCCATATTTTTTGGATGAAAACTTAACAGGAGCATTATATCTGGATTTCCTACAAAATACATTAATTCCTGATCTGATCCAGCTGTTTCCTGATATTCAAATACCCACTAATGTAGACCGCCATATTTCGCAGTCACTGTGCGCGATTTTTCAAACACAACTTTTCCACAAAGGTGGATAGGAATAAGGGGAACAGTGGAATGGCCTGCTAGATCGGCCGGTTTGAGCCCATTTTACTCCTTTTTATGGGGTTATTTAAAATCTAAAGTCTACTTAAACATACCTGGAAATATCCCTCAACTACAAGACCGAATCAGACAAGAAATACAGAGCATAACACCCGCTAATGCTACAGAATGTTAGAGACGAAAGTAATGCCCGGTTCAGTCATTGTCTAACGGTCAATGGAGAACAATTTGAACATTTATTGTGAATTTTCGATCGTTTGTTTGTTTTTGGAAGTGTAGCACATTAATTGCATAACTACTAATTCCATTTAATTTGTTTATTACATTCAGTAACGTATTACTTTCCATAAACAATTTTCATACTTTTTTTGCATTTTTGCCCACCTTGTACCAATTTGAAGCAACATACCTATTATACATTTTTGGAATCAGCTCAGCAAAGGCAATTTGGAAATTGAAAAAAAAGGGAGGGTTCCATTTGAAAAAAATGGTGATGACGTCATTACAAGAAAGTGGTTCACCCTGTATATTAGATCATGATTCAAAACAATAGTAAATTGAAATCAAAAATCGGCTTGTTTTGGGAATTCCTAATTTTATTGTTCATTCAGCCAATAATGAATGTATTCGTAACAGGCCTACAAGCTCAGATACATGGATGAATTGTTAAGAAATCAAACAGACGTTTTTATTATATGAAATAAAAAAAATTGATAAGTTGATCGGTCCAGTGGAAATAATACATTGATTCGATGCCAATTGATGCAAGAGTTGATGTAGTTGACTGTTTAATGGAAATATAAAAAATAGGCGATGAGTGAACATGCCTCGAAGGTACTCTGAGCAGTAGATTTAACATTTCCGAATCATCTACATCGATGATAATATTGGTGAAAAAAACAATCAAGTTTCGTCTTTGGTCCAAAGATAATAGTAGGCAGGCAAATATATTTAAAATAGAAATAATTCAGAAACTGATTCCATAGCTTTTCAATTATATTCGAGATGAGCTAACTCCCATTCGTCTGAAAAAGGGATGCAAAATTCAATCTAGGCCTACCTCAAAATTTTTCATGAAATTGACTACAATTCTTAGCAAATTTGTTGAGGAATCGTTATTGATACTAAAAACCGATGTTCAAGAAAAAATAATTTGCTTAACCTACTGATATGAATATTTCGGTCCATCTGAAGTTTCGAAAACTTAGCCGAAAGTTCTGATCACCATTTGAGTCAACATAAACAAATTGAATAGAATACCATTAGGGTTAAAGAGAGATAGAGCATTTCCGGTTGATTCGGAAGTCGATAACAATTTCCTTCGTTTTAAATATCATTAACGTTTGTAGACCTTGAAGGGGGAGACCGGCGTAGGAGGCCGAAATTTTTACCAGAAATTGGAGTGTGCTCTAATTGGTGAAAAAAAAAAATGAATTGAGAATGTTATCATGACTGTTTGCAGTTATTCATCATCAAGTTTATCATATTCGAGGATACTATTGAAAACTTTGAGGCTAATGGAAATGAACTTAATGTTTATTTCAATTAGTGAAAGGGAAAGACAGGTGGTGAAAGTGTATGGCTCTTATAATTTCAAAACTCCTTTATCCTGGTCGAATGATCTCTATTTTATTGAAAATATTCTCACATTGACTGACGTTTATTGAAGTATTGTTCGATTCAGTCGAAAAAATTCCATGCAATAACATAGTAGTCATATCAAGCCAAAGTACTATAATTTACTAGTCGATATACTGATATTCATTACTCCTACACAGTGATTCACGGTTAGATTCCATTGAAATTGGATGGAGGTGCCATTGAAACTTGACTTATACGTAGACATACATCGATTGAAAAAATTTAATAATCCTGATTATTTGAAATCTGGAAATTTGGAAAGTCATAAAATTGGTTGAAACTATTTTCAAATTGGTGGTATTTCTGAGTATATGAGAAGTAGCCCATGACTTCGTTATCTCAAGTTTGATATCTTGAATAAGGAGTTTCCTGTTACTTATCATTTTTTATTATTTCCTCAAGACACCTATTCGACTTAATCGAAGTTATCAATGATAGGTTATCGATATTTTGATATGAGACATTAGAATTATCAATCACATCTCCCAAATATTTTTAAGAGTAAAAATAGTTGATTCTTTAGATAGTTGAGGTCTACTTCAGTAAATGAGAAAGGCAGTCATCTTCTAACGGACTTGTCGATAATTATGACAGAACGGTATATCCAACAAACGTGACAGATTAAATATGCAGGGTGGCCCAACGAAAACGTACTGAAAGGTAAAACTACCAGGAAGAGATTTTATTGCGAAACTAGCCGGAATCAACAAAAACAGAAAAAAAGCGAATTGTTTTCAAGAAAATATTCTCAATATCTACTTCAACAAAACGGTAAGTTTTTGAACGAAATCGATTTATTTTTTGAGAAATGCACTAGCGAAATTTCAGAGTTCCATATTTTTGCAACAATTTCAGGAATGAGAAAGTAATGTTTAGAGAATCAAAAGATCTTCCATTGAGGTATCATTTGACCCACATTCCCATTTGAAAAAAATTATGGGATACTATCCCCGCCTAGGAGGGTAAAGTTTGGGCTATACTTTTTGCGTCAAAAATATCATATACAAAGTTGACGTGTTTCAGGTTTTTCTCTATGAAATCTCTTCCTGGTAGTTATACCTTCCGGTACGTTTCTGTTGGTCCAGCTTATATAAAAATAATCATCGGACCGAAAAAAAAATACTTGGGCCTTTTAACATTTTCACGCCAGAAATGACAATGATGATGATATCAGTAGTGTAAATTGGCCGGTTGAGGAGCCTCTAAAGGTCATCTGAAGGGCAATTGTCGCAATTACTATTCAGTTTACCCGAAGCTACAACCAGCCAAGGTTAAAAGTTTTCTCGCTCGGATGATGCCCATTGGTCGATTCCAAAACCTCTGAAGGTCATTAGAATGGTGATTATCGCGCAATTACAATTGGAATCACCCGAGACTACATCCGCTCAAGGTTTCAAGTTATTCCTGTTCGGATAACTCGAAAGGGTTGAGTTGACTTAAAAGTGTATACATTTCTTCACTAATGTAATTCGGTTTCCGATGTATTATCCGACTGAATAGATGATGAGCTGAATGAGAAAATAGTGGGGGGGTTGGGCTATCACAATGGCTCCTCTACTCGATTCAAAAGAATGACAATTCTTGACCTTGTTACTTTCATGAAAACATGAGACTCTTCTATGGTGGGAAATAACGCGAGACTACACTCGCCCAAGGCTAAGTTATTGCCGTTCGGATAACATGAAAGGGCTGAGTTGACTTTAAAGTGGTTCAAATCATTATTCCTTCACTGGAATGTTTCTGTTTCTCTAGCAGTCGTTAGGACCACACCCTCTAACTGAATAGGTTGTGAGATCTTTACCTTGATAACAATCTGTGTCGGTTACTGCACCTGTCATCACGAAGACCATCATTGTATTCAGGTATCCGAATGAATTGATGATTAGCATTTAGATGACCTCGACTCGATGTGTACCAAAAATGAAATCTAGAACTGAAGGAAATAAATGGGGAATGGTATCGTAATTCTTGGACAGAATGATAAAACATGAAAGGGTTGAGTTGGCTTAAAAGTGGTTTAAATCATCATAAATGTCATCATATTCCTTCACTAACATGTTTCTGTTTTCGTAGTAGTCGTTAGGACCACATCCTCTGTCTGAAAAGGTGGTGAGATCTTTACCTTGATAACAGTTTGTGTCGGCTATCTACTGCACCTGTCATCACGGAGACCATCATTGTATTTTATGTATCCGAATGAATTGATGATTAGCATTTAGATTGCCTCAATGTGTACTAACATGAAATCTAGAGCTGAAGGAAAGAAATGGGGAATGGTATCGTAATTCTTGAACAGAATTACAATTTTTTTTCTCTCGACCCTGAAACTCACATATATTTCGGCTACCATAGCAATCGTCACGGACCATACTATTCATTGGAGTCAATGTAGATATTGTTGACTGACTCGATGTATAGTGGAATAAAACCTTGAGCTGAATGAAAATGGTTGAGGGGGTATCATTATTCTTGAACAGAATGATTTTTTTTTTGACCATGAAACTTTTCTATTTCGGCTACGACTATCAGTCGTCACGGACCATACTATTCATGAGTTATGGTTTGGGGAGTAATGAGTATTATATAATTATGTATCAAAATGGAACCGCATTCTCTTCAATGGAACCCCCTCTCCTTCTTGACGTTTCATAAATAGCTTGTATTCATTTGAGCCTGAATTATTTCAACAATATCGAGCTAACTTGTAACTACACTCAATAATAAAAAATGTTCGAATGTAGTGGATGTGGTAAAATCTTTACACGTAATGATAATTTGAGACGTCATGAGAAAACCTCTTGTCGAGTATTGGCTGGAATTTCAGCAATTCCAGCGAAGAGGCAGAAGTTAGATATCCAACAGAAAACATCTGATAAAGAGCAATGTATTACTTGTAACATAATGTTACCCAAAAGTGATATGAATATTCATAAAAGAACATTGCAGCATAGAACAAATTCATGTGTCCAATTATCAAATGAAGTGAAAATGATTCGCAGTGCTTTCAAATGTAGAATCGTTAGCTATAGAGTGGATAACAATGTTGAAACGTTGAATTATAAGATATTTTTCAATAATATACAACACAATGTGATTACCATACTTGAGAATATGTTAAAAATGCACACTATCTTCAAGGTTAATATGGAAGTATTTGGTAGATACATTAATCAAACTCAAGATCTAGTTGATGTAAAATCATTCAATACCTCAAACAATACTATTGCTCAATCTAATAACCTAGAAGATATATTCATGATGTTGAAAGACATTATGATAAGTCAAACAACTGAGTTCGAAGAACGAGATTCTGGTGAGTTCACTTATTGAATTGTTTCACATACAAATAATGATTTTTTTTTTTCAATTTGCAGGTTGGGCTTTGGAGAAAATCCTATTTCTAGAGGTGAATATTAATAAGTATAGTCCACTGAAAGGATGTTCTTATATTAAACTACCACAATTCATCGAAAAGAAAAGAGCTGTTGTGAATGTGGTCAATCAAGATCAGTATTGTTTCGCATGGGCAGTCACCTCGGCATTGTATCCAGTATCGAATCGAAGTAATAGTGTATTATCATATCCACATTTCTCTACAGTACTGGATCTGAAAGGAATTGAATTCCCAATGAAATTGCATGATGTGTCAAAGTTTGAGGTAATGAATACATGTTCAATCAATGTTTACGGTCTCGAGAAATTTTATGATGGGGATAAAGTGAAATATGAAATCATTGGACCACTTCATTATTCTCAAAACAGATTCAATAAACATATCAATCTATTATACATTACAGATGATTGCGGTAATGGTCATTATTGTTGGATAAAAGATTTATCCAGATTAGTATCTAGTCAAATTTCAGCTCATGAGCATAAATATCATTTTTGTGATGGTTGTTTGATATACTTTGAGAAAAAAGAATTTTTAATTGAGCATCAATCATACGATTGCAATCATATTTATACTACATTACCTACAACTGATCCTAAAGTTGATAAATATGGTAAAACAATACCTGAGAATATATTAAAATTTCAAAATTTTGAGAAGCAATTGCATGTCCCATTCGTTGTATATGCAGATTTCGAATCAATTCTACGACCTGTGAATACTTGTGAACCAGAATCTGCTGCTTCATTCACAAATAAAACTTTCAAACATGAACCATACTCATTCGCATACATAATCAAATGTTCATTCGATGATACTATCACAAAGTTTGTCACATATAGAGGAGAAGATTCTGCTGAAATATTCATATCGAAACTAGAAAATGACTTGATTGTTATTTATAATGAATATTTGAAACGTATCGTTCCAATGCAAAAATTGAGTTTTGAAGAAGAGTTCGAATATGCTAATGCTACAATATGTAATATTTGCGAGAGTGAATTCAAAGTTGGGGATGTCAAGGTCAAGGATCATTGTCATTTGACGGGAAAAAAGAGATACGGCGCCACACATTCGATCTGTAATCTGAATTTTAAGATTCCATATTTTATTCCCATAATATTTCATAACTTGAGCGGATACGATTGCCATTTGTTCATTAGGAAATTATTTCAGAGAGGTGAGAAAGTTGAAGTTATACCTCAAACGAAAGAAAAGTATATTTCTTTCACTAGACATTTATTAGTAGATAGCTTCATAAACAAACAAGGTCAGTTGAAAAATGTTTTTTTGAAATTGAGATTCATAGATAGTTTCAGATTCATGTCAACATCATTACAGAATTTGGGAAATAATTTGAGAGATGATCAATTTTCAATAACACGTAAATACTTTTCAGAGAATGAACAATTTTCATTGATGAGAAAGAAGGGTGTATTTCCATATAGTTTCGTTAATGATTTGAGTCGACTAGATAATGTGACTTTACCATCGAAAGAAGAATTTTATGACAATTTGAATGATCAAGAAATATCTGATGAAGAATATGAAAGAGCGAAGTTAGTGTGGAGTGTGTTTGCATGTCAAACATTGGGTGACTATTCAGATATCTATTTGAAATCCGATGTTTTACTTTTATGTGATATATTCGAGAATTTTCGTAATATTTGTATGGACACTTACAAACTAGACCCAGCTCATTATTATACCTCACCCGGACTTTCTTGGGACGCGATGTTGAAATATACCAAAGTAGAATTGGAATTACTTACAGATATAAATATGATGAATTTTTTCAAGAATGGTATTCGTGGTGGGGTGAGTCAATGCAGCGATAGAAAACATGTAGCGAATAATAAATTCTTACCAAATTTCGATCCAAAAGAACCAACATCCTATATAATGTATCTAGATGCTACTAACTTATATGGGCATAGTATGAGTCAAAACTTACCAACAGGTGGTTTTCAATGGTTATCTATTGAGGAAATTTCTGAATTTGATGTTATGACTATAGCTTGTGATAGTTCCGTAGGTTTCGTGTTGGAAGTGGATGTTCATTATCCACTAGACTTACATGATATTCATTCAGATTTACCATTCTTAGTAGAATCAATTATTCCACCTGGATCGAAATCGAAAGTCCCCAAATTAGTACCTAACTTGAATGATAAAAAAAAAATACATAGTTCATTATAAGAATTTACAACAAGCTATCGAGAATGGATTGATTTTAACAAAAATACATAGGATTCTCAGATTCAATCAATCACAATGGCTCAAAAAATATATCGATTTGAATACTATGTTGAGAAATAATGCAAAAACTAAGTTCGAAAAAGATCAATATAAATTGATGAACAATAGCGTCTATGGAAAGACCCTCGAAAATGTTGATAATAGAAACGACATCAAACTTTTGACAAATTGGAAAAATATTCGAAGAACTTTAGGCGCCGAAGCTTACATAGCAAGGCCGAATTTCAAAAACGTATCCATATTCAGTGAAGATTTCGTAGCTATTCATATGGGTAAAGTTAAAGTGAATTATAATAAACCATTGTATTTAGGATTTTGTATATTAGAATTGTCTAAAACTGTAATGTATGATTTCTTGTATGGTTGCATAAAAAAAGAATTCAGTCATCACGCTTCATTATTATATACAGACACTGATTCTCTCATTCTCAAAGTACAAACAGATAACTTTTATGATTTCATCAAAAATAACTTGAGTCGCTTCGATACTTCAAACTATGAAAATGGTAATACTTTCGGAATTCCTGTGGGCAAATCAGTATTGGGGAATATGAAAGATGAATTTCCAAGTGATCCAATTATAAAATTTCTCGGAACCGGTGCGAAAGCTTACTATGTTCAATCATTGAATAATGAATTGAAAAAAGCAAAGGGTGTGAAAAAATGTGTAATAGATAAGCAAATTCATTCAACAGACTATGAGCGAATAGTAGAAAAAGGTGGTTTTATTTTTAGGAAAATGAATACTTTTGTTAGTATTCTACATGATATATTCACAGTTACTAAAAATAAAATCGCTCTATCAAATCATGATGATAAAAGATTCATGATACCAAACTCTACGAAAACATTACCGCATGGACATTGTGATATTATTTATTATAAAACTGAAGAAGAAAGATTGGATTTCCTCATAAATGCTTTAGAAGAAGAAAATTGTGATGAACATTGTATCAATTGAAAATTTCATGTATCATTTATGAATTGTAATTGTGAAACTTCTCATATTATATATAAGGTAATGTAGTAATATTCATCAATAAAATTATATTTCATTCAATGAAGAAGTTTAAATGCAACTATAATTTAGAGATGCAATAGTATTTTTTCTCCAACTGTGCAATATATTTATAATGTTGTATATTATGTCAAAGAATGCGTAGATATCGTAGATCAGGTAGAAAGTCACAAGCCCTACCACCCCATTCAGTTATACCGCATTGACCAAATCTCCTCATAAATAATCTCGTTTGGGCATGTGTCTGAAAGATGTTTCGACTATACTAAAGAATTCAAATGAGCTGTATTATACCGAGTGTTTGAGTGTGAGAGAGAAGGGTAGATGTGTGTTCGAGTATTACGTTGGTAAAGAGAGGGGGGTGCTAGGTTTCTTCACGAAACTTAGACGAAGTATCATTCAGTTCAAGACATCTTCAGTCAGTAACAACATCTGAAATTTTACCATTCATTCATAAAAAAAAGAAAATCATCATGGAATCATCGTGGAAATTGAATGAAATTGATCTTTCTTCACCAACCATTGAAGTCAGTCAAGAATATTTGGACTCGTTGTTGGAAGAATTTCAAATGGCAACAGGAACAGGAACACTAATCCCGGACCAGTCATTGCCATCCGTTGCCGATGAAGTTGGAGTCACCGCACCGATCGTTGGAGTCACCCCACCAGTCGCCGAAGTTGTCCAGGAACAGCCAATGGTCCTTTCTCCAGTTACAAAACATTCAACAAAAAAAAGGAAAGCTATTGTTGACGCGGATGGAGTGAAACCAAACAAGCAAGGGAGGAAGAAGAAGGACTCGGGACCTATAGTACATTCCAATGTGCTATTGAAAACATCGAGGTCTCGAGATCAATTCCCTATATTGGCGAATGCTTTGGGCAAATCTTCAACATCTCGTCCGAAAAAAGTCGAGAAACAGCCACCAAAAATTGACGAAAAACAAACTTTGGTGGTTACTAGTACCGACGAGGACGGGGAAGATACTCCTGCATTGCAGGAATTGTTCAGCGCTTTTGAGGTGAGAGTGAACAGTGTCCGCATGGTGATGAGAAAATGTGATGATGACTTGGTGATTTACCATGCGGATATTCAACGATACCAATGCGACAATGCATCATACAAAAAACGGATGGCGGAGGTGCAGAAGGAGACAGCAGAGAAAGAAGAGAATGCCAAAGCTCTTGAGCTTGAGATAAGAAAACAACAAGAAAAACTGGCGTCTCTTCTCGAAGAAACCGAAGCGTTGCAGAAAGAATTCGAGAGTGCAAAACTAAATTCAGAATTCTGCCTGTCCAACCTCCGGTCTATCGATTCATTGATAGGGGAGACTCATAAAAGAAGAAACAAACAAGAGGCAATCCTATCAAGATTTTCCGACTACCTCAAATAGACACATTCAAAATCATGTTTCGATATTTTTTCTTTTATTTTTTCAATAGATTATTTTATATTGTTTATTCTCTTGACTATGTATGTTAATTCATTTTGGCCACTACTCATCGAACATTACTGTGTTGTGTGTCACATAAATAATATGCTTAAGATGTATGCATGTTTGATATATATGAAGATGTGAAGATGATGAATAAACATTATCATTATTATTATATTATACATATTATACAATATTTTCAATTGATTATTTTTCAATAGATCATCTTGAATATTTTTTGATTTGTTTTCACATCCCAAACTTCCCACAATATGAATTATATTTTCAATAGATCATTTTCAGTATATACATTATTTTTCAATTAATTATTTTTCAATACTTTTTCTCGATCGATTATTTCTCAACAGATCCTTTAGATTTTGCAAATGATTATTTTTCGAAACTTTTTTTTATTGATTATTTCTCAACAGATCATTTGATTTTTTTTATATGTTTTCACATCCTGAAACATTCCAGAATAACTCTCCTGGAATTACATACATAGATAGTCAAACTTCATTAAAAGGATAATTCGAAATTAATCACATTAATGGTATATTGATTTATTATTCAAGTTACATGTATTTCAATGAATTTTGCAAAATAATCGGTATGTTTTCAATTGTCCTATTCCAAACGTTCCAATCTTCTCACTTCTTTCAAATCTTGAATTATTTGTTCTTGAGTTCTAGTGAGTTTGGTGAGTCGAATTTTCAATCCATCAAGTTGTTTCATAAAGGAATCTTTATCAATCTGACTTTGCTCCCTTTTCAATTCGATTCTCAATTCATTATGTTGTTTGGCAAAATGTAATTTTATATTGTCCATAACTGAGGAGATTGCTGCTTGCAATGCTCGTAGAGTCATTTCTTTTGCTTCGATAATCTGCTCATTTAAGTACCGAAGTTGAACACAATCTTCGTCATTTGTTGGTATACCAACATTTTTTAATTGTTTTCCTAACATATTATAATTTCCATCAGAATCTAGTAAAAAACTTATACCTGGTGGACCTCTTAGAGAAATTAATGATCTGCTTCTTTTACGACCAAATTTATCAATCGTATTATTCATGTTTTCACGTTTGTGGTTGGGGAGGAAATGAAGAAGAATTCAACATTTACATGGTATATTATTAAAACAATATAGCACATACTCAACAAGTTCAAGAAATGTAGAATGAAAGAAGAAGTATAAAATAAAACAATGTTTTTTATTCGTTGATTTATTGATTGATCCTATTCATATTATATCCGATGCATCGATCCATGAGTTATGCTCATTTGAAAAACCCAACCATTTCACGAATTTTCTTCCATTTTTATGTCTCAATATCTTCTCAACTAAGTAAACGTTCGGATTCCTTGTTCTCAGCAGCTCTTCCTCGTAAAAACATCCTTTTATTGGCTTTTCGTTCATATCTTGTAGTAAATATGTTGTGGGATTAGTTCTCCTTACTTTGATTATTTTAAAAAGTTCGGTAGAGAAGTTGGCTGTGAATCCTTTTTCAAAAATACCTTTGAACTTACTTATTCTCACAATCTCTCCTAATTCAAATTTAGGTTGTGGAGCTATTTTTGATTGACTGTAAGCTTTCAGATTCGTCCTTGAGGAAACATCAGCAGGTTTCATTCCAATAGTACGATGTTTCTTATGATTATATCTATAGATGAGTTGAGGTAAAATGTCTAACCATCTATATACACCAGAGATTGTGAATTCCTTGTATATCCAATTTTTCAATGTTCTAATTACTCGCTCTACAATTGCTGCTTTTTTTGTACTATATGTGGAATAGTGATTGATTTTATACTTTTTCATTAGTTTATTAAACCATTGATTATAAAACTCTTTCCCGGCATCACTTTGTATATTTTTTGGTGTGAATGTCGCATTTTCCAATATTTTCTGCATAGCTTCACTAACTTCTTTTCCTGTTTTATTCATAATTGGTTCAGTCCATAGATATTTAGTATAGCAATCAATCACGAAGATAATATATCTGAATCCATTATTTTCTTTAGCATGTTGTTGCATTTCTGCGAGATCGATCTGCCATAGGTCACCAAATCCTTTGATTAATGTTTTTCGTCTTTGGAAGTTACGACGAGCTGGTGTGTGAAGTTCATTCGCAATTTGTCTCTTAACATTATTATTCATCACTAATAAATGATGTACGACTCTTTTCCGAAACAAATCACGACTAACAAATTAATCGTTCGGTTTCCTCTATATATGTTTGAAATTAATCATGAACGTCAATACACGATACCATTTTCACGCAATTCTTCTATAATTGATATTATTTCATTATCATGACCAGTATGTCCGGAAAGTTTCGAACTCCACAATAATCTCAACCGATCAATCAATTCCTTAGGTCTATTCCAATAAACATACTCCTTTTTCAAAGTTGTAAAATATTTCTGTGTTGGAAATTTTCGTTTCATCACACCACCTCTCTTTCTCAATTCATACGGATATCCAACTGATGGTTTGATTAATTCTCTATATTTTTTCATATTAGAATTATTCAGTCCTTGTCTCGAATCGAAATTTTTATATGGTGCACTGGTCAATTCCATTATATTAGCGAACAATTTTTGATTTCTGGGGTCAATTTCCTGTGGTGGTTTTTTGAGGAATATCATATTATATAATTGAGCATTAGCAGGAAATCGCCTAATCTTTTTTCCGATATGAAATATGATCTGTTCATTCGAGAAACTAACTTCAGAATTCCCTAGTTTCAATTGTTTCGTTATAGGGTCCTCATATATACCATAAACATTATCATATTGTGTGTTTCCTGATTTCATATTATTGATATGTTCTTTTACGATTTCTTCTTGGTCTATTCCCTTTTCAGTTATAGTCTCATTCGATGAAGACATCGTTGAGGAAGGTGGAGTATACATTAGGTATGATTCTGAATTAGGTATATGAGAATCATTGTTTTCTTTTAATCTGCTTACATTTTTTGGTGTACTGGTGGATGATGGAGAAGTGGGTGTATCATCCAAAATAGTTGGGGTTTTTGTATTCGAAGAAGCCACTGCTGCATCAGATATTACCTTCAAAGGTTTCGTTATAGGTTCATAAATTCTTTCTAGAGACGTTTGATTCTCATTTCGAGTACTTTTGATTATATTGAACTTTTGTCTTACAGCATCTGTTGCCTCAATCAGTTGACGTTTCAAATTCATTTCTTTCTCCATATCACACATTAATTATCTTACAGTCATCTAGATCAACCGATCACGTCAGTGTTCTAGGTTCAATTGATTACCAACGTGATACACTCATGGATATATGAAACTATCAAATCCTTGTCTATAACGACCATTACGTATTTCACTATCTTTGTCGATTACTAGGAAACCATGATTCTCCTTCCAACACTCTGCACACATTTCCTGAAATTCTTTGAATGTGACATCGGGAGATACGTGATCAGAAAAAATGTGATGTAAATTGAGTTCATCCTGTTTGAATATAATCAAGAAGTTGGAGTTATCACGAATGAGTTGTTTACTTACTCTTGAATAAGTTTGAGCTAAATAAAAACAGTCAACATGTCTATGACGTCCCATACTGAAATATGATCTGATGATGTTTTGATTTTCAGTAATAACATCATCAAAAATGAAAATTGAATCTTTTTCAGCTTTTGATGGATCAATTACTTCTATATTATTACCGAATGTATAGAATCCTAGTCCTTTTATTGGTTTCAATACATTATGTAGATATGTATACTTCGGTTGATTTAGCGACTTGGAATATAAATATACATTGGCAAAGCGTAGTCCATTTGGATGAGTAAGCATGGATATCATAACATTTGTTTTACCACAATTCGATGGACCAATAATTAGACCACGAATTGTTGAAGGTAATAGGTGACCGTGTCGTAAAGTTTTATCGCTTTCATTTCCATAACCGATTTTATTATCCCAATTGTCCACAACAAAGTTTTCTTTTTGTTTAACAATGTGCATAGTGTGAGAGTTTATGATATATAATGGTCATTATGTTGAAAACATTTCATTTATATTATGAGAGTCAAGAGTGGCGGACGTAAAATTCAATCAAAAATAAAGAAATGTGGTAGGGGTTTTATAAATACAATAATAAATAAACTCCCATTTGAATTACATATACCCGGAGGCTATCAGTATTGCGGTCCTGGAACGAAGTTGAAAGAACGTTTAGCAAGAGGTGATTCCGGAATAAATCAGTTGGATATTGCATGTAAAAAACATGATATATCGTACTCTCAAGATAAGACTGATTTAGCTGCAAGACATAGAGCGGATAAACAACTAGAATTAGCTGCGTGGGAAAGAGTAAAATCGAAAGACGCAAGTGCAGGTGAAAAGAGTGCAGCGTGGTTGGTTACCAATATAATGAAAGGAAAGAGGCATTTTGGTATGGGTTGTCGAAAAATTAAAAAACTCAACAAAAAAGTAAAAAAGAATAGAAAAACAACCTTTGGGTCAGGAATAGTCAAAAAAGTTAAAGGAGCTCTACGTTTAGCTGGTGCAAATAAGAAACTCGATAAGAACATGGAAACAACTTCAAGAATTGCACTAACTGCTGCTAAAAAATATCTGAAAGTTGCTGGAGGAAAACGGAATGTTCGAACACCACGTGTAATACCAATTCCCAAAGTTGGTGGAATTCTACCACTTATACCAATATTTGCTGGATTATCAGCTTTGGGAAGCATTGCAGGAGCAACAGCAGGAATAGCGAAAGCTGTTCAAACAGCTAAATCAACTAGAGATCAACTTATTGAAGCAAATCGTCATAATAGAAATATGGAAGCTATAGCAATTGGTAAAAGTGGAAAAGGAGTTTATTTGAAACCCTATAAAAAAGGGTTGGGTATATTCTTAAAACCATCGAATTCAAAAAACTGAAAACCTCCCTACCTCGAAGACCTTTGACTGATCTTGACATCGAGAAATTCGCACACAACACCAAGATACCTTATTTTCGAGGAGTTTTTATGCGAGATAGTCTACCTTTTCATGGACCACTGAGAAATGAATCTGCGATAATAAATCTCGATTCAATCAAAGGTCCTGGTACACATTGGGTTGCATATAAGAAACGTGGTAGGGTGATTGAATATTACGATAGCTATGGAGACTTACCTCCTCCGAAAGAATTGATCAATTATTTTCGAGGACATTCAGAGTTAGTCAATGAGATACGATATAACTATGATCGACAACAAAATTACAACACATTCTGGTGTGGGCATTTATGCTTGAAGTTTCTCTCTGTTGGTGAATAATATAAGTCTAATGGATCGTGATAGTATTAAGAAAATGAGTCATTCACTGAGAGCTTTCTCGAAAAAGAGGAGTTTATTAAAAATGACTGAAGAAGAACTTGCTGACATGCCAAAAGAAGTGATAATTGCTTGTTCACCACATGAGATTGTATTGGTGTGGGATAAACTTCCCGAACGTCTACAGGAAGATATTGATATTTTGAAATATCAATATTGTAGCGATCATCACAATGAAGATAATTCTGAGGAAAATTATGATGTAAATGATGGTCCTACACCTAGAAGAATATTCTGCTGCTACTGCAATATGGGAGATGTTAATGTAGAAGTGAATCATGAAATTGATCATGAGTCATCCAAGGAGATGGGATATTTTTCTTCATGCTGCAGACAACAATAAATAGTGAAACTGTGTTATTTTATATCCAGTATAGAATCGTTAGTTATGTCGCGCACATTTACGCTTACTGGACAATCAAGTATTCTGAGTGTGAATTTTTATCCACCAATAGAACTCGATGTGCGTAGTAGTTATGGATTAGGTTTACATGGATTCTATTCTTACAATTCTATACTGAATGTTGACGAGAAGAATAATGTAATAAGTTATAAAATAGATAAGAATTTGTCATTTACTTCTTTAAGGATTCCTCCAGGTGTTTACGAAATAGATGAAATTAATAGTATCATTCAGAATATTATGAAAGTACAAATTAATAAAACATATGATAATATGGTAGATGTATTTTCTTTGCGAGCCAACAACAATACTTTGAAATGTGAGATTGAATCAAAATTCGAAATTGATCTATCACACAAAAATTCCATTGCTCCTCTCATAGGATTCGAAGCAATACAATTGGAGCCTGATAAACGACATGAATCCACATTGGCTGTTAATATAATGAGAGTGCGAATTATACGTGTAGATTGTAATATAATATCTGGAGCATTTTTCAATGGAGATGAGGCCCACACACTATTTGAATTTGATATAGATGTCGAACCAGGATATAAATTATCTAAGGAACCTCAGAATGTTATTTACATGCCTGTTATACCAGAAGGGCGTCAGTACATCGACAACATCACTCTAAGTATTTTGGATGATAACGGTGATTTGATAGATTTCCGAGGAGAAAGAATCATAGTAAAACTAGAACTGAAAAAACTATCTTGAAGCAAATATAATGGGATTTTCTTTCAAACGTTTTCCGAAGACATCAACACACCACCAAACATATAAAAAGAAGAGTACACACAATTTCAAGTTCACTCCACATTATCATTCCAAACAGATAGGATATAAGCTATCAACTGAAGATAAACATTTTCTTGAGTCGATTGTTGGATTGAAAGTACGTCAAAAACATTGAACAACATGTTGACTCAAACGTCAAATGAAAAACTAAATGTTTTTGAAGAACCGCTAATGGATCATTCATTGACAAGCCTTCACGAGCATACATATAAGCCATATGGTTCACCATATTATAAAAATTCTGACGAAATCAGAATTCCAATCAACTTTCAAGACTTGATATTGGATATAGCTGAGAGCTATATATATATTGAAGGAAAATTCACACCTACAGATACAGATCCAACAAAAATTTGCTATTTATCTAATAATGCATTAGCATTTCTCTTCGATGAAATTCGTTATGAAATGGGAGGTGAGCAGGTAGCAGTAATAAGAAAACCTGGTATAACAACTACCATGAAGACTATGATATCATTTGGACGATCACATGTTACATCATTACAAATGAATGGGTGGGGTCTTGATCAAGATAAACAGGATCTTCTGGATAGTACCAGTCATGTGTTTAGTGGAAAATTACCGCTCAAGTATCTAATGGGATTCGCTGAAGATTACACTAAAGGAATTCTGAATGTTAAACAAGAGCTCATACTCATTATAGCTCGTTCTTTCAAAAACTCATATATTGGTGAAGTAGACGCTGACTTGGTCATAAATAAAATTGAATGGAAAATCAAACACATTATGCCCGAAGATAAACAAAAACTGAAACTACTCAATCGAATCAATAAGAGTAATTTGAACGCTAAGGTCAAACTAGCTTTCAGAATGTGGGATTTGTATGAATTACCTTCATTGCGAGAAACAGCCTCAGATATTTGGGCTATAAAGACGACTAATAGTCTGGAACGTCCACGATATATAATCATTGGATTTCAAAACACCAATATTTACAACAACAAATCAATGGATGCTACAAAATTCAAACATGCTGATATCAACAATATTCGACTATATCTAAACTCTGAAGTGTATCCATATGAAAGGTGGAATCTTGATTTTGATAAAAAACTATACTCACCAGCCTATTATGCATTTGAGCAATTTCAACGAAGCTACTATGATAAAGATATGAGTGAACCAATGATGACTTTTGGTGAATTTCAAGAGAATCCATTATTCATAATCGATTGTTGTCATCAACCAGATGCTATGAAAACTTCTACAGTAGACATCAAAGTTGAATTCGAAACTCGCAAAAGTAAATTTCCAGAGAATACTAAAGTATATGCATTAATTATTCATGATGCGTGTATGACATATAGTGCCCTAGATGGCACAGTTCAAATTGGATCTATTCAATGACTATTAATATGATCAATAGAAAGAATATTGTAATTCTATTCTCATCTTGGAGTGTATTAATTTTATATTAAGGAATAATAAAAAGATGGAATAAATTCGTGTTTTTTATTCATATTTTATATAATACAGCTTAGTTATAACAATTTTCATCATTTAATAGGTTGAATAAATTGCGAATATCCATTGGTAGGTATGTAATCAATTGAAACAAAAAATTACGTAAACCAACTTCGATTATCTGCTCACAAAATTGTTCTAAATTCAGACTCCCATATATAAACTTATTACAGATGCTGGACCCTTCTTCATATTTTAAATGAAGTTGAGTGCACTTCTCGATGGCGTCAGCATCAAAACAAATATCCATGTTATAATTGATTGCATGTAGAGCGTCGAAACTCAAATCATCGAATTCACATCTTAACCTATCAATAGCAGTTTTCAAGTCTTGTGCGTGTGGCCATCCTTGTTGGGAGTAGAGCATCCACATATTGATATCTGTAATATTATTAAAGAGAAAATATAATTGGTTATTATAATAAAATTATTTTCGAATACTTACACATGGAACTATAGTAAATTGAATTCCATTAAAGATCGAGTTTTTGCCCCATCATAATGGGGAGCACTTTCCCCTAGATATTTCAGAGTGAAATTATTATCCCAAGAATTCATTTCACTTATAATATCATCTGTAAGTCGATCAGCTACACGTTTTGGTAACCATGATTTGAATTCAGTGTCATCATCTGATAATGACACTATGACGGATCTTCCATATCTTGTGAATATTACAGTTACTTTAACAAGTCGATAAGATTTATTAATAGTCAACGTTGATAATCGTATTGTTTGTAATTCTTGGGATGTTTGATTAATCAGACTATTTAGTTTATTCACATCGAATTTAGCAGTAGACATTTCGAAAAATTATTTGAAAATTATTTTACCTAATAGCACTGTGTGTGTGATGAAACTCAAAGAAGTGTAGTACCAAGTACAGGGGTCTCATGCTTTTATAATGATACAAGAGTAGAGGGAACCATTGTGATACCCCCCTCAACCATTTTTCATCCAGCTCAAGGTTTTATTCCACTATACATCGAGTCAGTCAACAATATCTACATTGACTCCAATGAATAGTATGGTCCGTGACGATTGCTATGGTAGCCGAAATATATGTGAGTTTCAGGGTCGAGAGAAAAAAAATTGTAATTCTGTTCAAGAATTACGATACCATTCCCCATTTCTTTCCTTCAGCTCTAGATTTCATGTTAGTACACATTGAGGCAATCTAAATGCTAATCATCAATTCATTCGGATACATAAAATACAATGATGGTCTCCGTGATGACAGGTGCAGTAGATAGCCGACACAAACTGTTATCAAGGTAAAGATCTCACCACCTTTTCAGACAGAGGATGTGGTCCTAACGACTACTACGAAAACAGAAACATGTTAGTGAAGGAATATGATGACATTTATGATGATTTAAACCACTTTTAAGCCAACTCAACCCTCTCATGTTTTATCATTCTGTCCAAGAATTACGATACCATTCCCCATTTATTTCCTTCAGTTCTAGATTTCATTTTTGGTACACATCGAGTCGAGGTCATCTAAATGCTAATCATCAATTCATTCGGATACCTGAATACAATGATGGTCTTCGTGATGACAGGTGCAGTAACCGACACAGATTGTTATCAAGGTAAAGATCTCACAACCTATTCAGTTAGAGGGTGTGGTCCTAACGACTGCTAGAGAAACAGAAACATTCCAGTGAAGGAATAATGGTTTGAACCACTTTAAAGTCAACTCAGCCCTTTCATGTTATCCGAACGGCAATAACTTAGCCTTGGGCGAGTGTAGTCTCGCGTTATTTCCCACCATAGAAGAGTCTCATGTTTTCATGAAAGTAACAAGGTCAAGAGGAGCCATTGTGATAGCCCAACCCCCCCACTATTTTCTCATTCAGCTCATCATCTATTCAGTCGGATAATACATCGGAAACCGAATTACATTAGTGAAGAAATGTATACACTTTTAAGTCAACTCAACCCTTTCGAGTTATCCGAACAGGAATAACTTGAAACCTTGAGCGGATGTAGTCTCGGGTGATTCCAATTGTAATTGCGCGATAATCACCATTCTAATGACCTTCAGAGGTTTTGGAATCGACCAATGGGCATCATCCGAGCGAGAAAACTTTTAACCTTGGCTGGTTGTAGCTTCGGGTAAACTGAATAGTAATTGCGACAATTGCCCTTCAGATGACCTTTAGAGGCTCCTCAACCGGCCAATTTACACTACTGATATCAATTCGCAGAAGTATATACGAAATTGAATATCTCAACTACTATCGACTAAAGAATGGATAAGGACCTTCTTGTGTGTGAATTTTGAAACAAAACATAAGCGTCCATATAAATCTAATAAACAATAGATAATGACAATTACAATGACGAAAAAATGGGTCTAACTTGAATTAATATTATGTCATGATCTTCATTTACATAATGTGGATGATTAAGATCATTATACAAGGTAATTTTTTCATGAAGATAGATATTTCCGAATCATATTGTGTATATCGATGAATATGTGTTTCTTCAATACCATTGGAACAAAACATGAAATGTCATCAAGTCTCATTGATCATCGAAAATTAGTGAGTTCACTGACTTCTCTGGCCGTATTTGACCTACGGATAAATTATGGAAATAGCAGAATACGATATAAGATTCCTGTATAGGCAAGTTCTGTTAAGCAATATAAAATTTGTTTCTCGAAATACCAATTCAGGTAAAAGTGACTGGGTGTCATGTGCGATTGTGATGCCCACAGGTATATTTTCAGACGTGACAACCCGTAATTTTATTTGCCGGAACCTGGATCACCGTGCACGACTTGGTTTGATTAGAAGTAAAACACCTCGATTATAATTTGAGTGCACTGTATTCATTTGTTGTTCGGTTGTAATATGTCTGATTATTCAGACTACAAAATGCCAGTGTTAGACACTGGACTAGACTCGACCGAACTCGAGTGAGTTACAAGTTAAACTGCTTTCAACAGAGTATCGTCCCTAACCATCGACATCTTCTTAGGTAAGGGCCTCTCAATGAATTGAGATATTAAACAGATGTATACGAAACATGACCCAAGATGCGACATAAACAATTTAAAACACACAGAAAGGGTTCGGTATTCCAACATTTTGGAAAGATGATCACATCTATTAAATATAAACTCGAATTTTCTAGAATGACTATTATTTTACAAATAACCCTTCACAATGCGCCTATATATACAGGGTAAAACTGAACAAAAAGTATTATTACAGTTCATTATTTCAACTTCATTAGGAAGTGACACACTGATTGCTTTCGATATCATATGAAAAATCAATTTTGAAAACTGCCATGACAGATAATGATCACCACTTATTTTTGATCATTGTATCTTATTTCTATAGAAATAATGTCATTGGAATGTCTGCATGCAGCTGAAAATACTTTCGACAATAGGATTTTATAAGAAAATCAAATGAGGAACTTGGAATTATACTAGCTACTCCTCTTCCTCTTTGAACATCGATAAATCTCATTTATAATTATTTCAGAATCGTTTCTGGGATGTAAGAATATTCAATCCATTTTATTATGTTTATACAAGGTGTAACAGCTCAGTGGAGGCACAACCTAGGGTATGTACAAGACCAAGGGAGTGATCCACCTGGAGCAATAACAGTCCCTGAGCTTCTACTCCCTAACAGGAGAATTGAAGATATGAGACTAAACTAGGGAGTTTGGAAAGGTACAAAAAGCAAATAATGCTGCAGTGCCTAGGGAATAAATAGACCGGTTACAAAACTCCTCTTAATCTAATTGAATCCAATCTGATACAGGGTGTAACTGAATAACTGTGGAACATTTGAAGAGGGGATCTTTCATATAAAGAAACTACATTGGAGCAGTGTTAGCTGTATCTAGCTGGATACAGTCTCCAAACTTGGCATCATTATTCTACTTTCGAAACACACAATGAATCAATGAATAATCGATTGGAATAGGAAATATCTGGTAAGATTCTAGCGGATACAGCCAAGACTATCTCAGACATTCTAGTTTTCTGAGATCCACCGTTATCGACAAATGTTTTTGTTGACCTTTTCGACAAGTTTTCTTATGAAACACGAGTGTGTCACTGGCAGGTATTCAAAACATTTATATTTATACTCGTTGGCATGGAAAGACATTTTATGAGAACGATCGGACGTTATTTTTTATGGATATGAATAGCAGTTGTCCTTTTACTTGCATTTAAACGGTTTATATCGGTTTTCTAGGAAAAAATTCCGTAGATTCTATATCAAGAGGAAATAAAATATAATAAAATTATACAGCTCCGTGAAACGACATATCTGTGAGAGGAGTGAGATAATGAGAATGATGAGTCGTATTCTTGAATTCCAAACAGATTATTCGAAAGACAACATTGAGTCGAAATAAATGTTCTGTATACTGCATATACTGTAACATGGATATTATGACAAGATCTTGATTAACCGTGGATTTACTCGATTATATCTTGATTCCGTCTGTATTCAAGATACTTTAACGAAAAATCATCAACGATTCACTGTAGAAACAATTGCTTATAATGCTGTTCGATTGGTATTGTCGAACACGAAGCATATATGCAATTGGTTGATGACTGATTATGACAGAGGAAAGAAATTGTTGCTGGAAGATTTCAGACTTGATAGACTTCTCCGAAGTAAAGTAGATTCCTCGGATTACCAGTGAATCAGTATCTATCTTTTCCACGAATCCAATATTTCAATTGTCAATGATGTAATATTACTTCATCCTTATGAATATATTCGAAATCAATGCAGCGATGTTTATTCACAACACTCAATGGGTTTCAATAACACAAGGAAGGTAAATCAATTGCAGTTCAATCCTCGAATATTCAAAGTATTATACTTGAGCGACTTCACTTTTTGCCCCTTCACTGTGAAGTTTATATCATTCAAATCACTTATTCACCCATTCATCAATCGATACCATTTCCAGCAGTATCTCTTTCAACAGATTACTAAAGGGAATTACGAGAGATCAAACAGTTCAATGTAATTTGAAAATATATTTTTGGAATTGCAGTTTGATTATATCAGAGAAGTTTTGATTAATTAGGAAATATTGTGGTTTCAATAATTGAAAAGCGATAGCTGAATTCATAACGATCGGAAAATGCAACCGTTTTTTAACCTCAGAACAGAATATACATCGTCGCTGACAAGACAAAGGGGCGGATGCGACATTTTTGACTATTTGGAGTTACGATCACGAACACCATACAATGTAAAATAATTCAATAAACATATAAAAGATAACCGCAATTCAAACAGGACCCATTTTCTTCAAAACGCTCTCCTGTGAAATTTACAAATTGTCGCTTTCGTTTTTTCAATGACGATATCACCTGTATTTGACCACAACCAATTAGGATTGGTTCTGAACAGTATTTTTCATGTGCGATATGATTGGTTAATTAATATTGGGTAATTGCCATAGCAACGAGTCTCCATAGTAATACGTTATAACAGCTGACAGTTTGAATTACAGTTGAGACTGTAATAAACAGTGTTACTCTTGTAATTGAATGAATTGTTATCGGTTGTAGCGCTGGTTGACGTACTATTGTTTTGTCTGCGATGTTTATGTTTCAGTCAAACATTTTCGAATGTTTTTATCTGTGGTTTATGACACAATTCATCAATGACTGCCTGAACAACTAGAATATAAAATGAATTTTTGCCAATAATAAGTGTATTTTTTGAAACAAGAATGTTTCACCCCATGATAATTGTCATTTCAGGAATTTTTCATCATAAATATCCAATAAACTGTCGAGCATGATCAATTATTTAGACTTCAGAGGAACATATGAATTCGGTCCAATGGAAACTACGAGCGGTGTTTCTACTCGAAACGACACTTAGAATAGAGGGAGTACTATAAATAAACTGTTCCTTTCCTCACGGTAAAGCTGTTACAAAATTTCGAACGATAATAAATTGACGATCAATAAAATTCACATCACGATAAGAAGTGGCATATCGGTTGGTATCGAGTGATTAATGAAATTAATGTTCAAATTGAGAGATATATCAGAATTTAACTAGCCATATTTTTTCTTATGCTAGCGAGAACATGAATTGAAAGAGTATCATTGATCCTTTCTGACCAAAAATATTGGCACTCTCTTAGAGTTGAACCTGGTGGTGGTGTTCTATGTTACTGATGGAAACGTGAACAACAACACAGTGTGGAGTCGTCCAAGGGATGAGGGGTGAACGACATGATGCTACATTCATTAAGTTGATATAGTGAAACAGAAATAGTGAGTAATAATAAAAAAAATAACATGAAAGAAACAGAATCGTCTTCAGAGAGTAAAGATACAAACATGAATGGGGAAAAGATTAATGAATTGTTTTGGATCGAGATATGTGTGAGGATTTTTGTGGAGAAATATTAGTAGTCTTTTGGATTTAGTGACAAAATAATGAAATATTTTCCCCAGGCACACTTTAGAACCCATAAAATTCGTTGACACGTGGAATTATATTTCTCCTTCTGAATAATGTAAGTTTAATTATACATATTGACCTCATAGACATTTTCCTGTTCACAGAATCATAAGGCATAATTACTTACTCCAAACGCCATTATATCGTATTTCATCGACAATAAAATATCATATCGAGTTACAACAAATACAACGGAAAACATTGGTTTATTAATGAAAAAGTGTAATCGAAATTGGCGTTTCTGTTTCAACCTCGATCATCACATTATCAGCACTAAGTGACTGATAATTAATGTTACCAACTATTCAAGGAGGAATGTTATATTTGATATATGGAGTGTGTACTCAAGAAATGTATCGGAATAACGATGTTCAATGTTCAGATATCTCTTCTGGGTTTGGTTTACTTCACAGCTTTTTTGGTTCAGTTGATTTATTCAATATAGTAAGAGTAACATATGGTTTGACTAGTACTGCTGAATCAGCCACTATTATTTTTCGTAAATATCAGTTGATGACTAGAAGCAAATTGAATTCATTAAATTTTTATATGTGTTTATATTCTGACAAATTCTTCTCTTGCGGAAATTGGGCTTGTGGCTAATGAAGAATTACAATGGACCATTGATACATACATACTTGATACATACCTCATTTTGACAACTATCGAAAAAATTGGTTCGGATTCACCACCAATTGATCAGTTGTACGTCTGACACCGGATATTTTCACTGCTGACATTGATGAAACCATCTAGAAGTGTCTATACCAGAGTTGATTTTCATTGATTCAGATGATTCGAATGGTGAAATGATAGAACTACATTGCCGTTGATAAAAATATCCTTTCATTTATTTTTCAACAAATAGCAACAATGTCATTAGAACGAACGTGGATTATCAGTTCTAATGAATACTAATTCCTCTATGTGCCATACAAACACACGAATTAAAATAATAAATAGGAAGTTGCTCGTTGAAAAATAAAATAATTACGAAGTATTAATAATGGGAAGTACTGCTATTTTAGTGGTGATAAAGAATCACCCTGAAAACAATTTCGATGCCGTTTATGTAATCTATGGAAACTAACCTTGGGCACATAATTATGAGAATATCCTGGATAATTGAGTCGAATATATGTCATTTGCCAATATTTCAATAGATTTGTTCGATTTTCAGTAGTTTATCATACAGAAATGAAGGAGAATGTAAGTGATTGTTTGTAGTTATTTACTTGATACGGAAAACTGGGACTTTCAGGTCCATATTATGGATTGTTTCATTACTTTAAAAGAAACAAGTTCCATCGTGTTTTGAAAATCCATGAATGAATCGAGAATAAATATAGGTCCGCTTCTTGAGAACAATGATATCATAATTCAATTGTATTCAATTTGTAATTCAATTGTACGTACTGATATCTAGTTGAAGCTAGAATCAAGAAGTGCCGAGAATATTGATAATCACAAAAGTATTTCCATGTTATACGAACTGTGAAGCCATATCAACTGAATGTCAATAATCAGATTAGTCCTCAATCTTCTTACATAACATGAGCAACGTGGTTATGCTGGTGAAATAATGATCGAAGACACGAACGAATAAAGAATGTGGACAATGTTTTCTGAATTGAAGATATTTTTTTCGTTGCATAATATTAACTACATTTGTTATCCTGGTGAATTCTTCAATATTGATTATTAGTTGATCGTAGCAGTCTGATTCGCTTCAATATTTCTCAAAAATCTTTAATGAACCACTCCAAGCATCAATGCAATATCTCGAAAGAGATTCCACGAGGTATCATGTGAATTAAGTTCGAATCCACATCACAATCACAATAACATTCATTGACTTGAAATTGATGATTGTTATAATGAAAAAAAAGTTGTTGCCTGAACACTATAGAGGAAAAATATTCTATTCCTCAAATTATTTTAGGTAGTTTGAGTATGTCGGTTTTTCAGGGTTTCGCATGATACAACCTTAATTGCCATCAATTTTTGGCTTCTATGAATTCCGTCAGTAAGTATGTTTGGATATATGAACAATCAAAAAGTTTCGAGAAGTTTGCTGCACACAACTTGTTATATATATTCCTTATAAAATAGTTTTCGAAGTGTTCCAAACGAATTCGAATAGTATTCAAATACGATCTCATTATGAAAGTTCAAATCTGTTCAGGAGTTACGAAAGAAGTTACGATTGTTTGTAATTAGCAGGAGCACAGAAATGTTGTGTTTCATTTGAACAAAACTAATCTCAGTGCACTTTTCTCTATTCAGTCTCTAGAGATATACAATTAGTATAAAACAAAATGGCGTTGTTGAAGAAAAATATGTTTTTAAGTCGACACAGATTCGTACTTAATTAACCAACAAGAATTCATAGTGCCTTGAGCTTTTTTGGCCAATCGACCAGTCGGAATATTGACGATAAACGATTGAAAATCATTCTCATAGACCAGTAGATAAGCATACGAAGTATTTCATTATAATAACATCCTTAAATTTCAACTATGAATTTGAACGATCTTTGATTTTCGAATTGTTCTACACGATTTAGGGTGCCAAAAGCTGATAAAAAGTTTGTATGAGATGAAAAAATTCACGTGTTCGATCATTTATCTGTGAGATTGATTTGAATATCTGATAAAAATCTCCCGATAACGAAAATGCAGATATATTGTCTCTATATAAATCATTCGATGTCGATTTCTGAGGTAGTCTTATTTTTCATGTTCAATGGCTGATGCATGACTAGGTAGAGTTTTAAAAGACGCTTTTCGTGATGAGTTGTAATTTTCACCAGCAATAAATCAAAACAACACCAATAAAATGGTGACATTGGAATTGCTGACTGCGTCAAAAATGATCCAAGGTTATTTTTAACGACAATTTGGACTATTATCAAATGAAAACCCAACTCTAGCTCCGCAAGGTTTGACGTGGAAGCGAAGAAGCATTAAAAACAATAATTATATGTTTGCAAGAACCTCACAGTTGTTTTTATTCGAGACCGTAATTCAATTCAATGTATCCAAATTGAATAATGGCCATGTGTCGATGGTTGTGTCAGCACTAGTTGGTTTCTGTATTAAAATGGAATTTTTATTCTTATATGGACGAAAGCATATTAAAGAATCATGGAGTCTACCCATTCCTTTATTTTCATACAATGACGAATAAAGTGTTAAATAAATGGATCTAAGGACTAGATCTCATCTAATATAAAACACGGAAGTGAATACTGAACTTCATCATTCGTTGGGATTGAAATTATTCTCCAATGTATCATGTTATCAATAAAAGAATGGGATGACTCAGAGATATGGTCATCATTCAGTTATATCCAGTTAGACCCATCATTGGTAATTTCTCCATAATCATACCTGACCTTACAGAACATAAAGTTGACTGAACTTGACTTCCTATGAACAACACGGAAAACAATGATCAATTTGACATATTTGACATTGGGGCAATTTATGGTATAGTTAGTTATCCGAATCTCTCAAGATGAATTGAATATAACATGAGCATGTTAGAATTACATATGAATTATCTAATTCAAGTTTCATTCATCAATTTAGTAGATCTTTATTGTCACCACTGCAGGTAGGGGCGAGTGGGAATAAGTATGGCTGGGCTTCGACATCTTTGTTATTTTTTGGTGTTGATATTCATCAATAACTATAGTAAGTCCCACCCGGAGCTTTACGAATGTTCATTTAGTGAATGCATGAATCAGCAAATAATTCATGATGGAAATCTAGAAAGTATTTATTTGTCCATTCAGCCATTCTCATTTTGTATTCATCAAAGGTGTCATGGAAAACTCACCAACTTGAGTAAACATTGTTAAATTCATACTGAAAGAGTATTCTTCTTTTGCCAGCTCACAAAAATGTGCAATTTTTGAGTATAGCGGAGCCATGAAAAACCTACAAGTCCTCGATAAAAAAAACTTGAGTATCACCGAATAATCAGGAGAGGCTGTCAAGTCAATACAGTCAAGAAAGAGTAATTTATTGATGTCACGAAATGTTTTCTCAACTATTTTCTAGGATCTCACATTCAGTGTTCACAGCCAAACAAATTTTCTTCATCAGAGATTTAATGATTTTCATTTCATTCCATTCAAGTTTTCATTATTTTCCAACTGAAATATGTAACCGCTCAACAGGATGCCATTATGGAATATTCAAGGTCGTCCCTACGTTCCTCATAAGTGAGTGATATGAGGATAGTATAACATGGCTGACATTAGGTCGATCAGTGATACACTTAATAACCATGCAACGCAGTTTCGGAACAGTTGGGATTCGTGTTTAATATGTGTCTGAGATTAGGCTACAACTTCGAAACTGTCACCATTATTGTTATGAGAGATTTACTTCGTAATACAACCGACTTTGTGTCCAAAGATTACTAGCTTTGATTACAGTATAGAGTCTCAGTTCATAATGTTCGTGAGAGGTTATGATATAGTCTATTATGTTAAATGATGAGTTAATTACTATAATTGATAATGCGATTCTGAAGTTTATCTTTTTCAATATGTGAAGTGTTATCTTATTGAAGAAGTTCGTCAGAAGAGGTTCAAGAAAAAAAGATTGAGATGTCAAAGTTCGTGTTTGGAACCAAAACAATTTCCTTAAAAATCCAGATTGCACTGCAAAATTAACAAATACAGAATTGCATTATGATGCCCCATTTTTGTTACTTTCATACCCCATATTCATTATCCATAATATTCATGAGTATTTACTCTTTCTACACTTTGCAGTCGATAAAGTTCTGCACATTTTTGATATAGCCATTGCAAGTTTTGAAAATTCAATTCTATCACCTGAAACTATAACAATGTAAAATCGAGTGCTATGTCTGAATAACTGATGATGTTAGCTTATATTTATTCGTTACCATAGCAACGTAGAAGTTTCCATAGTGATACGCTTCACCAGCTGTAAAAAGTAAGTTACAGTATCTTAATTTCCTTTATTCTAGTCTAGTCGGATGATAAGGGCCAAACATACTGAGTAGTATCACTATATGGCTATGAATAGTGGCGTTTAGTATTTTTTTTATTTTTACATATAAAACTTTTCACGAAAGGAGACATCCTGTAATGTTCAGAGAACATCGTGAGAAGCGAGGGAAAGGAGGTAGGAATTGGTGTTCTTTTTAAATTTCTGAATATCGCAAGAAAATACAGTGTAATGCAAAACAATTCAACAAATATTTGATATAGAATTGGTGTTTATGGTTTCGTGCTCTACAATGGCAGGATTTTCAATCATGCCATGATTATTGCACTCTCGTCTATTCGTAGCACTAACTGAATAGCATGTACAGTCTGACAAAAAACAATAGTTTGTGAGATTGAATGAAGAATTCATTCAATTTGATTTGCGATCAGCTAAATGTTGATTTGTAGATGTCATTCGTCAGTTACTCATATTGGGATTCAATGTACTACACAAATTCGATCGATTCACCACACATATTGTCAATTCTTCAAGTTCTCCAAAACTGAGTTCACATGTTTTTCACGAAAGAAGGACATTCATAAAATCTCTGCATCAGATTTCAAAATAATCTGTATACAACTATCAGTAGAGAAATTGTGATTTTCAAAAATGAAAATATAGTCCACAATAAGTTTCCGAAAATACCATTCTTCGATGATTCAGGAACGTCACAACGTCAGATGTCAAATGATTTTTTATATTCATCACCTGTTAAATAATGTGAAAACATTGCTCACTAGTTCTTTCATTAGAAAGAGGAAATGTTTCAATACATCATAATAATTATTTTGCATCACTCTAATTGATTCCTAGTTTATTCATATAATCCAAGTATGGAGATTTGAATGGTATAATATAACTATAAATAATGATACTCCATATTCGGGACGCAACTCCGTAATTTCGGCTAGGAATCCTGATTTATTTCTTAATCTCTCAGAATGAAGCACCGTTTCAGTAGACCGCTGCTGCGAATATCCAATATTCTCCCACTGAAAATAACTTATTACCCAACGATATCATTTCCAGTGCCAATATAGGAGGCGTTTACCTTAACTTAATTGGAATATCACTCTGAGTGGCTGATGTCACATAATAAAGGAAATCAAGGATTTCGTCATTGACCTATGTGAGATATTGGAGATTTCAACTACCGTCAAGGGCGCTAACAATTTGATTCAATCCCATCTCTACCTGTTTTCTAAATCATTCGATTATCTAGTGGATGTTTTGACAGTGAAATCATTGGGTCAAGAGAAAAATCATGAATAATTTGAACACTCCACTCAATAATTTCAAGTATCCCTCATTTTCGTTCAAAATAATTATACCTCAAGTATTTATTATTATCAGAAATAGTTCAATAACATGGAATGTGCAATGTTAATGGTGTATCCAATTTGAATTGATTTAAAGAATAGACAAGAATAAAATAGGAGTTTATTTTGCAGAAGACAAAAATACAAGAAGAAAAGTACATAAGTAAATGATAGGTAATATGTTCAAAATAAAAAACAACAACTCACAGAGGTTTACACCTGCTTCTGAGGATAATTGATTTATAGTCGAATATTTTCGTTATAATAGCTTCCACATCCAAATTGGTTTATTGTCATCTCGGCCATTGTTTTTCATGGTGTTCTATACTGAAACTAGACTGAGATATCTGCATTTTGTTGACACTTTTGGTTACATCAGGAATTCGTTTCAATTTGATAATCATCTATCATAAAAGCACACCTTATGAAAATATCATTTGAATATTGGATACCATCCGAAATTATAGATGCATTTTATGTTTAATGTCTGACACCTTGATCTAGCCGTTTTATGTCAATAGTGATAATTGCGAATCTCAACATGATGAAAATCACAATCACGAAGAAATATTTTTTTTTATCATATTGCCTCATGAAATTCGATAAATTTTATTGAAACTTTAGTTTTCAGAATCCTCTATATTGCATACTTCTACCACGATTCTATGAAGTTGAGTTCTTAGCAAAACAGTATTCAATACCTTCGCATATTGCTTTTCCAACTTTCCAGGAAAGTAGATTTCATTGTTCAACAGAAATCGTTCAACGATTTGAATTCATTATTACAATGTCTGTTTACGATTTCAATATCAGTGAAGAATTCCTGGAACTAACAATTATTTTTTTATTCACTGCCCTCCCGATTCCCGATTGATTGAACGAAAGAACAAACAACTGAAGTCTTTTTACAGTTTATTCGCCGATGAAATATACTCGTGGCCAATAGTGAACTGAATATACCCAAAAATTATAATTGAAAATGAAAAAAGGCTTACTATGTTTATAAGCACAAAATGAATTTTTATTTACATGAGCAGAACAATTAGCGGAATAATCTACTCTATATGTTTATCCTTGAATATTTCCTCAGGATATCAGAAAATTGAATGAATCTAAGGAATCGTCATTCATTATCATAAGCTAGCGTAGATAATGTTTGTTGTTTGGCTAGATATAAATACTCGAACAAACAACTCGTTATCAATGAAACGAAGCCATGCATATTGAGGCATTCATTTTAAACATAAGGATTTCCTGTTAGGAGTTTTTCATTCAAACAATAATCTGATCTGAAAGAATGGAAAGATATAGCAATACATTCCACAGTTTGTCAATTCGACTGCAACCTCAATTTAATTTGTCACTTATTTCGATGTGGGTAGAGAATTATTGTGGAACTCATTACTTCTAATCGTTTCATAGTCACTTTCCTTAGATTGGACTGTACGCCAGTGGGTATTTCATCTTGATTTTTTGGATCAGTTTGCATAATACGAAGATATACGTGTTGATCATGAGCAAAATTTAGAATTCTCTTGAAGTTATGTCGAATAGAGTACGAATAAACCATGTCCTAAACTGTACATAACTTGTTCTGATTTGTTCAGAATCAGGCATGGTTTGAATGGCATCAATTGTTTCTTTTAATATGACCAATCGATACCGATATACAATCTAATGATATATGTACATCAACGATAATCGAATTGAATTTATGCTTATCCTCTGATAGTCTTATTACTTTTGGAGGGAACTCGGTTAGATGTCTTTCTCAGGAACCACAAAACTCATGTCATCAGTCTATTTTGAAAGGGTTACAGAGAATAAATTGGTTACTATGTTGTGGATAAATCACGAACAATGTTATAATCAAAAACGAACGCTATGGGACTCCATATGGGATTTCAGTCAACTTTGATTTATCTTATAATATGCTATCGCTGTTGGATATCACTTCAAAATATATTTTCCTATGAAAATGATGCATACCAAATCGAATGCCTTGAACAGGTTACGGAATACTGGCATGGATAATCCTACTTCTTCATATGTCATTCTGGTATTTCGATAGAGCAAATGTCATAGGTTTGAGGCTACTCATTCATGAATGTATCGTTCAATATATGGAGAATACCTCAACTATATCGACATGAAAAAATACATTATTTAGAATGCATGGTTGTTTTTCAGAAAATCAAGGAGAAAAAAAGGAGACAATATTTTTGGTGAGACAGGACTACACTTTCAATCAAAGCTAAAGCTGAGTATTCAGTTCAGTTGAAAGATTCACATTTCCGAATTTTTTGAAGCTGAAAAAAGGTGTTTCATCGCAATTCATGTTGTTCTGATCTGTCAACACAAGTTTTTCTGTGTCCGTTCCCGCAAATACTTTAATGGAACACCTATTTTGTTCTTTGTATGCGCAAATTCAAGAAATTTCATTCCTCTTTCATCGATTTCTACTGATCAGAATTAATTGAGAAATGTCAATTCAGGATGTCAAGAGTACGATAATTATCGATAAGAATAATTGCGCTGAAACTCTGAGTGAATATAGAAGTTTCCAATGAGACTTGTTAAACATTAAGATGCAGATGCACTATTTCTTCTCGAAACTTCATCTCGTTTATCGCCGTCCTTCTTTCTGACATATTCTCTCCCCTTAGCAGCACTGCGTCGTCTTCAAGAATATATCTACAACTTCAACAAAGTTTGGCCTATAATATGCATTCAGATGTGCAGTTCTGTAGTTGTGAATATTTCGAGCTCATTTGACCTTATTCTACCCCTTTCCTGTCACTAGAAGTATGTCAACTATGTTGTGGAATTGGGAAGTTCCGTTTGAAGGCAATGAGAAATCCCTAGCTGATAAATGACATTACCTTTGGCAGTCTGAGATATATTATTGATACTTGTGAGATGATACAATGTGGGACGAAGTGAAGTGAGTTATCGCATTTCATTCGAATATATTTTTCGATTCAAATGGGTATCTATGGTGTTAGGATAAATTGAGTGGGAGCAACCGCAATATAAAGGTAATTGAAGAGCTCAGCGTGGTATTCAGTATTTCAGGCTTTCATGCTAATCTAGAAATTTGATGGAATCCTTCGAATAAAAATACACCGAGTTATATTACTTGAAGCTCTGACGTATATAGGATAACTGAAAAAGTCCTGTCGGTAAGGAATTGTCTTCTTCTTTGCGATCTTGAAACTGATTTTTTCATCATGCATAGTCGCAAAAAGGCTGAATGAATTTTTCTAATAAAATTAGGACTAGAAATGAAAAGGCAATGACCCATTTTATTCGGTGAACTGGTTCAGTGAAGAGTAAATTCCACAGTATTTTCTATTTGTCCGCAACATCTATAGTGAATATCATCGTGGATTCTAATCATGTCTGCATCTATTTTGTGACTAATTGTGTGAGGAAATCGGAACTCCATATGAAGATACTTTTATGGATCGTCACAAATTATTCAGGAATGAAATGCTTCATAAAATTTCCCTTTCGACTTTCTAATGTCACGATGTTTTATGATGAATATTTCCAGATACAATGATATTATAATTCGAGGCATTGTCTTTAGGAAGCTTTGTATAAAAAATGTCTCTATTGTAGCGGAAAATCGTCTGGATGAATTATTTTCGAGAATGTGTCAATTCGATACTTGTTTCGGTTTGTTTTCTAACACTAGAGAGGTTATGAACGCTATCTCTTTAATTTTTCTTCACGTGTATCATCATCAAGCGTTTTAATATCAATTTGATGACATATCTTCACTCTCTTAAAGTACATATTTTTCAAAATAGAAGTTTTGAATTTGTACAAAACGTACTTTTTGTGCCGATGCATGCGAAACATCCCGAGCTTGATGGCGTTATTAGATTGATGAATTCAATTTGTTCTTGACAGATAATACGATGTAAGAAAATAGTCCTTCGAAATTGAAATCAAATTAGATGTTGCGAAATTGCGACTCAGGAATATTCATTAAAATAATTCGGTTTTCGCATTATGTTAATCAACGTGTACTGGAATACCTTGCCAATCAGTATTTCCAATGTCTAATTGGTCACTTTTTATCACTTCAAATTATATTCGTATTTTAACAAGACTGTGAATTCGTGATTCAACCGTTTTATCAACTCACCACAAAATTGAACGAATACAGTTTACCTTCAAATATAATTCATGTAAGATTATTTCGAAGCTGGAATTCGAAAGAAATTTCCATTCAAATAAACAATTGCATGTCTATCCTTTCATACAGCAAAAAACTTCCTGAACCTTCGTCTCTCACTTTCACTGAAATATAATTAAAGATTTGACAACTTATTATGTAATCCAACTTTTCAATGGTGATTCGAGTTGTGTTTTAAAAAGTTCTATTAATTCGTCTAGATACAACAGCTATACCAGTCTATACAGTGCGGATGATAACTTTCAACCCCCTTTAATTGATAACTGAAGACAAAATTGAAAAAGGCTTGGGCACGTGAATTTTTATTTTATGCGGATTTTTTTTTCGACAAAAAAATAATTGTCACCTCCTTCACCTTTTTCCCTCGACAACTACCATATTCTAACAAAAATATTGAGGAATGTTCTGACTTTTGGGATACAAAGCCCAATTAATCGGTTTCCTTTTCCATAGATGGGAGTAGATGAACTTCATTACCGTCATATTATTCAAATAGATACCAAGTGGTCGAATGGAAACAGTGATAGATGAAACGATAACTCCGGAATGATTCAATAAAAGATGGTCTGGAGATTTTGGAGAATTCGGCTATCCTAGCAGATTTGTTTTATTGTCATTTTCATTATCAGACATTGAAATAATCGAGATCAATGATCTATACAATAATTAGAATCCTAGTGTAGAAGCATTATATCGCATATCTCGATCCCAAGGAAGCTTAGACAAGAATAAAGATTTTCTATAAAAAGCGAGAAAAACTGATCACAGTTATATTTAGTGAGTCTATGGTTGTAAATAAAAAGTTTTGATTTAGTTCCCTTCAAGTCTGAAAATATAAGTGAACAGACGTTGATACGGGTTGATTCCAAATTCATTCTCTTATTTAATGAAAGAAGCATCTCAATATTTCTGATAATGAGCATTTCAGATTCATACCTGACATTGAATTAATCACGATGAGACTGAAATTTTAAATTTTGAAAAAATGCAAAATGACAGCTAATTAGCTGTTTTCAAACAAATAAATAGTCTATTTGATAGCTCTATGTTTGGAAACCAATTAATGTCAAATTCTAATAGGTGTGTTTGAGAAAAACTCCAGAAGTTATAGATTCATTTATTTGTGGGACAAAAATAGTTGTGCATGTGCTCATTATGTAAACGCTACACATCATCACATTCCAACAAAAATTACAATCCAGATTCAAATTCAAATGTCTCTCAATTCACTATGTATCCACGTCATAACATCCCCCATCAACTCAATTGGATAACACAAATGAATGGTGGGAGTCAAAGATCTTGATATCCATATTTTTTTGCTATCATTTATTAGGGTTTGTTTCTGAAAATCAAAATCAATCAAAATATGTTTCAAGTACTATAAAGTCTATGGCCTACAATTGTAGTAAATTATTGTTATTAAATGTTATTAAATTATTGTTATTAACTGCAGCTTCAACATTCCATAATCAAAATGAATTATAATTGGTGCCTCATTGAAAGCTCAGGTGGAATTTTTTTATTTATTTTCTAATTTTGGCAGCAGTTGTGTATTATATCAGTGGAGAACGTTATCGTGGTTCATTTCTTCATGGTAAACCATGTCAGCAGTTTCATGGGTGAGAACTAATTCAACCAGCATGCAAAACAGTGAATCTGATAGACAACATAATTCCAATACACCATCTAACTCATACACAAATTCTAAATACCTGGAATCTCATATTCTTTGTATTTTAATTTCGAAATATCCAGGTCTCATCAAGAAAAACAAATTGCCTCAAACCTTCATTTTCAAACTGAATGTACTGTTGGAGGAATGTATTACGTTTCATAGCAACATTAGGTAACTCCATAAATGTTTTCCATAAAGATGTGAGGCAAATCTTGAGCAAGCTTTCATTTCAATGACTTCAATGTTATGTGTTCCTTATTTGATATTGTGGAGGTTCATCAATATCACAACTTGTTTCTTCCATTGTGTACGTAGCTCTGTAGAAGTCCTGGGACGGTTTAGTTCTTAGCTTAACTTCTGTGAAAGTATGCAGATATTTACTACACAGCTCAATTCCTACATTTAAAGCAGCAATCACCCTCTGCAATAATCATATCTCATAAACACTATAGAACCATTGCAAGATCGTGGTGATTCATGAAGATTCTTCACTTACCTTTCAAATTAAATCCAATCCTGTTATCCCTTTCTCGTTAAAAATGTTCCAATGAAGATGCAACCATTATCTGGGCATCTCCACTCAATCCTCAATACGATGATATCAAGCTCTCAAAAGAACAAATTCACAAAAATCGCAAGAGAAGAACAATTCGCATGTGAACAAATAATTTGGCATCGTTGTAAAGTGACAGTGAAGTATGATGCTTTGATGTTCCCAGCCAATATATAAACCTATTGAGACGTCTGTCATTGCTAGATACTTCTTGTTTTGCACTAATGGCATTGCAAAGTTACCAAATCTGACACAACTATCAACCCAGAATAAATAGACTACATTCTGTTATGAATAAAGGATCAATAATAATACGCATATAATCGATACACTTCGCAATATTGAGTGTACTGCAAAAAGCAACGAGAAGGAACACTGTTCATCAAAAACAATTTATAGTACTAATTAACAATTTATTGAAGGAGGGTGGAAGGTTACTTGATGGCAGACTCGTTTCAATTTCCCATATCAATTTCCAATTATATCCTCCACTCCTACTTTACCCGATTTTTCAATGAGATTTTCATCTTATAAATCAAGCCATCAAACCCAGACGCTTATTCCTAGAAATGGGAAAGCAGGCATATAGCTGCATGACAATCGATATCCAGCACCAATTATAGAATATTCTTCAGAACAAGGATTTCTTCTTCCGAATGTAATTGGCAAGAGATTACATTGAGAATTTTATTTTAAGTTTACAGATAGGAAAAAGGACATATTCGACTTCATTTTCATCATATAATTCTAGAACCTGTCACCAAAAGCTTGACATGACATACATTACACTATCACGCATATATGTATCTTCCTCTTGAAATGAATACCAAGTTTGATATAAAAATTTTTGAATTATCCAAAATCGACATTATTCAACTGTTTTTATCGATATTTTTATTTGAAATCTCGATATATTATCTCATAAAACTGGCGGACTGAAGGTTGAATATTTACTCGATATTATACTTTTCTGAAATTTTGATCTAGTCATTGAAATAGTTTGATTGATTGTAGTAATGCGATATGATTGAGTAAATCTGATGAATAGTCGATTCGCCTCAGGTACATGTATCATCATCT
The DNA here is from genome assembly GCA_037013635.1 of Plagiodera versicolora. Classification (NCBI taxonomy): domain Eukaryota; kingdom Metazoa; phylum Arthropoda; class Insecta; order Coleoptera; family Chrysomelidae; genus Plagiodera; species Plagiodera versicolora. The sequence goes on along the minus strand of CM072983.1, from coordinate 9,842,725 downwards.
CCGAGTAACATCTCTCATGGTTATGCTTATCTCAATGATATGTTTTGATTTGATTCAGAAGTAATATAGTAAGACAAATTATCCCTAGTTTGCTCATTACCTTATTCATTTCTGCAATTCTCTGAGGCATATGTTAATAGGTGAAAGTTCATGTTATTGATTGGCTGTGAGTCAACTCCTACAGCATAAATCAATTCTAACTGTGTTTCTCTAACATTCTTTGTCATATGTCGATCTCTATCCCGATTTAGGATGTATCGATTCATGTAATCAATACCAATGCCCACACTGCATCTCAAGACTAATTAAATCAATTGGGAATTAATTGTAGATGACTATACATTGGAGATACACAGGGTGTCAATCTGAAAACTTCCCACCTTCTTCCTTTTAGTAAACAATATGAGGAATCGGAAAAACAGGTGAATTTTTTTTTGTTAGTAGGATACTTTCAAGGACTATTTGTAGCGCTCGTGGTTCAAACACCTAAAAGGGGTAGATATTAGCATCATAATTTTAAATAGAAAGGGGGGTCAAGTGGCACATCATTTTGATTGGCATCCAATTCTGTTTCCAATGGTATCACAACTTATTATTTTTGGACGAGCATTTTCCGAAAAATGGTGTTCTAAACGTATTCATGAAATTGGAATGTGCCTGTTCCGAGAAGCATTATCGTATTGACTCATTTCAATAAAAATGGTTAGAAGAGTAGTTGTCACCATTTCGACCCTTGAAGGACAGGAATGAATGTAATAAGCGTGTGATTTTTCATGTTTGTCTATTTTGCAAATTGAATTTCATTTTGTATCAGGAAAATAACCAACAAATAACAAATTCAAGAAAGATATGTCGATCATAAAAAATCCCATGCGTGATACATTCATTCTGATCAACTACAAAAAAACTTGAGAACCGAAAGAGAAATGACCTGCTGAGTAGACTAAGTGGAGAATTGTAGACGCAAAAATATACATGGTCGAGTCAAAGACAAGAATCTAACTGAGCTTGAAAAACACGTGATGATATTTCAGGCAGAAGTTGCATCAGTAGAGTGACTTAAGCAAAAGTCTGGAAAACAAGCCTATTAGTAGCCTAGTGGTTTTCACCAGAATGAGTTCGAACTTGTCGAAATTTTCCCAAGAAGTTCACAAGAGTTCGGCGGTCAAGATAGATTGTATTCAGTCTGATTTATAGGTCACGAAGCACGAAGTGATTTGATTGATCCCGAAACATATTCGTTTGGAAATAAAGGTACCAAAATTTACGGAGTACCTACTAAGTCATATGTGAACAATCAGAATTATAGTTGAGTTCTTGTCTGAACTATTGACTGAGAATCCCATCACGTTCTTTTTGATATTGTGATCTGTCAAGAAAAACCACAGCTTTCTCAATCGCGTTATTGACTACCAAAATAACATAAGCCTCCTACTAATCTACTATGCCTTACTATGTCATTTCAAATCTTTTATCACGATTATAATGAAGAATATCTCATTTTAGGGTCGATTTCTGTTGAAATATGTCCTGCTGGAATTCATGGACTCACCGAATATTTTCATACCTAGGTGACGATCTAGGTGACTTCAGCTTATAAAGCTGGGGTAGCGAATTATCCAATATAATATTCTCTCCGTGTTCGCGACTTGGATAATATCTTTCGTCTCGAAGCTTACCCACTTACTCCAAAAAATATAAATCAATAAAATATTCATGTCTTCTCCGAGATAGAACTTTAGCAGATATAATCAGATTATGTATGCAAACTCAATAATACTGAAATAATCCCGGAATCGCTAATATCACAGGATGTCAAGTTATCAGCATGAATTGACGGAGTTGAAGTTGATTTCATCGATTATATGCAATTATTTTCAATATTGAGAATCGTTGATTCATATTTTAACTACCCAAAATATCACTTGGCATCGAAATAATGAAGGATTTCTGACTGAATTGTTTTCACGACGATTTGATTGTGATATAGGAGTGGGGTGAAGTGAATGGAAAAGAAAACAAGTAGAATCAGTTCTCAGAAGATTTATTTGCAAGACACAATATCTGAATTTTGAATTCAATCATCATGAATCTGAAAAGGAAAATACGAAAGGTATCCCAACAAAACGGACACAGATAATAATTAGTGAAACATATAATGAAATAGATGTCACAATCGTTATCACTTCTAGGTGGAGGAAATTGAACTAATTATATTCTGAAATAGATAACTCATGAAATAAAAATAATAATGATGATTTCAATCGTACACAAACGTAGTATGAATAAAAATAAACAAGTTCACCTATTCGCATACTAACTCGGGTAGTTCGTACACATGTATACAGGCTGGCCCAACGAAAATGTACCGGAAGGTATAACTTCCAGAAAGAGATTTTATCGAGAAAAATCTGAAACACGTCAACTTTGTATATGACAACCTTTGACAAAAAGTATAGCCCAAACTTCACCCTCCTAAGCGAGGGTAGCAGCCTCGAATTTTTTTCAAACGGTAATGACTTGAAAAACCCTTTTGATTCCCTATACATTGCTTTTTTATTTTTGAAATTCCGTCTACTCGTTGCAAAGATATGGATCGTTGAAATGTCGCTAGTGCATTCCCCAAAAATTTCGCTCCAAAACTTACCGTTTTGTTAATGTTGAGAATATTTTCCTAAAAACAATTCGTTCTTCTTCTGTTTTTGTTGATTCCAGCTATTTTCTCGATGAAATCTCTTCCTGGTAGTTTACCTTCCGGTACGCTTTCGTTGGGCCACCATGTATATCTTTTGAGGTATGGGATTTTGTTTATTTTTTTGTATCAATTATATTTTTAGCGTTTTTGAAAAAAAAATTTCATCGTTAGCTATCATTATATTACTCTGAAATGGTGATGACCGATGATTGACTAATTCCTTCAATTCGAACCATCTGTTGGTGATTAGATCTCATGCTTCAACGAAATCATACATATAATTACAGTGGAAGCAAATATTTCTTGTTCATCCGTTCACCACTTCATAATACCAAAATATCCCTAGTAACACAAAAAACTATTTCCTTTAATCCCCATCCAACGTTTCATACGTTGATAGGACGAGAATACATTCATTCAAATGACAACAACAACATATGACTTGTTCATTAAATGCCAGAATATGCATTAACATGGTATCTCACGTACTACAATAATAGATGTTCCGTTTCAGGTTCAAAATGGAAGAGATAAACGCTTGAAGCTCCGTTAGTTGGCAACTCTTTCATGTTGCGGAGTTGTTTCAAACGTTGCATGCACGTAATATATCAGGATGAACTCCATCAGATGTAGCCATACCCTGTGGAATTTTTTAGCGTTATGATTTGGAATGGGAACTCTTGTTCATTAATTATATCGTTTTACCCAACGGAATTTCGATTAAAACTTTTTGTTGGTGCACAGAACTCCATTTAAAGTAGTAAACATAGATTAATTAAATAATACAGTTCTAACACTGTCGATTAGTCAAAAAACAGAATCAACACTGGAAATCATTGGATGAATTTGAAGTAAAAAAAACCTATACTTCCTCACATTATTTATGCCAGATTTCGGAATTCTTCTTTCTTCATCTCCCAGGTTTACGATCACTACTGTGAATCTTGAAGTAAACGTAAGTTCTTGTATCGGCTTTAGAATTTCAATGATAAATATGCCAACTACTACAGTTTTCAACACGCTTGTACAGGATAGCCCAACGGAAACGTATCGGGAGGTATAACTACCAGGAAGATATTTCATCGAAATAAACCTGAATCGCGTCAATTTCGTTGATTCCAGCTAGTTTCTCGATTGAATCTCTTCCTGGTAGACCTTCCGGTACGTTTTCGTTGGGCCACCCTGTATGTAAGTGTATGGTACTCAATCGGCTCAAGAAGCGATGGAGACTGTATTCTTTATGTAAAATTGAAATAAGTGAAATTGATAAACGACCTCTCAGAAATTACCTTGACAGGAATCTCCTTGAAGGCTGATGTTCTGCCGGCCGGCCAGGATCTGGATATTCTGGAATCCGATGCTTCTCTCGCTATTACACAATCACTCTCTGTTCGTTCACCAATTCGACTGTTTTGCGGTTATGGAAAGCGGTTTGATAAAAATGCGGATTATAGAAGATGCGGTTGCTGAAGAATATAGAACTCATAAAGTTTCAACTAAGAAAGTTATAACGACAAAGCGCACACAACATGTACCGAAGAAAATTTTAGAGATAATCTGGCAAGGTTGCCAGATTGTGCGTTGAAGGGTAATTTCTGAGGCGATTTCGCGGAAAATAAAATATGATACGGAACATTTATAAACAATACAAAACTGTAACACAAACAGAGCGAACTTAGAGCGAGTGGTGTATCACTGTTAGTATTTTTCGTCATTTGAGCTGGACCATTGGCCATTGAACTATATTCAGTTGAATAATATCTTAATGAACAATCCCAACTTTATTTTTTGATTTCTCTCTCAAGCGGAAGACATTCTTCAATACCGTTTTGTAGTTTGAAGCTTCTGAAGAAGTATCAATATATAATTACTTTAAACAATGCGGCTGTGAGGCGAACCACTAAAAATCAACTGAGAAGTCAGAAGTGATCATCATTGAAATTAGTTTGCAAATAACAATAGACTGGAATTATTGCGATTTCCATATGAATTGATTATCACGAGAAACCAATTATGCGAATCAAATTATAAAAGCTATGTTTTATGTTCAACTCGACACGAAGAGTAATTTATGGTTCGTGTTAACGATGGTACTGCGAATAAATATTAAATCTTCCGGATAACAATAAATCCCGAAGAGATAGTATAACTTCCCATAAAGATTCATGACATTTATTACTGTTTTTCTCGGGAAATCGTGTATAAAATCCATCGAAGTAGAGCCAGATACAATAAAATTATATAATTCGTGATTCTGTATATCGACTAATTAGTTGGTCTTCGATTTTGTGAGTCTTGCCTTAACAAGATGGTCCTGTATTCCATTCAGTCAAAGATTTTTTTTTCAAGCTTATTTGTCGAAACCCTGAGATTTAATTGTACAACGAGGAGAAAAACAGGTCAATTATTTATTCGTAAAATTATGAACCAATGAAAATTCAAAATTGTTCGCAAATTGTAATCACAGATAAATGCGCACTGAAAATGGTAATCGGATTGACAATCAAATTCGAATAATGAATTCCATAATTCAATTTGATGAATCCAAAATATCACATGGATGTTTAAGAGAATTTACAAAGCCCAATGAATTCTGGATATGTATAATTTATGTATTTCACAAACAATGATCGTTCAAACCAGAAACAAGAAATATTACATTTGCAATTAGCTGAATTTGAAGTGCAGATATTTCAATTAATCAGTTCAGAATAAAAAATATCTACCCAATTCTTAACGTTGTTACTCTACGACCCAATTTTAATTCATTTTAAACAGAATAACTATACAATTGGACACTTAGAAGTGATTTCTGTGGTATCCGAATACAACAGGAATAACCTTATCACTAGTAATAACGCAAACAGCGACTCATTTTGTACACCTCACGACAATTCCTTATATTTTTTTCGGTCTATTCGTACAATTGTTAAGAAAGCTGTTCTTCAATGACTGGGACGACTTATTTTCGATACTGGGGAAATATCTGATCGCATCTGATGCCCATGATAATTTGGAAAAATCTTTATCACCTTGTCATTTGTGACTGACAGATAAAAAACGAAGCAAAACCATCATCATTTTTGAATTCGGATATGAATTCATCCGAGTGTTGAAGTTCATAGGTACAATCAGATATATTTATAGAACGCTAATAATGACATAATATTATGATTTCATCATCCATTCATCTGGAGGCCATTACTAAAAATAGAAATAATTTGAGTTATAAAAAATGAACGGGGTAGAAAATCCAAACCTACTATTACAAAACCATTTCCTGTGTAATCTGAATGTTTTCTGGTATACAATTGAACATTAATGATATAATAATCGAGCATATTCGTGATATCCTCCACAATTTTAAAAGAAAATCGTGTTAGAAATGTGAAAATGTCGAATGTGCAACTAGACATTATATCGCTGAGAGTTTTGAGCTCCGACGAGTTTCAGGACATTAAATCGCAAAATTTTCAATAAGTCTAGTTATAAGCCATCTGTCTCTTGTAGTGAATACACATTTTTCAATAATCGTTACTTCCAACACATCATAAGACAGTTAAATATTGAATTCAAGTACTAATGAGAGTTACATTGTTGCTAGTTGTCTATACTGTACCAAACAGTTCGTGACTGTCGTAGCGTGTCACCACGAATAAAACTCCGTAACAATGACAACCACCAAATAATAATTATATAGATATAACTTTTACTATTCTTTAGACGATTACAAAAATTCAATAGAAATGTATGTGAGTAACTAGTTTCTATGCTTGCTTTCAAAGGTCGTTGAACACTAAATAAATTCTTACTGAATTATTACAATACCGGTTCCATTATAATTTCTAGAAAATAGTGATACTACATTACCGAAACAAATACTACCGATGAATGTGAACCAAATCATAGATTATTTCGGAAATTCTTCCTTTTCATTATTTGAATCTGAATAAAACTAATTTCAGTGAATAGTGAAATGTTCGATAAAGTGGAGTATAATAACTGTCAATGAGAAATATGTGAGCAAATCAAATAAATGTATTTTCAAAGCTCTCTTGATTCAAAGTATGCATTGAAATGATAACTACTATTTGAAAATACCAATATCTTGAAAACCATTCAAGTTAGGTATAGGGAACCCTGATAACGAAGTTAACAAAATGTCCAATTTGAATGATGATAATCTAAGTATTCCCAGGTATTAGATTTGTTCAGAATGGATATGTGTAATTCGCAATTCGAAATATCTTAGAGTCAGGCAGCTCCTGATGGTTTATACATTTCCGGGTTATTTTCTTGAAGCCGCTTTGGATTTGCATCTGTCCTCGCTTTGTTGAAATATTCATTGCACCGCCTATCCACGCAGCTAAGAACATTTCGTATGCTTTCTACATCTCCAATTTCAATCATATCACAGTGGGGTTTCCAGGGAGATCGAAACCGAATGACTTGAATCCGAATATGTATGTAAATCGTTTTCAATGTACCGGAATTCTACGGTCTCCTTTGTTTTTTATGATATGACCGTTCTTATCTGCGAATAGGTACATTAACCTATCTTCAGGGTAGGACATTATTGATAGATTGATGAATAAAATCAAGCAAGAATTTCTATGAAATGACAAATACTTTCAACTTGTTTCACCAAATTGTGATTTTTTTTTCACGTATATAAAAATAGTGTGGGATTTCTATATTTAATGACAGTAGGATGATAACGATATGAAAAATAAATAATGAGAGACAGAGAGAGAGAGAGAGAGAGAGAGAGAGAGAGAGAGAAAAATCATTTATTTAGCTAAGAGCTAACATAAAAAAAAAATATGCAATAGTAAAACAACGAAAAATATATCACTAAGACTAATTTAGAAAGTTAAAAAATAAAAATGTCAACCTTAACAAATTTACAAACAACGATCACTGCAAAAACATGATGAATAGATACATATACTACATATAAATAGGTATTTCAAACATTTTGTCACATTTCATAATGCCAAATAATGCTCTTTCAGTCGATTAATAAATATGCGAATGTTTCCAGACGCTTTAATCGATTCAGGCAAGTTATTATATTCAGTCATGCCTTCATCATATATATTTCGTTTGGTTTTCATCAATGAGGTAGGAAATATTTGGACGTGATTTTTTTGTCTGGTATTGTAATGGTGAATATCTTTCCTGAACCGAACATTCTCACTCAAGTATGTCGGAAGCAAATTATTTAACATCTTATATATAAAAACTAACGTACGAAATTGAATGTAACACTTTTTCCCACAACATATACATAAAAGAGAATACTATTATCGTTCGTTGGTAGAGGTGGTCAACTACATTATTTAGATTCCACTTTATATTATCGATACAAATTTTGCGGGATTTGTTTTTGTGAAAATTTGGTATGAAAAAGAGGTAACTTGACTGTTATATTTTTTACATGGGTTTTGATATGGGTATGAACATAAAAGTTGAATTTTTTAATATCAATATTTTTGCCAGGCCACCTTCATCTATAAGATCAGTAGTTTTACCGGAAAATGGAAATAGAATTTCATCTGTGAAACTAAGAGAGGTATATATCTCGTTAATGAATAGAAATGAAAAACTCATTATTTTATTGCTCCTGTCCAATTTTCCATTCAGCATCGAAATGGTGCCCAATGGTAACATGTATCAACAGCTGAAATTGTGGGCTACAGTATAGATGATTATAAACAGTGTAACTTTCAATCTTCTGAAATTCTAGACAAGAATACGACGCGAGGATTGTTTTTTTTATCTGGTCATAGGATAAAATGTATTGTATTATTACTGCATTCACGAGTATATCATTTTACCTAGTAAAATGTGATTGTTGGTCCGCTTACGTAAAAAATTGACTATGGCGTGCACAATCGTTATCGGTTACTTTATTGGCAATAAAATGCAACGAGTTTTGTTACCAGTACCACTTCCAAAAATTCAACGGAAAATGCATGGAAAATAATTATGTGATTTGACTGGTTCAGATATAGAACCGAGGCATTGCGTTCACAACTGAAAGTAATTTCATCAATATTCGTAGTAGAGATATTGATCTGGATTTTATGAACAACTGAATAACTGAGTGGTCAAGCGACAAGTGTGCAACGACTTATTTATTACAACCTTTCATTATATCGTCGACCGTTTTCAATTACCGCTATATTGTTGGTCATAGATGAAAATAGACTCAAAGATTTTTCGATATGCATAAATAATCCTCCATTAAATATTTTTATGAATTATTTGTCGATACTGAATAGTAATAGTTTCGCTATGTACAGAAGGAGTCACGTATCGTTTTCAATTTATAGCTTTGATCGTGCGTGCAATTATGAACCGTTTGGGTACCTCATCGATTCTTTATCGCTAATAACCTTTTTCGAATTCATGATGTGACAGAAAATTTTACTAGATCACACATGCGCTTTATCGAAGATATAGCCGTCAGTTGTTCTTCTATAACATTGGTGTATCTTTCATTTGTTATTAATATGCCATTCAGTTGCCGCCAACACAGCGTTCCGTATTATTTTTTTGGAGCTGTTCCAAAATGTCAATGTAGGCGTTGTTGAATAATGCACATGTTCCTATTTGCTTCTCCTCATAATTATAATTGTGATAACGTGTGTGATATCGAAGAGTCCTTTATACTGGATTTTCATTCGATTTTACTTATTTTTAGTAGCGCCCTTCAGGGATGCCAATGTATTGAGGAGTGTGTACAGGAGATATTGTATCTATCAAAAAATTGTAACTTTTTTCTTCTGGTTCTGTCTGAATCTGAGATATTTTTCACGTTTTTTTTAGATAATCTCTATGAGCAGATTATTTCTCAAGGTATTATGGGATATTTTGATCTATCATAAAGAAGAAATTTCGTTTATATTCACCATAAAGTAATGACACTCAGATTCGAAGCAGCAAAGACTCTTTCTGATTTATCTGAGACTGGTATAAAATTCCGGAGAATAATAAATATTACCCCACTGTTCTGGCACTTTCAGTGATGGATATACATGTGATATAATTTTTCTTCTGATAATCGTTTACTTACAACATCCATTTGCCTGAAGGATTCTTCTCGTAGTATGCCATGAACGTACAGGCCGTGAATGAAGACATAATTTATTCACGAGATGAATGATGAGCTCCTGGTATGTTTACCGAAGTATGTTCATTCATATAAGTGCCTATTTCGTTATGATAGGTTTACTATGTACTATCCGGAGTCATCTTTTTGGTGAATATTATGAAGCCACGTACATATCAAGATTCCAATGCGAAGAAACCGTATCCAAACATTAGTTCAATCCAAACATAGATCAATTGTTCAATGAATTGGTATACATACGTGAGTTGGCAGTCTCTAGATTTGAATTTGAATAAAACTCATCATTCTGGGATTTTCAATATTATATTCTCCACATTAAAAATATCACGAAAAAGAGAAAACCAAACTACTGAACTCTATACAACGGATGGAATGATGGTACATGTCACAAAAACATTTGTAATCAAAAGTCAAGCGATTGAACATTAGACTCACGAATAAAAACATAAGCTGGTTTTGTTTGGTGATTTGAGGCTGAAGGTTTTCATGATGGGCTAAGAAATAACTCAACCTGGAGGAGCTTGGGTTTGACCTACCAAGTCTCGTTACAGGAACAAGTCTAGACGAGAATTAAACGTGATAGCACCTACAGTAGATCTGTAATAATCGCATCTGATCTACTTAAGGTAGTGATGAAAAACGCTTCTGAATAGTTGAAAAAATATTCAGAAATATAATCTGATTACGTTTCATTCTACTTTCGCGAGACTGCAAATAAAATATTATTTATCTCATTATTCAGTATCTGCAGGTTACTTCCTAACTTTATATAATTTGGAAAAAAGTTTTCTATAAAACTCAAGGAACGTGGAATAAGCAGGACTGAAAAAGGACGTAATACTTCGCCTATAAAAAGTTATGCCTCAGAGGCAGGTTTTATTATCATCATAAAGCAATATACGAGGTCTTTTATCTGAGTTCATTCGACATGGGGAGAATAACGTTATTGTTTCAAAATCGTGGATTTCAACCATTGTGCTCGGCATTTATTGAAATATAAGGTTATATTTTCGAGATGTTGACTAGCATGATTTTAACAGTGTACAGTGGACAATACATGGAAAACAATGATTTCGTTATTGTTTGTGTTCTGTTTCTTTGTGAATGGTACCCTCTTTGTTTTCTTCTTATACCTCAGATAATTTTCAATACTGAAAATACATCGTATGAATGATCATTCATTCATCAAACCCGAATTGAAATTAGTGAGATTTGAATGGATATTTCACGATGATCTCATTCAGTAAATGATGCACAGATTGTATAGGACGGCAAACGGAAAAAAATCATTTAGAATCGAGCACTATTTGTACGTGGTTCATCTATACCTACTGGAAACTTGAATATTTTCCATTTCATCATATTTTTCTAGATTATGTTTGGAGTACTTAATGTGTGTATTATCAACTGGTATGGGACAAACTGTTTTGATCAACAAGGTCTCATCAGTTGTACTGAATCAGTTAGGAATCTACACACATTCAATCAACATTTACCTACTACCATGTGATTGCCTTTATCTTCTGAATATATCTAGACATTGTGTGGTTTACCTGAATATCGTGATGATTATAGCCGAACCTAGCCCTCTCATATATTTTTCAGAAATGAAAAAAAAAAACATTTGTTGATGTCTTACTCTCTGTAAGTGGTGTAGTGAATTGATGGTTTCTATTGATTCGCGGATAATATACGCTACAATCTTTTTAACCACTGTTCTATACAACATGAATATTATTCATCATAGCTTCTGGAATCAGAACCATAATTTCCTTACCTTTATCTTCAATTCGACTGCTTATCGTATGGCAACAAATAGGTCTGCGGTTATTGATACTAGCTTATGAATAGCACAACACATATAAGATATAATTAATGCACAGGAATATTCACGATTAGTTTTATCAATCACCAGACGAGAATCAAACGCACTATTAATAGCTGAGACGCAGCCTGAATCAATCATTATTGTGTCCAAAATAAATAAATGGAGTGAAAATTGGCAAATCTTGAATTCGTATTGTGTCATCTATTCAGCTGTTAGATTCATGCAGAAGGTTCATCAATGATTCTATAATTGTTCAATACTAGCCATGAATTCGTATGTGAAGGGTAGTGATGAAGTTTTTTTTTATCCAAACATCAATTTCTACAAGATATACCATTGGAAATTATATATATATATATAACAAAAAAATATCAACATCAAAACTATTTCAGTTTGAAAGGTACCTTTTAGGTATCACATTACTTACCTCCAATAAAAATATATTCATGATAGTGAAGAAATTAATCAAAGATATTTTCGTAGTGTAGAAGTAACAAATAATATACATCTACATAAATGACTCGCTTAGAAGATTTATTCTAAATGTAAAAACAATATGATCAATGGTGGATATTCTAGCCAACTCAGTTGGCAAGGTCTGCGAATTTTTTTGATTATCCTAGTTACCTTGCATCGGTGGAAATATCGTTTAGATATAATAATGATAATAATTATAATAATAATAATAATAATAATAATAATAATAATAATAATAATAATAATAATAATAATAATAATAATAATAATAATAATAATAATAATAATAATAATAATAATAATAATAATAATAATAATAATAATAATAATAATAATAATAATAATGATAATAATAATAATAATAATAATAATAATAATATGTTTATTCACAGAACAAATATATATGCATTGACATCAGTTTTGTTGAGTGTGCAAATAAACTGTTCATTTCCACAGAAGCCGATTTGAATGGTCAGCTTGTACGTGGTGATTCATGATTCCATTTCATTCTCTACTATCGAAATCGATATTGTTTGTGATTATGTCATCTTGATGAATAATTATATAATCGATTGATCTATGATCAAGCTTAATGAATGAAGAAGTTTTTATGAAATAATGATTCAATTGACCTCTGATCTTTAATCTTTCTCATCTGCACATCGATAAATGAAATTAGATTTGTATATGATTTCATTGATGCAATATAGTTTTTTCCAATTTCTGATTTTCAACAATTACATGCATATACAAAACGAGATCATCAGTGTTTGATTTGTTGAATATGTCATAATAATTTTACCAAACGAGTTCTCCAGTGTGAAATTAATTTCAATTGATCTGACAGTACCAACGATTCGAAAGAAAATAGACTCGATCGCCTAGTATCATTGCTTTTGGAAGACAACGTCATTGTCATCATTGCCAGGAACTACGAACAGTCAATTTTATTTCAAAACTATCTCACTAATCATCTAGACATCATGGAAATAAAATATTCATTAGTCAACTCCTACTGATACAATTGTTGAATTCAAAATTTTTGGCATAATCATTTAATAAATATGAACGTGTTGTTCCTTGACAGATTATGACATCATTATGAGATCCTGATTGAAATTGAAAATCAACTAGTATCATCAAAATATTCTCAGACGGAAAATATTTCATTTAAAGTTTGTACTGTGAATTCATGATACTCAATTTCCCAATCTGGCTTGCCCTATCCACTATATTGGAAAATGACTTGAGTGGAAATGTAAGAATTTGCTATTCATTGAGGTGTTCGACCACTTTCATTAAAATCGAATTCAATAAGCACAGAGAATGTTGAGGAACGAAATTTCGAACTTGTTGATAGTACTTGAGAGTTGATGAAGTTGTGCTCCTCTGCTGAGTATCAAAGGCTATCGTGGTATGAGGAATTCCTTTTCATGGAAAATCTATCCCAATTGATTCAGCTATTGAGACTATTTCACAGGTGAAATTCATCCAGATGAAAAGCATTTATTGGAATTTGATAGTTATGTCATCTTGTAAATGAGTGCGATTACAACCAATTTTTGGATATAACTGATAGTTGTATTTGATGATTGTGAATTACAAAAGTGAAAAGTGGAGTAAAAAATCATACAATATCGAATAAACGTTTACCATCCACTGAAGCAACACATGTCGTTTGTATGTTGAGGAAATGACAGGTGTAAATGAAATGAATCAAGCAAAGATTTATATTATTATAATACAGTTGAATGATATCAATGAAATATACATATGGATTCACAAGACGAGGTGATGAATATTTTATACTCAATGAAAACAGTTGAAATATTGATTGAAAATCACTATCTGAGGTTAGTGAGGTGAATTTCGAGAATAATTGAATTTGAACGTATTTTTTATTTCGAGGATAAAACATATTGAACATTTATCCAGAGTTGAGAGTTTTGATGAATTCGCAACATGTAGAAAGTGCTCTGGATTCCTGAGATTATTTGGAATGTAGATTAAGGTAAGATTTTTTCACCCACGAACTGCTGTCGCGAAAATGGTCTGGATTGAAATCGATTTGAATTCGCGACAGACGGAGATGCAGATGGAGAAGGGAAATTAATATCATCAAAGACTCCTCGGATATGTAAATTGTAGCTAGATTCCAATTTAAATTCCACCTTTCAGAATGCGCAATTCGAAGAATAGCATTCACGTAAAGTAATGAACCAGAGCTTAGAAATGTTTTTTTTTTGATCGAGATACAAATGTTTTGTTCTCGGTGAGTCTCAATGATGAAGGAGAAATATTGAGTAATGGAAATCAGAAAAACACTGTTCGATATGTTGCTACGTTAACCGAAATAGTATCAATCTTTAGGAACATCAATCCAATGGTAGAGATGTACAAAACTGAAAGGAGAAAATGAAGAAAATTAAACCTGATATTGATGGATAATTGGATATATGCTGACCAATGAACACAAATTCATTAAGAAAAAATATACCAAGTGATTCACCAAGGTGGCTCACCGCTATACCTTGTTCACTTTAGGAAATAGAAGAACGATACTTAAGGATTGTGTATTATAGTTCAATATACATTTTTTGACATATTCACTTGCTCAGCCGTACTTCTGGTTTTACCCCAACTCTCGATTGCTAAATGACATCCTGAAAAGGTGAAGCGCTATAACAACGTTTGAGAAATAACAAATAAGACCATCCAAAACTATTCCTCATCGGATGAAACTGAAACAAACATACTAACACATCCCCATTAAATCTGAAATGGAAATGGTTAATAGGAATACTTCACGAACTTATTTCGGAGGCGATATTTGTGGACCCTGAGAGATGAGTACCTTTAGCGGAGTGCATCCTGTTATTGAACTGAATAATATATTCGGAATAATTCACTTCGGTACTTCACTAACGCTAGGATGAAGCAGAACTACTCTACCGAGAATAAGCCTTTATACTTCGATTTGAACATATATTCTTGATGGGGATAGGAATTACACTCATATTCTTTTCAACTTCCACGAGATGCTTTTTTCAATTCACCCATTTTTAATGAACTTGATGAGTTGAGGCATATGCATTTTCTGTTATTTGGTACAATTTCGGAATATGGTCTAGCAGTGGTTAATGAAATACTAGTAAAATACTAGCGATGAAAATATAATACTGTCCATCGCAGATTGAATAGTATTATAATGAAATATAAATGGTTCGACTACAGAAAAAAAAATGAATATGAAAATTCAAATATGTAATTATATGCCGATGAACAGGAAGCTATGAAGCATATTTTCCATTGCTGCAGTAATAACATACAATAAATAAGACAAAATGGACATGGTGATATTAACATGAGTAACTACAATACTAACTACAGCTCAAATAAAATTCAGGAATATATTCGATTCAAAAAATTTCTTCAATTTGGATAACGTGAACAATTCTACATTTTTCAAATAGGTCGATGAATTAATACAATCCACTGATGTTCTCTGGATTTGAAATTGCAATAAATCATAAGTAGAGGAGCTGAAACTAAATGGCAGTTTCAACTGAAGAACCGAAGACGATTGATATTTATTGACCTTAGTTTCCATCAGATGTCCAGTCATTCAAAAATCTGTTATGTGAATCTAGGAATGTTTTTTAATATCAAGAATATTAATGGCATTTTCTCGTATTTTGCATTAAAGCATTAATTTTTGTGAAACTTCGAGCTAGCGAAAATATTCCAGAAAAATGTCACAATATATCAGGGAAAAAATCACTGGGGCTCAGTATGATTTTTATGTATAATTGAAATCTATTCAAGAAGTAGAAAAATCGTCCAATTTTTTGCGATATTATGACTGTAGTTTTTTTTATATATAATAAGAACTAGGTAAACAACTTTTCATTGAAAATGATATTCTATGTCCAGTTTTATGCTCCAGGAATCAAAAGGAATTGTCGATTAGATCTCATTTGATCGATGAAGTTGAAGAGTTTCAGGAATAAGAGAATTACTTTCAAGTGAGTGCTCAACAAAAAGTGGGATGTTCTGTTCAACATAATAATATTTGTCTTCTACAAGTTCGTGAATATGATTTTCATAACATCTCATGAATTGATTAACTTTATAACTTCAACTCCAACGTATAAAATGATCTGGATGTTTTCAGAAACAAAATGCTATCCACGACTGCTGGGGTAATTGCCTTTTGACTTCAGCTAGGCGGCACGTGTTGAATTATTCAGTTGAATAAAACATGTTTTCGTGCACGTAAGGGCAAAACATTCATTTAGTTTATATACTTAATCGAATCAGGGAACAATCCGACACACAAACAATAGTAATTTATGTAGCAAGACCAGGAAGGAATGTTTGGCAGAAAGATACAAGATCCTCAGTAGACTACTCTGTGTCTCTCTTGAGTAACAGGATTCCATTTAAACTCAATACTAATTGTATCACGTACATTTGATGCCGGTGCTATAAGAAATGCTTTCTGGAAATTGGAATATATTCTTGGTTGGAGATAAATGATAGAGTAACAGAATAATATAGGAGTCACATGAGCTGAAACATACTCTAGTTAGAGGTAGATATTACATTGAAGAGTAAACTATTTGCATTCATAAGAAGAACAGACTTAGTACAACCCAAAGGGTCGGCACAGCTGTCCTGCATAAGTTGACAATCCATACGAATACTCCTCAGAAATATCATCATTTATTTCCCAGTATTACACAATTTCATGACATTTGCGATTGAGGCCACTTCACGGTCTTACATACAAGTCTGGAAACGGGTAGGGTCGGGGTTATCCAAACATTGAAGAAAAATTGGTGGTTCTCGTGTTTGGCTACCTGCAGCGCTGCCCTCTCTTGTCAGCCGATCACAAATCAAATCCGATCAGCTTCGTAAAAATACGAAGTTTGCAAGATATAATATTTCTGTCATTGATTCTATTCGTCACTCAATTCTTAACCGATTGGTAATCTTGCAATCACGATGCGAGCTGTCAAAGATTAATCATACCCCAAAACCACTACTCTCCTAGCTCCTATCGGTTTAGCGAATTATATTTCAAGAATGGTGAGACCCCTCACCCCAAGTGCCATAGTTGGATTCTTAGATATGTATCGTGCCTAAATTTCTCCTTCTGTCAGTATATGGGGAGGTATTCATTCTAACGACCTCCATTGTATAGGAATAAATATGGATAGACTGAACGTGTGTGGATCATCATTCGACCTAGTGCAACTGATCAAACCTGATCGATCGAAACAGCTGTCAGCATTTATTTCATAGCGTTGCACTATTTGTACTTCATTCTAGGAAATGTTGTGTAGTTGTTAGAGACCTATCCGAGGATAGAAGGTGAAGATGTTCTCATCTGAGGATTGAGCTGATTGATAACAGTATACTACAAAGTAGAGTCCTTGTCAAAACTCAAAGTTGTCTAGTTGTAGTGCTCGTAGCTTATACAATTACTTTATCGCAAAAATGATACTACGATAATTGAAAATAGTATCGTTGGTCTGAAAATGAACGATGAATACCTACCCCCTCAATTACGATACTAGAAGTAGATATCTAACAGCAGACGTACAAAATGAGACAACTAATTTCAGTTGCGATAGAATGCTGTTCTTGTTTTCATTGAATGGAAGAAAGAGAGAAACAATATGGATGGGAAACCTCTCAAATATTTCCAATCGGATTTCTCACAAAAGAGGTACTATATTGATTGTATTGGTTCTCTGAAAATCCATTAACGATGGAGCCCAATTTGAGCTAGAAGTATTTTATTAATGCAGTTTCATTTGGATTATTGGTGTACATGACGATACGAGGCTTCCGTGTATCCATAATGAATAAAAATATGTGAGTCATGATTCCTGGGACGAAATGAGTGAACACAATTGAAATCTAGTTCGGACAAACAGTGAAAAATTACCACAACTCAATTGAATTCGTCCAACTTGCATACGATGAAAGTTGAGCAATATTCTTCCAATTATTTGGAACAACAACCGCTTAGTATGGATAATAAAGTCGAATGAAATTCAGTATGATGAATTAGAAACGAATGTTGATCCGCTCACACTCATAAACATGAAAAACATTGAAATTACTATAATTTCTCTCATGACATTGAATTTATATTTGTGCCCCGTGTATTATTTCTGTCGCCAGTTTGGCAGATGGAACAAACAGACCATTGAGTGCATGCTATTGAGGTCAAATATAAATATTATGTGACAACAAATGTCTATTTTTGGAATGATACCAATCGTTTAGTTGCATTTTCTCATGCAACTACACCAGCCTACTAATTCAGTGTTGATTATGTAGATCAAAATAACCTTATTGGGTACATATTATGTACTTGAAACAAGTATTATCAATTCAGTCAGTTCATTTATTACCATGGTGCTCATCTCTTGGCTATTTATACTTAATGAGACGAAGTAAACATTATGTTCTAATTACAATCGCTTTGGAATGATGATATAGATACTTTCTCAGATATGTCGATTTCGTTTCAGAGCGTTTCGATTAGTGATTTTGAAGTCTGAAACCTGATTTCAATTTGTATGACATTGAAATATCAGAATACATGTATGACTCGTTCTACATAAGATGTGGATTATCCAATAAAATCGATTATAATAATAAAAAGTACATCATAATTTCGAACAAAATTTCGGAAAATCGACAATCATTATGTATGTGGAATACTTTTTTTCTCGAATATCTTAGTAAAAGGAGTATGAGATTACTGAGTAATGAAAGTTTCCAATTGATAAAACTCGATTTCCTTAGATATACATCTTTGTTCGCTTTATCAAATCATTGCTTCAATTTACTTCTTTCATATTTTATACATCTTAGTATTGTAGTCTTAGTAGTACGAAAGTTACGAGAGAAGTTCAATGAAAGGTTGACTCTTTCTCTAGATGAATGGAATTACCTATATTTGTTTCGGAAAAATGTTCTCTATTGAGTTTTTGAAGGAAATAATCAGATAATTCTATCCGATTCATTTCATATTTAATGACAAAAAATATTTGAAATGAGGCAAAAATATTTGAGACAACTTATTCTGTCACGAAAGAAGTTGATCCTTGATTACATGAAAAATGATATAAAAGAATGATCCTTTCGAGCGAACATCATAAGTAATGAATTCTTATTGTTACTTCTCCTTTTAAACGAATCACTAGTAGCGAACAAAATCTTGTGGGGTTGGTTCAAGGTTATATCTTCCGTCTTTTACAAAAAACTTCTTATATCTCAGTAACATTGATAGCATTTATTTATATACGGAGAAATAATAATAGTATATGTGGAACATGACATGCATGCCTGACTCAATATATCGACTGTCATCATGTCATAAAACAAACATTTCGCCTCAGTGCTCAACAGCCATAGAACACCGTCTTGAAGTCTCATTCTCACACGATTATTTTCAAGTTGAAAAAATTTAACTAACATATAATTTTTCGACAACTAGACATTGAATAGAATACATCACTGGCATAAAGTTACTTAAGTTATGTGTCGGCGAGATTACGACGTGTTCTTAACCTTACCTAACCTAACGGCACTTAAAATTTCCCGATTTTCGAGTGAGGTTTTTTTCCAGGAAAAGTGATGACTACCCTCCCTTTCAGTCACGTTATAAAAATTGCGTCATATTTTGCTCGTAGTGACAATATTGTAGCCCCATTTTTGTCGCTTTGAATATCTCAAGTGAACTAGTTCGATACTATGTAAATATTTCCATTTTTCTTAAGGCGGTAAGCATCAAATTTCAATTCATCGAAAGTTGTTCGAGGTTAAAATACTGTTGAAATGTATACAGGATTCCAATAACTCGTTTGTAAATATCCAAATCACAAGACTTCTAGTTTTTCAAAATACTTGGGGGAGGGGTACCTTGAAGGCACTCTTCCACTGTAGAATTTTGGTTTTTGTATTATAATTTTTGTACAATCAAGCACTATTCTAACATATTGGAAGCTTTCAAAACATTTTAGCATATTTCATCCAACAATTTTCGGAAAGTGCCAAATATAATGATAATGTCACATATGTGTTATAACATTGAAATTTTGTTAATACCAGAACAATACAATGCTGTTGAAAGATGTGAACTTTGATCAATGTTAACAGATTTTCCTTGTATCCGTACACGATATTCATCACCAGCCTGAGGTAGAGCATGGTAATTGATATTGGAACTTTTTTAAGCGATTCGAACGACTCATAGTTTTTATAATCTTTTGTATATACAAATTCAGTGGAAAATCTGAAAAACACAGAACAGAACGTATGAATGTCGAAATTTCTAATTATTCTCTAGTGTCACCAGGTGGAGTATTGCTTATTTTCATGCGCGAATATTTTAAAAATTTTTCGTGGGTCCCGTATTAGACACAATGCGTATACTCCTCACGATTTGGTTAATTGTTCTCGCTGCTGAAACAATGCGTCGCTATTTTCATGGCAACTGAATGATTTTTTTTTTGTTCTTAATCAACTGATTTAGTTTACCTAGTTTCATTGATGACTCGAAATAGAGGCGATTATGATGAACAACGAAGGCTCAATGTATGATCCAGGAACAAAACCAAACGAGAAAGCCATCGATCATACTTCAACAAATAAATCATATCAAAAGTTTCCGATAGACATATCGCTATTAACGCTTTCCTCGATATAATGATGTCAGTGTCGGTGCTCCATATCTTCATTGTGGAAAAATAGAACAGAAACGTATTCCACAATCGAACCATTATTATTTGTAGAACAAGTGGTACCAATATTCATTTATATACAGTGAGTTTGTTAGGAAACTTAACAATCCCAATAATTTGGTAAGCACAAAACAACTCGACCTCTTCGAATATGACTCAGTTAACATTATTTGCAATTTTCGGACTAACCATAGATACGAAACCGTGATATCATTTAAAGACCCATATATGATTGATTATTTCCACCATGGAATATTTGAATTTTTGTAAATATAATCATCATTATGTGAGTTCATATTGACAAGAAAAGGCGCTAATACATCAGAATGTCAAAAACGCCTTACTCTACACTGATAATGTGTGAATTGATTATTGGTTATTGTGAATCTTGAGTTAAAGTCACAGTTCTATCAAATTCAATCAATAATACTGCACATCTGGTTACCGCAAAACGAGACAATGTGCAATTGGTTTGATTATGAACAAGTTTATACAATGTAAATGGAAGAGAATCAACTGAAAATGTTGGAATGCAGAGTGTAATTCAGGTAATAACCATTTTCTTACATATATTCAAGGTATGTTCTTTGAACAAACAGAAACTGAATTAAGAAATAAATTTAGTTGACTGTCGAAGAGTACTCTTTCAATTTACCATCGAGCAGCACATTACCGCCCCGTCACATGTGGCATTATAACTCGGCCGACTGGGAAAGTCTTCGTATGTTTTTCTCAGCATTTCTATGGAAGAGGGTTTGTTTTTCCTTAAAGGATCCAACACGATGTGCAGAGTCAATTTCTGAAATCATCGTGTTGGGGATGCAAACTTACATACCGAAAACCGCAAGAAAAAAATCTTCCAATAAGACCTGGTTTAGCGGAAGCTGCTCTAAAGCTGTCGCTTCCAAACAGGCAACATTTCATCGATGGCAAAAAAATCCGAGCCCTGAGACTAGAGCAGTATATGTAGAGGCTAGAAACATATGCAATGAGACAATCAAGCATTCGAAAGATGCCCACAATGCCAAAATCATATCAAACTAGTTGAATGTCCTAACGGATCCCGTTCATTTTGGTCTTTTGCCAAAGCTGTGGGTAAAAATTTCACTTTCAGCTCGTTTCCTCCTCTAACCAAGGATGGAACACTAACCACGACTGCCCACGAAAAAGCCAACATTTTGCCCATGCATTTGCTGGCAATTCCACTCTGGACTTATCGGGAAAGCAACCCCCGACCATTACACCTATTGACAGTCACATGCCCGAGATCACATTTCGCCAACGAACTATCCGAAAGATTTTGTTGTGTCTCAGTACCAGCAATGCCTGTGGATCTGACGGAATTCTACCTATTGTTCTCAAGAAATGTGCCGCAGAACTAACACCTATTCTTTGCAAGTTATTCAACCACTCTTACAAATTGGGGATATTTCCGTCCAATTGGAAAATCGCAAGAGTACAACCAGTCCCCAAAAAAGGCAAAAAGACCCTACCTAGCAACTACAGACCTATCGCACTGCTGTCTATTATTTCAAAGGTCATGGAACCAGGGACTCCTCACCAAGCTCTCATCTTATGGCTAGATCACTTCATGTGATGGTCGATGGAGTTTCATTTGACTCTCTAATTATAAATGCTGGTGTTTCGCAGGGATCAATTCTATCACCAACACTGTTTCTACTCTACATCAATGATCTGTTGGAGGCAACTTCATGTCCAGTACACAGCTTCGCGGATGATAGTACCATCCACACTGCCTTCTCTTCCAGGGCTCCAATACCAGCCCGCCAAATCAAAAACGAACGAGGAAGAAATGTTAACAACATAAATATGGATTTGGCAACAATTCTTGAATGGGGATCCAAAAACTTAGTGGATTTCAATGCAAACAAAACACAATCATGTCTTTTCTCCAAAAAAGCCGTCCTCACAATGCCCAACATAATATTGTCAGAGGTGACCATACCTTTGAAGTCATCTATCTCGATACTTGGTATAACTATCAGCAATAACCTTTCTTGGGCAAGTCATGTGAGATCAATTGCTAAAAGTGCATCCCAAAAACAAGGTTTTCTATGTCGTGCCAGGAGTTATTTCACTTCCAGTCAGCTGCTTACGATCTATAAGGCACAAATCCGACCTGTCCTGGAATACTGTTCCCATATTTGGAGTGCAGCACCTAAACATATCCTGAAGCTGTTGGATTCTGTCCAAAAAAGGGCAATTCGTCTCGTCGGTGATGCTTCGCTTACTAACTCGCTTACTTCTCTGGAACACCGTAGAAGGGTTGGCGATCTATCTCTATTCTATAGATATTTTCATGGGCGGTGCTCTTCTGAGATATCGACAATCGTTCCTCCTTTGGCGGTCTCTTCGAGGTTAACCCGTCAAGTCCAGTCTTCACACCCCTTTGTGGTTAATTTGGTGACCTGCAGAACATCTCTTTTCAAAGACTCGTTTATCCAACGAACAGCGAGGCTCTGGAACACATTGCCCAGGGAGGTGTTCCCCGAGACATATGACCTTCAGAAATTCAAAAAGAACACCAATTCCTACCTCATTTCCCTTGCTTCTCACGATGTTCTCTGAACATTACAGGAAGTCTCCTTTCGTGAGAAGTTTTATATATATATAAAAAAAAAACAACGAGATCCTCGATTTCATTGATCTTTTCAATACGTTATTAGGTATATCTATTATTGATAAAGTTTTCTTCTAAGGATTGATACAACCTTGAGATCCAAACTACATTCGAGTTCGTTCAAGATATAAGCATATGAATAGAAACTTTAGTTGAGTCATTAATAAATATTAGGAAGTCTGGAAGTATCGTGATCAATTGAATTTTTCATACTATATGTACTGATACTTTGAAGTTAGATGAAAATTCATTATTTAAAGCGATTTTATATATACGCCAATGAAATGTACATTATCTGCCTCTTTGAAATATCAATTCGAATTTTGTCAATCTTGGAAACATTGAATTGACAATCAATATTCCATAATACTGCAGTCATTCCTAAATACTTCTATCAGTTCTGCTATTTCTGCTGTAGATAATTTATATAGACGACTCTGAACCGTTGAAAATTATTGTGGCGGCGCCAGAGGCACTGTTTTTTTCTTAACTTCATTCGATTCGAAGTGATTCATATCACGGATGTGCATCCTCGAAATTCGTGCAAACGAATACTTTTTCGTGAGATTTCCTCTATTTTTGATCTCTTTGCTTTTTGCAGGTGATGGATCAGCGTAAACCCTTCACGAAAAAAGAATATCGATGAGCTCGAAAACATGTTTATCGTGAGCACAGCCTGAAGGAACTGGAATAATTCAATCCTGATCGAAAATAATTCCAGAAACTAAATTTTAAACTGACTGGCTGAAAAACACTTGACAATCGTTTATTACGAGTCCAACGCAGCGTGCGATTTCATGATCCAAGTGCAACATATCAAAAGTGTTTTTCCCTAGAAATCCAGAAACATTTGTTATTTCGATAACCTGTAATGGTGTTGCTCTGATCTCGTGAGTATTAAAATCATAAGCTCTTATTCTAGATGAAGTAAACACGAGTAAAAGGATCAGGATCTAACTTGAGAATATCATGTAAATATCAT
The DNA here is from genome assembly GCA_037013635.1 of Plagiodera versicolora. Classification (NCBI taxonomy): domain Eukaryota; kingdom Metazoa; phylum Arthropoda; class Insecta; order Coleoptera; family Chrysomelidae; genus Plagiodera; species Plagiodera versicolora. The sequence continues at coordinate 9,818,199 of CM072983.1, read as the reverse complement.
GGGAAATTCACAGTAATAGTTTTCTATTAGTTTCACAAATTTTACTCTTCCATACTGATCTGTGGAATTGTAGAACATGAAATTCATATTGTCATAATATCTCCATAGCAATCTGAACATTTTCTGAACAAATTCTTGACTGATATTGATCATATTGAAATAGTCTCAACTGGATGGCACTCTAAAGAAATGATAGAGTTGAGAAAATATCCATTCTCCAAATGAATTTTCAATTAAAAAACTTTAATTAGTTTCTGATGATGAAATGAATTCAAGAGATGAGATTTTGCCAAAGAATATTGCGAATACTTCCAGTCTCTCTACAAATTGAGAAAATTATTTTCGTTTCGAGACCTCAGGATTTAACTGAATGCAGCTACGGATTTGTGGATGAACCAACCAGGATATGTGTGAATCCCTTCATTGATAGAATAATGAAGTTGAAGAGGGACCAGGGAAAAATAGACAAGAAGAAGAAGAGAGTTCAAAATATAGAGAGATGATTTGATATCATTATCGTATCTGAACGGAAATGGGATGATTGACGACTTTCTGAAATACAAAACCAACACAAAACACAAAAATACAAGAGTTGAAGAATATAAAGTTTTTGAATGGCTATATCATACCTCAGGTGGAATGATACCGTTTGAGCATATGAGAAAGAGCAAACGACCTTCAACTGAACGACGAATAAAACAGAAAGTAAATGATTGATATGGAAAAGGTTCTAGTTGATTGGGAAGTTAAACTCATGTTATCTGAAGAAAATTCTCAATATCGATTCACCCCTACAAAATGTATAGGTAACGTTAGAATGATTTAGATCTCACAGTTATCAAGGCTTTAAGAGTAATTGCTTTAATCGAATTTGTAAAGATTCCATGGAATTGGTGTTCATTATTCATCCTGTCCTGCTGATATTTCGAAATAAATTCAAAAACTATGATTGTATATCGATTTCGTAGTTAGAATGCTTTGGTATAAAAGACATCGACATTTCTTATGATCTGTGTTGATAATCGAACTAGCCAACCGGTAATTGACTACCAAATGGATCCCAAGAAATACCATGACATTCTCATGGTATATGTTCATTGTTATAGTTGTGACGATTATAATAAATAATGTGCAATATCCAATCAATTCATGACTCCTTTCTAGAAATGGAAAAAAAAATAATAATTCCACATCATTATCCAATGAGACTTGAATAGAGAATCTTGAAGATGGATACATAATTTTTATCAGGAATAGTTAGTATTCAGAATCAAGGTCATCATGAATGTGGACAAGAGAAACATTGGAATACGAACTGTGATAATAAATTTTGAAAGTTCATTAATATTATCCCAGATATTATTATTTCATTTATAGGTATATCATTGATCCATTTTATCAACTGATACTTTCAGGACACACTGGCGGCAATAAGGAACATACTACAACCTAATTTGCTAGTCTAGAGTAAATTATTGAAAGTTGCAGTGTTTCCTTCAATCGATTTTTTTCGAGTTATTTATATAATTGGAATTCTGAACAAGATGAAAATATGAAATCTGATTATATTGAGGTATACTCAATCATGGAGATAAATTATCCATTGAATCAACTTTCGTTTCTTTGTTGAAAAATATTTAACGAAGAATAAGAGGAAACAATGTTTTCGACAACTGAACGAGTACAATGGCTATCCAGATACAATACAAACACAATAATTGGATCCGCTGATCACCTTCAGATTCTGGCTCCGATAGTTATCTCCCTAATGTTTTTCCATTTCACAGTGTTTTTAATTTGGAAACATTGAAGTTTGCATTATTTTTTATAGACATCGGATCATGTCCGAATAAATTCATCATAATGATACCATTTTGTATTCATATTTACCGTGACTTATCAATAATGAACAGTTTGCATTGACCTGTAGTAATATTTTTGAATAAAATCATTGCCTGATAATCAGTTTGATATAAATGAATTCACAAATGTGAGTTACTTCGTATTGAGTGAACTATAAGTGTACATGATATCTATGGGGTAAGTCAAAGCAAATGGGTTTCTAATGATATCAATAGAAATGCCAATCATCATTTTTGTATCAATCTATTCACTGCGAAATATTGATGTTCCTAAAATATCCTTCATGACGATATATTCTTTGAGAATATCTTCGAATAATTGTAATTTTCATAGAAAAAGGTGATTCAAATTCAGTAAGAGACAAGTACTGTATAAGTAGGTTAGGTGTGGAATTTTATACCTCGTATAATCGGATCGATCTATTTTTCAAATATAGAAACCTCCCTTTTCCATGGATCAATATTATTGTGCATGATTAAGATAACTTCGTGAATATTTGTATTCCTGTGAAATTTCAAGTTGTTGAAATATATCTTTATCTATTTTGATTAGGATTGATTTTTGATTCTCCTTTTTGAAACATAAATATCATAACAACAAACTGATCTATGTACGTTGATCTGGTTCCATAAGATTATTTCTGAATATTGGTGTTGCTCTCCATAACATGAAATAAAATGTATCAGAATCGAAAATGTGATTACTTTTTGGACGATGCTGGTTTCATAGTCGAATAACATTATATTTTCCATGATACTGGTCGGTTTCAAAATCATACTTGACAATTCCATCAACGTTTCTGAATTTTTTATCAATTCCATCCAATTAAATCTAGTACACTATAGCCAAGTGAAATATTCAATCATGCTGGTGAAATTCTCCATCAGATTGGAATTAGCAATTTGAATCGAAATTGTTATCTTACAGAATGTTTTCATTATAATGAAAATTTTAGGGCTCTGGTCAGACATATGTCCTAATGTATTCTATGCTTTATCTCTGAAGTGATTTGGGGAGACTAGGAAATAATAATGCTTCCAGCGTCTAAACTATCAATTTGTCTAGCTCGTTTCTGACAGATAAAAAATATCAGCACAATATCGCTTACTGAACATAAAAAGATACATTTTAATGTGATTATCGCATGTTGATTCGCCATTCCATGAACTATATTTCATAATACGATTAAAGGTTCCAAAACATTTTCTAGCACGCACCGAATGAAATGTTTCGAACATCATTGATTCTCTGGGTATTCCATTTCGAATCACCGCATACCTTCATTTCTGGGAACTAGAATTTGTGTATTTCTTAGATCGCTGGAATTCATTTCAATTGTCAATTTGTTTGTTTCAAATAGTTACAAACGATGAGATTCTGAAACCGTTATTGTTTATAGACCTTATAATTGATATATTGCTTGGGAATCCTGAATTTTATCACAATTCCTGATGGTTTGAATAGATCAACCTTCTATGCATATCAAAAGAGTTGAAAATAGTTGGGATAGTCAACTACAATTATAAAGTATCGGGAATAATTTACCTTGGGTATTGGGTTTCATTAGGAATGGAAAGAATGGTTTGCTAGATATTGCTACTACTTGATGAGATGAGTTCAATGGCGAAAACAAAATTGCCTATCGTCTTTTATTTCCGACTTTACGATATATATGATTATCATGGTTGTTAGTGAATTTGTTTTCACATTCTCCAGGCAATTTTTTCCGTTCAATACGTTGGTGTAGAAAAAAAAACCAAAAAAATTGTTCGACCTCCATGGTTGACAAAAGACCGAGACGCATGCCTCCAAAGGGAGAAAACGCCAGCGGTAAAGGCCACAATCTTGCTGTCGGGGAGGACCGAAAGGAAGGAGGGAGTAGTTGCCCTTCAGGCGCAGCCGATAGAGACGTACCTGGGGGGAAGGATTCACCCGAACTTGAATGAGCGTATTTTCACATTTTTGTTGATATTTCTGTTAATATCCATTTTAGCAATATGGTATGCTCATAAAAATCGATAGAAAATGAAATTTTGCGTCGAATGGTGTCGAAATTTTATGGTCATTTCATTCGAAATAAGGAATTTATTGCGATTTGAAATTTCAATTTCCAAAAAGTTAACTGGAATATCAAACACCCTGTTGGATATTTTGGAACACTCTAAAAGATATCTGATTTAACACTCATGTATATACGGAGCTTGAACCTTGAATCTTGAGAATTGAAGATAATATGGACATTTTAGTCAGTCAGTCCATCTGTAAAATTTTTTCTGAAATATGGAATATCTTGAAAACAAATTATAATAGGAAGATAATTCAAAATGCAACAGGTCCAGAAGTTTTCGTAAAATTCGGAAATCACTTCCGGTTTAACCGGAAGTAACAGCGTATTGAAAATATTTTAGGAAAATGGAACTCAGCATCCACCAAAATTTCAAGATGATATCTCTATCAGTTCTCCGGAAACCTCTAATGAACCAATTAGGTGAATCTCCCTGTATACACTTCAACTGGTCCATTAATGTGATGTGCTAAAATTTCAAGATACTCGTATCTCTTTTCATTGTTATATCTTCAATAGCATTTCGAAAATTGCTTAAGATGGTTTCAGTGTGTTTGTATTCTGTTTTTTCGATTGGATTGATTTTTCATTTATTGTTCCATACAGTTTCAGTAATGAATTCACTTGTATTTCTTATATTTCATTTGTATTCATATTGTAAATTTCATTTGCTTGCTTCACTTTTTTGTGGTTTTGTGTGTAATACAATATTTTTTTCATATTTTTCATGGGGATTTCCTGTTGAGTAATATAGAGTATAATGAAAAGAATGATAATAATATTCAATTAAAATTCCTGAATTTATAAGGTATTTTGTGATATATCATTCAAAATATAAAAATAATACTTCCTCTGAGACCATAAAATATCTTCACTTTCATCGAAGAGGAACATATGCAAGACATTTCACATACAATCATTTAGGTAACTCACTTGCAAATTCACGAACAAAAGTAATAACACGAAATACACGAAACAGTCAGTAACCTAGCATTATGATCAATGTTAGATTGTTACCATACTCATTACCAATACTGTCACCTACGCAGTGAGCTCTTCAACGTTTCAGCAAGGCAACCACTGTGCTGTTAAGGCAAATACTGAATAAAAACCAATAAAAACAATAGGAAATCAATCATAATCTTGTTCTGTGTATCGAATTTGCAATCAATTATATGAGCGAATTGTGAATCCAATGTTTATATCCCACACAAAACGTGTATCTCCGATGAAATTTGATTACTTCACACTAATATGATAAATCAATAATTTTTCATATGCAAATAGGATATTCAAATCTTCACATTCCACCCTCGGATCATTTGATTGATTCAAATCTCACACTGATTAATTATATTTCAATATTTACAGGTCGACGCATGTATTGATTATCTGCCTCACTGCCAGTTTAATCACTTCTCAAAGCCATGGCAGATCATTCTGTGTCCATAATAGCACCAAAGCTCTGGCCCAATTTTCAACAACTGACTGTACAAACGTTATTTGCACCAATATGGTTTTGACCAATACAACAAAACTAAGGATGGAAGACCAGAAAAAACCACTATACAGAAGAACTTACATCCAGTTACTCAATATCACTGGAAACTTCACCATCGATACTCTGAAACATTTACCATTCGTCAAGAGTATGCTCATATATCGAAGCGAAGTTGAAATATTCGATACACATCCCCGAAACTTTATTCATCTTCACATAGTGGAGTCCAAGTTTCCTAACATAACGAATGATTTGTTTAAGGAATACGATTCGATTACTTCTCTTGGATTTCACTCCAATCCTGGCCTACACTTTGAAGACAAACCATTTCGAGAACTTCGATTCCTCTGGAACCTTATTATTTATAATCAGTCTCTGCCAAAAATCACTGAGAAATTTCTGGAGACTCAAATCTCTATACAGTTCCTTTTGCTCAATAAAAATGGTCTGACAGATATTGACGAGAATGCCTTCAAATATTCACCTGAATTGAGGGAAATCAACCTTGATGACAATCCCCTACAGGTTTTCACAGCAGATATAAGGTATTTGCATAAACTTGAAAGGCTCTCACTATTGCACACGAATGTGAAAGTGTTTCACGTCACAGAATTCTTTCCTTTAAGGGAGATGCATACTTTGAGTGTGCCTTATCCAGCTGCCATAGATATAAGCGTGCAAGGATTGGCCATAGCATTTCCTAACTTGAGATGTTTCTTCATTGATTCACAAAGTATAACTGGAGATCCTCAGGTGTCGAGTCTGGAAAAATTCAGACTCGCTGGACTCCGTATCGGTAATGTGAAAAGCTCCTTGAATACTTCTATATATTTTGGAGCACGGCTATATACATATTCACCAGAGCCAATCAGGGGAGATTCTGTAGCTGTCACTTGTACTAGATAGTGAATACTGTTTAGGAATGTGATGGGTCAGTAGCGATGGAATCACTATTCAGTGATTATGTATTCAATAATGATGTATTCATATCGTATTTGTGAAATCAATATGTGTTCACAATTCCTTGAATAAAGGCTTTATGCATCAAAAATCAAACTCAGACCGAAGAAATAATAAATATTTAATTTTTCACCCACATTTGGGATTATTGACTTTTATCCTTAGTTAAAGTCTCGATTATCATCGATTCATGCTGTTTAGATTCAAAAACATAAAAATTGAATTGTTGTGAGAAAAATATTATTGAGATTCGGAAATCGGCGTTCTTCAACTATTTGGAGGAGACACAAGAACTAAGGTGCTCTGTCAATGACAAGAACATCGCAATTCCGAACAGGTTTTTCCACCAAGTTAGTGTCCGAATTTTCGAATTGACAATATGAATCAACAAAAACAAACACAGATACTTATAGTTCTCACTCAGCTAGCAACTCTCTCTATATTCGTGAGAAATGTGTAGTGCCATTTCATGCTCGTTGTACAATGTGCTATTGTCACATTTGAGTTCCCTGTTTCATTATTATGCTCACATTATGTTGCGACAACAGCGAGAACAATATCACACTCAATTTCTGGCATAATACCAGTGAAGCATGAACATATGAACATCATATTTTGATATCCGCAAACTTCCTCGCTAGAAAATGGAGTTATAATCAAGCCATCCGACTTCTTGCGCTAGAGTCACGTGACTTCCTGTACAGTTGGAGCTCATTGAGCCACTAATCAGAGGTTGACTATATCCTCACCGCAGAGCTCCCATGAAATTCCCTGTTTGAGATTACAATGAAGTTTATTATCCGAAATATCAACTGTATCGGCACATATTCAGGAATGACCCATTAACTATTACACCATACAATATAAATATTGACCAAAAGAGTTAATGAGCAGTATGCGGGATCATCAATATAATGGTGAAAAGTGATAAATAGTAATTGAGCATCAGGTTTCTAATGGAAACGAATTCTTATTCAGGAGTCGTCTTCAAATATATCATTCATTCCGTGTTCGACCTGTGGTATGAAAACCGTAGAGAAAGTGTACCTAGAATATTGCCTTATGAGAAGCTCCCAATATTCAGGTGTAGCATTGAAGGAATCGAGGAGTAATCCAGTTCGACGAAATAATGAAGGCAGGAAACAGACAACTCTGATAGTTGCAGACACTACTCAGATATACAAACAATTCAACAGAAATACGAAGTTTGAATATACAAGGCAGGAATCTCACCAGTAGCTATCTACGAAGCAGATTCAAAGAAGAAGGAAAACTGATGATATTCAAAATGATAATATTGAGAAAGATTCTGGGACAACAATAACGAAAAAAGAAGAATAATGTAAATGAAATAAGATATAGAATGAAACAAATTCGTTAAAAGCTTGATTCGGAAGAACGCATTTTTCTACCTACGCTTGTAATAGTCAATATTCCATTGATAATAATGTAATTCATAAAAATTACAAAATTACAAGGACCAACTGAACCTAAAAACTATTGAAACGAGTGTTCAAATTGCAAGCGATTCACTTCTTGATAATATGCAAGGCGATGTTGAAACTCCTACAAAACGTTTTTAAAGGTTGATTAAATCAATTTCAGTCCTAATTATTTCAGTTAATCAATAGTATTAGGTCAGTTATAGTAAATTTAGGACGCATTACGCACGACATGTACGTGAATACCTAAAAAATATACGAGATACTAGAGACCTGCAGGAAAAGATATTCAAAAATTTTTATATATTCACATATCGTCTATCTCAAAACATGGAATTGGTTTCAGTTGAATTCATCACCCAATATAGCAACCAACCTAGAGGAATAATTCCAGGCAAGAATTCGATCAACCGGATATAAATTGTATTTTCCCTCGACACGTTTCAATGTCTACAGGAAGCAGTACCCATTGTGTACGAACTACTAATAATATAGGATGATTACTAGTTCGATATTCATTAGAGTCAGCCTATCTACAGAAGTGCTGCAATATCCTTCCTACAACAATGTAACTTCGACGGGTATACACAGAGCATTATTAGATCCCCCAATGTGAATGTAGCTGCTGTGCTATAGAGAAACATATCGGAGCAGGAATATGGATGGATAATAATTCATATATATACAACGTGGTTCACATCACTTGCTCCTATACCTTATCTCAGGAAGTTGAACACTGATGAAAAGAGAAGAATTCAAAAAAATGCTTGATTCAAAGTATCCTTCTTCAATACTATGAATGAATGTACGTTTTATCGTGATGTAAGCTTTCCTTAATGGACACATTATTGTTTTCATGAAGGAATTAATTTATGTGTTTTTTTGTAAAGTAAATAAGTACCTACTATGAAAGTTATCGAAACTCAAATTCTTCAAGAGTAAGAGTAGGTATAGTTTGTTTACTGACGGCATTTGTTACTTTTATGCAACTGTCTGTATGCTATTTCGAGATTTCAGAATACGTATTTATTGTTTCCCATTTCCCAATCAAGATAATTATCACTCTCATTATAATAATTATTATTATGGAACGCTTTCTGAATATTCAATATCTTTGTTTGCCTGATTCAGAGTGGTTTTTCATCAACAAGAGATATAAAACTAATTATTCAGTTTCTCAGATAAACGAACAAGTTTAAAAAAAAAGTACTTGAAAAATATGATTATTTCCACACTGACACAGGAGTTCTCAATTATTGAGATATTCTAGCATAAAAAATCTTCACCCCCACTCGTTTACTATGAATGTCAAAATTCATTTTTGAATCATTCACCAATAGCCCAAGTCATTATTTGATGAAAACTAGAACGAATGTATGCGCTTGCTCGAAATGATCACAAACTAAATTTCAAACAAACATAGAGACTGTACTTTTCTTTTGTAGAGAAGTTTTCCTGTACCTTGAATCCTTGTTTTTTCGCTATGAAAATACGAATATTTATCTTCATTCAGTTCGTTTCTGTTTTTAATTGATAGGCCTATTACCGCCGATTCCAGTATAATCGGTTTCACGAGTTTCTGCTTCCCACGGCGGAAGTTACTTATTCGGTGAATTTTCTTTGGAGAAAGTGTGAAGAATTAAAATTTGGTACTCTTGTGGTCTATATTTTGGCCAATGTGTTCAGTTCATACTCGAAAATTTTGATTGAAGGAACAAATCTTTGATTTTATTCATTGTACCAAGCTGATGCTTTCCATCCTTGAAAGTTAATTATTTGTTATGTCAACGAATAATCTCTTGAGGTTTTTTCATAGGAAATAAATTAAAGGTTGATTGGCACGGAATCATAAAATTCGGATGCATATAAGATTTTAGGTGTTACCATACAGTGGTGCCATGTATCTAGTGGGTTCAATATTTCTGACATATCATTATAAGAAAACACAAAACTGATAGCAATTTTTCATTGAAGTTCACTGATTTTTCACAACTTTATATTTATAAGGACCCTGAAATGAAGTAGGCAATATTCGCAATCTATAAAAATGCATCTGAGCTTTCGTTTTTATCAAATTCATAAAATAAAAAATATAGAAAGCGATGAAAATGCCAATGTTTAGTAGAAAAATAATGAAATTTTCTACAAGTGAAACGACGTTGTCTATTCAATTCGATCAATTCAGAAATGGTAGAGAATGGAGCTTCAGAGAAATTTGAATTATCTGATATGATAAAAACTGTATTGCATATTCAAGAATTCAAACCATGGATTTGAGCTACAGGTATCTATAGGGAATTGACTGGTTAATAATCTATTATTCACAATAAAGCATAGTTCGCGAATTGGTGTGTTGTGTTCCGCATAGTTACATGATCTATGCACCATATGAGATTTACATATTTCATTCATGACCGTGCTCAAATGCCCCAGAGGATCGAAGTATTCGCAGTATGCTACTCTAGCCTCATATCAATTATCTACATGAATTTATGATCAGTGGTGTCGTTGTGATACATGCACAGGGTCGGTTTCATGAATTGAAAAACAATAAAATCAATTAATCATATATTATTATGTTATTTCATCAGTGAAAGGTTTGATAAAAAAGCATTCATAATGTTCAATTATTGAAAAATAATACCGAATGCAAGTGTACACATGAAATGAAATTTCGGAATTTATGTAAAAAACACAATATTTATTTTAGTATGCCATGTTGAATTGTCGTATTGTACAATTTTCATCGGAACATTTTCTTCATTAAACTTATGTTGTCAACTCAATAGTCATGAAGCTCAATACTATTTTTCACTGAATTTCTAGAAATGATTCTTTTGCAAACAATAGCTAGGTATTTTCTATTGGATCCCTACTAACTTTCGCATAAATAATTCGTATAAGAAATCGATGGAACAGAACATTTTTTCCAATGGATATCCCACGTCGCAAACTTTTCGAACAATGAAAGTTACCAACTAACCAAAAATCTTGAGGGTCTATCTTTATACAATCCTTTCATATGTTGAAATATTATTCTCACATGTGATAAGAGTTATGTTCAACTTCTTCGTGAACATTTTATATCGTATTTTTTGAATCTGTTGCTACTACTCCATACACTCCAAATACAAAACAGTAGAAATCTTCTTGCATTGAAATGTCCACACAAAAGCCACATTTTCCGCTGGAAGGAAAATCAATGACGGGGTCCGCACAATGGGGAATACTGACAGATCTAAATGGAAATTATTCCAAGAAAACACGTCCCGATAGATAAATGTATAGCTGAGCAGTGAATGAAGAAAGTTTTATAAAATGTGAAAAAAATTCCCGTGATTCTGCATTTTGCAATATATATTCGGAAGAATTCCCATTTGTATCTCAACAAAAACATATCGTACATTCACTGATGCTTTCCAAAGTAATGCAGATTGTCTGTCATGATTCCATTTTCTTCGCTTCGCTACTTCTTGTTCAATATTATAGGAATTCGTCCATATTCTGCTATTATTAAACACATTACTTATAGTTCATTTTATATTTCAGTCGAGGAAAAACGGACTTTGAGTATGAATTATACAATGAATAATTTTTGATTCTAAGTCGCACGAATCACATAACTTTTCGTGTTCTTTCAATAACTCTTCAGGAAACAAGATTTTTTCAGTCGCATTCCACATATTAACATTTCACCTTTTAACAATCACTCGGTACTTCAAATTCATGAGATGTGCATCTCTCCGAATGTATCGCATTTTGTAACAATCATAAAAGTTCCTCTGTTGTCATGTGGCACTTTGCGAAAATCTCTTCCTAAAAGGTGAGGATGTTCTTGATGACGCATATTCCTCACATCAAATTTTCAATTATTTCAGATCGCCCAGATAGCGGCATCTCCTTTCCATTAGTGCAAAACATTGAAATATGATCTGCAGTGAGTTTCATCTCTAAATTCAAAGAATCTACTAATTGTACATTCTTCGGAAAAAATGTATAAATCAACCGGAACTTTTATTCTTGTCCTATGAAGATAAAAATGAGAGTGAAACTGAAGGAACGAATTGACCTGTTCAGAAAATCTCCCCATGGAATTACTTTGTTGATGACCATGGAAGAGTGCATCATGAAATTCCATTAATTCTATTGAAAATATTATTTCAATCAAGCAATACCTGAAATCTTCTAATAGTTGTATTATTTTCGAAACTGCTTCAGTACACAACATGACGTTGATTATTCAACGAATTCTAGAAAAACGGATTTTGCAAAATATGCAAGACATACCTTTTTCGATATCATAACCAATTTATGACATATTGTAGCTGTGAAGTATTCTTCGGATAAAATGCAACCAGATGTAATGTGTCAAGTAATGAAAAACAATAGCCAGACTGTTCACAGTAAGGCACAAAAATGCGACGCAAAGAAAAAATGGATGAAAGATGAATTTCAATTCTGCTGAACAGATGAATTTCAAGTAGTTTGAGAGTACATTCGCGAACTCAATCACCGTCTAGCACGCTCTGTGACGTATACACATATTGAGGCTCAGAAGTAATTGTTGTTTGAGTTCGAATTATGTACGGTTTGAGTCATATATGCTTATGCGACATGGTATACCACCCTCTTTGTAGATTCACGATTTCGCCATCAGGTGTCTTATAAACTTCTGGAGTCGCTAATCTTTACAAATGTCTGAATAATACTAGGACCATGACTCATTATCAATCAATCAAGAACTACCATTGGTGCTTGAGACTCGATTAAAAGAAAATAAAATTGATTTCACAAATCACAAAACGCCGCAGTGTCACAATAATTCCATTGAAACTGATGTTTACCGAGTCAATTACAGTTGAAAACGTGAGTATTTTGGTGCAGCAATCCTTAGCAGACAGAGGAAATCGTCTACCTCAAGGCAGAAGTTTAGAATGGGATAGACTCGGTAACCTTCTTTGTGAATTTTTTTGTTCCAGTGATTTTGAAATAGAGCTGATATGAGAATTATATCGCAACACAAGATACCCCAATGAATTCTAAGATATATGGTGTGTCTAGAAAAAAACAAATTCGAAAAGAAAACCTAAGCTCGTGTATCAAATATCAATAGATCACAATCTTTCTGAAGAAGCTGTGGGTCTCACAAGAAAGTTTGTAGATAGCATGTCACCAACTTCCAGAAGCCGGCATATTATTGATCACAAAATTTAAATCCAGTGGACGAAGAGAAATTCTACAGTACAGATAACAACAGCTATGTGATAATTAATGTTTATCATCAGGGATAATACACCTGGGGCTATCGCTTTTAGAGAATGCATTCCTGTGACACTAACGCATCATTGAATTAGAACCTTTGTTAATATATTGTTGATTATAAACTTATTACATCCTGTCAACTGCACTTGTATCATCGTTATATACGCAATGGATGGAACAATTTATCGGAAAGCTAGCAATAATGTCATCGATAATATGTGGTAATTTGCGGATATCAGTGAATAAAAGGATCGGTTACAATAGAGATATTGTTTGATGAACACGATAAATATGGACAAGAATTGAAATATGTACAAAAGTGTTGATGAATGATATGAGTTGAACATTAGCTTTGCAAATTTCACATAATAGTTTCGAGAAATGATTGGATTTATTGAATTATTTGGAAATGAAACTTCACAGAGATATGTCTCTGAAATTATACTTGTTTTAGAAACATTTTTCGGATACTCAATGTGCTCATTATTCTTACGATGTTCGTACTTCAGTTTATTGATCAATCAAGTTTTGGAGTTTATTCAAGAGAGAAAAAAAATTGTGACAGCTAGTCAATTATATGGTTCCATAGGGCATAGGCATAGGCATAGGCAAATTATCAACTTGAACATTCGACGGACACAATTCAAATCAACAGAAAAGAAATGTTTGGAGTTGCTTATCCTCCAAACATAAAAGACATTTTCATTTTTTGACGTGAAGCAAATGAATATATTCACAAAAATTCAATTACTATTGAAGAATTCAAATGGAAGGAATTGTCTTATATGTTTCAAATCAGAAAATTGAAGTATGGCAGTGATGTCATAATTATTGATGCCTAAATGAAATTACATGAGTGAAACAATAACAATTCCTATTTGGCACGAATATGTTATCAAATGTGTCATAACTATCTTCATTTCATAATTCCTCAAATATAAACAGTATTGTCTTCGTTTACGTATCCAATCGAATTTCCTAAAATATAACATCAACGCAAAGCAGCATCAGATTTCTCTCTGGATATTCCTCTCTCGAAACGTGCTCCAATTCATTATCAACTGTAGATGAGAGCAATTAGAACGTCGAGGAAGGGCCGAATCGGGAGAATTGACCATTATACGCCTTTGAATAGCACATAATTATCTGAAATTGAAATGAGCTGGGCTCGCGAAGGAACGAAGATTTTATTTCAGATATAAAAAGAACAGCATCAGCCATGTATGAGCGTAAAGGGAATCCATTTCGTGAAGTTCAATCAATAAACTCGTAAGACTTACCTTTGCTATATTCAACGCTTGTTCGATTCACCAAGATTTTTTAACGTCCAACTGAAGCTTTTCATGAGGATAAAAGAGGAGAATTATCACGAAAATAAAAATTCATTCATTAAAACTTCTTATGAAGAAAAAATCAAAATTGAATCCAATCTTCATTTCACTACAGCTATTCCTCATGAAAACTAACACCCTGTCAATCAATCGAATATTCGAAAAATACGTACTAACTCAACTCCAAACTCCGTCTGAAGTTGCTTGAAAACTCAATAGAATTTTGGAAGTCAGACTGTACTTAGCCTGATACCAGGAGACGCAGATTACAAGGTGAAGAACTACATTCCCATCAGTTGGAATATCAAGATCATGATTGGGGTCGTGATAGGACACTTCAGCTGAAATATAAACTCATAAGGAGAGTGAAAAGTTTAACACATATTGTTTGCGATTCGAATGATCTGTGTTGACTTGAGATGTCATTCTGTAGAACGCGGAATACGCAGACGGAAACAGCAGACGATCGACAGCATTTGCTGTCAAATTGCTATTACCATTGTGTAGATTTTAAAATCGGCAGTTGTCACGGCAGTTACGTAGCAGCTTTGCTGATTTTCGAAGCCAATCAGAAACTTGTGACGGCTCAATAATGTCCACCTGTTACTTGCACAACATATTACGAGATGGTTATTTTGAACATTCGTTGATTTCAGGATATCACTAACTTGAAGAAGAAATACTGACCAGAATGGCGAGTGAAATCAATAGAATTGTTCTCGAGTAGGTGAGATATCTTGACAAAAAAATATTTTCAATCATACAAAATAATAAGTTTCATACATATAGTGATCACATAAAGGTTTAAACAAATTCGTTGAAAGCTTGATTCGGCCGTTGGGGATATAAGGTCTGATATGTCGATTTTCTTTTTCAATTGCTCATTTTTTGGTGTTCTCATATTTTTTATATTTTTGAGTTAATATCGATCGTTATCATCGATAATAATGTAATTCAGAGAAATGCCAATAGAACCGAATAAACCCACAAAATATTGAAATGAGTGCTCAAATTGCAAGCCATTTGTTTGAAGGCTATGTTGAAACTCTTGCAAAACATTATCAATGGTATCAGCGTTAGTTGAATCAATTTCGAGTACCAGTTCATCAATAGTATTAAATCTGTTAACGTGAAATTTTGACTTGGGGTATCCCGACAAAAAAAATCTAATGGGGTTAGATCAGGAGATCTAGCTGGCCACTCTGAAAATCGTCGTCTGTCAATCCATCTTTTGGGATGAATATTATTTAGGTATTCACACGCATGTCGTGCCTAATACGGTGGCTCTGTACCCACATCATCAGAATCCTCAGCTACCGGACTATCCACTATGATTTCAGCATGATGGAGCGCCACACCATATGGATATCGATTTGGAGAAGATGAATAGGAAATTTGTTTCCTTGAAAATATGATGAAGTATTCATTCCTTACAAAAATATGACGATAATAATGAATATACTTATTGAAAGCAAATAAAATTACGAGTCAGTCAGGTTTTTCAGTCTAATCTATGTTTTCAATTTTCTGCCTTTTCATATAGAAGGTATATAATGTCGTTTGCGTTTTCTTTTCGCGTTCAGTTAGAACTTGATGGGTCGTTAAAACATCTTTCTTTTGAAATCCTCTATTGGAAAGTATCGAAAAAACTCATTCAATGTTACTAACCAAAAATTTTAATTCCATTCAGTATGATATCAATTAAGGATTGAATAATCATTATCTACTTGAAGAGGTATTGGAAAGGTATCGTGGTAGATGGATTGGAAGACGAGCTTTGGATATTTTGTGAGGGTACCTTGAATCGAAGGTTTACGCCACCAAACCTGACAACATTGATGTTTCAGAACAACATATTTTCGTAGAATGTAAGGCTGTTTCCGCAGAATCTGTTATATCAATCACACTTGTACGTGACATCAGTAGATTATCTCTCTATGAGATAGCGTGTTGCTTAGTATCAAATATCAGTAGCAGTCGAATATTGGAATCGATTTCATTGAAATAGATACTTCCAAGCAAACCTGATGTTCCAAATAATCGGTCTTGAAAAATAATGATGAATTGACCTAATAGATTAGTTTTCATGATTAACTAGAGCATCGCTACCAAGTCTGTGTTTGAGTGAATATGAAACAACTTTTTTCGTTTCACGATTTTATGGTGCGTCAAGTTGCGGAACAGTGGAAATGTACGTTTTTGTGGTCCGCACATTGGAAATCACAAATCAGTGGGGAGCTAGGCAGCGGAAATCTAGCTAATTGGTTCATATTGAGATTGGATTAGAAGTTAGGAATTTGTGTGATACACCATGTCATCCGAGAATTTTTCCACTTGAACACACGTTACACACGTCAGAGGGCTACTTTTTACACGAATCTTTATTCTCTTCTACGTTTGGTATTCTCATTCAATATGAACACATACCAAACCAAAAAGATGAACTATCATGGATTTTTATTCATTAAGTCAACTCATAGTTGATTTGAAATGACAGAATTCGAATGATCGGATTAGGTACGAATCAACACCTTGTAAATACAAAACGATGTTTTCTCCGTACGATGATACCTGTTCAACCCAGAAACACCCCGAGTATAATTATTCCTCCAATCCCATTTGTAAATTCCAAATTGGCGTGAAACTCTCAGCATGATTGCTATTTGTTGAGAACTATCAAGGATTCGGTATTATATCAAAACTTTCGATGGAAGTTTTCTAATTAACAGTCGTGATTGTATTAGTTTTGAAGGATTCAGAGGTACAGCACAGTTCTGAATATGAATTGATAATGTCTCGTTGAATTACGTGGACTCAAATTGCGATAAGCAATTATAAATCTAACTGATAAAATCTGCTGACTTTATACTATCTCTACAATTATATTAATTGAAGTATAGTATAAAGATTTGCATAACAAGGTGGGGTATGATGCAAGAATGATACTTCTCACCAAGTTTTGTTTAGTTAGTTTTCTTCACCCAACTCACAGTGGGCTGTTAAGAATATACATTTGGTGGAGACAAAAATATCATTTGATTCAAACAATACGTCCACTATATGTAATAAATATGGAACTCAGAACGGGCGTTATATAATTTGCTCAAATATAAACAGAGCCAATTTGATCACATGAACCTAGTTCCCTAAGTGCTGGAATGACAGCTGAAGGGCGGTAACCTAATTAGGCCTATCCCATCTTGAACAATTCCTTCAACATTACTTGTATCTCTTTTAGGTACATATCTGGACGTATTTTCAGAGCGTCACTAAGAATCAAGAAATATACGTCGGTCATCGTCATTGACTTTTAGTAATATCACCGCATGAAGACTCGATTCTACAGGGTGATTCACTTAAGTGATATATTAGAGGTGTATGGAGAATTAACAGAAATATTAACTTGAAATTTTGGTACTTCTCTCATTTTCGAATTCTATGTAGAATTCTGGACAAGTTGCATTCTGAATCACTGAATCATCATGATTTGTTTTCAAGATATTCCATTTTTCGAATAATTCTCACACATGGACTGACTAACTAAAATGTCTGTATTATCTACAATTTTCATGATGAAAAGTTCAATCTCTCTCCAATCTCTCTATACACTTCAATGAAAGAGTATCCTATGTAATGTAATTGTGTAATATTTCTAACACAATGGGTCTGGGTCAAAAAGTGTGAAATTTTCGTGGTTTCTGAAATTTCCAAAAAGTGAACTAAAATATCGAACAGCCTGTTGAATATTTTGGAACACTGTTAGGGGCACCTGATAGGATACTTATTAATTGATGTGTAAGTCGATATTACTTCCAGTTTAACCAAAACTAACAGCGTGTTGAAAATATTTTAGGGTAATAGATCACATTGAGCTGTAGCTGCCACCAAAATTTCAAGTTGATATATCTGTTAGTTCTCCATAAACCCCTGATGAATCCGTTAGGCCAATCAGCCTGTATATCAGAATTCGAAAGAAAACTATCGTAGTACTTACTCAATCTGCGTTGAAATAAATCCGCCATGCAAATACGAGATACTATTAAATAATACTATTAAATAATCCCAAATTCAGATGTATCAAATCTTGTTGGATAAACTTCGCTTTCCAACAGTTAATTCATCATCTAGGAGATATGACAGTTTTATTGCTTGGTTAGGGAATTTATGCGCACGTTATCGCGATATGAACAGCTTGAGAAATGGGAGTTAATTTGCAGATATTCATCGAGAAGCGAGTAAGAAACAATCTGTGGGATTGGATTCAACCAAGTTTTGACGCATTGCCTCTGAATTTTCAGGAGCGGCAGTTGGATTTTATATGCATTGAGAACACGACAAGATATCGTTTGGATGTGGCTTGATCGAAAGAAGGGAGGGGAGGAATATGACCTTCGAATCAAGTCAAACGTATAGTTCTTCAGAAGCCTACTACAAAAAGGAAATTGGGGATGCTAATAGAAATACACGTCTATGAATTTGACCATCTTTTTTATTTATTTTTCATATTAAACTTCCCACGAAAGGAGATCTCTGCAGAAACAAATCTAAATAAGATGAAAAAAACTCATCCAGAAATGCATGCTCAATTGATATTATATTAAGCGAATGATCACTTCTCCTTCGCCATATTGTGGTCATTTCGAGCGCTTCCTAGCGGGTCAATTTTGAAATCTCAGATTGCTTTATTTTCATAAAACTCACTTATTGAAACTGACAACTTTTCGTGAAGCAATACAATTTCAATAATTCTCATGAAGAATATCTTTCATAATACCAATAACTTATATAGAATGTGACTTTTCATCCAACGAAACCTCATTCATATGCTTTTATTCTGACGAGGATTTGTATGAAACAATTGAACTACACAATTAATGTCCTCGACTCCTTCCTTGGATATAATACGGAATTCAAGTCAAGTACGAATTTTTTTCATCTGGATGCCTCTGCGGTGATGAAAGAATTCACCGTTCTCCATAGTCCCCGGAATTAATTTTGAATAATGAATATGGAGAGGGTATTTTCTCATTTTGTTATCACACTTTGCGTCTCTTATGAACTCATTATTTTAACATTCCGGCGGAAATTGTCGTAAAAAAGCTTTCGGTTATGTTCGAGGATATATTATCATGCTATTTACTTTTTGCAGAATTCAGGAGAGACAATGTGAAATATTTCTACGAATTCTTTAGAGCTATGCGTTCTCAATTAGTGATGTTCTGAATTTTCATTCGAGTATTCTGTACACAACAGAGGTTGATGTTTTCATAAATTCAATATAGCCTGTGAGGAAAAAAACTCTGGTATATAATTTCGTTTGTTCAGTTATATGTTTTTTTTTCGACTAGTCACATTCTCTACTACATTTTTACTGTTCGAGTCGAAAGTTCATTATTACTAATTCTAATTGCAGTACCCCTAATTTGATGATAACTTTGAAAAAAATGCATTAATTTGTGTATGGATGTTATAGTTATACTTGTTTTACTATATGAATGAATTGAGGGATACTGAATAACACATTTCTTTGATTTCCGCTTCAACAACGGTGATCAATTAATAGACGAAGTTTTTCGCCGTAGCCAGCTAGATTCCCTGATCTAACCACACTTGGTACTGAACTAAACCTTTTATTGCAGTACTGAATACACAATCATCACTTTCCATCTCAATACCAAAATACACTGAACACCATTGTAGACTCTAATCTTTCATGCAAGTGTGTAGGAAGTTTGGAACCTAAAGACTTTGATGTGATGTGGTTCAAGCTGGCCGATACCAAACTGACCAAATTCCTTTGGTGCCTTTACCTCTCACCTAATGAACCTTCTTATAACAACCTCTTTGAATTTTTATCACTCAAACTGGACTTCATTCAAGAGAATCATCCGACAGCAAAGATTGTGATCTTGGGAGACTTCAATGTACATAACGCAGCCTGGCTGAAATTCTCCAACAAAACAGACGATGCAGGTCGTCAAACTGAGGCCTTCGCCATCACGTATGGTCTTGAACAACTTATCGAGCTACCAACCCGCATCCCGGATGTCATTTACCAGTCTGCCAATACTCTGGATCTTTTCCTCACCACCAACCCTTATTTTCATAGAGTAAAAGTTTGTGCCCCACTTGGAAACTCTGACCACACCCTCATCTCTTGCTCCTGCTCTTTCAATGTACCATCGAGCAGCACATTACCGCCCCGTCACATGTGGCATTATAACTCGGCCGACTGGGAAAGTCTTCTTATGTTTTTCTCAGCGTTTCCATGGTAGAGGGTTTGTTTTTCCTCAGAGGATCCAACACGATGTGCAGAGTCCATTTGTGAAATCATCGTGTTGGGGATGCAAACTTACATACCGAACACCGCAAGGAGAACATTTTCCAATAAGACCTGGTTCAGCGGAAGCTGCTCTAAAGCTGTCGCTACCAAACAAGCAGCATTTCATCGATGGTAGAAAAATCCGAGCCCTGAGACTAGAGCAGTATATGTAGAGGCTAGAAACATATGCAATGAGACAATCAAGCATTCGAAAGATGCTCACAATGCCAAAATAAGATCAAAACTAGTTGAATGTCCTAACGGATCCCGTTCATTCTGGTCTTTCGCCAAAGCTGTGGGGAAAAATTTCACTTCCAGCTCGTTTCCTCCTCTAACCAAGGAAGATGGAACACTAGCCACGACTGCCCAGGAAAAAGCCAACATTTTTGCCCATTTAATTGCTGGCGATTCCTCTCTGGATTCATAGGGAAAGCAATCCCCGAACATTACACCTATTGACAGTCACATACCCGAGATCACATTTCGCCAACGAACTATCCGAAAGATTTTGTTGGGTCTCAACACCGGCAAGGCCTGTGAATCTGACGTAATCCCACCTATTGTTCTCAAGAAATGTGCCGCAGAACTAACACCTATTCTTTGCAAGTTATTTAACCACTCTTACAAATTGGGAATATTTCCGTCCAAATGGAAAATCGCAAGAGTACAACCAGTCCCCAAAAAAGGCAAAAAGACCCTACCTAGCAACTACAGACCTATCGCACTGTTGTCTATTATTTCAAAGGTCATGGAAAAAGCCATTAACATCGAGCTCATGAAGTATTTGGAAAAGTCAGGAATCATCGAAGATAGGCAATATGGTTTCCGTCAACAAAGATCAACTGGTGACCTGCTTGCTTACGTCTCACATATATGGCAGCTATCTATGGAGAAATATGGTGAAACATTAGCCGTTGCGCTAGATATCTCCAAGGCATTCGATCGAGTCTGGCACCAGGGACTCCTCGCCAAGCTTCCATCTTATGGCTTGCCTCCTCAGCTATGTTTTCTGCCAACTAGTTTTCTCTCAGGCAGATCACTCCATGTGGTGGTCGATGGAGTTTCATTTGACTCTCTAATTATAAATGCTGGTGTTCCGCAGGGATCAATTCTATCACCAACACTGTTTCTGCTCCACATCAATGATCTGTTGGAGGCAACTTCATGCCCAGTACACAGCTTCGCGGATGATAGTACCCTCCACACTGCCTTCTCTTCCAGGGCTCCAATACCAGCCCGCCAAATCAAAAACGAACGAGGAAGAAATGTTAACAACATAAATATGGATTCAGCAACAATTCTCGAATGGGGATCCAAAAACTTAGTGGATTTGAATGCAAACAAAACACAAGCATGTCTTTTCTCCAAAAAAGCCGACCTCACAATGCCCAACATAAACTTGTCAGAGGTGACCATACCTTTGAAGTCATCCATCTCGATGCTTGGTATAACTATCAGCAATAACCTTCCTTGGGGAAGTCACGTGAGATCGATTGCTAAAAGTGCATCCCAAAAACTTGGTTTTCTGTTTCGTGCCAGGAGCTATTTCACTTTCAGTCAGCTGCTCTCGATCTATAAGGCACAAATCCGACCTGTCCTGGAATACTGTTTCCATATATGGAGTGCAGCACCTAAACATATCCTGAAGCTGTTGAATTCTTTCCAAAAAAGGGCAATTCGTCTCGTCGGTGATGCTTTGCTTACTAACTCGCTCACTTCTCTGGAACACCGTAGAAGGGTTGGCGATCTATCTCTATTCTATAGATATCTTCATAGGCGATGCTCTTCTGAGATATCGACAATCGTTCCTCCTTTGGCGGTCTCTTCGAGGTTAACCCGTCAAGTCCAGTCTTCACACCCCTTTGTGGTTAATTTGGTGACCTGCAGAACATCTCTTTTCAAAGACTCGTTTATCCAACGAACAGCGAGGCTCTGGAACACATTACCCAGGGAGGTGTTCCCCGAGGCATATGACCTTCAGAAATTTAAAAAGAACACCAATTCCTACCTCCTTTCCCTTGCTTCTCAAGATGTTCTCTAAACATTACAGGATGTCTCCTTTCGTAAGAAGTTTCATATGAAAAAAAATACAATATTTCACAATCAAAATAAAACTGACAGTATCTGCAATGTATCTGCCTCATGTAGCAAAAACGCAAATTTCGCTATTATTCTAGTCTGTTCTAGATCAGTCAGGTAGCCGCTTATCACATTATTCTGGTTAAGAATATGTCTGTATGTGTATCGCTTATTGCCAAGGATGACATATTCTAAAGAAAAAATAGCTACTTTGATGGTTGTTGCCATGATATAAGAAACATGGTATGCTATTGCGCATTGGGAGAGAGATGAAAGAGCGTCTCTCTCGCACAATGT
Source organism: Plagiodera versicolora (assembly GCA_037013635.1). Taxonomy (NCBI): domain Eukaryota; kingdom Metazoa; phylum Arthropoda; class Insecta; order Coleoptera; family Chrysomelidae; genus Plagiodera; species Plagiodera versicolora. Next base: position 9,795,077 of record CM072983.1, on the reverse strand, counting down.
GACGTCATGTGGGGAGCAAAACGGGGCATTTAGTTAGGAGATTCATTGAAATTCACTCAATTTTAGATGGGAAGAATATAAGCATGGGAACAGGATAATTGAAGGGAAATCAAGTGAAATGAATAATATAAATGATTCCAAAACAGAAATATTCGATTAATAAGACCTGTTTGAATCTGAGCTCTTTTTTCAAAACAGTATCATTTCAGTATTTAATGCATATTTTTCGATTTTTTGATAAAAAACGATTTCAAATATGCTCCAAACGATTACATTGAACTCAATAATGGAGAATTGTCAAGTAATATCTCTTTGTAATAATCTGTACATATGCGTTCGCTTGAAAAAATCTCGTTTATTATTTTTGAGCGCTCCTCCTTGGACGCTATCGCATTTCATCTAAATTTGGGTATTTTTTGAATGTTGGGCCGAAAACGATCTCAAACAATTACATTGAACGAATTCAATTAAAATTCCTTGGAAGAATATTGGAATAGAAATTTGCACTCTATTTGTAAAATTACGATACTACGGTTTACGCAAAATTTTGCGAGGACATGGAAATTTTTAATAATTCGACACAAAAACAAAGCGCCTAGTTTAGCAGAAAATTCATTTTGGAATTCAAGGTATCAATAATATAATTAGTTCGATATGATAATTTCGCTCCCAAAGGAATAATCGTATCATGAAATAAGAAAATATTGATTGAAAATGATCTATGTTAACTCTGTGTATTAATTGATTCTCCGGCATGCAGTAATCCATTGCTTCGCCACATCTTCATTATTTGGGAATCTAAAGTATCTAACGTCTGTTCCCTTCGTCTTTCGACTATAATTTTTACAAGTAGCTACCGCGCAACCCGGAAAATTTCATTTTAGAAACTTTAGAGATGTCCAATACGTCAAGATTGAACTGAAAGGTTCCAGAAACGCCACTAAAATGCTGTAAACTTTTCAAATTAACGTATTTTACCTGCTAAATCACATTGTTTTGCTCCCCTCGTGACGTCATGTGCGAATACAGACGAAAATAAGAAAATTTAGTAGCATACCTGTGTTCTTATATCATGGTTATTACTATAAAATGACAGCAGCACAGATTCCGATGAGCTGTCACAACTATCTTCCCTTGATAAATATACTATGATCATAATTCACTGAATATTTTTGAATATGTTTTTGTCTTTGTCAGAATCATTGATCGACTCTTTCATTAAGCAATAAAAACGTAAATAATTTAATGTGATACAAATACCAATTACACTTTTCTGTACGATAAACAGTTCAATTAAACTAATGAAGACTCGATGCAGTTATAAGATCCACAGATTTTCCATTGCGAGTCAGTTCACCAAACTCGATTGAAATATTTCATTACATTCTCGACATCATTCATTGTGAGGCTTTGTTCATTTACAAAGGCCCCGCGATACAATGGCACAAATCTCTCACGAGCACAACAAAGTTAGTATAATTATGGCTTTTTTCGCAACTTTTATGGAACACATCACCGTCAGCCAGAACTCTCTCTAACTATCGAACTTTTTATTCCAGAAATCGGAAACGTGCAGATAACTTCCACTAACGAGATAGGGTGAGTATTCGCTCCGTTTCAGCTGTTTTACCGTATTTTTTCAATCGTCGAGTTTACATTGGAATCATTTTATCCATGGTTATATCCCTCAACTATAAAGAGAGAGACAGAATTCGCTTTAAAAAACTACCGTTTCGTTAAAGTAAATGTTGAGAATATTTTCCTGAAAACAATTCGTTTTTTTTTTCTGTTTCTATTGATTCCAGCTAGTTGGTAGTTTTTATTAGTAAGGGTGAAAAATTATCGTGTTTTCGCATGCCAAAAATTCTTTTTCATTAAAATAGACTCAGTAATTGTTAGCTGTCTTGCACGGTTAGTTTTAAAGCGAAATCGATTTACTTTTTGGGCCACCCTGTATATGTGATCATTCGTGAATTCATATTCCTCAACATTACCAGGAAGCACAAAAAACTCAAGATTTGCTAAGAAACGGGAATTTGTTAACGAATGACAAATTTATTGCATGATCGATTGAAATGAACGAAACTCTTCTGAATCTGAAACATATACAGTACAGTATCAGAAGAATAACTCATTTTTTTAGAAGACTATAAAACAAAAGATTTTCCACCAAATTTATGGTGGGGGACAAAGGAAGCAATTCAGGAGAAGAGCGATGTGTCTCTCTTGTTCATGTTACAGTACACTTGCTCTCCTCGTCACTCTCAAAGATTTCTCTCCACATACTCATCAGAGTCTCGATTTTTCCCTATTACACTGAAATTCATCAATATCTTTTTTTTATATAAAGTTTCCCACGAAAGGAGACATCCTGTAATGTTCAGAGAACGTCGTGAGAACCAAGGGAAAGGTGGTAGGAATTGGTGTTCTTTTTAAATTTCTGAAGGTCATATGCCTCGGGGAACACCTCCCTGGGCAATGTGTTCCAGAGCCTGTTGGAAGATATCGAAATTTAGGTTTTCATTCTAGAACTAGAGATATATTGAAACTCCTAGACATATTTGTTTTGATTTTTTGATTTTATCCAACCCACAACCGTACTGTATGTTGATCGATATATTTAATTCTGTTCCTTTAGAGAAAATCGTTCAGATAATGTTGCCAAACTTAGAAAAACGAACATGATGAACACCTAATCGCTAGTTCACCCTGTATGGATGTTGGGTGTTGTTGAGTGTCAGTGATAAGTTCTCTGAACTTCTTCACGCAAATGAAGTCCCAGGCATCGCATGTCGTTCTTATTATCTCCTTGAAATAACTCCCAACGATGGAGGTATTGTTCCGTAAAAAAACTCTCTCATTCACGACATCTTCTCTCTTCAAAGGCCTTATCCGAAGCCTTATGAATGCGTTGGCAGTGCACAAAGTCGATACTTCAGTATCCTCATGCATGTATGCTATTTTTAGAAATACGTGATGGGGATCATATTCGACTGGGGATCATAAAAGCAGGTACACCTACTATGAAAGTGTAGAATTTTAAATATCGAGTAACCACTGGAAAATGTATAATGGCTAACAACGTTAGTAATTTAGTTTGAACTTGATGCTTCAGTACAATAAGGAAAACGGTGTACTCTGGACGTCTACATGGTTGTCATTTCGTTGTTAGGATTATCCCTAAAATGGAAATTTGACGTTGACCTTAGGACTCTACTAGCCAGAACTGATTTTTTTTCAGCAATCATAATTGATCGATATGATACATGACCTTTGGAAAAATTGGAAAACAAACTCATCTTCCTGATAGTTTTTGTCATTTATGCAACGCTCCTTTTAAAATATTCTAATAAAAAATATCACTAATTGTTCGAAGAATCATCGAGAGTTGCTTCAAATAGTTGAATTGAAAAATACAAACGAACCATAGAGTGCAGTTCCTCCAACAAATTATAAATTTCAGTCACGAATCCTATGTGCCTGTCGCCATATGGTAGTGTTTCAGAATTTTTCGAATAGTTCCACAACATACATTGAAGTTCATGATAATGCCAGTTTGAATTTTTCTGATGATCCCCAAAATATCCGATGATGAAATAACATGGATTCGAAATATGAAATTCAATCTGGTCCTAAGTTTTGGTAAAACCTTGTCATTGGGTTCGAATTTTCAAGAGATATTCAGATAGTATTGCTCAAATGGATAAATACGTATATGATACTTTCGCTCCAAGTTTTTACACCTGACATTCATTAGAAATGATTTTCACAATACGAATTCAATCATTGAGCGTCTTCACTCATCCCGAAAGATTACTTCATATTATGGTGAAACATAATGAAATATCTGCTTAGATACTCGTGTCTGTTCGAGTTTTCTGAAAGCAAAAATATGCATGGGTTATTGTTTTCAAATATGGTTAAATAAAATACCAAAGACTCAAGTAAGAAGGTTGTGAAATACGAATTGACTTTATATTCATTTGTTCTGCTTACTTTTCAATATGAGACATCAATAATGACCTGACAACGCCATGATATCAGAGCATTTCCTGAGCAATTCTTTGTGAAGTTGTTCAAAAGTTCTGGAAGCTGATCTGTAGTCATTCAGTTTTCTTTGTCATGAGTTCTCCAGTTCTACTTCAATATTTTCCCAGCATTTTCCTGTAATCGCTGTCCCATCGCCCGTCGTTTCAAAGAAAACTCGGAATCCTTGGCTTTCAAAAGTGGTATAAAATTCTTTTGTTAGACAATAGGCAGCTACTGGCAAATTTTCAATTCCATCAATTGGTGGGGACGGTCTATAAGAATTAATGAACCAACATAATAACATAATAATAATTTGGAAAATTATATTTAAATGATATATAAAAGCTGACTAACTAAGCTAATTCACGTTATAAAATGTTTTTTTGGAATTGAGAAGTTTCAATCCACTGGGATACCAGGAATATGAGCTAGTATAATTCGTATAATCATACCAGAACGCAAAAGCTCAAAAGGTTATTATGAAGTGAAAATATTATTTTATTCAATATTATTTCATCTCTATGAAAACAGAGATCTTCAAACATCTCGACGTCTTGAGTATACTTCTCCAATGTGGATCAACGATAATTAGATTCATGATAATAAATTGGGATGGAAAACATATATTTCACAGCTACAGCTCACGTACAATACAACCCTTCTCAAACTCCTGTAAAATTTCGCTCTTCCACTCGAATTCTCATTTGTTATCAATTTCCAATCACAAGGCCACCAGTGAGAAATGTTTCCATACTGTGAGAGTCTTCGATGATCAAGGATATTTAGTTATTATGGGAAGATACTCTGTTCATTGTCTGTACTGTATATATTGGAAATAACACCCTTCGTTATTGTAGTGTCTTATTATGGAAACTATAGCGTTGCTATGACAATCACTGAATAGGAATTAACAAACAGGCATAGTATTGATATCGATATAATTATCAACAATTTCGATGTATACAGGGTGGGGCACCACATACGACACGGTATCTGTAAACCAAACTATTGAATATATCAAAAATTTCTTCTTCCCATTATCTGTATATTCATTGAGGCTGCGAGAGGAAATTATTTAGGAGTATACAGGGTGGATCATAAAAGTGTGACATATCAAAGTTGGGTTTTTTTAAATGGAACACCCGGTATTTTGTTGCCGTTTTAAAATAGTTCAGGGAAAAATAATACGATTTTATAGGAGGTACCATGTACCTAACTATAACAGTTTTCGAGTTATTGTTTTCTTTTTGAAAATGTAGGATTCAATTGGAGACTGAATAACATCGAGATGTATGGAAACCGTCCCTTCCAATTCTGACCAAGCATTGAAGAGGTTTCAGACTATTGATTCCGATAGAACCCGTTTCCCAATATTATACAGGACGTTCAAAATTCATTGTCACTTTTTTATAATTTCAAACGCAGATTACTTTGTTATTTTAAATAGAACACTCTGTATTTTTTCGATCTGAACGATACAAAATGCGATTATCTTTCATTTCATATCGAGGTTTCCTATACCTAGCTTGAATAGTTTTCAAGATATTGGCATTTTCAAATAGTAGTTATAATTTCAGTGCATTCTTTGAATCGAGAGAGCTGTGAAACGACATTTATTTCATTTGGTAACAGAATTCTCATTGACAGTTATTATAATTTACTTGATCGAACATTTTACTGTTATTCAGATACATATTCATCTCAAATTCACTGTCCGACAGTTTTTGAATATATGCTTTCCGCAAAGGTGGATTGGTAGGGGAGGACCACGAAATTGGCCAGTGAAATCGCCAGATTTGACTTGCCTTGATTTTTTTCATATTTGAAAAATGGGATTGACGACACTCCTCCAACCACATTGGAAAATATGAAGGAGAGAATAAGGGCTCCTTTTAAAATAGTGTCGCCTCAAATGTTATTAAATGTTAGGCAGTTTTCCATAGAAAGAGTAGCTCTTTGTAGTCTTCATTTCGAGCACCTAGTTTGAATTGAATACATTTATATTTCATGTTTTGTTGAAGTTTTTCAGTTGAATAATGAAAAAATTTTCTGTTAAATGTCGGAGTATGGATCTGAATAAAAACTTCATTTCAGTGAACAGTAAAAGTTCGACGAAGTGAAGTATAATAACTATCAATGAGAATTCTGTTAACAAATCAAATGAATGTCGTTTCACAGCTCTCTCGATTCAAAGAATGCATTGAAATTATAACTACTATTTGAAAATGCCAATATCTTGAAAACTATTCAAGCTAGGTATAGGGAACCTTTATATAAAATGAAAGATAATCGAATTTTGTATTGTTCAGATTGGAAAAATACAGGGTGTTCTATTTAAAATAACAAAGTCATTTGCGTTTGAAATTATAAAAAAGTGACAATGGATTTTGAACGTCCTGTATAATATTGGAAAACAGGTTCTATCGGAATCAATAGCCTGAAACCTCTTTAATGCTTGGTCAGAATTGGAATTGATGGTTTCCAATACATTTCGATGTTATTCAGTCTCCAATTGAACCCTGCATTTTCAAAAAGAAAACAATAACTGGAAAACGGTTATAGTTGGGTACATGGTACCTTGCATGAAATTGTATTATTTTCTCCTGGACTATCCGAAACTGCAACAAATACCGGGTGTTCCATTTGAAAAAACCCAACTTTGATATATCACACTTTTTTGAGCCACCCTGTATACTTCAAAATAATTTCCTCTTGCAGCCTCAATGAATATACAAACGACGAAAAAAAGAAATTTCCGAAATATTCAATGGTTTGGTTCACAGAGACCGTGTCGTATGTGGTGCCCCACCCTGTATATATGATATTTGATATGGAATATAAGGAATATAGTTTATATTGTTTATTATACTGACAGTTGGATGAGTTTGATATCTGGATATGTTTTATACGGTATTGACGACTAAGGACTTGGGATCAAATAGTTTATCGATATGATAAATGGAAAAAAAAATAACAATCACCCTGCTGGTTTAGATATTGATGATTCATCCTATAGATGCAGCTACTCGACTCAACATTGGAAATTAACCATCTTAGCCTGGAAGTTTCGCAATTAACTAAATGACGTACTTTGTCAAATGTGAAGAATGTTAGTGAAATTATGAATCCCGGCTATAGCACTTCGACAGTTTTCAACTTCATCCATTTATTATTTCTTATTACATTCAGATGGTGGAAAATCCTCATTTATCGAATTTGTTAGCATCGTGCGCTCCTGCCATATGGAAAAAAAGTGAATGAAAAGACCTCTTATAAAATCCAAATAGAATTTTTTATACGTTTCATAGTATGAAAAATTTAATTTGCTGGCTTCAATTTGAAAAATATTCTTTGAAATATTCATCATAATAATGAATTTGAATACTAGTTGGTCAAAAAGAAGCCCAAAGATGCCAAGAAATTGACGATCTTTCCAAAAGCTAACAAATTTCATGAACACAAATGAAGATCACCACTACCTGATCGATAAGTTTCTCATATTCCTGCCACGGCTGGACTTGACTAAGTGATTCTTCTTCTGAACACTATATTCTCTTCGCGCTATGGAAATGCCTATAACACTTTTCTAAATCCCCTTTTCTCGATGTCAGCAAGTCTTCAGTTCTCTGATTATAGGAACTTCCAGAGTTGAGATAGGATCATTTCTCGTCAGGTGCATTTTTCCAAGCATTCCGGAATTTCCCTTCCAGCAGATGCAATATTGTAATGCCAATTAAAATATATAGTTGACCTTGAATAATTTCCGATAGAATTTTCGTGAATGTTTTACGATTTCGAAGAAGAAATTTCAATCCTGGCAATTGTCAAGTGAATATTTTTTTTTTAGTTAAACACATATAATCCCTTCCATGAACATATATGTGAATAATAATAATAATAATGTTTATTTGCCATTTCTGATACACTTGGTATATATGGTAAGTCAGATGTAAAAAATTAATATATATATATATATATATATATATATATATATATATGTATATATATATATATATATATATATGTACATATATGAATGAGAGAGAAACGAGCACAGCTTTATATTTGTACTTATATCTACAAAAATATACTCCCATAGGTAAAAGGTATGTGAGCATTTCACAATATTCAATAATTGAACCTAAATATAGTTATGAACACAGTTTTCGGAATTGTTTGTGAGATTGTCCATTGAAAAATCTTGGTAACTATAATAACATTCCTCCAGAAGGAATTTTTTGATACAGGTGTGGAACATCCTATCACTTCTGATCATTCTGACAACACTTGGCAATTTATTGAAGCAGGTAATGGCATTATAATGAGGAGACATTAAGTAATATTCAAGCGTGCTTTCTAACAATTCCTGTCCAAAGGATAAGGACAATATAGTTTTTTTAACTAAAGCTCAATGATCAAATGTATACGTTGGAGGGATTATTATTGACGGTACCTATCCATTGATTCAAGTTTTTAATGATACGTTCAAATTACTACAATCCTGAAACAAGAACCCGTTCGTATCATTTTCCATTCCCTCAGATATAAATCTATTACTCCATATGTTATCCTTACAGTTGGTACTTGAATAGTTAACGATCCACGTATTAACATGGAATGGGTCGAGATCGATATTTAATTGCGGTTTGCGAGGATCAGGTTTGAGTTATATCTTCAATTTCAGAGGAACAATCCTAGGGACTGTTTCTGATTCGTAACAACTGGAGGAGATTATTTGCCAGACATCGAACGGAATATTCAATTTTCATGTAGGGGAAAATTAATATCGAATCATGCACGTGCTCGTTTGGAGCGACTAATTTTCAACAATTTTTATAGTTAGGATAGATTTATTCTCATCTAAATGCCTTTGTAATCATGCTTCATTGGTCCAGACATGAAAATAGACTCACCTACTACATCAGTAAATGAATATTCAAATCTCCATTTTCGTGCGTCAAATGTCAGTCGAAACATGACAAAGGAGTATATCAAGAAGAGACTATCCATAACAAGAATCGACAATCTGAAATACTGATCGACCGAAAGAGTGACAGCAAAACGAGAAGCAAACGCCCCAGGATGTGACTAGAGCTATCGGTATATATTTCCAAAGCTCGATTTGTTCGGGTGAATATTTTCTTTTCTTGGGGCGAAGACGTTTGACGTTTGACAAGATAATGATATTGCACGTGTGTAGATAGATTTTCACGATGTTTCGAAGTATGTGATGAAGTTATTGATGCAGAAATCGAAATGGATTGAAACATTCCTATTTTCAACACGCTTATAACAACTGGTTTCGAATGTGACTAAGTATGTGATGAAGCATTCCATTCTTGTAACCAATTTCAAGAATACTGATTCTCTTGAAACGTGACAGAAACAAACTATACGAAGATTACTCCGTACAATATCCAGTATCAAAAGGGCATGTCGAGCATTCATTATCTGAAGAAGACACCCTATAAAAATTTTATACCCCAAATCATGTAATTTTTTGAATGGGTTCTTGGTTATTTGCTACCAGAAAGCTATATGTTGATAATTCCATGTAATATTGATGCATAGATGCAATGAGAAGGTTGAGCAACTGAAGAAATATAAATTCAAACTATCTGCAACTCATGAGATCTGGTGAAAATAAGGTTCTTCATTATAATTACCCTCATTCCGAATTTACTTTGTTGATTTGTGTGGACTCGAGTATAATTTACAGTTATTTTCGATTTGACTGTTACGGAAGTGACTCGATTGATGGTTTTCACAATTCCAGTTCCTAACTAACGTTCAATTTCGAGAAATGCATGTAAAAGCTAGAATATATCGAAAGCAATAAACAAAATATAATATTCGCACATTTTATATGATTTTACGATGAAGAAATATCTTGATACTCTCAAAGTAGGCCATAGCCACTTCGGAAGCAATTCAGTTTCAATAGCGGAGCAATAAATAATGAATTGAAGTTCAGAATTCTAATTTATATCGCTACTCCAAAGTTCTTGAGAGTCCGAACTTGTGCGAAGTTGAAAACAGGGGACTGAAAAAAACTCCATAAATCATTAATGATACTACTACTTTGTTCGCCTGGAGTTCGAAGACCTCGAATTATGATCTCTCTGCCGTCATATTGGTGTGGATATTCATGAAAATACTCACTTTACACTCAATGCATTGCCATAAAACAGAGTTAGATTGAGGAAGGAAACCAGAAACCGACAAAGATGTGTTTTGAAATACTTCAATCAACAATTCAAGTTCGGTACCATTTTTATGAAACATCCTATTCGTATATGTGAAGAGTTCATGAATACAATACATTTTATACAAGGTGAGTTTTACCATTCTGTGGCAAAAAGACTGAGTGCTAATGCCAATAACCAACAAAAAAAAAAGGTGAGTTTTCAGAGCTTTCATCTCAAAAACCGATGATCGCATTATCGAGAAATGTTTTGAATAAAATCTGTTTGTCTCAGAGGGTCTTATTGGATGATACCAATTTCCATCTGCCACATCTACCCCCTGGGTGTGGGATTGGGGCAACTTGTTGATTCCTGTTAGGAACCCTTTTTCCACAGTAGCTGGAGCTGTAATCATGGAAAATAAAATTTCAGAGATCTTGCTGTAACGTTCGAAGATAAAAGATCAACAAATATTTTTTTCGAAGATTCGAAAACAAGCACCTCATTGGTGAGAGGCAAGTGTACTCACCTGAATCAAGAACCTCCGATGTTGAAATTTGAAAGTTACCCTCTCTATCATAGGTTGGGGATGCTCATTCTAATCAATAAATAAGATTAATAAAAAAACTATTATGTTTTCTACCTCCTGGAGCAATTTCAGCAGCGTTAAACCTACTAAATTTTTTTTCTAGGTTTCATGTATAAATATTAAACCTTAAATATCATTCATAATTCTAATCCAACATAATGAAACGAAGTATATCCGAACAATATCTAAACAATCAATGGATGATCAATAAAATATATTCTTCGACACAATTCAGGAAGAGTTTCAGATTGTTAGTTTTATTATTGTACAAATATGTACTGATATAAATGACATTGTAATTTTCTATGCGGTTGACACGAGCATTTTTAATAACACAAAACTGCCAGTCGATATCATTCAAACAAAAAGTTTCTGATTTCTACATGGTATCAAAAATGCGGCTTGGATTCTCATTGATTCGATATTTTTGTATCGAAATATATCTGGCGATTTCTCAATTATATACGATGACCAAAAGAACATGAATACTCCTTGGCCTTCTAAATTCATTATCCATAAATGCCTCCGATGAAAAGTAGGCGTAAACGGTGCAATATATTTTTCAGTAAATAAAGTTTACAAGGGAAAAATACGTTGCAACCGTTATAAATGAAAGTCAACGTAATGTTATTGTTGTATCAACTTGATCACTAAATTCTCGTTATCGTTTGAGTGAAAGAGTTGCACACGTACTCTCCGACATGTAATTGCAGGATTCGTTACATACAAACTTCTCCGATTCCCGACCATTCTGCTTCTTTTCCGATGTGTCTTTCTCAAAACGCCACTCACTCAAATTTAGGAACATCGTGTTTCTGATTACCTCATGAGTATTGACATAACCATGTGAAAGCAAATTAGATACGCCAGCAAACAACTTTGGCCTAATGGGCAATATATAAATGCGACAGAGTTGGATGAAGTTGGTGAAAAGTTTCTTCCGTATCACGACGGATTTATTTCGAACTTTCCTAATAAGATTCGTTGGAATTATTGCGTTGAACGAATTATATGAGATTTCCGTGCTGGGTTTACTCGAGAAATTATATTCCGGAAGAGAAGCATACTGATTGATTCTTAGGGTGGAAAAAGGGGACGAAGAATGGTTACCGCTTGGTGTGATCACGAATCATGGGGTCGAGAATTAAAGAAATCATAACTTGATAACTTAGATCTCGTACAGACTGATTTTGAATTTGAAAAAAAAACTGTATGATGTTGAGGTGTCTGTCATCCTCATCAACCACTTCAATGTTTATGTCTATTGGAAATTGATAGATTCTGATAGAATACAATATATAGGGTGGCCAAATATCGATGTTTGTATAGAGTTACTCGGTAACTATGAATATATTTGCTATCGTTTTTTGTTTCCGTGTTATAACCGAAAGTTCGATTTTATAACTTTCGGAAACATGCGAATATCATGTTTGTGAAGTTGAAGAAAAAATATTAAAAAAAAGTTATATTTTTCAGAATAGTAGAAATCATAGTTGGCCATAGTTTGAATGGAAGAAATCATTTTTCACCTTCTCAACCATGTATCACATGTTTTTTTCCTAGGGAATATGTCTCTAAAAGAAGATGGAGGATGCCACTTCTATTCGGATCTCGCATTATTTCCGAATTACAAATCTGTCTACCCTGTACAGTATACAATATTCGGGCATATTGCAGATTTCTGTCTCCGAGAATAAGTGAGATATTCCGTAAGGATAGCAAAAATAGGAAATGCAGAATATCACGCATGAAATGCATCCAAAACTGCTTTTGAAACTGAAATAAATAATCTCAATGATCGGCAACTCAATTATTCACCAATAATGCATAAAAAAGCATGGAAAAGTTACACAGGACATCCATGGCCCAAATAAATATTCCTGGAACTATTTCAAGTCGAAAGCGTCCTATAAATGTAGGCCCAAAATCCTATAATTATGAGCAATATTGAATCCAACAGTGTGTACATTGAAAAATAATGTTGAATACAATAATGTTCCACTTACATAGAATCAATCGAGGTTTTTGTTTAAGATGCCCACCCACTGCTTCCCAACATATGTGGGTCGCCTCGTATGGATGCTTCTGCAGTCATAATATTTCACCATAACAATATTGCCCATATTCCTTGAACAATTTGAAGTTGAGTTCCTTGAAAATTTAGTCGAGGAGCTATGAGCAATTCAACAGTAAATCAATCTGGTAGGCTATGTTAGTAATTGTATTTGAAATTATGTACCACTTTTTCATGGAAAAAATTAATTTTTACTCAAATCAATAGGTACAAGAATGGCATGCGGAAGTAGTTTTTTCAGGAATATATTGTTCTGTTCTTTTCATATCTGCAAACGAATTTTCGAGATTTCGTCATACGTCATCGTCATTTCATGAAATTGACATTTCTCAAAGATAATCATTCAGGATGAGATAATGAGAAAATATTCGGACCTTGCATCTCATCCGATTTTCTGTATGACACATTAGCGGTATGCAAAATAAGTGAGTCATGTTGTCCAATTACTGTCTCCATAGCAATCGGGTTAGGAATAACAATCGCGGAGTGAATGCCTACAAACAATCAATATTTGTATTTCTCTATCGACATTGCATAATAGTCAGGATATTTAACCGCCGTGGGCAATCTATCATTCAGTGGACAGATACTGATAGCACATTTCATGCAGTCGTAGTGATCTGAAATTTACATGGATTCTATAAATCATTCAGAACAATGAGTTTCTCATATGAACCACTTTGGTATCATGGAAAATATATGCGATTTGGTACTGATGCAGAACTAGTTCTACAGATTGCATCTTTGTGGCATTATTTCGCTCCATATGGTCTCACTCTGTTTCTTCTTGAATTAATTAGCGTGTATCATCAACTGACCTATTGCACGCACGTCCTTGATTTGACCTCGGTTTGACCTTGACTCAATCTTGCATGGATGACCAGCAGAAGCTACTTATGATAAACGAAGTTATAATAAGTCTGGTTTCCGAGTCGGAATACCTAACGATGAAAGTTTGAAGATTAGGCCAAAAAAGATTCAAAAAGCACTGTGTTTAAACCAGAACAGATACCAGGAGGTTCGAAATCAGGATGCTAGTCGATCTTGAAGGAAATCTTGGAAATAAAATCGGGAAAGCTTGAGAATGGATATGTGTTGAACGGAAAATCAGATCAGCCATGTGGTTCCTTAGGTGCCTTGAGAAGAGGCACCTCAACATTACATTCATCATCAGAAGTGCAGAATGTCAGAAAGATTGACCTAATCCTATGACAACTACAGTCTGTTATGGGTTGATATCATAAACATTAGGAGTTTCATTGCAAACTACCGTCGTTCATATTAAGAACTGAGTATGCTGGGACAGCTAACTTCATTCGTATTCAGATCGACAACGGCAATAGAGAATCTGCGACTGACGTTACAGCCAATTACAGCCAATCACAGCAATCGAATGTCAAACGGTTCGGAGGTGAAAAAATAACTGGAACAATATCTCATTGTGTAAGGAATACCTTTTTCAAATATTCAGAAGACTAGCAGTACGAAACAAAATAGGAATTATCAACTTGAACACCTAGCGAACATTATACAAATAAACATATTGAAAATGTTTCACTTCTATATCTGAAAGATCCGTTCATTTTGTGACGCGTCGCAAATATTCTGTACTGATTGAAGGATGATGTCCATGACATGATAGAATATCGGCATGTGAAGTTCACAACTTTGGTAAATATTAAACTCTCTAGACAAGTAGGAGGGGAGAAGCGATAGAACTTCCGCTCATTTTATCGTTTCCACGTTTACCAGAAAGTATATTTATTCAGAGCAAATATGAGTTTACCGCCAACAGAATCTGGGACAACACCAGAGAGCTGAAGCTATTCCCATGAAGTTTGCTTTAGAGCCTTCGATACTGAAAGGTGGAATCTCTAATGATATCCACATAAGAGTTGTATCTATTTGGGGATTCATTTACATAGTACTGTTCAAACATTCGGTAGCAGGAAAAAGTTGTCGAGGTAGTATATGAGGAATAAATTCATATTGCCAGGTACAAAATATACTTTATTGATATAGTCAGATCAAGAAAAATTATCACACTCGGTTATCCAAAGTCAATGTCAACGTGTTCTAATCACGTTTATGTTAGAGAGTAAAACGAATAAAAGTAATGAATGAAAAGGTCTAGGGACCTAGGGGAGAGTGGTAGATAGGCGCCCAAAGAGATGATTCGGACGCCTATGCTACAATTTCTACCATTTTCATGGATTTTAGGCAAGAAATCATACTTTGTATTGATCTCACTTTGGAGGATGATTGTATCATCAAAATTATCAATACATTGTTTGCTTTGTTGTAACGAGCGTGAGCATTTCATTTTATGATTATAAATAATTCATTTCACCTGACTACGTCCCAAGCGACAGGGATCTCTCTCCTAACTGAAATATAGACAATGCAGATGAATCAAAAATTGATAGAGGTCACAATCGTCCATATTGTATCCAACTGTTTCAGTTGTTCCATTGTATCGCCATGGAAACAACTGCGTTGCTATGGACTCTATGACAACCACCAACGCTACTTTCATTCGAATATTATGTGTGAAATTATCATTCGAAACAAACACCTCAAATGTGAAAATCACCAATTTTCTTGAACTTGAAATAATTCAGAGAAACTTCTAGAAATAGGAGTGTTATTATTATTTATCAGTCACCAACTAGAAAAAAAAACGTTGATGTTGATTGAGTTGTTACCATTTATTCTCCACAATCAGTATCGATTAGTTTTTTCAGACTGTATTCGTAATAAGTTCACCAGCTTGTTGCTATTCCACTGCAATTTTTTTCCTATTCCAAAACAACAATATTGATGGAACTCATAGTATCTAAATGATCTCATGACGTTTCTGGAACTGAATTATATTTCACAATTCAGAAAAATTATGGATAAATAGAAGATTTGACTCTGTCTCTGGATTTGCTTGTTGTGTTGACGTGAAGTAGGAATGAATTATACAGGGTGTGTCACAGTGGATGGAACATTAGACGTATCTGGAGAACAGAAAAACAGATCATTTCGAAAATTTGTAAGCGTGTATAATCAACTTTGCTCTATCCGTCTAAAATATTTTCATCAATACAGTGTTGCCGCTTGTATCAGAAAGTAGTAGATACTTTGTTATTTCAAATGAAACACCTAGTAAATTATATCATTTTTGGAATCCTCATGAGATTCCTCACACTCTTCCTACATAATTCCCTATACCTATCTGTGACGATTTCCGAGATAAAAATTATTTTGTCAAATTTTTGTGCAAAACCTGACCATTGAAAAATATAAATTTTTTACCAATGCAAATTCACAAAATATTGCAATTTGGGTTATAGCTGCATAAGACCAACGAGTATTCTGTCGATGAACTGGATCTCAGTTTCAGCATACAGGGAGGCTCAGAAGTGAGTGTCATCCGGGCACTCATGAAAATGACTGAGACTTTGTTTTTTCAAATGGAACACCCTGTATATTATCACTTATTCGAAAAGCTATAACATTTTCCATTCTAATTGAGTATACTTTCCCTATACCTATCTCGTACAGTTTGTTAGTTATGATCACTGATGTTATGAATTCGTCTTCAATAAAATAAATATTGGATAGTGCTTAAGATAGTAGGCTATGAACTTCATTCTGACAGAGAACTACCATGTTATTCCTTCATTGTTATCCTGTATTCAAGATGCATGGGTGTGAAAATACTGTGGCAGAAAATAATTACTCGAATGCGGTTTAGATGGATTTATTCATCATTTATGATCAATGTAACAAGAATATCAGTAGAACATGCAGCGAGTTTGATGAAAAGTATGCTGATTTACCTCAAACGAATTCGAGAAAATTTATTAGATTGAAGAGAAATTCTGAAATGCTTATATCATCATGAAAAGATGGAAGTATCGAAGTCTAACATGTGTATTAATAAATCTAGAAAGATTTCAAAAACATTTCAAAATTTCTCTTCAATCTAATGAATTTCCTCGGATTCATTCAAGGTTAATCACTTTATACTTCTCATTAAACTCTCTGCATGTTCTACTGATATTCTTTTTAAATCATAAATGAAATAAATCCATCTAAACCGCATTCAAGTAATTATTTTCTGCCATAGTATTTTCACACCCATGCAAGTTGAATACAGGATAACAATGAAGGAATAACATTTTAGTTCTCTGTCAGAATGGAGTTCATAGCCTACTATCTTAAGCACTATCCAATATTTATTTTATTGAAGACGAATTCATAACATAAGTGATCATAACTAACAAACTGTACGAGATAGGTATAGGGAAAGTATACTCAATTGAAATGGAAAATGTTATATCTTTTCGAAAAAGTGATAATATACAGGGTGTTCCATTTAAAGAAACAGAGTTTCAGTCATTTTCATCAGTGCCCGGATGACACTCACTTCTGAGCCTCCCTGTATGCTGAAACTGAGATCCAGTTCATCGACCGAATACGTGATGGTCTTATGCAGCTATAATTCAAATTGCAATATTTTGTGAATTTGCATTGGGAAAAAATTGATATTTTTCAATGGTCAGGTTTTGCACAAAAATTTGACAAAATAATTTTTATCTCGGAAATCGTCACAGATAGGTATAGGGAATTTTGTGTGAAAATTGTGAGGAATCTCATGAGGATTCCAAAAATGATATAATATACGAGGTGTTCTATTTGAAATAACAAAGTAGCTACTACTTTCTGATACAAGCGGCAACACTGTATTGATGAAAATGTTTTAGACGGATAGAGCAAGTTTGATTATCCACGCTCACAAATCTTTGAAATAATCTTTCTTTCTGTTCTCCAGATACGTCTAATGTTCCATCCACTGTGACACACCCTGTATGTTTATTGGGATAACGCGTTCTTATACTTCAATTATTCAAGCTGAATTTGTAAATTTGCACGCCAATAAACGAGATGACTTAAACGACAACTAAAAACTACAGTGGAGTTGCAAATAGCAAACCAGATAATTGAAAACAGATGAATGATGGAATGGAAAATGGGCATTGATATATAGAAATCAAAATGAGAGTGAGATATTTTATTAGATAGGTAAGAAGCTTGTGGTGAACTCCATAGGACAGACGTTAGGTGTTACGTGCATTGGTGGGGTTATTTTTAAAGAAAACGACACCATCGAAAGACCTTCGTTTGTTGAATCTTCAGTGACCCGTCAAAACCTCAATCATGCTTCTGTTTGTTGCTCCATAGTTGAGCATGCATCTAATATGCAAGCCAGAGAAAACCATGTTTGACTACCCATTTTTTGCCAACAAGTAAGGAGCTAGCTTGGCTGAAGCGTATTGCTTTTACAACCGCTTGGCTTTTGTAGTGTACGATGATAGTATTGTCCTTAGACTTTCAATAACTCTGCGACTTCTGCCTAAGATATCGTCCTGTTTTTCTCTAAGCTCATAAAGACTCTTGTTTGGATTTTGGTAATAGTGGGTATTCTAGAATTCACAGAATTTGATTTTACTCCTCATTTAACATAACTGATGGGTTTGAAGCCTATTCGAAATATAATGTCAGATTTATTATGGAATGTATTCCTCAAATTTGGTGGAATGAAGAGAATCTTGAAGAAAAATAGAAAGAGAGCAGTCAACAAAGTTTTGATGGAAATGATATATGGTGAATCGAAGAAAAGGAATAAAACAAAATCAGATTAAATAATGACAAATAAATAAGTGGAATAAAATAAATTGAACAAGGGGTAATTCAATTTTCAACTGAAGAATTGATATTCTGTGAGTTATTTTCTAGAATAGTGTTAGTGCCATTTGTACTCGAATTACTAGAGGCTATTGTTTTGTACGACACGGATGTGATAAATCAACCAATCATACACAACTGAATTCAGTACCTTGTTTTAGAAAAATACCTCTTCCGTTAGTATCACTGGGAGAATACGGAATGAGGAAAATCCTAATGAATTAAAGACCTTGCCCCGAGAATTCACATAAATCACTCCATTTTTCCATCCCTGGCACGTTTTTTTTTCATGGCATCGTCTGTTTGCCTCCTATCGACCTTCAAAGGTCAAGCCGAAGTGTGTGGAGAACAAAATATTTTCCCTATAAATATTCATGTGCCATTCTACCGAGAGATCACGAGCAAATTCTCTTCACATTATATTCCATCAAGTTTTTTTTATTCATGATACTAGAAAACATCTGAATGTTGAATATATTCCAGATAAGTGATGCAGAATGAAATTCGAAAGTATTGCAGACCATGTCACAATAAACTCATGTATTACATAGAATAAGGTCGTGTTAGGATGGGATATTTCTTCGATTTTTCAAATCGTGGAACTAGTTACTATTCTCGTGTTCTATATTTTTCCTAGATTTCGACAACTCTAAAATCTCAAACGGTTTTTTGTACTAAATTGTCAATTTTCACATCTCTGAAATATTTTTTCAATTTCAATCATTTAATTGTGAGTTCACTATCCTCAGCTCGAAAAGGTTAGAAAGTTGGGAATCTATGACAGTAACAATCAAAGCAATGAAAATCATAGTAAGGATAATTATAATCATCATATTCTGACACCACAGAAACCAAAGTAACGCAATGCTATTCCTCTTATCTTGCTACCCTCTTGACGTATCAATATGTCACAGTCAAGGTATAATATTCTCTCAATATTCATCAATATGTTCTTCATGATCTCGTCAGATCACAATATCCAAGATAAATAATTTTTGATACTGTACAGGGTGGATAAATTTCGATGTTGGTTTGGGGTAATTCACTAACAACAGGAGTTACGAAAACCGAAACACAGGTGTTTGATTTTTCGACTTCTTTTCACCTGCATTCAAATGTGTGAAAAAACTCAAAAAAATGTTGAATTTCGGGTTATGACCTAACGATGTATTTTTTCGAATGGAAATTTATATTTTCTTTTCAACCATCTATCACATGTTGGTCGCTTTCGACAGTCTCCTTATATATAGAGGAACGAAGTTGAGTATCATTTTCGATATTAAGAACTCGCACATCGAACGGAAAAAAAATAATTTCCAACTAGACTAATCTTCAGGTCATAACACTTGAGAATTTCTCATTCCCAATAACAACTTCGTATTCGTATAATTCAAGCAATCGAACTCTTATAACCTGAAAGTGAAAAACCAATGCCAATTTTTGTTTGCGAGAAAAGAGATCGAGAATGCGACCTCAATTCCTTCATGTCTCCTATACTTACCGAGTCACCCTATACCAACAGCGGAATTTTTCCACCCTGTACACAAATAACAAGTGTTGTATATTATATATTGAATATTTGACTAATTGTAGCGTCATGATCCCGAAAGAGTCTCGAATTATTATTTTTATTAAAATTTTACCCTCTTATACCATCATGTACATGGGTTTGGAGTATTCATTGCGTCATATGTTTATTTTTTAATGATAATTTCATATAATAATGTAACGAATGAAAAATCTTGATGAATTCGACCAATTTAAACCCCTGCGCTCTATTCTGTATCATTTGTACTTTTGCTTATTCGCCGTAATAACCATCGATTGATAAATCTGTTTTATGCCATATTCCCATTCTATAATTCTGAATGACTTTCATTTCGTTTACTCGGTTCATTTTGGATTTTAATAATTATTTACCGCTATTTTTCGGTTGGCAGCGCTCGCGTCATCCCCTTATTATTCGTTACGACCGATACCCTTTATCTTTCTGGACATAACCCAGCCAAAACGTGTTTGTATTCCACTTCCGTTCGGAGAAATGCCAAATTTCTTTTACTGTTCCGGCCTTTCAACTTGAACTCATTTTATGTAACGTCATTTCGGATTCTCATTCTAGTATCCTGCTTTGTATGGGTTCTGGTCCTTCAGTTTTGTCACATTTTGAATCAGGAAGAACTGATATTTTTTCCAGGAATTTCCTCTTCAGGATGTCTTCAGAACATATACAGGAAGTCCGTGTTGTTTTCAAGAAACCTACATGAGTAGAGTGCCGATATGAAGTAACCTCATTCCAGAATACCGAGGACTGATCGATAACTCCTTTCAACAAAGCGTCCCAAATAATCAGGATCGAAAATACTCATTTGATCAACATCATACACTGAGGGCTTGATTATTTGTTATAATTTTCTCGATGTTTTGCTGCTTTCGTCGATCATATTTTTGAATTGTTTTTAGTCGAAAACGGATGGAAAATCGATCAATGAAAATGTACATTCATTTTGTTCGAAGGCGTGAGGATATATAATCCCAGACTGAGTTATCGGAAGATTTGCATACAAAAAAGTTTCGATTCTGCTCATCCTAAATCCTACTATTTTCAATAAATACACGAACTATGCATGCATCGCTTCTTGTATTAGAATACGTGGTCCAAATTGAGTTGATTGATTTCAGTTCACTCGAATGGAATCACAATTTTACCTTCAGGATTACTCCTTCCTGAAGCCACACGTCGCTCGAGGAAGTTTTCTCATATCCTCATAACAGTACTGTAACTCCGATACAGAAATAGTCTTCAGCTCAAGAATGTTTTGGGGTGTCTGAAACAGTTTCCTCAAGGTGATTTTTTTGTTTTTGGGAAGGAACTCAAGTTACGCGAGAAAGGAAGCTGAAGAACCACAGGAATGTTCTACGGAACAAAATTGTTTATTGAAATTGCTGTTTGTGTTTTCTAGATGCTTGGTCTCAAAGGACTGTGTTGAGAATTCATTGAACGTTGGACCTTGATGATTTATTTGTGGCTGATTCCATGTATAGCGAAAATACGAATCAACATGTACTCGATCATCTTCAGAATACAACAAAAGAAACTATCTCACTTGAAAATCCGAGATCAAACCCGTATTGGAGGTGTACCACATATTTGCTACCACCTCTCGTATCACAGTACTTCAAGTATTGTCAAATTCGAGTCTAAGTTTAGGAAATAGCAAAGTTGTCTATTAAACCAATTTTTGTTTCTTCACTGGTGGCAATCGTAGGCTTATTATGAGGCATCCTATCTGAAGGAATTCAAAAAGTAACGAAACAAAATAACCTGTCATCAGGATTCACTAGCTATCGTAGTTTGGGAATTTGTTTTTCTATATGCTCCTGGGAGATTGTAAATGACGAACGAGAAAGCAAAGCTTGGTACGGTGGCAGAACGGACCGTAAATGTCAGATTGGCCTGTGAACGACCACATTATTTAGGGCGATCTTCCCCCAGCGACCTTAACAAGTCTCGCTTCAATAATAAATTCGACATTTTGTAGCTTCTCTGTTGGAAATGTGTTACTACGGTGTAATAGAAAGATATTTTCACTTCCACCTACCGATACGATATGGATAGGTCGATGTTCGTGAAAGGAAAGTAGAATTTTCGACGAATCACAGAATATTCAGATGTGAAGAAAGTTTATCGATGGAAAATTCTTACATTGACCTATGGTGATGGAAATGTTGGGCGATGCCAATATTCAATCACATCTCAAGAGTGCGAGATTTTTTTACATGCGGAAAGAATTGGCTATGTCTTTATCAACAATTTCTTAGGGCTATAACTCAGTTTTTAGACTCAGGAATCTTCGCCAGTTGCTAGTCTCTGCTACCTATTCTGACTTTGATATCAATATACTAATTGTTCAACAAAGGCCTATTATGCATTTATAGAATCATATATCCAATATAGCATCAGTTTCCAAGATAGATATTCACAGAATCTATGCTGATATAAAGAACCATGAAATATAACCTGAATATTGCAATACCTCCTGACAACTGTTTGAACGTTGAATTTCGAATACATTCCTGAAATAGTTGTATCAATGATGCATGTTTCAAAAAACGTGGCACATAAGTTCCCATTTTTTTCGATGGAACACCTTATATTTCATTGCATGCATTTTTGTACGTTTCGATGATTGATGAATGAATTAGTAATTCACTCAATCAATTCTCCGAAATATATATAGTTTTAGAATCGCTGCAAAATTTCATGTAACACACATGATATGTTACTACTTATGGGCTCTCTGCTAGATACATTGTGAACAGAGAGAGATTTCGACGTAAATAAATCCTTCAATTATTCGAGTTTGAATAAAGAAAATTCAGGTCTCGGCATTTTGAATATCTGATATTATGAAAGATTTATCTTATACCAGACTGACCACTGATTTTTTTTTCAGGTTGCATAGCCAGATTCATCCCAACGACAACAACAATGAAATATACCAGCATCCAACAACCACTCACCAAAAAATCAAGAATTGAAACAACTTGAACTATGTCTACAGAAACGAAAACGATCCCCAAAATCAAATAAATATATAATTATCAACAGACACCTGAAGCTTGAATACCAATATGGATAATCATCGTTATCAACTGAATTCTACCCTCTTCTACAACGTGAACAACATAAACAACATGAACAACAGTACAGACACAGAATGGACAAACGGCTTCGTACTCTTCCTCAAAGCTACAATCATGGGCTCAATCATCATAGCTTCCATTTTGGGAAATCTCCTGGTGATAGTTTCGGTGATGAGACATAGAAAGTTACGGATCATAACGAACTATTACGTAATATCACTAGCTCTCGCAGACATGCTAGTGGCCATGTTCGCAATGACGTTCAATGCTAGTGTGCAATTATACGGGGAATGGAAATTCGGATATTTCATGTGTGACGTTTGGAACTCCTTAGATGTTTATTTCTCAACCTCTTCCATTCTCCACCTGTGTTGTATAAGTGTTGACCGTTACTACGCCATCGTGAAACCACTCAAATATACTCTGACGATGACCAAAAAAGTCGTAGCCCTGATGATCTTGAACACTTGGATCAGCCCGGCCGTGATCAGTTTCTTGCCAATCTTCAAGGGTTGGTACACCACCGAAGATAACCAGCAATATCGTAATGCGCATCCTGGTACATGTGAGTTTATCGTGAATAAGCCGTATGCAGTGATCAGCAGCGGTATATCCTTCTGGATACCCTGCACCATAATGATCTTCATGTATTTGTCTATATTCAGAGAAGCCAATAGACAAGAGAAAGAGATGTATAACAGACATGGCGCCGCCTTGCTTCTTCACCAGAACAACACCAATGGCGACATGCTTTCTAACTCTGGTGGCTCCTCGAAAACGCTCACCCACCACGAGATAAATCAAGATCTACACCACACCCCAACAAAGGAGAGGAACATTTCGAAGATGAAGCGGGAGCACAAGGCAGCCAGAACATTGGGAATCATCATGGGGACTTTCATCCTATGTTGGTTGCCTTTCTTCCTCTGGTACGATACGGTGTTCTTGTGCGACTCTTGCCAAAAGAATTGCCCCCCTGAAGTCGTCGCCGTGGTCTTCTGGATCGGATACTTCAACTCCACTTTGAACCCCATCATCTACGCTTACTTCAATAGGGATTTCAGGGAGGCTTTCAAGAATACGTTGCAGTGCGCTTTTTGCAGCCTTTGCAAACGTCCTCCTTCAAATTTGGACTATATAGACAATAGGAGGCCTTCTATAAGGTACGAAGACAGAACCAAAAGTGTGTATTCTGAGACCTATCTGAAGCATGTTGATCGCAGATGTTCAGAGTTTGGTTCGAGTCTCTGAGTGGATCTCACTAGTAGCAGACTGACAACCACGAGTTTTTGAGGTGTTTGTTATTTTGTTACTAGTCAGGTTTACGTGTTGAGATTTTATATCTACTTAAGAATGAAATGGTGCTGTTCATTTTGTATAATTCATTAGTGTTTTTGTCTTTAAGATAAAATACGTTCGATGTATAAAACTAGTTCTGTATATATAATTAATATAAAACGAATATGCCAAACTCAGAGGGAGAAAATGTTGATGATAATTTATAATCGAATCCATTTATTCTGATTTGTTTCATATTATATATGTGGTTTCTCAAAGAATGAAAACTAAATGATCTTTCCAGATTTGATTACGTTTGAGTTCCTTCAAATCATCTTCAGCTATCTGATATTCGTTTGAACAATTCAATATGAACATGTTTTTTTTAATCAAATACCTTTCACTAGTCGACTCTTTGAGCATCCATGGAATTTTAATTGTTCTTCAGTAATAGCAAGTATGACATAAAATATAGTCACGAAACCAAAGATAATTCAATGATGTTTGTAATGAATTGAACGAAATGTTTAACGGAATATATTTTGAACAATTATAATCATTTATTGAGATTATTCTGATTTATATATCATTGATGTGGGTTGTGTGACCAATTTCATCCGAACTAGTTCACATTAGATCAATTAATCGATAGAAGCTGATTAAAATATCAAACAATCAACAAAGAACACATGAAATCAAACAGTATAGAAAAAATAACACAACGTTTTCGATGATCATATTTTCCAGTTCTTCACCATTGAACCGAGCCAATTTCTTTTCGATATCCTTCTACTGAACTCTTCTATCTTTGACAGAATGTATTTCATGTGAATTCCTAGTCGATTAAACAGATCGGGATAAAATACTAGAGAACGTTCATAAGGATATCTGAATTCAGAATGATTCAATGTGGCTTCAACAGTTCTTTGGTTTTTGATTTATAAATTAGATTATCAAAGAAAATCCCGTGATTGAAAATCACAGAGTTGTATAGAGCGAGTATAGCCGTTCATGGTATTAGAAATATTTTGTGAAACGAAACGGACGATTCCAAACCATTTCTAGTCTGGAATTCCTCCAGACAATTGGATATACTCGTAGATTTCATTCTAGACAGTATAATGCGCAGTTTTATGGCCGAGACTATTAAATCTTTGAATGCTCGTGTATGATCTTGATTCTTCGTCTGTAGGAATAATGCTTCCATCTCGAATATCAACTTCTTTTCCTTCGTATACCATGAAAAAGTGATATTGGTTTTTCGTAATTTTGACTAGAGGACCATAAGTTTGGTGAAGAAAAAAATTACTACATTCGACTAACAAGGAAAATTTGATTATAACAAATCAGTCTAATTTAAGATTTCAAGAGATTTTGATATGATGTATCTGATTTTGGTAGCCCACCAATTATGAAGTGATGACATTTGTAGCGTTTGTGTTTTCGAGAATTCGATTCCTTTTTCCATTTTTCGTGTAACTCGTAGCCCCAATTAAATATCAATTGATGTGATATTCGAATTGGTAAAAAGCTGTAACTTCCAATATTCTGCATATTAGTAATTTCTGTATTATATAGGTTGGAATTATCAATTGAATGATTGTGTGTTGTATTTCTTGAGTATGAAATTGAAGAACTCATTTATTCGAAATAATTAAATCAACACGTTTCATTGAAAAACGCTGAACGCCACTGTCGTTTATTCATTAACAACCATTTTTCACGCTTTTTTATTTCTGTTTAGTTTCACTGTGAACTTTTTCGTCTCCATGGTAAATTCAGACAGGGCCTGTGTCGAATTTATTCCCAGGAAAACAAAAAACCGAATGACTTATTCCAGCAACACGTTCATCGAGTGGGGAAATTGGTAAAGTTTGATACGCGAATAACTGGAAC
This sequence comes from Plagiodera versicolora, assembly GCA_037013635.1. Lineage (NCBI taxonomy): Eukaryota > Metazoa > Arthropoda > Insecta > Coleoptera > Chrysomelidae > Plagiodera > Plagiodera versicolora. The sequence continues at coordinate 9,768,646 of CM072983.1, read as the reverse complement.
TGAATAATGGTGCCAGAGGGAACATTGGTTGAATCGATATATAACAGGAATAGTAAATATTAGAGGGAGAGAAAATATCTGAAAGAGGAAGAGTTTCCCAATTGATCGATTAATAAAAAACTGCTCCATTGGAAATGTTAATTCGTAAGTAAATTAGCTACATATTTTATATTCGAATTGATTTTTTGTTCGAATCAAATCGAAAACATTCAGCGTATTGTGAATGCCAAGAATCGGAAATTCGAATACTAGTGTAAAAATATCTGTATTCATCCATCGTGGAAAACAGAATTATCAGATCATTCAATGAATTCCTGCTTACCAGAATAATACTTTCATGTTGAGTAGGACTCAATTTCGAATTGACAGGAAACATTGAAAGAGGTTACTTTCTTCAGATTTCAAATGGCAATCATTTCTATCTACCGTTCTCTATACTGAGACTTGCAATACCTGCGATGCATTGCGATCCATAAAACTAATGGAGGAATTTTTGAAAGTTTCGATCGAAGCATATCAAGTTCGTAACCTGACACTTTAAGAAAAGTTTAAGTAATATCCGATTTCCTCAACCATTTCAAGATCATGCTTAATACATCTATTGTTCATTCGAAACTACTCAGCAGTATATTCCAACATATTTTGGATACTATTTATATTATCTCGATGATTGATTCGGAAATTTGATGTTCTTACTTGACAGCACCATTGTGAAGGAGTTAATGGGAACCCATTCACGAGTTCGACTTGGAGAGTTCTTTTTTATCCGATTCTTCAAAGATGTTGCTTTACTAATTGAAGATAATCAAATATGAAGCAGCCCTCATTATCCTAATAAAAGACCTTCTCGAGTTCTCAATATCCCATATTTTCTGCTGATATCCCCAATGATTCTTTCTTGCTCTGCTCTTGCCCTGATGAGTAATTTCTCTGAGAACGATGAATTATATTTCTTCTCTTCTTTTGTTCAATTATTTATCCTTCTGGTGAAACTTTTGATGAATCATTGTGCCTCAACTGGTATTCATTTCCGAAATTGAATATAAGATGAATATCCTTGTCTTTTTTACCTAAAGGATTGAAATTGGTCCCATCTCATACGAATGGAATAATCGATATATAAAAATGGGATGACGAAAACATCTCCACTAGATAAATAAATGTTGTATGCTAAATGTATTCTTGTGAACATATTGAATATCTTCTGACAATTCTCTATATAATAAGATCTAGCGAGAAACAATCATATTAAAGATATATTGTGCAATTATATTGTATACATCACTTGACCAATAGTATTGCGACTAGAAAGGAATGATATTTCCAGAAATGATACAGGATTTTCAACATCGAAGGATTATACTTATTGATCTGTCTTGTCAATAATTTGAAGAAATAAAAATGATTAAATATAGTATACATTCGAATAATATCAATTCTACGCCATGTATCTTCGGAATTGTCGTTTTTTTATCAAATATGATTTCCATCATCAGACAAACGATTATTACTCACATTATCGATGATCCCATCGTGTAATTTACCAATTTACTATATCAATATCCCTACAATCTGTGCTTCTTTCCTCACGATCTTATCTACTGATATCACCAATCTTTTGAATATTCCATGAGAATGAAGTATTAAGAAAAGGAGTAAACCTCAATATGAATGTGGAATGAAGAAGGTAGGGTTTTTGGTTCCTCAATGGAGTGTTGCAATAGTGTTGGATGCTGTTGAATAGCCCGTACTCTCAATCATTTGAATCTTGCAGATCACCAACATAAAAAAAAACGTTTGCATTGACTTGAACTAGATTTGGCAAGTCAAGTCATTCCTGTTTATAAATGACACGAGAAATAATAAGACACTATTCGATTGAGTTTTTCTATTCATTATAATTTCACAACTATTTTTGAAAAAAATCGAATATTTGAATGAAATTCATATACTTCATCAAAACCCTTCGAGTGGGGATGAATGCTTCTTGATAGCTATAGTACTTGTTTGTTTTTATTCTCCACTCAAGGTATTCAAAGTTGACATACTTATAACTCTAGCGATTGTATGAGTTACATCATATTATTATAAAAATCAACTGCACGTTAACTTGAACAAACCATATCTTGACATATTTGTCAATTTGCTAAATCAATGAATACTGTCATAGACGTAGAGAAGAAAAAACAGAAAAATATATCTCCTATTAATCCTTCAACAGCCTATGTCTCCGTAATAAATGTCTGTAGGAACCATTCATCACATGAAATATTTCTCTTTTTTCCTAAACAATCTGTATACACTCATTGAATCAAGGACTGGTCAATCGTCCAGATGGATGATCGTTCAAAAGCACTGTAGATCCTTTATATGCCGATAATTATATTCCACTTTTATGTGTGGTTCTTTCGACGGCCACTGCGAGTAACTGCGGTTTGTTGGTAGTTCAGGGTAGTTTTGCGGCCAAGTTCTATTCAATGAGCACTCACAAACCCTTGCAGATTGTTCGAGTTTAAATAACCATTGGAATCGCTTTCACAACCGCAGTTGAATTATTCAGGGGTAAGTATTTGTTTGGTTTATATACCATTTATTCGTGTTTATCCATTGGATAAATATGTGGAGACTATGGAATTGATTCGAGGTTTTCGTAACTACAAAGACTCGAGAACATGTTGATCGTAATCATTCAGTTGAAAGGTTTATTGATAGAACACTTGATAGCCTGAAAATGCTATTCAAGTAGAATCAGATAAATGATCCTATATCACCCTTGAGAAACAGCAAATTAGCTCTAGTGGATATACTGAAATCATTCACTGAGGCACAGATATTTTATAGCTTGATTTTCTTCAACCGAATGCCTCATAAGGGTTAGTTCAAGTTTTATAAACGTTCATTGAATTGAGGAACATCCACTTATGTGATTATATGAAGATGATTTATTTTCAGAAAATGAATCTATTGAATCTAAACATATATTCCTCAAATGAGTTTCGAATGATAAGAACCATCGATCAATTTGTATTAGTTTTCCCTATTTCTGAAATCGACAGGATTCGAGTGATTCAACTACTTCAATTCCTGAAGATCACACTTTTCTATTCGAATCCATGAAAATATATCAGCTTCAGAACAAATATACAAGAAATTCATATTAGTACGAAAGTAAGAAACTATGTAATATGACATCGGAGCAATTTTGATCTTGATATATGTTGACAATGAATTAATAATAGCTGTTGTACGAATCTGATGATAGGTTGAAATCTATCGAATAGTTAGGATTTCTACTGACCAAACAAAATATATTAGGAATGGTTAGAATATTCATTCAGGTCTATCTGATTACTGTTGCGAAAAAAGTGGTCCAGAATTGGAAGTCGACTTACTCCAACCAAATCTGAAACTCAATCAGATATTTCTAGTTCATTATGGGAATATCGCAAGACAACGCATAGTTTTCAGTACGTATACAATAACAAAACAAATATATCTCAGCTATCAACATGAATTTGAAATGGAAATGCTGTTTTCTTTGCTATTTACCTCGATCGACTCGTCAACCGAGAACGTCACTATATCATCATAGCAACTAGTATTGACAGAATCGCATACTTTTCAGGATCTTATACTTGGTATTCAAGAATATGTCCTGAACATACTTTCCATCCTGAACGTCGAACGACAAGCACTGATACGAGCTATTCGAGGTGAAATTGTCATTCTATCTCAATATTTAATAATAAGTTGAATATCGAAGGTAATGTCTTCCATCGTCCAAATAATTTTGGAGAATACGAGAAGATATTTTGACGACATTTCCATTGTAAGTATCAATTCATCAACAATTCTCTTCAGGTGATGAGTAACGATTTGAATGTAGTCGCAATTATGAGTCCGGTTCAGTGAGCTGTAACTGTTCCACTCGAATATCAGCAATTTCCATACATTTGGAGTCTCTATACTTAGCTCATTAGGTATCGCTTCTCACCATACATATAGCAGCCTCTACGAATTTCCTCTTGAACCAGTGTTCTTTATAGATGACGTGTGCTCTGTCCACTCGACATTGTGCTAGTCGTTCCAGACGTGTTCCGCAAATCTTCACTCGTCGGTTTATCCTTCTTCCTGTGTTTGCCAATTCACACTCGAGGTGGTCTGATAGTTTGACTGTACTTACGAGGTATCAGATAAATGCAGTTCTTCGAGTCTTTGTTGATGATAAACGTTTTGATATTGTATTCAGATTTTCTCAAAAAATCCTTCTTTTTACGAGTGACACAGTATTAGTTGTTATGGAGTCTATTCATTCAAGGAAGATAGTTCCGACATACTTGATTATTTTTCAATACCATCAGTGCAAAATAAAAAGTATCAAGCAACAGTTAATAGTTATCCATTTTGTGTGTATTAACAGAGGTGTGCACAATAATCGGCTAGAGCTGTAACTTCTGTATCATTCGAGATCGAAATTAGAAATTTGGTGGGTAGCAACTATATAATATATTGTTCATTTTTTGTAGAAAAAACTGATATCCCAACTTTTGATTTTCAAATGGAACCCCGGATCAAAATGTCAAATACCCTCAATATGTTTCAATAATAGAAATCCTTAGGCATCGAATATTAGCGGCTTGCCGCAATATACCCCAAGCATTGCACAAAATGGGGCCCAATTTGAGTATTTGTGGTTGTAAATTTTTTATCGACCCTCTTTCTATGCTACTGAAAATGATAAAGCTTGATATGGAGTTCATTTTGTTGTACTTTCTGTTTCACACAAAATGATCCTGAACATATATTCTAAAAGTCCTTACTTTTGAGATGAAAGGTGATAGAATTTGGAAAAAAGAATCCGTTTTTCAAAATAACTGAGATAATATTCTAGACATCTTCAAAATATTTGGTACATGTCTTCTATGCATCAAGGTGCATTTTTTGATGTACGGAATTCTTATTTTCTTTCACCAGTGGCGTCCGTACGGGTTTTGCAGTGGATATTTTTGGAGAAAAAAGTACTACGTCACTGCTTACTTCCAAAATAAAAATTACTTTCGAGAACCCCATTCATTATTGAGCAAAATGAATGTCATGATTTTATTTGTCCGACGCATGGCTTTCGCTTAAAAAATAAAAATCGTTTTACCTCAGGGTCTAGTCCTCAAAAATCTGATGTGGCGTGAAGATGTGTGTGCATCGACTGAAAGCAAATCAAGAGATCAGATTTATTCCAAAATGAATGAGAATCCGAAAATAATATCTTTCTTGTCAGATGCTCTGTTTTTGATATCGCAGTTCCAACCGTTCAATAATCTATATCAATATTTATCTTAAGGGTTAATACTTTTAGGACATACGTTTATAGAAAAATTTTTTTCTTAGAATGTCTCAAAGAATAATCCCTTCAAATATCAGCATGTTTCAAAGGAACACCCTGTATTTCCTATATATCGGAAATATTTTTCCAAACAATTTGGATGACAAACTCAATCCAACTCCAAATGGATAAGCTTTGCAATAGACCGCATTAGTGATGACGTCACAAATATGCAACCAACATTACACTGAGTCCTTAAGTACGGATGACATAAGAACGATAATAGAAGTATCGTAACAGGCCCTTTTGTTTTATGCTCTCACATGAAATGAGGTGAGATTTAAGGAATTGCATCTAAGGGGCCTTGGATATGAAGGATGGAAGTAACGATATTTTGGAAAAACGATTTTCTGGAATTTATTCAGAAGTGTTTGAGAAAACTTTATTTACATTACCCATTCCATACGACGTATTCATTCTTTTTCTATCGAATTGAAACAGATACATTTCTCAAATATTGCTTATAACAGCGAAATAATTCAAAAAATAACATCATAATTCTAACGACAGATTCTGTACCTTAGATAATGGTTACTTAAGGTTCATATTAGCGCATCTTCGTTCAGAAATATTTCGTTGTGACTCAATGCACTGTTGGTTGCATACATTTTGACGTCACACTAATGTGGTCTATTGCTTCATTTGTGCGGACGATCTGAAGTTATTTTGGGAGATTCATGCTATCAAGGATTGTCTTACCTCTCCCTTAACATGAAATGCTTTAAGCAATGGTGTTTCCACAACAAATTGCCTCTAAATGGAAATGAGTGTAATGTGATAACGTCGGCCACTTTTATATCAAAACTCAGTAAAACACATTCCACTACAGAGATCTGTCACATTCATCGAACCAGGGATTCAACTTTCGCTCCTCATATCCTCTATTGGGTTAAATGCAAATAAAACTGAGGATATTTCCACAAAGGTGGATAGAATGATGGAGACCAGTGGAATTGCCTGCTAGATCACCTGATCTGAGCCCATTAGACTTCTTTTTATGGGGTTATTTGAAATTTAAAGTCTACTTGAACAGACCTGAAAATATCCCTCAACTACAAGACCGAATCAGACAAGAAATACAGAGCATAACACCCGCTATGCTACAGAATGTTAGAGACGAAAGTAATGCCCGGTTCAGTCATTGTCTAACGGTCAATGGAGAACAATTTGAACATTTATTGTAAATTTTCGTTCGTTTTTTTGTTTTTGGAAGTGTATCACATTAATTGCATAACTACTAATTCCATTTAATTTGTTTATTACATTCAGGAACGTATTACTTTCCATAAACAATTTTCATACTTTTTTTTTGCATTTTTGCCCACCCTGTACCAATTTGAAGTAACATATTATACATTTTTGGAATCAGCTCAGCAAAGGCGATTTGGAAATTTAGATAGAAGGGGGGATTACTTTTGAAAAAAATTGTGATGACGTCATTACACGAAAGTGGTTCACCCTGTATATTAGATTATGATTTGAAAAAATAGTGAATTGAAATCAAGAATCGACTTGTCTTGGGAATTCCTAATTTTATTGTTCAATTAGCAAATAATGAATTTATGCGTTACTTTATGGACGCACTGTAGATAACGGAACAAAAAAACCAGTGACCTTACTTCTGTACTTGATTATTCATCAAATTGAAGAGATCACTCATCCAAGGGGTGAAAGAAGTTTGTTATCCTTAATAATAATAATGGATTCCAATTATCACCAGCTACAACTGATTCTCCCTGTTCGGTGAATAATACGGTTCATCCACGTTGACACATTCATAAGCGCGAAAACAAATGAGAAAACTGCAGGTGAGATACTTACAAGAGAAAAGTAGTTAAGGAAGATATACAACCTCATATTTAACCCTAATGAACATCTTCACGTTAACGTTATCTGGTAACTCCGGTCTCTTCTGAAAGTTTAAGGGAACCTTTCACAGGTATGAGGTAGCCCTGGATCATTCGGGATAATGTGGATTATCCATTTTTTTTATTTCTCCAAGGTAAATTGTTGTGTATGCCTTCAACCGAGAATAACTGGAAATAATACACTATACCCACATTGATTTCATGATGTACAAGATTATTTAAGTGAGATTGAAAATTGAATATAACAGTATCTTAAACATAATTTGCTTGTTCTAAATTGGTATTCTTAGAGCTGAGTTAATGCAAGATCTACTCTTCAACAATAAATTGAGCGAATAATGTGAGTACACAAATATCTTATTTTTTGTTTTGAATACATATATATGAGATTGATAAAATCGACGAAGGAATCTTGCACTTCTTTCTTTTTCTGTTATCAAATATCGATACAAAAAGGCTCTATAGCAAACTATTTGAATTGACTCATGAAGGACATTATTTTCTCAAATGCCTTCTGTTGCTATAGAAACTATCCTTACTATTACTTCCTTAACGAATATATACTAGAAACAGAAAAATTTTTATTACTATATTCATCACAATCCATATTTCACTTTTTGGGATCTCGAATTTGATACCTAATAACCACAAATCATTTTTAGTACAAATTGGGTAGAGCCAACTAGAAGAATCGTAATAAAATAGTCAGGTATGAAAAAGTTTGTGGTTCAACAGATTCGACTTCTAATTGTAATAAACCCATCAAAATTTTTCTTTTTGTTTGACAAGGCCAATCACCCCGCTCGTATAGCAACTATGTTATTCGCACTGCCTTTTCAACATGACGAATTTCACAGATGAGGGATGGTGAAACTCTTACATGGAAGTATTATATTTCCAATTCCAAATGATAATTCATGGAGCTGATACTATCTCTATCCGGATTATGTTGATTGTTTTCGAACAGATCATTTTAAATTATTTCATTCCTCTCTGATGAACTCAATTCCTTGATAAACGAGTTATTATTCATATTGCAGCTATATTCCTCTTTTATTTATCAATTCAACTGAATTCAATTTCGGAATGATCAATTGGAGATGAAAGCACCGAAGTTTTGCTCTCGAGTCATGTTGAATTATTAGAATGTTCAGTCGAGATTCAGATGCAATAAAAATAGTCGACTATTCATCAAGTTTTCGTTTCATTACCCCTGAATGTGTCTTGGGTGTAGAGTTAGTTCGCCTCCACGTGGTGCACCCTGGGTAACGCTAAATGAACTAACACAAGAGGCGCCAGACAATCTTTAGATTATCTTTAGATCTCCTGACAAGAGAATCACAGGCGCAACAAAATGATGACACCATCAATAAATGGTTCTTCTAAGAACCAATTGACAAAGGAACTCGGTCCTAGTATACGAGTTTGCCACCTAAATATAGAAGGCATAAGCAGAGCAGAATGTCAATTTCCGCACAGATTTTTAAAAGAAAACGATGTTGACCTGGTCGCAATTCAGGAAACGCACACTGAAAATGAAGCTCAACTGAGCTCAAGAGGAAAGATTCCAGGTTTCGACCTATTGGGCGCTACCTATGACAGAGCCTATGGTGTGGCAACCTATGTACGCACAAACATAAAAAATGCATCCCTGCTTTCCACCTCCACTGTAAATAACATCCATGAGGTAACCGTAAAACTTGGCGATATCACAATAGCTAACATTTACAAACCACCAGCTCTCACCTGGCCTGCCCATGTACTCAACTTCTATGAGCATCTAGCCATATACGTAGGGAATTTTAACAGCCACCATGAGATGTGGAAGTACCGTGACAATGACATAAATGGTACGTCCCTTTTGGAATGGTCAGAGGAACATGGTATCCATCTCCTATTCGACGCCAAAGACAGAGGCACTTTCCAATCTGCATCCTGGAGGAGGCAATATAACCCCGACCTTAGTTTTGTTACCACTGACAACAGAGGCCAACCTTTACCAGCATCAAGAAAGGTCATGCCCGACTTCCCTCATAGCCAACACCGCCCTATTTTGATTAAAATCGGCATTAGCATCCCAGTCATAAAATCGTTCCCACGCCCCAGATGGAACTTCAGAAGAGCTAACTGGCCTGCTTTCTCTAATAATCTCGACAAATGCTTGGGATGAATTCCACCAAAGGGCGTGAACTACGAGAGATTGACGGGGGCAATAATGACAGCAGCAAAAGCAGCCATACCTAGAGGTTACCGAAAAGAGTACATACCTGGATGGACTGAGGAGAGCGAGAGACTGTACAAAGAATTTTGTGAAGATGGAAGGCAGGAAATTGCAGATGAACTACTCCACAGCATTGATGCTGCTAGGCGCGAAAAATTGACTGAAACAGTTGAAAATCTAGACTTTCAAAAATCAAGCAGACAAGCCTGGTCCCTATTGCGAAAGCTCGGCAGTAGCAACCCACCAGACCGCCCAATCAATCAAGTAACGCCAAACCAAGTGGCGTCCCACATAGTGTCTACTTCAAGAGCACCCCAAAACCGTGCACACACAATTAAAGTTAGAAAAGATCTCAAGATCATCAAGTCCACTTGTGCCCTTGAAACAGAATATGCCAACCCCTTCACCTGTGAAGAAGTCACGGGGGCCCTGACCGAAATGCAAACTGGAAAAGCCCCTGGTTCCGACGGCATCCATGCTGAATTCCTAAAGCATAGCGGCAAATTTACTAAACAATGGCATGCAAAATTTTTCTCAGACATCCTCAAGACGGGCAATGTACCTTATCAACTTAAGAGGGCAAAAATCGTCGCTTTTTTAAAACCAGGGAATGCTAATGATACATCAAAAAAACTATCGTCCAATTGCCCTCCTAAGCATGGCCCACAAACTTTTTGAAATACTGCTATATAACAGGATTGGTCCAACAATACTGCAACATATACCTGTGGAACAAGCAGGATTTCGTCTGGACCGCAGCTGCACAGACCAAGCACTCGCACTAACTAACTATGTGGAGACTGGCTTTCAAAAGCAACTTAAAATATCTATTGCTTTCATAGGTCTGTCAGCGGCATACGACACTGTGTGGCGACAAGGAGTTATATATGAATTAATACGAGCTATCCCATGCAGAAAAATGGCTGATGTAATCAATGCCATGCTATCCAATAGATCTTTTCAAGTCATTATGGGCGACAAGACCAGTACAAAAATGAAACTGAATAATGGCCTTCCACAAGGTTCGGTGCTAGCTCCCCTGCTGCTTTAAATAGCAGACATGCCCAGAACTTCATCAAAGAAGTTCGGCTACGCAGATGAGTTGGCGCTCGCTACAAACCATAAGGAGTTTGAGATAACTGAGCGAATTCTAACAAATGACTTGGCTACCCTTGGGAGATATTTTCGCAACTGGAAGTTTCGTGCTCCCACCTAAATGATAGGATGGCCAACTACCAACTTAAACTCAACTTTGAAGGCAGACTTCTCAGTCACAATATGCACCCGAAATATTTGGGTGTCATACTCGACAGAACGCTAAGCTTCAAAGAACACCTTATGAAGACAGCTGCAAAACTCAGAACCCGAAATAATATCCTGCAAAAGCTATGCGGCACTACATGGGGTTCCACAGCGCCCACCCTCAGATCGACAGCACTTTAGCCGCCGCCAAACGTGTTGAAGCCCATCTCAATCAGGCTATGCGTACTATATCAGGCACAATCAAGGCCACGCCAACTCATTGGCTACCCACACTGAGCCACATAGCTCCTCCACAAATTCGCCGAGAACATGCTCTGGTCAGGGAGTATGGAAAAATCAACGCCGATCCTGTGCTTCGCTCACACGTTGGAATAACCGGCAGAACCATAAATAGGCTTCGCTCACGAAACCCCCCTCTAAGAACGGCAGAAACCCTTATCGAAGAAAACTTCAACATAATTGAGCGGTGGAAAGAAGAGTGGGAGAAGAATGCCACACCTGCCAACCGGGATATGCCATGCGTCACAAGCAAGCCAGAGGGATTTGATCAACCAAGACGAATCTGGACAACACTAAATAGAATAAGGACGAACTGCGGCAGGTGCACCAACTCAATTTTCAGGTGGGAAAAAATACCTTCCCCAAATTGTGACTGCGGCGCTGAAAGACAGACTATTAAACACATGGTAGAGGACTGTCCAATCAGTTCCTACAGTGGCAACCCATCCGATTTCCTGATTGCGACAAGAGAGTCAATATAATATATTTGTAATATTGGTGTTTGTTTGTGAAACTTTTTGTTATTTTTGTTATATACTTACCTGTGATGTAGCCATACGCTAAATAAAAAAATAAATAATGTATCTTGAGGCATTGGCCTTTGTATGAAAGAGTGAGTTTACATTCAAGAAATATATAATGATATACAAATTTTTAACCATTTATGTCATCTCTCCGTCTCTTTCTCATCACTCCGTAAATTTTTTTTCTGAAATTTCTCCTTGTTGAAGCGATAGAAGCTCAATCTCGTCGTTTCTAGAAAACTAATTGTCAGACGGGGTTATAGACAAAAGAATCCCGCTTCGGTGATATTTCTGCTTCGCCAGAAGAATTGCGACATAGCAGCAGAAAAAGTTTGGAAAGGCAAGTTAACTTGGATGTGCAATTCTCTCATAACTCATGGAATAAATAATAATTATTTCATTATCATATCTACGCTTAAAAATCACTTCACACAAGAAATTTGGTCGTTCACTGTATATCCAATTCTTGAAATATCATTCCGAATTCATTGAGTTACATTCTAGGTATGGTATGCTATATATCGATTATAGTATTCAAAACTCCCAATGGTGGTCATATCGAATTTTCACACCGCCTGATCATAAGACTACCAACTTATTGGTGCGAAGATTTAAGTGGAAGAGCGCGGCTTCTGCAGTTGGGTATCTATGTATGCAACTGAAGAAGTGCGAACTTTGCCTTTGCTATGCAGCCTTTGGTAATATATGATGAAGTTATATATATGTTATGCTGAAGTCTGGGGCAATAAAAGCAATATTATTATTATTATTATTATAAAAACTCCACTAAAATTAAGGAGGCTGCTGTAATATCACTATTTCAACAATCAGAATATTAGGATTGTTTTTATATTCAATGAAAACATACCACACACAAGTGTGTTATAATCCCTGATTCACTCGCTCAAATTCGTAGTTGTTTTTCATTTATTCATTACTATAACAAGAAGATTCCACATTGATATTGAAATCATGACCTACTTTGTCCAAAATGTAAAAAAAACACTGTCAAGTTATTTTTAATTTTCAACATAACACTCTAATCATTTGTGAATATAATAGCTAATTCTCAACTAATTCTATCTATTTCATAGGATTAATAATAAATTCACATCCTTCAAATTTAAATCGAAATCTGAACGAACAACTTTTCTTTGGAGTAGAGAAAATGAAGATTTTGCGATCTGAGTCCACTGAAAGGAATCATAATCTCATGGAATAGTCGTTATAAATTCGAAGGAATTTGATTGAATGTATGGAAATTTGTATTTCGAATAATACCAACCATATAAAAAGAGGCAAATGACATTTACATTCGACCTCCATTTCCTTACAAGAAAACATCAAGATACCTCTGAAATGTGTCACTTTCATTGCTTTCCGTTCGTCCAGAGTATCTGCAAATGTATTAAATAGTAACAAATTTCATTGCAACATGACTGTCATTGGAAGAATCGAAATTTGACGTTGACATTTTTGAATTTAGTCTGCCTAGGATTCGTTTCCAAACACGGTCAGATGTAGCATGTAAACTCCAATGATTTTCATGAATTATAAAACATGGTATCTCGCACTAGATACCTATTTCAACTGGACATTGGTTCATTTCTGATTTTTCTCAACCAATTATTGAATTTTTGATGTCGAAATGAAGAGAAAAGTCCCCTGAAGTATTCATTTTCAGATCATGTACCATGTATAACGTTGAACTTAGGTGGTTGAATATGGACTTTGCAGTTGTTGACCTGATATCAATAATTCATCCATGCACTGATAACGAGCTTAGCGGTTCACAACTTTGTTAGCTAACTTAATACCACGTAATACCCCGAACATCCAGAATAACAAAAAGTTTGTCCTTTCTATTCCCTCCAGGCCCACACAGTTTCAGTTTCGCTTGTAATTTATAACAACCGTTCGCTATCGGTTTTTCTTCACTAGCAGAATAACTTTGGGGTATTTTTGACGTCTCCAAGAGGGTACTGAGTGAAAATTATCATTCATTTTTCAAATCATTTCTGCATTGGCATTCTCAGATTCATTACAGCATAACTAAGAACCAGGATAATCAGTGAAATGAATAAAAATAACGGTTAAAATAGATGATCTGAAATATTCGCTTTCTACATGATAAATTGATGGCTTGGCCTCCATGATATCCCGATCTGAATATTGTAGATACTCTGTCGAAATTTAAGTCGACTAGCTCTAGTGTTCATCAATGATCGAATCACTGGAATATTTCAAATAGGTGTTCGTCAGTGGAAAATTTTGTTTATTTTTGGGGTAAACATATATTCGGGATCTGGATCATTATATTGAATTATACTGAACGTGCTAAGGTAAAGTGATCTCTCGATATTCATTCGATTCTTCTCCATAGAAAAAACACTCTGGAAACTATAGATTAGACGAAAGTAGTGCATTATAGCATTTCTTAAATTTCCTATTGATTCAAACATACATATGGATTTCACATATTTTCAACAAAAACATACTATTACTATTCAGGAATCCCAAAAAAACTTCTCACTATTCCTCTATGATGATTAAAAAATATTTTCATATGTCTTTGTGTATAACAAGAATATCCATTCTTATTCGAATTATCTTTGAAAATCGGAATCCTACACTGTATAGAGTGAAAAAAGTCATGAAAACGCCAGAAAATTTATAAAAAATCAATCACATAGACTAGATCATCTGAAAAATGTCCAAGATATTCAAATCTGGTTAATCATATTTTCATTAATCATTTATTCGTTATCGAATTTATTCCATTTGGCTGTTCCACACTGTATGTTATTTCACAATGCATAGACTGATTCGACTTTGGTGGCCTCTAACACAATTTTGTGTCCCAACGAAACGCCTTGTTAGTTGATTCGTGCTCGAAAGCAACCCTCTTATTTTTAAAGTATCCAGTGTTCTTTGATGTTTTTTACGTGCATTCTGTGAAAGGATAGATAGCTACACATTGTGGGATTTCTCCTCATCTCTACTTGCATACTTGTTTCGTTTCCTCATATCAATATCTGATATCTTTTCGTCTTCAGGTCTCATATAATTGTGTGTAATATTTCTCTCTGATTTTTCTATATTATAGTCACATTTGATCCACGGATATATGGAGAACTAGATCATAAAATGTCATAAGTCTCCGAAATGGAATAATAAACAGATTAAAGATCATTTAGATAGCATTCTGAGGTACCCTTCGTTTCGAATAAATACTAACAAGAGCCAATAGATAATTAATAATTATTACCATTGAATGATCAAATGTTCAAATGTCTATTTTTGTTCTGTCTAGATTTTTGACATATCTCGTGTATTTGGAATCTGATAATCAATGGTTAGTTTAAAAACCATGACTTGAAAAGTATGAAACTGAAGATAGTGGAGGATGATTGAAAGAATTACCTGTTTCGAGTATAACTTGAAATTATTCTGCCCGAAAGTAATTGATCTGAAATAATTCGAGAAAATCCAGAAAAATATGGTTGTTTGGAGAGAATATCTGGTATCCAGAAATTACAAGTTTTTCACGGCTTTATCCATCAGAAGTGTCAAATCCTTTCAATTCCTTCATATTCTACTTTGTCTAAAATGGGGTGTTTTATTTCCTATAGAACACACTACTGAACGAGTTCATTTATCGATAATGTAAAAATAAACGGAAATTCCAAAAGAAGCGAAACGAAACAAGGTCAATATATCAATGTTTTCGATGACACATATATTATATAACGTTTGCCATATCCCAAGAGAATTCTTGTAAAACAGCCCCGAACTTCCAACTACTTACTACATTCGTCACACGATTAGATAGTTCACGGTCTGGCTAGCAGGCTGAAGGAGAATAAGACAACCCCGCTTACGCTATCGTCTTCTATTTTAATAAGGATGGAAACCCTGAAAACAACCCTTAAACGTCTAACAAATTGCTGAAGTTGTTCGTCGAGACCCTTCACAACTGTCGCAATCTGACCTGACCATACAACAGATATGATTAATCATCCACCCAACGCTTTATCCACATGATTTACTCCCGGAGTTGGATAAAGTGGTAGCGGAAACTTCGCAAGCTGCTACTTGTCTCACATGATCTTCAAATTTCGTGTAGATGAAAAATTGGTGCAAGTTGGGGAAGTAGAGAATAAAAAATGTTGCTTCAAATTGAGGAGAATTCTTCAATAATTACTCTGCATACAAAATAGTATTCTGAGCATAGTGGAATTCACTGAATATGATTTGATTAACCAAATATTTGCTTACTCAACGTTTAGGCGACATAAAAGTGTAACTAAACAGTAACGATAGATTTCGAGCGGAAATGTCACGAGCATAAAGACGAAATGCAAACATAGATTTGTCTTAGTAAAGGTCTAGATATCAATCAATCTGGATTACGGATTAGATAATATTATCGTAGAGAAATTGAGACTTTTCCAGATTTCCACATTGACGTTTTCGATCAAGAATGTACAGATTTAGGCAAATTTCTCCATCAATGAGACACATAACATATTGAGAAAGGATTCTCTATGCTTTCAGTCTCAAATAAACATTGAAATGCAGCATTCCACATATATCAAACAAGCACGTCAAATTCATCCGACGTCCACAAAAAAAAACTAAATCCAAATCGCCTGATATCTGGACTTGTACCTTCACATTCTGTACTAAGTTACATGCAGAATCCCATCTGAATTGGTTCAACAACGTTCATGATGAACAGCAATTCTCCACCAATACCTAAACATGATGGAGGTAAAACATATTGTATTGAGGCTAAGAGAGTCATTATTTGATTATTTCAGTTTTATCGACATAAGCACCATATTTTTTTTCTTGGAACTGGAGCCTCTGTATACCTACGTCAGTCGATGCGTATTGTCTCATAATAATAATGATAGTGATTCAGAAAATATTCAATAATGAACTTATTTGCAAATATGACTTCAATTCTGAACAATGACTGATATATATTTAGATATCGAGTAATAAATTCACATTGAATGCAATTCCTCCTCAATGAAATAATTCTTACTCTCATTAGTGATTCGAACAATACAGGTAGTTGTTCATGATGAATAAACAAGCTGTTATACATAAAAAACAACATGCATTCTATTTCAACGAATATTATCGTGATTTATCTTTCCCTGTTTCTGCAGTTATTCAAGTTCTAAATGCGATAACTGTATTCATAACTAATGACTACCACTTCGTGTTGAGGAAATTCGAAGAAATTCATGGAGTAAAATCTTCAGAACACGCGAATGATGGCCTTTGGAATGGAAATTGAGAAATATAATCTTGTTGTTTGTAGTTTGGAAAATAACGAGGTGTACGATCGATAGTCAAATTGTTTGATTGCAATATCGTAATACCATTCCACAAGAATTATATCAGGATCTCAGAAAAGTCCATCTCAGTTCGTTAAATCATTTCGTCTTTTGTTTTTCATGACATGGTATGACATGACATAAAGCCTATCCACCCCATATATATAATAAATAAATAACGTAGACTAGGTGAAAGTTTTTTTTTTTTCTTTTCTGATGAAATTCAGAGAATACACTCAGGTCAGAGACTTGTACTTTCCCTATCAAATTTCTCACCTGTCATAGCGAAAACAAGAAACTACGATCAATTTGAACTATTGTCGAATTAACCAGAACTGGAAACTGATATCTCACTGATATTGTTATTTGGAATAAGTATCTTGAGTTTCATTAAATTTCTGGAAATCAGTTTTTCAAAGAAAATTACATGACGAAGTCTCGATAAGGATTTATAGACATTATCTTGTGCATAGCACAGAGATTACGGACTTAATTTATTGTTATAGATCAATATCAGGAATCAAATAACATCCAACAAATCCAACTTCATTTTGAATGACCTAGAAAATACATAAAATTTTGATTCCTTATTTATATTTCTTCTCCTTTCTCAGCTTCTGTGTTTTCTTTTGATTCCTTAATGAGACACTATATAGAAACGTAATTTGCAGAGAAGAGAAAATTCTGGCACGAACCCTAAATGTAAACATGAGCAGCGTAGCGATAAATGTTGGGAAGGGCGCGTACTTGAAGGGCCTTTGTAATGAGCATTTCAGGAGATGAATCACTTTTCAATATAACAAGAATGAGATTTACGTCAGTGATTCTTTGGCGCCCGTTGGAAATAAGGCTTTGTTTTTCTTTGTACTTAGTAAATTCTCGATGCGAACACTAAAAACATCACGTAATATATTCGGTTGCGAAATAAAGAGTGTCTCAGAATGGTTTTCGTTTTTGAATGTTGAATAAAAAATAAAATATCAAATCAATCTCGTTTTATTTAATGTTCATTCAAAGAGCAAATCTTGAAGTTTATTTATGAAAAACATCCGTTTGCAAATGCGCACCATCAATTTATTTTCACCCGTTTAACCTGGAGCTAAAATTTTCAATAACCCGCTGGAGCATCGCTCTTGGAATAGAGTTGATTTCTTCAGTGATTCTTTGATTCAAAACATTTAGGTTGGATGGCAAGGGATTGTGAAATTTGCTTTTTAGGTAGCTCCATTGAAGAAATCAGCAGGCGCTAAATCAGGTCTTCTCGGCGAATTATCACTCTTTCAGGGAATAAATCGTAAATACCAGCTAATGAGTCATTTGTAACATGAGAAGTGGTGAATTCCGCAATGAAATACACAATTTTTTACTGAAATAATCATAACTTGTATATGTATGTTTATTTAAATAACCTCTCTATTTATGTGAATAAATCAGATTGTTGTGAACATACCTGACTGCAAATGAATATTCATCATTTTGGATAATTCAAGAATTACAGGAAATCCTCAATCATGTCAAGGGAACCAAATCCATCATCATCATCTTCATCATCAGTTATCTAAGTTCAGATTTATTCTGAAGATATCAAAGCAACTCATCAAAAATCTTGAAAATATCGCAATAATATTCGATTATAATCCCCATCAATGAGAAAAATATCCATCGTCTATTTAATGTTCGAAATTGGAGTATATTTACTAATAGAAGTCTAACAAAAATACAATCACAAGTCTCAGAAAGAATAATTTTATACATAACATTTCTAGATACATTTCCAAAAACATCATCGATAAAACTTCAACATTCAGAGAACGCAATACGCTGTCTTTGGAGACCATCAATTTCTTGAGATCCTGGACAACTATTGACGAGTGAATGTATCCAATATTCGCTGGTCAATGTGAGGTTTAACGTGTAAGTCTCTTGTTCGCCTTTAAGGTTCGATGTACGGGGTCCATTGAGTTGATAAGCAAGATGAATCATGGACAAAGTGTTACAAACCTGGCAACAGAATACGAATACTTTTATTTGGTATACTCGACTTCCACCCCTTTCTTGTTGAGATTGTCAATGTAAGAACTACTCTCTATCAACAGATTGATATTAACTCACTTCAGCAATTCAGTTTCTGCAGGAAAAAATACCTTGCATTTCGTCAAAGTAGGAGCCCATAATCATTCACTATCCTACCTCGATCAGCAGTGCAGGCCACTTGCTGCCCATGCAATTGGTCTGACTCCTCATGGTTGAACGGAAGAAATGAAGAAAATGTTGCGAAATAGTGAAATGTTATCCAACAGTATTTTCAATTCAACAATATATGTTTCTGAATTGATTTATAGCGGATTTGACAAAGAATCAGCAAGTAACAGAGAGAATTAATCATTTTAAACGTCGCTTCAAAAATTCTACCCTTCCATCCAGTGTAACAACGTGCAATGAAAATGATTAATTCACCATCAGTGAGTTTTGTTTTGGGCTTATCTGGACATGTATTGAAAAATCGATAATGCTGATTAAACAAAGAAAGAATTGCAATCACCGAAAACCTTTGAAATTTTTGCGATCATAGATATTCCGTTCAACTAGATCTTGTACAGAAGACGAGACAAATTTGTTTTGAAACCTTCTGTAGCTTTTATTCGTGTATATTGAAAATCCTAAAATTCATTCACTCTTTGTACTTTATATGAATGCTTTCAATAATGGCTGATGACACTGAAAAAAATCATGAACATGTTGTATACTGTAACGTTATTCGTGGGTTCCAGTAGAGAACAGATGGATTTCCAACTGACAACTATTTATTTTCACGTACAAACACCAACAAACTATTTATTTCAACTATTTATATCAACAACGATGTAACTACGTCGCGTTCCATTCTTCAACTAACTAACGTTGTTTGGAAGCTCGATATTTATATGTTTTACATCTGTTCTGGAATGTTCTAGAACTGTCAGTCTTCTGTCACATCTTTTCATCTCTTTTCATCAGACTGCTCACAGGATGTTCCATCTTCTTCTATTCTAGAATATTCGAGAGCTTCCAAACATGTGATACAGGGGGATTATTCAAGTTCTCCTGGATTCCATTACATTGCCCCCTCCTTAAGAGACATTCCTCCTGGAATGCATTTTGCTCGTTATGGTGGAGAAAGGAGCAGTTGGTTCCGTTTCGGCAGTGTGAAGTCCGATTGAAGTAGCATGGTACCGTTTTCTGTCTTGGATTTTCCCTAGGATTCCAGCAACATATCAGAATTTCAACTTCGGTAAACCTGAATATGATTTCCAACATATTCCTGACAATTCTCCAATCCAGGCCATCCAAACCGCAAGCCAGCTTTGGTACAGCTATTTTCTGTATTCCTTTTCTCAGTAAGGTATTTCTGAGATCAACTAATGCGTCCCATAAGTCCTTGTAAGATGGTTTGTGGAAATGTCTTTCTTTGATTGTCAGATAAAAGATCGATCTAACTCCTTCAGGACTGCTATCTTCAATTTCCAAGGCTCGACCGATAGATGTGCGTTGTTCTTGAAGTTTTTCCAGTTTACCAAACTTTTTCCGGAACACATTGCCTATCCCTCGGGACATCTGAAGGTCTTGGGCGATGCAGTGAGCCAATGCATACTCTACAGGAGTAGTGAACAGGTCGCGACTCTCTTCTCTGGTGACGTCAAACCTTGCCTTCGACGAACCGCTATAGGTTTTCATGAAATTTTCGTAAGTGGGCTCGTCCTCGTCTTGTACTTGAATCTGCCTCACTGATTGATCTGAAGTTCCTTCAAATGGTGCCAGTCTATTGAAGTGGACGACTTTGGGTTTGCCGTTGGGTACCTTACTGATGCGGTAGATAACGTCGTTGATTTTCTTTTTCACGCAATAGGGTCCTTCCCAAGATTTCTGCAGTTTAGGACAGAGCCCCCGTTTTCTCTGTGGATTGTGGAGCCACACTAAATCACCTTCTTTGTAGAAATTTTCTTCAGCCCGGATATCATAACGGTCCTTCATTCGTTCACTGGATATTTGGATCTTGGAACGAACCAATTCATGGATATCGTTCAACTTCCTTCTCAGGTTCGTTATGTAGTCTTCACCTGCTACGTCCTCGCCAGGTCTGCATCCAAATACCAGGTCACAAGGAAGCCTCATTTCTCGTCCAAACAGTACCTTCGCTGGAGTCTGTCCTGTAGATTCTTGTACTGCTGATCGGTAGGCCATCAAGAAGAAGGGTAGATGTTGATCCCAGTCTCGTTGGTGTTGATCTACAACTTTGCAGAGGTACTTTCCAACAGTTCGATTCATCCGCTCCACCATTCCGTCCGATTGGGGGTGTAATGGCGTCGTTCTGGTCTTCCTGATTCCTAATCTGTCACTCATTGTCCGGAATACTTCACTCTCAAAGTTTCGGCCTTGGTCAGAATGGAGTTCCATTGGTACCCCGTAGCGACTAATAAATTCTTTCAACAGGACATTAGCAACGGTTACGGCTTCTTGGTTAGGAATCGCATATGCCTCCACCCATTTCGTGAAGTAATCCATGCAAACTAGGATATATCTATTTCCATCATCAGTAACCGGAAATGGACCTGCGATGTCTAGGGCGATTCTTTCAAAAGGGCTACCTACGTTGTACTGTCTCATAGGAGCTCTTGGTTTCCGGTGCGGTCCATTACTGGCAAAACAGATGGTGCATTTACGGCACCAATCTCGTACGTCATCACTGTAGTTCGCCCAGTAAAACCGCTCACGAACCTTCTGCAGAGTCTTATTCACTCCCAGATGCCCTCCTGAAGTTCCATCGTGTATGTAGCGCAGCACCTCTGGAACTCGGCTCCTAGGAATCACTAGCTGCATTCGATGATCTGATCCATCATCGTTTTCCAGTTTTCTCTTCAGCAGGTCATCTTCCAGAACCAGGGAGTCCCATTGACCCCAGTAGGCCTTCAAGGTTTGTGATAATGGTGCTACTTCTTGCCAATTGGGACGACGATTTGCTTTCTTCCATTCTCGAAGTTTTCGGACTTCTGGATCTCTTTCTTGTTCTTGTCGGACTGCTGCAGGTAACCAATCATCGCTGACAACAGTAGTTCTATTGATTGATGTTTCTTTAATCTCCAAACGACTACAATGTGGGCATCCGGGTGGACAAGGTCGTCTGGACAAGGCATCTGCATTCTTATGTTTTGTTCCAGCTCGGTGTTCTATCTCAAAATCATACTCCTGAAGTCTCTCAATCCAGCGAGCTACCTGACCCTCAGGATTCTTGAATTGTAGAAGCCACTTCAACGCTGCATGGTCTGTTCTTAGCAAGAATTTTCTACCGTAGAGGTACTTATAGAAGTGCTCCACCGACTTAACCACAGCTAGTAGCTCCCGTCTAGTAACGCAGTAGTTTCGCTCTGGCTTGGATAACACTTTACTGAAGTATCCGATAACTCGCTCCTGTCCATCCTGATGCTGTGAAAGTACTCCTCCGATTCCGATGTTGCTAGCGTCAGTATCGAGAATGAACTGACCTTGTGGAAGTGGATAACCCAGGATCGGTGTCGTGGTTAAATGTGTCTTCAGAGCATCAAAGGCTGTCTGACATTCCATATCCCAGCAGAATTGTCGGCCTTCTTCAGTGAGGCGAGTTAGTGGTTTCGCGATATCAGAGAACATCCGGACGTAACGTCGATAATAAGTGCAGAGTCCAAGAAAGCTTCTGAGTTGATGTTTATCTTTTGGTACTGGCCATTGCCTAACTGCTCGTACCTTTTCAGGGTCGACCTCCACTCCTTCACTACTTACAACGTGTCCCAAGTAGTTGACTCGTCTCTGCAGTAGATGACATTTCTTCAGGTTCAATGTCAGGTTCGCAGTCTGTAGTCTTCTAAAGACTTCTTCTAAATTTGCCAAATGGTCTTCGAATGTTTTACCAATCACAATAATGTCATCTAGATATACTAGACATGTCTTCCAAGAGAGTCCTCTGAGTACATTTTCCATGATTCTCTCGAACGTAGCAGGAGCATTACAGAGTCCGAAAGGCATAACATTAAATTGCCATAACCCAGTTCCGATGGAAAACGCCGTCTTCTCCTTATCTGCCTGATCCATCTCTACCTGCCAATATCCACTTTTGAGATCCAAAGTGGAAAACAGCCTTGATTCTGCCAGCGTATCCAGTGTGTCGTCTATACGTGGCAACGGATAACTGTCTTTCTTCGTCACATCATTCAATCGACGATAGTCTACACAGAATCGGGTACTTCCATCTTTCTTCTTCACCAAAACTACTGGTGAAGTCCATGCACTGTTGGATGGTTCAATCACGCCTTCTTGTTCCATATCCTGAATTATCTTATCAGCCATTTCCCGTTTCACTTGCGGTAATCTTCGAGGTGGTTGACGAATGGGTCGAGCATTCCCTGTGTCAATTTTATGCTTCACAATGTCGGTTCTTCCCATTTTTCCTCTTGCTGGTACAAATATGGCTTGGTATCGCTGCAATAATTCGATTAAACGTGTCTTCTCCCGTTTGTTGAGAGAACCGCATGCATTGGAAACCATTTCCTTGAAATCGATCATTCCTTTGTTTGTTGTCGTCTCTTGTTGAATTATCGAGGCTGCTGTAGAACATGTACCAATTTTCGTTCCCTTGGTAATAGTCAGAGGATAATTGTTGACGTTGATCAATCGGACAGGGATGATTTCTTCGGATGTCAATAGAGCCTTGCCGACTAAGACTCCTCGACCGACCTCTTCGTCATGATTCCAAGGTTCCAGGATGATGGGGGAACCTCTTTCGAATGTGCCATTGATCCGTGCTGTCACTATCGTCTCGCTTCGTTCTGGTAGCTGTACATCTTCTGCTAACGTCACTCGGGCCACTACCTCTTCACGGGAATGTAGAAAGATTTCCTCGGCGCCCACCTTGATTGTTCTTTTTCCAAAGTCTAGTTGAATTTCTTGTGCACCCATGACGTCCATTCCCAGAATGACATCTTCCTCGATATCCGCCATAATTGCTCGATGTGGAATTGTGAGGGTCCCAATTTTAATTTCCACATCCACTTCTCCATAAACGGTGGCAGCTTCGCCTGTGGCTGTTCGTAATCGCCATCTTGAACGTAAGATCCGCTTCTTCGGAGATGTCAGAAGTCCATGACGCAAGATGGTTTTTGTAGCACCAGTATCCACTAATAGTGCGCACTTCTTATCGTCGATCAGCCCGTTTACATAGATGCTGCCATGGTCACGCCGTAGAGATGCCACAATAATGAGGGGGTCCTTGGAATAACGGGTCGAAGCTGCCCCCTTGGAGTCGACCCGCTTTAGTTTTCCTGCTGCTGCGAGGAAGATGGTACTTCCTTAGCAATTTTCTTGGCTCGTTCGCATGCTCTTTGAAGATGTCCCAGCTCTCCACAGTTCCAACAGCGAACCGTTCTCTTCGTCTTATTCAGATTCAGAAGACTTTTGATGGCATCGACCAGGCCTTCAGTAGATTCCTGGTTCAGGGAACTGTTACCGTTATCGTTAATGTTGCGGACTCTTGCAGATCCACGTGAAGCTTCTGTTGCCGCTTCGAACTCCAACGCCGCTGCTAATGCATCAGTGAGGTCTTTGGGTCGAGACAAACGTACGGTCCTCTGCATCTCGTTATCTCTCAACCCATCAACGAATGTCTGTACAGCTAGACATTCCATAACAGACTCTGGAGCTGACGGATATGCACAATGAACCAATCTCGCTACGTCTGCTTCGAATTCCTGTAGGCTCTCATTGGTTCTCTGTCGACGGTTCTTCATCTGTGATTGGAATACCTGCTGTAAATGTTCATGACCATATCGCATATCTAGGCGTTTGATGAGATGTTCGTAACTGTCAGCTTCACTTTCTGGAATGGCTTGCAAGATGTTCAATGCATCACCTCGTAGAGCAACTGTAAGCGCCACTGCCTTGTCCTTCAATGTCCACCCATTGGCTTTTGCAGCTGCCTCGAATTGCTTCAAATAATTTGGCCATGATGTCTTTCCGTCAAACGTTGGAGGCTTCACTCGATTTGAAGTGGTTGCGATATCCGATTCTATTTTTGTCACATTCTTTTCACTGACCTCAGATTTTTCTGATCTCTGGACACCTTTTCCAACTTGTAGCTCTAATTCTTCTAATTTTTTCGTTATTGCGTACACTTCTTCTCTCTGCTGAGCAATCTGAGTCGCCATTTTGTCTTGCTGAGCCGCCATCTGCACTGAAAACTCTTCACGAAGTTCCAAGGATTGAGCCAAAATCTGTTCCGAAATTTCTTCACGATGAGCAATCATTTGGTTAACGATCTTGTCCCGCTGAGCCATAATTTCTTCACGAAGAGCCGATGATTCTTCACGTTGTGCAGAAATCTGTTTCACAATGTCTTCTCGAAACGCCGTTGATTCTTCACGTTGTGCAGAAATCTGATTCGTAATTTCTTCACGTTGTGCAGAAATCTGATTCGCAATGTCTTCTCGAAACGCCGTTGATTCTTCACGTTGTGCAGAAATCTGTTTCACAATGTCTTCTCGAAACGCCGTTGATTCTTCACGTTGTGCAGAAATCTGATTCGTAATTTCTTCACGTTGTGCAGAAATCTGATTCGTAATTTCTTCACGTTGTGCAGAAATCTGATTCGCAATGTCTTCTCGAAACGCCGCTGATTCTTCACGTTGTGCAGAAATCTGATTAGCAATCTTGTCCTCCGGTTCTTCAAAGATGAAAGTTTCTGGGTCTTGACCAACGTCAATCAGATACTCTTTCAGACGAAGCTGTAGCACCGCTTTCGTCCCTGTGGTCTCGAGATCCCTTTCTTCCAACTCTCGTTTCAAGTCTGCCACCTTCAATTCACTGAGTCTTTTCATTGTCACTGTCTTTTCACTTCAAATGATCAAAAGTCCAACTAAATTCACGAATACCCCACTTCTGACACCAATTGTAACGTTATTCGTGGGTTCCAGTAGAGAACAGATGGATTTCCAACTGACAACTATTTATTTTCACGTACAAACACCAACAAACTATTTATTTCAACTATTTATATCAACAACGATGTAACTACGTCGCGTTCCATTCTTCAACTAACTAACGTTGTTTGGAAGCTCGATATTTATATGTTTTACATCTGTTCTGGAATGTTCTAGAACTGTCAGTCTTCTGTCACATCTTTTCATCTCTTTTCATCAGACTGCTCACAGGATGTTCCATCTTCTTCTATTCTAGAATATTCGAGAGCTTCCAAACATGTGATACAGGGGGATTATTCAAGTTCTCCTGGATTCCATTACAATACATTATAAACAATGAACTTGAAATTTCAAATAACTGGCGCAAGTGTAAAATATCAAAACTAAATAAGATAAAAAAATCAATGATTCTCGGTACAAGGCATCAATGTAAGTCAAGAAAAATAATGTGAATGAGATTTCATGGTTATAGATAAGGTTGTAAATGTTGAATGAATATTTGGGTGTACAGCTAGTTCGTCAAGTTCGCACGTGAATTACATACAGTGAGGTCCTAAAATAACGGATAAATTCATTTTATACGTAATTATAAATGCAAATGGAATATTCTGAAACAGGTCAATTTTTATATACACTGTGTCCAAGATAAGGGTGTCTATTATGGGGATCTCGGAAAGCATAAGAGATACGGAGATGCTTAAATTAGAGGAAAGTTGCGCATTTCCAAGTCTAACAATGTGTCTTTCAGAAAGTTTCGAAATTCCAATTAGTTCCGAAGATATGCCTGAAAAAACGAAATTTGCCGATTTCGCTTTTTTTTTCTGACGTTATTTGAATAGATATAATAAGAAAACATAAGATACTTTCTCATTGCCATTTTTGAATCCCTACAAAACAGCATTAAGAGATTTTCCGTACGATGTTCTCTGAACATAATAGGATGTCTCCTTTCGTGAAAAGTTTTATGTAAAAAAAAAACGACGTTTCGTTTCGGAGTAACCACCATCAACTTTCTTTTTTTATATGGCCTGTGGAAAGAATAACACTGTATTGAATAGCATATTTTATTACTAATACAACGATGTAAGACACGATATGATTCTGCGATATTTAAAACAGAAAAAAATTGTTTATATCAAAGATCGAACGTTTTGGTGTAGTGTGCGGTGAAATCAAAGACCTATTATCCTAAGGAGACAGAACATCTCATTCATAAATCTGGGTTTGTTTTGTTGCAATGATTGACAGAGACGTTAATGTGTATGACAATGACTACCCATCGGAACTCTTTGTCGCGGCTACAGTTTTGGCAACAATGTGAGTGTTTATGTTCTCTAACACCAAGACATCGAACATAGGCGTGCCGTCCAATAATTAACAGGGACATACATAGACAAAATTTCATTCTAATTTTTTTATAGACATTCCTCTCGCAATTATACAAAATAGAGGGCAATATTGAATCACTCCCAAGTTCAGTTTTTATAAAATTAAGAGTTATTTCAGTATTATTAAAAAATCGAATGAATTTTTATGAAGGTTACTAGGTGACAATGAACAATGGGTGAACAATGATTGAGATATGAGGTGCAATGACGGTACTAGTTGAAGAATTGGATGAATTTTTATTTGATACCTTATCTCAAAACTTGTTACAAAAAAGTTCAGGTTAAAATATTTGTTAGTGGCAAAACGGTTCTTAATTTACTATTCATTCCTGAATAGGATCATTTTTGTATTAAGAGATCGTGATCTAAATTGGTACCAATGTCCACATATCCAGTGAATTTGCTCCCAGTCCATTCCACCTGTCTTCTTATTGACATTTCATCCATCACTAAGTTACAAAGAATAGGTGTCGATGAGTTCTTTTGTTTTAAACATAAGGCATTCAGAGCTTCTTTGGTGAATCCTGGGCTACCATCAACAGATCTGTACCATTTACATATTGTCCCTAAATGAGGCAAACTTCGATTAAACGTCCTCCTCACAAAATCATATGCTTTTGGT
This sequence comes from Plagiodera versicolora, assembly GCA_037013635.1. Taxonomy (NCBI): domain Eukaryota; kingdom Metazoa; phylum Arthropoda; class Insecta; order Coleoptera; family Chrysomelidae; genus Plagiodera; species Plagiodera versicolora. The sequence goes on along the minus strand of CM072983.1, from coordinate 9,740,769 downwards.
GAGTAAAACGCCAATGTTAGAGCAAAGGATCTTAAACAAGGATCATATTTTTGTTTTGAGGGTCCCTTCAAAAATCTTCTGAAGAAACTTCCAGCAATTCCTGAGGTTGATACCTAGAAAAAATATTATATTATGATAGTATTATAGCCAGACAAACATTGTGTATAACCAAATGATATAATACTTGTTTTTCATTATAGATAAATTATCTTCACACAAATTTTACAGTGGTTTACTTACTGATATGGTAGGCTCAGATGATTCGGATATGAGACATTTCTCTCTCATATATGCAAACAAACTACTCAAAGATTTTATTCTTAACTTTAGTCTTCTGACAGTAGTCTGCAATTTGTGTAGATTTTTCTTCGATCAATTTCAACATTTCTTCCTTTCCTTCTGAGGCAGTGGCTGTACTCGAAGAAGATGAATGAATTGAAGGTAATTCTGGATATTCAACTTCTTCCACGATTGACAATTCTGGTAATCTGTGAAAGTTGAGAAAAATCACGAATTCATTAAATATAATCTTCAATTTGTTCGAAGGAAATAATATCTTCCTGATTACAAAGACAGGTTTTTGTTAATGATCTGAAAAAATTCCTACCCCATTGATGTTCTCCATGGACTATTTTGAACTGGTGAATCAGAGCTGTAAAAGAAGGATAGTTTAGAAGTTGTTATTCTCAATTGGTGATGGACATATAATATTACCTATCAGATGTGAACTGAAATGCTGAATGGCATGGTATTGGATTCGTATCTGTCTTCAAGTATTTCACACCTCTTCTATCTGTGATGATATCTTTTGGATGGAAGTGGAAATCTGGGAAAATATAAAGATACAATGAATCATTTTGCAAGAAGTCGTATTGATATATTCTCATATCCACGCCACTGTATGCATCAACAATATACGCATTTATAGGTTAGGGTACTTACCTGTGAAATGAAACATCAGGGCTAGAATCATCACATTTTCCACATGCTTGACACTTACGAACCATATTTTCGCTTTTAATCACCGAAAAACACAATAAAATATTGAGAATAAGCAGAAATTTCCTTAAAATAGCTAGTCACACCCTTCGCAACGTCGCAACAAAAAATATACGGTGGTTACAACCACGCTACAATCTCATTCATAAAACACAAGCATTGTTGTCGGTTGTCAAGTAAGGAATTTCCTTGATACATAAGAATTAAATAGTTCTATGGAATATGTCCATTAAATTACTCGAAAATTTGGCCAATTCAATGAAAGTTTCACAACCAATGTTATAATAGTTAGCATTAACTTAAATCTGTTTATGTTTATCACGAACAAGCTTCATATGAATGTCTCTAATGATAATGAACACCATTTCCTAATCCAGAATTGGCAACATTACATCACAGTAGGTCATAGTAGGAACCTACAGTGGACCAGATTTGGGTAATGTGTGCTCGCGTACAAATGTAAATAGTTCTGTCTCTTTAGGTAATATGTCTATGGGTGAAATGATGACCCTGAGTATGGTATGATACAAAACGACGTGTCCAAGCGTTTTTTCCAACACGCTCTGATTTATTCTTTATCGAATTTATTCCATTGGGCTGTTCCACACTGTTTACTAATAATCAATTCATTATCGTTATCACGATTTGTCAAGGGTAAAAAGAGCCGATAGGATGGATTATTGCTCAAAAACAGAAAAAAAAAAAACTATTTCATTCATAGATCTAAAAATGCGGAAATCATTGCTTGTTGTAAGTTAAAAATTGTATAATGATCTCCCTTCAACTGTGAGATCATTATCAAATGTAAAAGAAATAATAAGTTAAGAAAGTGATATAAGTAGCTTTGAGCTTAATGAGATCATCATTATTATTATGTATCAAAAATCGCACATTGACGTATGAGTTAGAAATAATCAATGAGTTATCAACGAATACAATAATTAACCCTATTGATTGAATTTTCCTGTATTGATGTTTACTCGATCTGACGCAGTCAACATATCATATTAGTTCTAGAATTTGTCAATCATTCCATCGAAATTGTACGGATACATAATTCAATGATTCACATGCAATTACGACAAACCTTAATAATGGAATATTACGAACCATCCTCACCACAAAAGTCATACTATCAGCGAATTATACGGGTTGGAATGATGCTTTCCCAGAATTCTACTCGGAAACTACAACACATTATAATTTTGGTGCAATAATATACGCAAACAAGCTATACGAGATCGTGAATTGTTCGTATATCCGTAGATATATTGCTGAATTCGTGAGTTCGTGAAGGCAAAATGTTGTTTCGCGACTGTTTCGGTACTGTAAGTCATGACTTTATATTTTGTCGCCAAGAACATTGGTGCAAATACACGCACCGCCAAAAAAAACTCAATCGTTATAATTATATAATATTTCAAACTGAATAATAAATCGAAGAAACTGAATATATCTGATGTAAGTAATCAATGTGAAATTGAAAAATTCGAATAATATCAGAATCATATTGTTTTGAGGAAACATAAAATGAACTATTCGTACTATGGAAGTATTGAACTGTGATGTATACAACATAAAACATCATTACATAAAACAATAGATTCAAGTGCAAAAAACGAAAACAATCCAGATACCATCGAAAATATACTCCTAAAGTTCGTGATGATTTTTTTATTTCGAGTATTGACAGCTCTGGTAGGTATTTCGTGACGATGAAATAATGTTTTGAGCACCATTCACATTCAATACTAGTACTCATGTTGTTGAGATTCATGGGGAGTCCTAGTGTTCAGATTTCTCTTTGACCTAATTGAGCAGAATTTAGGCTACATCAAAACAATCGAAGGAGTCTTCATAGTGTAGTGCCAAGTACCACCCCTCCAGGATTTCAGAATTTTTCCACAGTAAAGTTACCTCATCAGCAATAAAATTCATTTACTGACTCAGGTCCGCAATGAAAATGCTTTATGGAATTTTTGATGATTTCTGTATATTCAGATGTTCTCAGAGAGAAACAGCCATCTTACAGACTTCTGCAATTAGAGGAGAATAATAGTGATCTGTATATTGGAGATAACTCGTTGAAACTTGAAGGAAACTCTAAAAAAATGACAGCGCCACACAACAGTGTTCGATGAAACGATACAGTGTGAAGTTTCCTGCAAGAAATGTATCGATTAATATACAGAGAACTACTTGGTGAATTATTTGGCAAGGTTCAATCTGCTTCATTGAACCAGCAGATCGGTATCTAGACTCTGAAAAAAAAGGAATCTGTTTTTATCTACCACCATCTAGAAATGAATCGAGACAACATGTTGAGTTGAGAAGGTTCGTGAGCGTTAAGCAGATAGGGCACTGTCTGAGATGCGAGCACGAATCCCAAAGATTGAGCATCCAGTTTCTTTCCTTGGATATTCGCATCATAACTCAAATGATTCATGAAATATTTCAATATTACGATTCAAGAAAAACTTGAATTGAATAAGTTCAAAAAAAGATATCTTGAAATTAACTGTTTTCTCTGTAGACTGAATGACTTATTTAACAAAGACTTCAATTCATAAGTCACTATAAGGTTAATAGTTCACCATATGACACGACATATATTTATCTGACATAGAATACACTTAATATTATGATGAATAAAGTCCACTACGACAAGAATAAAAAATATTAACCAAATAGGAAGAGAATTTGAAAACTTCGGTATGATGGAGTAAAAGGTTGTATCCAGGAGTATAGTTCAACGACTTATTTATGAATTCCACCTCACGAATTATTCCTTCAATGAATTTGATGAATTCATCTCTGTAAAGATACCAATTGATTAGTATTCAATTGTTTCGTAATAATTTCATATTACTGCTTAGCTTTGATATATTTTCCAAGAAGAACAATTAAATTTATGGGAGAGTTATTACTTCAAATTTGAATCTTCATTTGATTCATCATATGAATATTCAAATTGTTATGTTTGATGGAAAATTACCAGATTTCATCATTAGCTTCAATGAATTTAAGATTTATCAATTCTGTATGGAAATGCAATTCGATTTCTCTTTTTCAGTAAACATTCTGACTTCCCACTATTGTCGATTAATATCTACTGTAGTTTATCTTCGAGTATGTCATGTAACAATGCTTTAGTGAACTCTCCACATGGTATGCTCTAGGGGAACATCATAATTGGGCTAACAAACCATCCCTAACCTCGTTAACCGGTCTGGTATCAGTAGGCTGAATGCGTATCCAGAAATGAAGAAAATAGGGTATAGTTCATTGGCTCGATGCTGGGGTGCATACTGGATCCAATCGATACACGGGAACTTGTCCTAATTTCGAGTTAACGTTCTGGGTTCAGTTTACCCAGAGCAATTTTGTTCGACTCTTGTTTCGGAGATGTGGGATGCGAATAGTTCGGAAACTTTTGTTGCTGCTTCTACTTTATCTGTATCTACTGCTGTGAAGAGGAATTGGTATACCGGGATAACCGTTATATGAAGAACTATGGGTGAACATTTCATGAACGTTTTGATTCCTGATTTCATTTATTATTGTGTGGAGTATGCGTAATCACTTGGCGTCCCTCAGATAGCATGTGGCTCTAATCGAAGATCTCCTCCCAAAAGGTCAGGATATTTCTGATGACGCCTTCTTCTCATCGGAAACCCTGTGGATCCGAGTCGCCCAGGTGAAAGCACCTCTTTTTCATTAGTACAGGACATTGGAAGATGATGTGCAGCGTTTCTCGATACAGTGTGTGAATCGTTTAACTCGAATCAAGAAATGATTGTTCACCTCAGGTCTAATCAGCTCGAGGAATTACAGTGGACTGTGCAAACTATATAATTGCAGTTGAAGTTATATGAATATGAGGCGAAATTTTCATTATCTTGAAAATACAGGCTTCTGAGCCGGCCAGCCAGATAGAAATCTGGAAAAAAGTAGCTGGTCTTCCACGAAACTGTCCATTGTTTATTTTAACAAATCACCACAAATCATTCGTTTAATGTTAGTGGTTTCTCAACAAATAACATGCAGCTTACACTGATGGCTATATGTTTAATGATGTTGATCAGACTACTAGAACATAAATGTGGAATAATGAATGAAATTTGAATGAATCGATGGAGGAATTGTGAATGAGTAGAAACTGTATGAATTATGAATGAGTTCGATAAATCTAAATGGAGTGAATGAATCTTAGCAGTCGTTAGACACGGTTGCCAAATTCTGAATGAACAAGGTAGATCTCGAAGTTTTTAACACAGATTGAACGTACATCTAAGACTTACCTGAAAGGACTCAACTAGCCCAACATATTATACTACAAAACAGAGCTTATAGACGAGACTAATTGTGTTTCAACGTTAGATTATATAAACAAATGTTTCCATAGATAGATGGAACAACAAGTACGTATAGTCCATTTATTCTGGATTGATACCTGTGACGCGTCGCCCGATTTAGCCGTGATGCCACATGTTTTCCACTTTTTCAGTGATGCTCGGAATTAACTGCGAATAAAAACACAGACTCTGTGATAAAAACTTGGGTAAGGTTGACCGTTTGTTTTGTTTTGAAAGTGTTTTCGATGGATCAATAATTTTTATCATATTTGAATTACTATTGATTGTGGATAACCGTTGAATGGTTCAAATGATATAATGGACTGTTCTCATGCTAGAAATCGAATCGAATATTCCAAAGAAATACACAATAACTACGCAATGAAGTGATCTTCATCCTTTTTTTTATATAAAACTTCTCACGAAAGGAGACATCCTGTAATGTTCAGAGAACATCGTGAGAAGCAACATTATATCTGTTCTAAACTCTCATTCTCATCTGACGGTTCTATATTTCAAAACCAATTATTGGCCAACCTCAAGTATGTTATAGAAATAATCCAGAAGTTATAAATTGATTTATTTGGGGGAAAAATAGTGGTGCATCTGCTCATATGGAATGTTTTCATATGATACATGAGGAAAACCCACAAAAACTATAGATTCAAATTCAAATGTATCTCAATTCATTATGTTTGTCTTCTTGATAGTGGTTCTGCTGCTTACCTATCTTCTGGAACTGAAAACCAACAACTCAATATAAATTATGTTTAAAAACAATTCGAATGTAAACAAACGATTGTAAGGATTCGCTCCAAATAATTTGGCATCGTTGTGAAGTGTACGATGCCAAATCTCACAATGGTTCAATAGTTTTTTATGAAATATGATTATATACCCAAGTTTTAATTCGGAGTTAATTCGGAGCATCGCTGAAAAAGTGAAAAACATGTGGCATCACGGCAAAATCTGGCGACGCGTCACAGGTATCAACCCAAAATAAATAGACTATAACTATGTGGAAAGTAAGAAAGAGTGATTTCATTGTATGTGGTATTTTTAGTAGACAATGAGTTGTAATAACTGAATTGTCATTTCAGTGTTCTCAATTTTATGTATGGCTTATTTTACAATCGAGAATGGGTCAGCAAATACCATTACTGAATATAGAAAACTGAAAGACAGCTCTGATCTCATCCTTAGGAATTCCAGATGATAGCGAGTTGAAGTTTTCATAAATCAAAATTCGGGGACAAAGTAAGGTATTGAAATCTCCCTAGGTTGTTTTGCGATCAAATCAGTTTTGGGTTTTCATCAATTTATACTTTTATATTGAATGAATCTGAGCTATATCATAGTGTTTCATGAATATAATTTTTCAAAAATTTTTCTCATAAGGATCTACTATTCAATTAGTCAGGATTTGGATGTGGGCCTGAACCTCGGATCTTCTCCATTTCTAGCTCTAGACTTCTCATATCAAGATTATTTTGGTTACTCTTGTCATATTAGATTTCAGGAGTTCTGATATTGCAATAACACAATACCCACGCCAAATTTAGTGGAGTCTCAACCTCGCCGTTTATACATTCTCGCAGTTCAGCCTGGGGGTTGAGAGTACTTGGAAACATCAACAATTAAATGCAGTTGATGTGCCTGCAGGATAAATTGTCTGCAATAGAATAGTTCATATCCCGGATAGACTTGTGTTTGCAAAGGGACTTTCCAGAACGTCCCGTTGATGAGAGTTTCAGTGGCTCTATCTGGTGATAACTTCTTCATTATAATATAACGAGCATTCTAAAATTAATGTTTTTCCAGTTTTCGATGGAATAACGAACACTCTACTAATTCGATTGCATCACTTATTCACAATTTTTTTCTAATACCTTTATAATTCATTCATTTTCATAGAGAAGGATAACATCAGTATTCAGTACGGTATATACAGGGTCGCTGATATGTATGGAAACGGTCGATTATTTCCTAAAGTAAGATAGCTAGCGAAAAATGTTAGGATACAAAAGTTGTAGGGTTTTTCAAAATCCATTAAGCTAATGAAAAATGAAGTATACAGAATGAGTCAAAAAGTCAGGACGAAACAAAGTTGCTTTTTCTCTAATAAGACGCCCTGTATAATATTCCACATTTCAATTCTGCTCAAAATTCTAAACAAAATTGATGGAGCGCTTCATTTCCTAAATTCAACCGATTTCGAGATATCGAATTTTGAAAATAACTTATAATAAATTATCAAAAAATGTTAGTCCATTAAGTTCATAGTCCATCAAGTTACCTTTGAAAGTTTCCAGCTCCATAACAACGCCGCGTCGTTCTTTTGTCTAACAGTGATGATCTTGACAACACATGTCAAAAATACATTTAGTGTAAATAAGTTTCGCGCAAAAATGGCACGTTTAACTAATACTGAGCGTATTGAAATTTTAATGATCATAGGATTCGGTGATAGAAGACGAAGTTGTGACCAAGTAGTGAATATTTTTAATGAATTGCATCCAAATCGGGAACCAATTTCTAAATCAACAGTTTCAAAAACATTGCAGCGTTTTCATGAAACTGGAGATGTCAAAGATCGACCAAAAAGTGGAAGACCAGTAAGCGTTACAAATGAAGAAAATGCTTTGAATGTCATGTTAGATGTGGTGGAAAATCCAATAAATTCGGCACAACAGAGGGCTTTGAATCATAACATGAGTCGATATTCCATTCAAAAAATTTGCAAACTGCAAAAATTCCATCCATATAAAATTCATTTGATACAAGAATTGAGTGAAGACGATTTTGATCGTAGAATCGAGTTCTGTGAAGTTATTATGGATAAATTAAGCGAAAATGTCAACTTTGTCAACCACATATTGTTTTCTGACGAATCTACATTTTGTTTAAACGGACACGTGAATCGACACAACTGAAGGTATTGGTCAGACCAAAATCCACATTGGATGGAGGAAGTTCACACTCAACGGCCACAAAAAGTAAATGTCTGGTGTGGCATTAATGGTGGACACGTCATAGGACCCTATTTTATAAACGGAAATTTGAACTCTGAACGATATTTATCACTTTTACAACAGCATATTATTCCAGAGCTTAGACGATTATTCCCGAATAATAACAATCCCAATTTGCCGGCAGAACAAATATGGTTTCAACAAGATGGGGCTCCTCCACATTTTGGACGTATGGTACGGGCATATCTAGATGAAACTTTTCCTAATAAATGGATTGGACGCAGGGGAGCAATTGAATGGCCAGCTAGGTCTCCCGATATGACCCCACTTGACTTTTTTCTATGGGGTCACATAAAAAATGTAGTCTACAAAAATAGGCCGCCAAATATCGAAGAGTTGCAAGAAAGAATAAGGCATGAAATTTCTACCATTCCTCCTCACATGATTTTAGATTCACTACAAAATTTTATTCAGCGAGTTCATTACTGTCAGGAGGTAAATGGTAAACACTTTGAGCACTTTATTAAATAGAATTTCAAAGAAAAATTTCTTGTTTATTAAAACCTGTTCTCTGTCTTTTCCTCCTGTCTTAACTATTGTTTTCATAAAATTTTAAATATCCTGGACATTCATTAAAAAATACATTTCATTGTTTTAATTGCATTTTAATCAACCCTGAACAATTATGCTTTTTTTTATTTTCTGTAAAAAAATTATAATTACATTGTAATCATAATATCCACATACTCCACCTTTTGTGACTTTCATAATAAATATGCATCATTTCGTGCTTTTTCTATAATAAATTTGAGAGTAGTAAAAAGTTATTTTCAAAATTCGATATCTCTGAATCGGCTGAATTTAGGAAATGAAGCGCTTCATCAATTTTGTTCAGAATTTCGAGCAGAATTGAAATGTGGAATAATATACAGGGCGTCCCATTAGAGAAAAAGCAACTTTGTTTCGTCCTGACTTTTTGACTCATCCTGTATACTTAACTTTTCATTAGCTTAATGGATTTTGAAAAACCCTACAACTTTTTTATCCTAACATTTTTCGCTAGCTATCTTACTTTAGGAAATAATCGACCGTTTCCATACATATCAGCGACCCTGTATAGAGTTGATCAAGTGAGTCGTAGCTCAGAAGTTGTCGATGTTGCCATTTTAAGAAAATTCTAGGAATGATGAAACAACCTCTTTGTCTACTTGTTAGCCAATCACGAATCAGATCCGATCAGCTTCGTGAAAGTACGAATGTTTGATTCATTCGAGACAATTTCGTAGCATATTATATTTCTCATTGATTCTACTGATATTTTATTGATATTTGTTTACAATACGAACTGTCAAAGATTAATGACGTGATCATATACCAAGACACATACGCTCCTTGTGGATAAGTATGACGAATTATTCTTCAAAAATTGAAACACCCCTACTACTCAAAAGTGCCTTAGTTTCCAGACCTGTGTGTAAGACTGTGGTTGAACCAGAAGTTGATGATGAGCGGTTTTCTTGTAATTTATGGAATGACATTAAATGAAATATCAATGATCAATTGATACACAGTGATGAGAAACTAATATTTAAAATTGAATTGGGAAATTCGTTGTAGTCTTCAAATCATTGGTAATGGTGATGTTTTCACGAAAAATAGATTATGGTTTTCAGTTTTGTTATAAGTTGACTATGACGAAGAGATACGATAACCAGAACTATATATTCAAAAATAATTGACTATTTAATTTATATTTCTCAGTTGAATATAATCAATGTTGAAGCATGATTATTTCACAAGCGAAGTGAACACTGATCCAGGCTACCAATACTTCGAAGAATCATTCAATTTTTAAAATGAGTTTATATGAGTGGTGGACATTGGGATCCTCCATTTCCCAATCATATTATTATTTTCAGTAGATGTCTGTCTTCCAAGGGATATACTGTTGTCGAGATGCACTTCATCATTCTCAAGAGATTTTTTTGTGTACTTATTCTGCCAAATACTCGTGTTCAATCATGCCTCCGTCTCTTGAGGTTGGAGATAGTCTTTTCTAGAGCGAGTGATAGAGAATATCCTACGACGAATAAGTCGATTTATACTGGAGAATCGACTCTGAGATATACGACTCGTATTGGCAAAACTCATTTCATTTCGCAGTCTTCAAGATGTGTACGTACTTAGCCTGAAAAATGTATACACTTAAGGGTACACACATATTGCATCTGAAGGCCCAGTAAGCATAGATCATCATGGAACAGAACGGGAACCCTTTGACCCATCGATTGGAATATATAAAATGAATGTATATAGCATTTGATCATGAGGGTGTTATATTGTCAGTCTTCAATATTGTTTGTTTTTGATATCAACACTTATTGACAATTATTATAAATAGTTGATTCCTTCTTATATTCAATGTTGGATCTAAGATAATAATATACATATATTATTTTACCACTATTGTGATATTTTCTTCTCTAATACATACTTTTTGATTTTCATTTTGTCACGTTCAGTTTCCAGCTTTTTCGTTATCAATATTTCATCCCAGTTGATTAAATTATGAAGGGATCAGTCTGCAATCATAACAACGTCCTCAATAAATGATCTCCCACCTATTTTCTTTCTTGTATTCTGTCATCACCAATTTATTGATTCACATTAGGTTAGATGCTCAATTGTTCCAAAGTCATATTTTCCAATATAATACTTATTCATTATTATCATTAGCATTACCAGAGGTATCTATAAATCAGTTTGATATGAAGATATGGGTCTCTGATACTTTCCAAAGTGAAAGTATCAATATATCGATTTGATTTGAATTAAGAAGTCTTTCCGATCATATGATGTTGGATTCCCTTCGAAACTTCCACTTCTCATCCTTCACCCAAGGGACCAGACAAAGTTCTATGGTCATATTTGTATTGCCCTACGAATCGAATTCCCTCTAGGGATAGCTCAGATTTATTCACGAGATTCTATGACTCTATTCAGTTGTTAGAATGCAATCATTTCACCCAACTACATTCCATATCGAGTGTGTATATTGCATTAGGTCTCAGATAAACTTAAAGGAAACTTCTAGAAGTTGACATCTTGAAGTTTTCACCACTGGGAATGGATAGTTTCGTGGTATATAATTCATTTATCGTATTTCACGTAGTTCTGAAATATCATGAATTGTGTTCCAGATTTCAGATTCGCTGACAGCTCAAGATCTATGAATTGTTCGAATTGTATGTCTCACTAGGAAATTGTCATTTTCATTTTGATTCTTATGTGAATTAACGGATAAACAGAGTAATAATTTCGAATCGAGAAATATACTGTATCTCCAACTGCAGGCACAGACTTCTAGGGTATTTGACATGGTTGACTGTAATTTAGTAAAACAGCAGTGATCAATCCATGTTATTGAAACCTATCGAATTAACGACAGCTCGCCATATTAGAGTCTAGAAAATATTGTCGCTACTCAGACTTGCTTGAAATTACGAGGGGGTTTTTAGTTTTAACTCATCGCCCAGTTACATGCATTCTCAAATAAATAATGCTGCTATCAAAAAACGCATTCATTAATATAAGAAACGAGGGTTTAGAATCAAACATAAGAAACATAAAAATATATAAAAAATAATATAAAAAGACAACATTACCATGATAACTTACATAATGGCCAACCAAGCCGAAAAAGGGGTGAAAACCATCGTCGTCAGGCAGGGCTTCCGACCAAGTCGCTTCTTGAACGGATGAATTCAATTCTACTAGTACTCACGACTTCTTTATACAGATAAAGATATTTATACAAATCTAAATGCTCAATCAACAACATGTTCAGAGACTCGCATCGAAAGATCCGATAGCATGATTTTGCTGATCTCATGATTTCCATAAGGTGAACGATTTATACATTCTATAGAAATTGAACAGGAAATATGATGTACTGGGTGTTTTTGATTAATGGCCAATATGAACAAAGATTTTAATTATGGAATTTACAAAAGGAAATAATCATCTCATGTGGATCATGTTTAATATTTGACAATATCAAGTTACTTGGGACGAACCACAAGGATCTAACCTGGTGGCCTTTCGTTCACGAATGTACCATCGGATGCTGAGAATACAAGGATATAGAGTTATGGAAGCTTCATTCAACTCCTTATATAGAAGATATATTATTCCCATATTTCTTACATCATTATCAAATACATATATTAATAATAATAATAATAATAAGAATAATGATAATAACAATAAAAATACTGATAATAATAATAATGATGTTTATTCAGGAATACATAATTTACAATAGAATAAGGAACAAACAAAGATAATCACTGAAGCTGTTGTCACAGCTTGTGTGTGATCACAGCATTTCAATACAATAGTGTAAAACATTAATGTGAAAGTTCAAGATAACAATATAAAAGCACAAGATGACAATAAATGTACAGTAACAAGTAAAAACAACCGACATTACCAAAACAAATACTCACAGTGATACAAACTGAAAAAAATCATTTTTTAAACGTTTTCCCTTTTTCTTTACTCCCTCCCTTATTTTGCTAGTTATTTATTGATAATTCAACCTTCTATGATTATGTGAATTTTTCCACCTCTTTAACAAATTTTGAAAGTTTAAAGACTTCAATTTTTTTAATCCTGGGCTCATATCACGAAGAAATTGAGTTCTTCACATCAAAATATTGTACATTATTATTGGAAATCGTCCAGTTGTTGATTGATTTCAGTTTTTGTATTTAGTATCCTAGAAAAAAAACTATTCATACCCCATATTGATATCCCATTGAATTTGTGAATCAGAGTGAATAAAATAAGTGGATTCAACAGGATAATGAATAACTATTCACTTGGAGATCACGAGCACTGATTCTAAAATAGTTCAGGTTGATTTTATTTTGATGTTGAAGCAAAAACAATAATGTTTTATCTCTTTCTGCGAACTCCAAACTGATCCCAGTTTATCCGACTACACGAAGAAATAAAACTCGATTAGATACTTTCGTGAACAAAATTTTCTCCTTGGGGTTTTGGAGCAATGTAGCGATTAAATCTACATCTCTCCAATTAGTTCCAAAGTCTGTGCTAAGTGGGCAATCCACAACTCGAACTTATTTAAAACACCATTTTGTTGGTAATTCATGTTGAATGAAAATATCTCGCTTCTAGCGATTAGACACAGCAATATTCGAATAAATCTGATGATGATACTTCTAATCGAGGGAGGTTTATTCACAGTGACTTTTTCGTCGAGTATAATTTACTATCGAATGCTTCATGTTGATGAAATACGTGGGGAATTCATATTCTTGAAACTTCTCTGATTATCAATGTGATTACTGGAGTGTTGAGATTGGCGGATGAATTCAAGATTGCAGCGCCAAAGTGTGCAGTCTCAGAACTATAAATATTGACATTGGATATCTTCGTTACATTTGATTATATGTGTTTTTTCGTTAATAAAGTGTAACTTTATGATGAAAATAAAGACATTTCAGACTTCTGCAGTGAACTAGAGCGTTAATGTGTATGTATTTTCATTTTTCTCAATGTGGTTAGCATTATCATTTGTTTAATTCATCGTATTATATTGAAAATAATCCGAGGCTAGAATATTGTTGTGGATGTGAATGGTTCAATCAGAATATATACAGGATTCTGATAACTTATTTTGTCTTCAGATTCGAATGGCAAGATTTAGTTTGGGGTACCTTGAAGGCACAAACACTTTCAGAAGTGTTCATGAAGGTGAAGAAGTTTTGAATGCTGGACATATAATATCATGAGGAAAGTTGAATTAATTCACTATGGACAAGAATATGGTTTATGTTATGGAATGAAAAATCATGAGTTTATTGTGTTTGTTTTCTCTGCTGTTTTTCTTTTGTCTCATTGGAAATCCTGAAGAGTTTGAGAACCGATTACAAATATCGTCTATTGAAAATCCTTTATGTACCATAATAGCATCCTGTAACCTTTAATTACAGATTTTTTCATGTAAAGCATTGAAATTAATATTGAAACTTTTTCATATAATTTCATAATCTTTCAAATATTCAAATTCAGTATAAAATCAATAAAACATAATACAAAACGCATGGATTGGAAAAGAGGTATGTCAATATTTCTAGTTATTTTCAGTGCCACCAGGTGGTGTATCGCTTTTCTTCATTCGCCAATAGTTTAATGATTATGGTAAGGCAACGAGGGAAACAGAGGTCTGTCTGCTGAGATTTTCCATCATCAGAAAAAATAACTGACTTCTCAATACATAGAGAACCTAGCCTATGGTCTATTGAGTTTTATCACAAGGAACTCTGACATCTGCCTCTGATTCGTGATGGTCACAGTGTAAATTATCCTAGAGGTCCTGTTTTAAGTGAATCTGATCTATTTTTCAACTGAATTTTTTTGTATAACTCGATGTATATTTTCACCTCTATTTATATAATTTGAATATCCAATTTCAATGTTGTTTTCTCAAGAGCTTTTCAATCTCAATAGCCTCAACTTTGCATGAATCAGTAAATGTGATAAGATAATTATCGTAGTATCGGTTACAAACTTTTATTATCTTGAATGAAGATAACAGTAGTTACTCCAATGGTTTTCTAAGACGTGCTCCCTAATTAACAAATTCAATTTATTTCCTACACGATCTTAGTTTAATTAACTAAGTGGCGTATATCAGATTGGCGTAGTTTTGAATAGTGCTGAAGTTGATATCTTGCTAACACTACGGTAATGAGTTCAGTGCCAGAGCATCAAAACTGCGCATAATTTGAACACATTTGATATTTGAGCTGAGATTCCACTTGTAACTTCCATTCATATGGTTCGAACAGCGTTGGTGAACAGGGTGCAATTAAGGTTACTTCAGCAATATATTGAATGAAGCACTAAATCATTACGTGGATTTTATTGCAATCAACGTTCAGAGTATGAGTCTCAGACAATTTCATCACAGTATGACACAGTATATTGGTTGCTATCTCATCCTGAGCTGTTAGCGCATACCCATAAGCCACATTGTTGCGACTCACAATCCAACAATTTATTTGAACCTTGAAGATATTGTAATAGGTGCCATTTGGCCATATTCGCAACATTTGACAAGGTTTCTGCTGCTTGCCTTTTTTCCTTTTTTGACTTTCACTGCTCTCGTCCAGATGTTAGAACAATGAACACCATTGCCTTCTATCTCTCATTACCGCCCGTTTTTTTCTAATATAGGATGCATGTGTAAGTTTCAATCAACTGAATTCAGAATTCTTAGAAATTATCATTGTTTCATCATTCAGTATGAAAAATTTGATACTCACATCCAGAAATCATCAGAATAAGGTGGTAGTACTAATTCTATTGTACCAGCGCAACCATTAATGCTCTGAAAATTCGTTGCACATCGAAGATTCCCATCAATGATCAAACCCAAATACCTGACCTCGCCTGTCCCATGAATTCTGTCTTTGAGACATGGAATCTTAATATTGTTAAGATCTGGCCTATTTGGTGCTGTTAATAATTGTTATGTAATAATAACCTCTCCATAAAATTCATTCAATTGTTTGTTAGAAATTTTAGCTGTACACACCTATATTTTACTCAATAGCTTCAAATCTGTAAGCCATGGACATATGTATAGAATGGACCGACATTGTGCAATAGGCGCTTGGTAATGGTGATGAAGAGAGAGACCACAATGAACTTTAAGAACAGTCTGACTGTCACCCACAATAATTTGTTGCAGCAATTAACAATATAAAAACGCGGATAATGCGAATTGTGCCATGCGACCGATGCAAACACAATAAGCATATTAATATTTCCTAATTCAGAATGTCGAGCATGTAAACTTCAGTAGGAATACCAAACTCCAAAATTCAATGCAATACTCAACAATATTCGTGAAATGATTGAAAACTATGAGAATCCATGATTCTCAGTTACGTGTCTCTTTATTCAGTCTTGACCTGTACAAAAGATTCAGAACTAAATAAATAACTAAAAGAAATATCGTAAATTATTGATTTCATTCGATTCTACTAAACACATTTTGTCATGCAATCGCATGAAAGAAAAGTTAAAAATAAAAATGGTCAGTTTCAGTCTCGCATAACCTTCAAAGTCAAGTCATTACTTCGACCTTAACCTAGTTCACCACACTTCAGGTCACTATCTGTTATGCATGCATGACTTTTTTAGTATGAAGGATTTCCTGAAAGGGGTTGATACATTAATGGCCTGCGATCACTATCGAAAACGTTGTTGTGAAAGTATCAGGAAACGACTTTGACATTGACATGAAATCTAAGCACACTACTATTATGGAATTATGTGGATTCGTGGAATGCAGGCGACTGGAGAATTTGCATTATTGGTCGATGTCAAATTGAAGAGTGGACTGAATGAAATTAGAATTCGAGCTTGGTTGTCGTTTGTATTGCACATATCCAAATGATGTCTTATTCTCAAATAGATGCGAAGAAGATTTGTGAGCGAATATGTCTATCGTATTTGATTTATTCCAGTTGAAATTCATCGTGAATGGTCGAATCCATGCGAAATGAGTTCGCATGCAGAATAATCAAAATGTCAGAAAGAAGAGATATTGCTATCTGTCAATAATATATGTAAACTTAGATGATATAATGAATCTTACTACTGTAAAGATATTAGGAAAATGTATCAGTTAGTCTGAGGAATATTAATTGAGATAGTCAAATTGACTTCATACATCACTCATATCTGAATTCACAATTTTGAAGCATTTTCAAATAATCTTCATAATATCTGAATACAAAATCATTCAGTACTTGACAAAGTTTCAGTTAATTTATTGATTCCATAAAATCGAAGAAAAACAACCCTAGTATATCCATGGAGAATAAATGTCCTTTCACTTCATTTCCTGAAATAAGTAGGGAAATACATTGAACTACTCAATTATTAAGCGGTGTCACATCAATATGTGAAATATATTCGATCACTTTCCGGAAATCCACCAACGTCAAGATAAACATGGATATTTTGTTCACGATAAGTCGCACACGATGATATTCGCTCAGCTTTGGAAATAGCAGTCATGGTTGATTGAAATCGGGAAATTGTTTTTCGATTTGAAGGGAAAACAGTTCCGACCTCGAGATCGTTTTTCCTAACAGAAGTTTTTGATAATATCGGACCATATTATTGAATAGGCGAAGTATATACCTCTACAGTATTGTATTTGGATTTCGATTATTCATTCGATATCAATATGAGGCAATAAAATTCAAGTTATGTCATATATTTCTGTTTCCACTGCTTTTGAAGTTATAACTTGACTACGCACCACTCATTTGATCGCTGAGTAACCAGAATTATATTATTCTGTACCTTTATCCATTGACTCTTTTATTTGAATTAGTCCATGAAAGGTACATTTTCATTCAGTAGTCTTAATTTGAACATATCACGGTTAGGATTGCGGGTCTCAATAAATCTTTATTTTGAACAAAGTCGATCCATTTCTGATTTGTCTTTTTATATTTCCTCTGTACATGCCTGTTTCATAATGGACCCAGAAATATTGACCTGACCCGAGGTGGACCAGAATTGTCAATTGAGTGAAATTTTATTCAATTTTTAGAATTTAGAATTTTTCATAATGAATTTATATGACCAGTTAAAAAAGCATAAGGTAATCACGCAATGAACAATGGAAGTAATCTAATAAAATTATCAGTCTCACAATGCGATAATTTCAAGAAAAACAATCACAAAATCAAACAAACTCAACTGGACACCGCTTTCCAAGAGTCCGAAACAGGATCGTAAACATATGTTTTCAGTTTATTATCACTAATCACTGTGAAAGAATTCTGCACTGGTTGCCGATCCTGGCCGA
Organism: Plagiodera versicolora; assembly: GCA_037013635.1. Lineage (NCBI taxonomy): Eukaryota > Metazoa > Arthropoda > Insecta > Coleoptera > Chrysomelidae > Plagiodera > Plagiodera versicolora. The sequence continues at coordinate 9,722,521 of CM072983.1, read as the reverse complement.
AGGAACTCCTATTCGGCACCACCTGAGCATGTCCTGGCTCTTGCTGTCCGAATCGAGCGTCGACAGGTATTCTACCCGAAGTAGCTTCAACAGCCCCCTGAGAATTCTGCGTAGAGCTGACGCGATCAGTTGGACCCCCACCATTAGGATACCTGTTCTTCTCAATGTGATCAGCATTGATGAGCCAGAATGGTCTATTTTCTCTGGGCCAGGTGTTGAGTCGATTCACCAGTGCTACGTCTCCTCTTGCATCGGTAGGTATTCTTGGTGTCGAGGCTTGGGAGTCTGAACCGTCTCCGAATCTGTTTACCACATCTGCTTGGGTGGTACTTGATGAGTCGCCTGAACCGTTTTGGAATCTTGGTGCTAGTTTTGGGACACCGATTGGGCTCGTTCCAGCGAATGAAGGTCTTTGAGCCAGTGAAACAGTGAGGAGAGCGGATATGACTACAAGTAATTTCTGGAAAGAAATTTCAGATGTATCAAGTTTCCCACAGACCTTGTACGAATACATAATTGGAAAATAAAATGTATAATAACCGAGGTTTGGACTTTTTTCAGAGGTTTTTCAATTACTTATTAGATAATAAAAGTACGAACAGAAACATTATCGACAACATTCGAACAACATTTGCGCGTGTTTTCCTTGATTAATGATTTTTTCTCTATAACATCGAATATGAGTGAAGGAGTATAGGACAATTTGAATCTTTATCAATGTTTTATATTCTCATTCGATATAAAAATCTATAATTATCGATAATACACTGATTAGACTGTAGGAATACCAAACTCCAAAATTCAATGCAATACTCAACAATATTCGTGAAATGATTGAAAACTATGAGAATCCATGATTCTCAGTTACGTGTTACAGACCTTGTACGAATACATAATTGGAAAATAAAATGTATAATAACCGAGGTTTGGACTTTTTTCAGAGGTTTTTTAATTACTTATCAGATAATAAAAGTACGAACAGAAACATTATCGACAACATTCGAACAACATTTGCGCGTGTTTTCCTTGATTAATGATTTTTTCTCTATAACATCGAATATGAGTGAAGGAGTATAGGACAATTTGAATCTTTATCAATGTTTTATATTCTCATTCGATATAAAAATCTATAATTATCGATAATACACTGATTAGACTGTTTGAATCATATTTTTGTGTAACGATTCTTATGATTGTAAAACTGGTTTTCATAATGGCCCCATTCGTTTTCACATATAACCGGCTTATATAATGATAGAATCCAGATTTGATAAACCACGAAACTGACACAATTCTTCGATCGATTACTATAGTAAGGATATCTATGAATAAATGTCGATAGTTATTGCGTCCATTTTCGAATATAAGAGACTCAAGAAGATTTATTATTTCAGTGATATTAACGGTTCCATAGGAGTTATAATTTTGGAAATTTTGAATTCATATACTCTACTGCCATAGAAGAATGTCATGAATGTTTAGACAGAAAACTCACATATTAATATCAGAATATAAACATCCCAAAAACGATTACATACCAATTCGAAAATATTCAACTAAGAGAATGATGTCTTACGACCTGTGAGATATCATACTTTCAGCAAATTCTTGAAAGAATCTTTCAATATATTACAGAATATCATATGTGAAATATGTGCCAGATATTTGACACTGTTTTACATTGAAATAATATCAAATTCCCATTTCAGCTTATCGATGAACAAAGTTCAAACAATGTAATTTCTCAAAAAAAGATGCTATTCTCATTTATCATCTCAAATTATAAAAACTTAGAGCAGATACGATGAATGACCTAATTACTCAGAGAAATTAATCGATATTTTTCTAGTGAAGTGACGAACCTCGAATGAATTTATAATAACAAAAATCACCCACCATTTTCCAATTCTTTCAAGTACCGTCATCAACGATTATAACCACAACAATCAACACCAATAACAACAAACAAAATATGAACGTAGTCTCGCCGAACTGTTGCTCGTACTTTACAAGAAGCGACTGATGTCAGACAAGATTAACAGCTACTTATTTATTGAAAGGTTGGTGTGGGTTATCTTGTTCGTAGAATAAGTATCGATTGCGTTTCGCAAACTTGTATTATGGTTAAGTGGAAATACCAGCAATATCGGTCTTCGGAAACCACAAGAAACATCTTGTTATTATGGAAATTTGAAGTGTATTGTTAGGGTGACTCAGTGAATTAATATAGGTTAAGAAACAATATACGATGAGAAATATACTGGGAGTTGCTTTATGAATTGATATAATCCATAGAGTAAGAGCGTAATAGTAATACAAATTTGTTGTATATAAGGTTATAAAGTCTTTTATCTTTAACAGTTGCCCATTTTTTAGTCTACTCATATTCTCGATGACTTCCTCACTGTCATCATAATTTTTTCAATGTCAAAAAAGAACGTTCTGCTAATATTTTCAAAAGAACATTTTTTGTTACTGAATATTCAATTTTTCCTCATGTATAATAATCGTTATTCTAGAAATGAGAAACATTCAATTGTTATTGATGTACTTCATAGAAATACCAAATTAATTGTTGAAGATTGATAAGAGTAACATATTGAATTAATTTCAGGTCCAATTATCTCTTCTTATTCATCATGTCTGTCAGATTCTCACTTGCGTCATTTCCATAGAAAAATTTTGGTAGGAGGGCATTTTCCTCGATTGAAAATATTTTCTTTCCCATTTCTAAAGCAGCTATTTTCTTTACCATTCTTAGGTTTTTCATGACAGTCCAGAAAATATCCTATGTCCAACTGCTTCAGCTAGGTTGTCAGAGTTTCATGAAATCAACTTATGATCAACAGAATCATTCTCATCACAAGTATTGAAGAAGAAAACAAAGATTTCACATTCATGAAAAGAATTCGTTAATTTTGCGACAACGATCACTTGGATTCGTAGATGAGTATTCATTTCCATGTTTATTTTAAACGACATGGAAATAAAAATGAAAAATCTCAATCAAATTCATTGATACACACAGAAATATAATAAGAATTCTGCAACGAAAATAGCTTGCAAAATTCTATTCAGTCGAAGAAATACTTCATTTAAAAAATTGTTTTTTCATTCAACCCATAAAATGTAATTACATCCTGAGTACGTTCCTGGCCGAAGTCATACCATCTTTCCTGGTATATGTAGGAATAGGTGAAATGAGACGATCGAATAATTGGACATTTGATTCATAACGTATCTAAAAAATATCAATTTCCAGGCGTCTATGTAGTCCCAAAATGATTATATATTCTACATGCAGATAATACTGTAATGGAATCCAGGAGAACTTGAATAATCCCCCTGTATCACATGTTTGGAAGCTCTCGAATATTCTAGAATAGAAGAAGATGGAACATCCTGTGAGCAGTCTGATGAAAAGAGATGAAAAGATGTGACAGAAGACTGACAGTTCTAGAACATTCCAGAACAGATGTAAAACATATAAATATCGAGCTTCCAAACAACGTTAGTTAGTTGAAGAATTGAACGCGACGTGGTTATATCGTTGTCAATATAAATAGTTGAAATAAATAGTTTGTTGGTGTTTGTACGTGAAAATAAATAGTTAATCAGTTGGAAATCCGTCTGTTTTCTACTGGAACCCACGAATAACGTTACAATTGGTGTCAGGTGTGGGGTATTCGTGAATTTAGTTGGACTTTTGATCATTTGAAGTGAAAAGACAGTGACAATGAAAAGACTCAGTGAATTGAAGGTGGCAGACTTGAAACGAGAGTTGGAAGAAAGGGATCTCGAGACCACAGGGACGAAAGCGGTGCTACAGCTTCGTCTGAAAGAGTATCTGATTGACGTTGGTCAAGACCCAGAAACTTTCATCTTTGAAGAACCGGAGGACAAGATTGCTAATCAGATTTCTGCACAACGTGAAGAATCAGCGGCGTTTCGAGAAGACATTGCGAATCAGATTTCTGCACAACGTGAAGAAATTACGAATCAGATTTCTGCACAACGTGAAGAATCAACGGCGTTTCGAGAAGACATTGCGAATCAGATTTCTGCACAACGTGAAGAAATTAGGAATCAGATTTCTGCACAACGTGAAGAATCAACGGCGTTTCGAGAAGACATTGTGAAACAGATTTCTGCACAACGTGAAGAATAATCGGCTCTTCGTGAAGAAATTATGGCTCAGCGGGACAAGATCGTTAACCAAATGATTGCTCATCGTGAAGAAATTTCGGAACAGATTTTAGCTCAATCCTTGGAACTTCGTGAAGAGTTTTCAGTGCAGATGGCGGCTCAGCAAGACAAAATGGCGACTCAGATTGCTCAGCAGAGAGAAGAAGTGTACGCAATAACGAAAAAATTAAAAGAATTAGAGCTACAAGTTGGAAAAGGTGTCCAGAGATCAGAAAAATCTGAGGTCAGTGAACAAATTGTGACTAAAATAGAATCGGACATCGCAACCACTTCAAATCGAGTGAAGCCTCCAACGTTTGACGGAAAGACATCATGGCCAAATTATTTGAAGCAATTCGAGGCAGCTGCAAAAGCCAATGGGTGGACATTGAAGGACAAGGCAGTGGCGCTTACAGTTGCTCTACGAGGTGATGCATTGAACATCTTGCAAGCCATTCCAGAAAGTGAAGCTGACAGTTACGAACATCTCATCAAACGCCTAGATATGCGATATGGTCATGAACATTTACAGCAGGTATTCCAATCACAGATGAAGAACCGTCGACAGAGAACCAATGAGAGCCTACAGGAATTCGAAGCAGACGTAGCGAGATTGGTTCATTGTGCATATCCGTCAGCTCCAGAGTCTGTTATGGAATGTCTAGCTGTACAGACATTCGTTGATGGGTTGAGAGATAACGAAATGCAGAGGACCGTACGTTTGTCTCGACCCAAAGACCTCACTGATGCATTAGCAGCGGCGTTGGAGTTCGAAGCGGCAACAGAAGCTTCACGTGGATCTGCAAGAGTCCGCAACATTAACGATAACGGTAACAGTTCCCTGAACCGGGAATCTACTGAAGGCCTGGTCGATGCCATCAAAAGTCTTCTGAATCTGAATAAGACGAAGAGAACGGTTCGCTGTTGGAACTGTGGAGAGCTGGGACATCTTCAAAGAGCATGCGAACGAGCCAAGAAAATTGCTAAGGAAGTACCATCTTCCTCGCAGCAGCAGGAAAACTAAAGCGGGTCGACTCCAAGGGGGCAGCTTCGACCCGTTATTCCAAGGACCCCCTCATTATTGTGGCATCTCTACGGCGTGACCATGGCAGCATCTATGTAAACGGGCTGATCGACGATAAGAAGTGCGCACTATTAGTGGATACTGGTGCTACAAAAACCATCTTGCGTCATGGACTTCTGACATCTCCGAAGAAGCGGATCTTACGTTCAAGATGGCGATTACGAACAGCCACAGTCGAAGCTGCCATCGTTTATGGAGAAGTGGATGTGGAAATTAAAATTGGGACCCTCACAATTCCACATCGAGCAATTATGGCGGATATCGAGGAAGATGTCATTCTGGGAATGGACGTCATGGGTGCACAAGAAATTCAACTAGACTTTGGAAAAAGAACAATCAAGGTGGGCGCCGAGGAAATCTTTCTACATTCCCGTAAAGAGGTAGTGGCTCGAGTGACGTTAGCGGAGGATGTACAGCTACCAGAACGAAGCGAGACGATAGTGACAGCACGGATCAATGGCACATTCGAAAGAGGTTCCCCCATCATCCTGGAACCTTGGAATCATGACGAAGAGGTCGGTCGAGGAGTCTTAGTCGGCAAGGCTCTATTGACATCCGAAGAAATCATCCCTGTCCGATTGATCAACGTCAACAATTATCCTCTGACTATTACCAAGGGAACGAAAATTGTTACATGTTCTACAGCAGCCTCGATAATTCAACAAGAGACGACAACAAACAAAGGAATGATCGATTTCAAGGAAATGGTTTCCAATGCATGCGGTTCTCTCAACAAACGGGAGAAGACACGTTTAATCGAATTATTGCAGCGATATCAAGCCATATTTGTACCAGCAAGAGGAAAAATGGGAAGAACCGACATTGTGAAGCATAAAATTGACACAGGGAATGCTCGACCCATTCGTCAACCACCTCGAAGATTACCGCAAGTGAAACGGGAAATGGCTGATAAGATAATTCAGGATATGGAACAAGAAGGCGTGATTGAACCATCCAACAGTGCATGGACTTCACCAGTAGTTTTGGTGAAGAAGAAAGATGGAAGTACCCGATTCTGTGTAGATTATCGTCGATTGAATGATGTGACGAAGAAAGACAGTTATCCGTTGCCACGTATAGACGACACACTGGATACGCTGGCAGAATCAAGGCTGTTTTCCACTTTGGATCTCAAAAGTGGATATTGGCAGGTAGAGATGGATCAGGCAGATAAGGAGAAGACGGCGTTTTCCATCGGAACTGGGTTATGGCAATTTAATGTTATGCCTTTCGGACTCTGTAATGCTCCTGCTACGTTCGAGAGAATCATGGAAAATGTGCTCAGAGGACTCTCTTGGAAGACATGTCTAGTATATCTAGATGACATTATTGTGATTGGTAAAACATTCGAAGACCATTTGGCAAATTTAGAAGAAGTCTTTAGAAGACTACAGACTGCGAACCTGACATTGAACCTGAAGAAATGTCATCTACTGCAGAGACGAGTCAACTACTTGGGACACGTTGTAAGTAGTGAAGGAGTGGAGGTCGACCCTGAAAAGGTACGAGCAGTTAGGCAATGGCCAGTACCAAAAGATAAACATCAACTCAGAAGCTTTCTTGGACTCTGCACTTATTATCGACGTTACGTCCGGATGTTCTCTGATATCGCGAAACCACTAACTCGCCTCACTGAAGAAGGCCGACAATTCTGCTGGGATATGGAATGTCAGACAGCCTTTGATGCTCTGAAGACACATTTAACCACGACACCGATCCTGGGTTATCCACTTCCACAAGGTCAGTTCATTCTCGATACTGACGCTAGCAACATCGGAATCGGAGGAGTACTTTCACAGCATCAGGATGGACAGGAGCGAGTTATCGGATACTTCAGTAAAGTGTTATCCAAGCCAGAGCGAAACTACTGCGTTACTAGACGGGAGCTACTAGCTGTGGTTAAGTCGGTGGAGCACTTCTATAAGTACCTCTACGGTAGAAAATTCTTGCTAAGAACAGACCATGCAGCGTTGAAGTGGCTTCTACAATTCAAGAATCCTGAGGGTCAGGTAGCTCGCTGGATTGAGAGACTTCAGGAGTATGATTTTGAGATAGAACACCGAGCTGGAACAAAACATAAGAATGCAGATGCCTTGTCCAGACGACCTTGTCCACCCGGATGCCCACATTGTAGTCGTTCGGAGATTAAAGAAACATCAATCAATAGAACTACTGTTGTCAGCGATGATTGGTTACCTGCAGCAGTCCGACAAGAACAAGAAAGAGATCCAGAAGTCCGAAAACTTCGAGAATGGAAGAAAGCAAATCGTCGTCCCAATTGGCAAGAAGTAGCACCATTATCACAAACCTTGAAGGCCTACTGGGGTCAATGGGACTCCCTGGTTCTGGAAGATGACCTGCTGAAGAGAAAACTGGAAAACGATGATGGATCAGATCATCGAATGCAGCTAGTGATTCCTAGGAGCCGAGTTCCAGAGGTGCTGCGCTACATACACGATGGAACTTCAGGAGGGCATCTGGGAGTGAATAAGACTCTGCAGAAGGTTCGTGAGCGGTTTTACTGGGCGAACTACAGTGATGACGTACGAGATTGGTGCCGTAAATGCACCATCTGTTTTGCCAGTAATGGACCGCACCGGAAACCAAGAGCTCCTATGAGACAGTACAACGTAGGTAGCCCTTTTGAAAGAATCGCCCTAGACATCGCAGGTCCATTTCCGGTTACTGATGATGGAAATAGATATATCCTAGTTTGCATGGATTACTTCACGAAATGGGTGGAGGCATATGCGATTCCTAACCAAGAAGCCGTAACCGTTGCTAATGTCCTGTTGAAAGAATTTATTAGTCGCTACGGGGTACCAATGGAACTCCATTCTGACCAAGGCCGAAACTTTGAGAGTGAAGTATTCCGGACAATGAGTGACAGGTTAGGAATCAGGAAGACCAGAACGACGCCATTACACCCCCAATCGGACGGAATGGTGGAGCGGATGAATCGAACTGTTGGAAAGTACCTCTGCAAAGTTGTAGATCAACACCAACGAGACTGGGATCAACATCTACCCTTTTTCTTGATGGCCTACCGATCAGCAGTACAAGAATCTACAGGACAGACTCCAGCGAAGGTACTGTTTGGACGAGAAATGAGGCTTCCTTGTGACCTGGTATTTGGATGCAGACCTGGCGAGGACGTAGCAGGTGAAGACTACATAACGAACCTGAGAACCTGTTGCTGGAATCCTAGGGAAAATCCAAGACAGAAAACGGTACCATGCTACTTCAATCGGACTTCACACTGCCGAAACGGAACCAACTGCTCCTTTCTCCACCATAACGAGCAAAATGCATTCCAGGAGGAATGTCTCTTAAGGAGGGGGCAATGTAATGGAATCCAGGAGAACTTGAATAATCCCCCTGTATCACATGTTTGGAAGCTCTCGAATATTCTAGAATAGAAGAAGATGGAACATCCTGTGAGCAGTCTGATGAAAAGAGATGAAAAGATGTGACAGAAGACTGACAGTTCTAGAACATTCCAGAACAGATGTAAAACATATAAATATCGAGCTTCCAAACAACGTTAGTTAGTTGAAGAATTGAACGCGACGTGGTTATATCGTTGTCAATATAAATAGTTGAAATAAATAGTTTGTTGGTGTTTGTACGTGAAAATAAATAGTTAATCAGTTGGAAATCCGTCTGTTTTCTACTGGAACCCACGAATAACGTTACAATACATTCTCAATCACTCCTAATTTTGTGGAATATATGAATGAATCGATAAAAACATCTACGGCTAGTGTTACTTATTTCATTCTCGATGGTTGATAAATTGGGCTCAATCAAATTTGAGCTAGGATTGTGCATTAACATAAATCGTCTGAAGTAACACAAGGCTTTCATTTGATTGAGCCACGTCAAAATAACGTTCATTGTTTTTACTGGGATAGCAATGTGGAAATCCTAATGATCATTGCCGCTATTTACGTTCACCACACAATAACAAAGGCATTACGGTTTCCAATTCGTAATCAGGATTACTGTGTGAATATAATGCAATATTATTGAATAAATAATGATTTGCATTATTTTCATTCATGAGTCAACGATATCTCATTCATTCAAGCTGTTTCACGATATGTAGTAACCCTTCATCTGAGTTTGAGTTGACAAATCCTTCAGGATTTTGAAGTGAGTGAATCATTCCAATAGTGTGTATAGACATCCTCATGTGGTGTTGCCAGATTTATTGATACTTATATAAGATATGTGATATCCTTGAGATTGGATAGGATGAAAAGTTCTATTTTCTAGTATAGTAGGTTTATTTTAATACAGTGATAGATAAATGACACGTATTTGTCGAATGCTGCTTAAGAACTAACTTTCACACTCAGGTCAACCTGGTCAACTGACCCTCCACATCCATCCCTTCTCCCACTCCTCATACTTACGCTCGCAGCCCTCAGAATCATACCTGTGTTCCCCCGTACATAATCTCGTTCTTTCTCTCTCACACTCGCACACTTCAAACATAGCATCTCACAACTGAAATTAAAAGTAAACTTAAAAATACCTGATGGCCCTCGCTTCGAGAGTATACCCTTTTTTTTGTTATTACAGATATATGCTAATAACTGTAACGTCATAGTACAGCAAAATGTTTCGTTAAGAACAAAATTATCCATCATATAACAGATTAGCGGTCTCAAATTTCATAAATGTTTCCCATTTTCGGTAATTTCACTGTCGAAACACATACTAAAAAACCGAATGACGTATCATAGAAACACCAAATTCATTTTCGTTATTGAAAAGTTCAATTCCAAACCACCATATTTGTTCACATTTATTGGCAACCAATACGCATTTCAAGCCAAGACAACGAGACAGTATAGTAGTGGTGCTTGAAGTCATATGTCATATGGTTCAATTGAAAATTATTATATCTTGGTGATGCCACCAAATCAAAAATGTGAAAAAATCATTCGTTATTTCACCATGGAACTGATAACTTGTTTGAACAAAATTCCATTCAAGATTATATGATATGAGATAAACAAGAACGCATTCAGATCGCACTCAAATGAAAGGTTCTCAATCGAAATATTCCCCTTCAAGCTGAGTTCGCCATTGCTGCAGGCCAATTAAGTTATATCAACATGGACACAAAAGTTCATGAGAGTGTGAAAAGCAAAAAAACGTGTACCCAGGTAATTGCTAGGTCGATTACTTCTGATTAACAGAATCCACATTGGCGTCCGAAAATTCTTTCAGCTCAAAAATTGGAAGTTAATAAATGTATACAGTAAATACAATCGTACGGTGTGAATTTTCGAGGAGAGAAACTCATCATTTCCTACTGTTTATGTCCTCATTAAACATTTTGAAATGAATTTGATTAGGTATAATTGAATGAGAACAAAACTGTTATTTGTATTCAACTCCGTTTGAAATCTCCTTTCTTTCCGCTATTTTGAAATGAAGAAATCAAACGATTCCAGAGGAGTTGCGAAGAAATAAGGATTCCCTTTTCACCATCTACTGACTATGCTAATTTATTCTTATTCGAAGGTTGCTGACAACGTAACATTGTTATCAAATTGGAGTTTATTTTATGAAGAATAAAATTACAGCGTCTCATAATATACTTGGTTTTATGAGATTTCATAAGACGTTGCTGGTTGCTTATGATAAACTTCATCAGTTTGCGCATCTTTCTTGTGCTCATTCAAGATTTTTTTTTTATCTAAAGGTTATTCAGGTAATTTTTTCAATGGTACTTTCCAATAGTATTCAATTTGAATGACATTATGAATTTTCGGTTCAATCAGAGGTTGATATCAACTCATTTCATATAACACAATAGTTTGAAGTTTGTTAGTTCGTCATCTTTCTCACTTAAATGTTGATATTAATATTCTTGTCAATACATCATGAAAAATATTGATAAGAGAAGTACTTCGGAAATACTCATTATTCTGATGAAGTGCTAGAAAGGAGTATAATTTCATAACTTATAATTTAAGAAACTATTGAACAACAAATTGTTGTTTCGGATTTTTTCAAACAATCAATAACACACGTATGCAGGTGGAATCTTTCATCTTTTGAAATGATAAAAATGTTTTTTGGACTTACTTGGGCTCGTCTGATGAGGTGACTGTAGCTATCATTGGTTCCTCATTCAATACTTCGTTACTAGAACTCGAAACAGCGTTGACTCAACAGAAAATTATAGTGCTTTCCATCTATCTAGCACACTCACTGAAAACCTCAGCTTCTCGGATGAGCCTCGCGGTTGCTGATGTATTTCCCGACCCAAAGCCATTGAATTGTATTAATCAATTCGATTTTCGTCTCACGTACGCTCAGTTGACTAATTACCCACCTACGTGATATGAGATGTTCGTTCGCTAATCGAGTTTCCAATGTTATTAGCAATTTCACCTTCGCAATCACTCTAAATGTACACCAACACGACTCTGAATGGCATAATGACGGGTACTCTGAACTTTCGGGGCTGTTACTGGACGACACGTGGTTCTCCTCTCATTACAAGCTATTCGTCATCGATAAATTGTATACGGATTCGAAAAAATCTCAATGCATTTGGTAGTATCGATATAAAACCACTCAAACATCATTGAATTGAAACGAATGGTACACAATAGAGGATTATGTTTGCATTTATGGTATTGCTAAATCCAAGGGGCCAGCGTTAACTCTCTTAATAATGCATGATCGATGGGCCAGGAACGATTTTTTTTAATAAAATTTTTATATAAAACTTCTCACGAAAGGAGACATTCTGTAATGTTCAGAGAACATCGTGAGAAGCAAGGGAAAGGAGGTAGGAATTGGCGTTCTTTTTAAATTTCTGAAAACGAGAGTAGGGGCATACCATCTGCAGAACCTTATTGGGATTGTTAACTTTTATTGCGTGCATAGGTTTCTCGAATCAAAAACAACCATGTCGAGTACCGATACTTTTGACGAAATGCACACATCACCTTTAGTTCTTCAGAACAGAAAAAAGGTTGAAACATTCTATTATCGGAATGAAGATGGAAGATTTTGACTTCATGAAACACTTGGTATTTAAAATCGCTGTGTTCAAAGAATTATCTCGTTATGAAATATTGTTTGGGGGTATTATTGAAGCCGAAAACGATCCAAAACTGTACAATCATCTGATTTATGTGAAAACGTAGAACGACGAGAATATCCCGAGTTTTTCTTTCGTAACGAGCATTCAACGATTGGGAAAGAATTGAGAGATGCTCTATTGGTAGCCATCAAAGAGTCCTTGAGCAGACTGGTTCAGAGAGGAAAATAGCTCCATTTTATCTGGGTTCCTTCCCATATGAGAACTCCAGGCAATGAACGTGCCGACCAAGCTGCTCGAGACGCCTCGAAAATCCCTTGGCGTCCATCCCAAACGAAGATATGAGACTCCACTTCAAAAGCATCATCGGGAGCTTGTGGCAGACCGAGTGGCAGCGATCAACATTGAAGTCTCGACAAGTCGAGGAATCAATACTCCCCAATGTTACATTGAGGACCACTGCCTCCTGTCCAGCTGCTTTTTGTTCTGCGGCGACAGTCAACGGGCGGGGCGTCCGAGAGGTACCCTCGGACTCCTCCGTCCCGTCTCCCGTCACCACAGTGATGAGTTGATTTTTATTCAGATCGTTCATCTGAATCAGGCGAGTAGATGGGAAAATGAAGGTCCGGTAAGGCGACTTACTTACCAAGGGGTTGCACCAAGTGTCCCTTGGGCTCCGTTCGAAACCCTCATTGACCCATGGGCCACGAGCCTCTTCAGCACGGGTCTCGTAACACCTTGAGACCGGGAAGCCGTTTCTTAGTTTCCTATAGCCCGCAGGCCGTGCTCCACGCCAAGGATTCCTCCCAACGCCATTGTATTTGAGAGTGGTAAATATCTCTTCAAGTCCTGTATGTTGTAAGAAATCACGCAATTATGTCACACATGACATTATAATAATATTATGACATATCTCCAGTTTTTCGTAAATATTGTATCTCAGAAACCTTCAGTTTCAGGCATATGAAATGTGGTGACTTTTAGGTTGAGTCGAAAACAATTAATTTGCGTTTTTTGCATGCCCTACTCATTTGAATGAAAATAATGCTCAAGATTTGATTCTCATTTATGTTCGTGATTTCTAAAAGAAATCTTCTGAATGAACAGTGGAACAATACCTCTACTAGCTGATATATTTTAAGGCAAGCTGCAAAATATCATCACAATATCTACATTAGGCGACAGAAACACTACCCTGGTTTCTCAACGTCTTGGATGAGATATAAAGATTTAAATGGAGTAAATTGGGAAAATATCCTTCATAACGACGAAGAGAAATTAGGACACTGGTATTTGAAAAAAAAAACAGAATTCTGATTAACGCGGCTTTGAAAAATAAATTAATGGACAAAACAGTCGGTAACTTTGTCAGCTTAATATACGACGGAATAAAACAACCATGATGGAAATAAACTGCAACTGAAACGTGTAAAAATGATGGGAGAAAATATCAAGTTTAGTGTGGAACAATCAAACATTTTACTGAACTGGATCATTAGGTCAGATCCTAATTGGTGGATTGTTCGTTAATTTTTGATGAAAGGTAATTTGAATATACATATCTACTTGTACGAGATATTGTAAGATGGAATTATATATTTTGTCGTGAATGAAGGAAAATCTCCATCATCAAAAAATATATTTATTTATTTATTTTTTCATTTATTCATTTAACGGACAAACTCATTATACCATTACAAACAGAATAATATACAGAAAAAAAAAACTAAGGACTAAGTAAAAATACATGTGTACATATGACAGTAGTCATGGTGAAAAAAAATTACAACTCCTTTACAGCCCTTCTCAAAGATGCTAAAGATGAATTGAACAGTTCAAGTTTGTTGTTGTGAGTGTTTGCTGATCTCATTATTTTATCGAGAGACTCATTTAAACCATAATTAGTTCTGCAAATATGAACCTTGAAAATATCACTATTTCTATTTCTTCTTTCGTTTGTGGAGAAAGAAGTGAGCTCAAAAATTTGAGGACAATCAATACTGCCATTGATAATTTCATGCATTAAAGTATTCAAATTCGGAGCCTCTAATAATTGTGAGTGATTGTACTCATCTCTATTCATTCCCAGGTAATAGCCACAGTATCTTAAGAATTTATTTTGAATACTCTCCAAGAGATCGATATCAACCTTGTAGAATGGCGACCATATGATAGAGTTGTATTCGAGTATAGATCCCACCTGAGAACAATAAATGATCTTGATAGCATTGACAAACAGTTCCTTTGCTAAACGAAGAGAGAAGCCCAACATTTTTCGAGCACGAGATGAGGTTTCTAATATGTGATATTTGAATGTCATTTCTGAGACAGCCAACATTTTGGATCCCAAACAGATACGAGATGGTTCAGTGGATTATTATTTAACTTACTGAATATTTCAATATACAGACCATTTTTCCCCAAACAACAAGGTTTGATATTATTTTTGATAATATGATCGAGCATTCGATTCAGTTGGTAACGGTTAGTATTCAATTCAATTGAGTGTATCATGAAATGTATTTATACATTATTGCACCGTTTGAGGGCGAAATGTATTTAATGGCATTCTAATGAAAATTTTCTTGAGTTTCGGCCTTAAGTACATTATGAAAGTATATTGAACTGAGGATTCTTATCGACTTACGTATGTGTAACTTCAAAGTCAGTTTTTGAAAATAAGACGAGAAACAGATTTCTTCTGGAGTGTAAACAGTCAGTAGTCTTCTGTGTTATCAGGAATGAATGCGAGGAAATCACTTGGTTTGAAAAATTCTAGAGCCCTGAATATTCTTCATTTGATAGCAATGAGATATCTGAATATGAAGTTTTGTATTTTCTCATTAACCTGTGACGAATCTATCATGTAGTATCAGAGCATCAGAGGAATGAGGAGCTGAAATGAAATCACACATATCATTCACGTCAACCAGAAATTAAAGGGGTCGTGAAACTAATCTTTGGGGCACCCCACCCACATTTCAACTTCGATTTCCCAAATAGGACTTAATCATTGACATAGATGTCTCCCTGACTTCATAATAGTAGAGTTTAGCACTCAGATCCCACCGAGCATTCCGAGATTATGAGACGCGTTTACCGGTGGGACAATAAATCCTAAGGGAGGGATTTCATTAAAACTGACATCGCGGCGGGCGCGTTAGGATAGCGCTTGCGTTGCGTCTCCGTCGCTTTCATAGCGCCTGGGCGCCAACCAGTCTGTCTGAGGCTGTCAAGGTCGCGAGTCTGTGTGCATCGCCGATTCTTGGATACTCATCAATGGTAAACTGTCACTTTAGACGATATTAAAGTGCATTTCGATAGACACCATTCGAGAGGACAGTTTCCGAATTGTTTATTCAATGTCTTTCGAATTTTGTGAGTATTGTGGCGTCGGTGATGCTAGAAAAATTCTTTTCGAACTCTCAGAAAGTGTTTGTACAATTAGATCACAAGTGAGTATAGATAGAGTTGAGAATTTGGAAGTATAACAAAATCGGAATTGCGAATGAATAATTCAAAAAACATTTTTACCTATCGAACCAATTCATTGAATTCACAGATACACACATGAATTAAAATATAAAACAATGAAAATATTTGCTGAAGAAAGGACATTCTCAGTGTTTCTGGTGACAATTTTTAATGTTCATAATGAACGATTTTCACGTATCAGTGGTAAATTTATTAATTGTTTTGGCATGAACAACAGAATGAAGATAGTGATTGAGCGACTTATGATGAATAAACAGAAAATAAATACAATATCATATTCTATATATATATATATATAAACCAAACCATAGAATATTTCGGACATTTCTCCTTTTCATTATCTGTATATTCATGCAGAAGGAAATTATTTTGGAGTATACAGGGTGGCTCAAAAAAAATGTGTTTTTTTGAATGAAACATCCTGTATTTTGTTACAGTTTTGGATAGTTCAGGATAAAATAATACGATTTCATAGAAGGTACCATGTACCTAACTATAACCGTTTTCGAGTTCTCTCGATTCAGAGAATCCATTGAAATGATTACTATTTGAAAATGCCAATGTCTTGAAAACTATTCAAGCTAGTTTTAGGAACCCTATTATAGAATGAAAGGTAATCAAATTTTGTGTTTTTCAGAATGAAAAAATATAGGGTGTTCAATTCAAAATAACAAAGTAATCTCCTTTTGAAATTATGAAAAAGTGATAATGAATTTTGAACGTCCTGTATGATATTGAGAAACAGGTTTCATCGGAATCAATAACCTGAAACCTCTTCAATGCTTGGTCAGAATTAAGAGAGATGGTTTCTATACATTTCGATGTTATTCAGTCTCAAATTGTACCCAGCATATTCGAAAAGAAAAAAATTACTGGGAAACGGTTATAGTCAGGTACATGGTACCTTCTATGAAATCATATTATTTTTCCCCGAACTATCCAAAACTGTAACAGAATATAGAGTGTTCCATTTGAAAGAACACAACTTCGATATGTCACACTTTTTTGAGCCACCCCGTATACTCCAAAATAATTTCCTTTTGCAGCCTCAATGAATATACAGATAATGAAAAGAAGAAATTTGCAAAATGATCAATGGTTTGGTTCACAGAGACCGTGTCGTATGGGGTGCCCCACCCTGTATATATATATGTCTTGTACAACTAATAACCAAAAATTCAAAAATCAATAATATTTTGTCATTGATATAACTATTTGTTGATTTCTAAGTTCAACTATTGATATTAGATATTCATCTCGCGAATTGGTAAATTGATTGATACTGTATGAAGAGAATCAACTTCAACTCGGATAAAATGAGTATAAAAGGAGTCAGTAAGGCATGAGTGCAAGAACTCGAGGTATTTCTCTCGTTTTTGTTTTCATTCGAAAAGCTTCGCTTGTCAGTGAAAATAGTATTGTTGCAGATGTTACGAGATCTAGTTCGGCTCTATTGTGATCGGTTCGTATTTCTCACGAGAAGCCAGAGTGAGAGTCTTTCGAGCATTCGTAACAAGGTTCTATCAATGAAAGTTGATCAATAAAGTTCAGCGAATAGTGTTTTCCAATAGAGATACTTTTAAAATTGTTTGATTCCAATAGAATCTATCGATTCCTACATTACAAAAGGAAGTGGAATCATCTCATGATTTTTAATCCTCTTGAAGTGAATCTTGATCAGTAATTTTAAGAATATCGAAATGACATCGGTTTAATGAGAAGGTTCATGAAATCTGAAATATCTGAAAATTACGAATGATGAAATGATATCTGCTCCATATAATGAGGAAGAACTACTGTCATTCATCGATTTCCTGATTCACTAATTCATGAATTTTCATCTTGCTTCATGTAATATCTTCATGAAACAATTTTCTTTCGTGAAAATTAATTTATATGATTTTTCTTTTTCATCAAAAGTCGTTTCATTGAACTGTCGATGACTTGTCTGAATGAATATCTATCTCTAGAAAGAAGGAATAGATTCTAGTTCTGGTTGTTCAAACAAACACAGTAGCAGACTCCTCCACTAAAGTCGCGTTATCAATATCATCATCTTAAAACACTCTTGAGAGGAAGAAATTATAGCTTAATAAAATTCAGGAAAGGTAAGGGAATTGAAATATTCGCAGGTGAAATTCTCATTCAGAATTATTCCTGCTTACGTTTCTTATTCCAGGCCATGCATTGTATAGACAGCGCGAAAACAGCAGAATGGCATTTGCATAATTCGGAAAGCGCTTTCCGGCACAATTTGTATTCGAAGACTTGCCATTGTTGTGGTGCAAGGTATTAGAGTTTTTCCCAAAGGAGCATAAAAGAAATGGCATATATTTGAAATACGAGAATTGTTCTCTCGTCAGCTCAGTGAAGGTAAAGCTTTTTTACGTTATTTTTGTATCGTACCGATATTTTCTCTCGGGGGAATTCTAGAAGATGTGACATCAGTACAAAAGATGGATAAACGTAAACATTCTCTTCATACATTGCCTCCCTCACATCGATGTTTGTTGTGTGGCAGATCCGATTTCTGATTCTCCAGTATAATATCTCAGTTTCAGAGGGGGGCATGTTCACGATAAAATCGATAAGAAATACATTCCAACCCTTGGAGATGTTTTTCGTTTCTTGTCAGTATCGATCAACAAGAATAAATGATTCTATCGAATCGTTTCGGAGATCAAAGTTGAAGAATAACTTGTCATTTTCCTGAACGGATCGATAAAACTAATTTATTTCTATCCTTTGAAACCAAGAAGGAGAATATCTCTCGAATGAAAAATCACTCGCTGTGACAAGTGCATGTCACATTTCAAAACTTTTGGGGTGACGATCGTAGATCCGTGAGAAGATATTTCAGGTGTAGTTCATCGAGAACGATGTCCTACTCGAAAATATATTTGACGCATTCAAACGTTTTTATATGGACAGCAGAACAATTATTATGTTCTAAAGGTTCACTCTATGAAGGGTGTTTCATTAATATGGTAAAAAAATCAAACTGAGAGTACAGAGGACCAAAACATGACGATTGAGCGCAACATCGCTTATACAAATGTTGATGGTAAAAAAGATACAGTGCGTTCAAAGTTGAAATCTTATTTGCAAATTTCTTGATCGCTTTGACAGTTCCCATGATATCGGTTTCTCTGACACTAGAAAACTTACTATTTGCATGTCTGACAGAAACATACTTGTTTTTCTAAATAAAATTATTTGAATTTATATGTGACTTCAATACTAAAAATCGGGTTTATCATAAAAACAGTGAGGTTTTTCGACTTTTTCCAAGATTACTTTTTTGTTCAGAAGACAACGTATTTTAATAAATGATCGATCGAAAATGTTGATTCTTGACGGACCAAAAAGTTGTGCGTATTTTTAAATAATTGTAAGCGGGTAGGTAGCGCCCTCTAGGGACTACGTTAATACTGATATATTCTTGTATGCCGTACTAAAAAACCCATATGTACCAATTTTTAAACAGATATCATAAAAACTGTCGAAGCTATTAAGAAATTTGCGAATAAAATTTTAACTTTGAACGCACTGTATCTTTTTAACCATCAACATTTGTGTTGCGCTCAATCATTATATTTCAGTCCTCTCTATTATCAGTTTCATTTTTCCACCATATTAATGAAACACCCTGTATATTGGAGAAGTTGTATATATTTTAAAAAGTTATATTCTTATTTCAGTTTTTATTTTGTTCATGGATCATACAAAAATATATTATCTAATACCAAAAGATGCTACTTTATACCTTATCACCTTATCACTTAATATGGCCTCGATGTAGTCCTGTTGAAATTTGCTCATTTCATAAACTTCCATCAGTTTATCGCGGTATGTTTGTATGAGAAGTGTACGCATCATTACACATAATATTGAGGTTCCTGATGGGGTCAAGTAAATTTGTTTCAATTTAAAAAAGTACGCTCGTTATACTGACAATTCCTCGACAATTCATACCAAGAGTTGAGGTATTAGTTTGAAACGCGTTACCCATTGCGTTTTCAACAAACAAAAATTAAATGTGTCTTCTTCTATTCTTGAAAAACCCTGAGTCGTTTCAAGACCATGAGATTATTTTTTTGAAAAATGTCATAGTTGGAACTGTTGTAAGACAGTAAAGAAACGAAACTGGAGAACTATGTGAATCAACTCCGTTGATCCAGACAGAAGTTGCAGCAATACAGCACTGTGCAGCAGAAATACTAAGGCAGAAGTTTCAAGAAAAGGCAATGCGGCCCTCAGCAAAATTTTTACCGAACAGTTTCCTAACTAATGAATTATCTATTCATATAAAAGAGGGAGTGCTGATGAGAGTTTGTTTTTCGAAAGTAATGTTCCACAATGTACACAATCATTTGAGAACAATCCAAATGTGCTCCAGAGGAGCATGATTGTTATTTTTCGGAATAAGAATGAAATATCGCTACCATATCTATTATATGGGATGCCAAATGATAAAGCAAGATTAATGACACTCATTCGGGAAAAGTTGCACATAGAGGAAAAACTTTCGTGCTATAGATGTCAGATAAGATGAATGACTATTTATAAAACAAGCACAAGGTGAAGTATGATAAAGATATGAATTCTTCGAAAGTAATAGGCAACTTCCAATTGACTTCAGTCTCTTTCTCTAGACTATAACAAATGATACTGAAAACTTCAGCAGAAATAAACATTCCGCCGAGCTGATCAGAAAGTAATCACTCGAGGAATGAAGAATGTGAATAGTATTACCTGAAGTGTTGCCAATACAATTGATGATTCCGATTCATAGTTAACAATAGTGAATTGAATACTGCACCAAATTCACCCTTCAATTAAAATTATAATATCAACGTAAATTTTGGGACCTGACAGTCACATATACAATCATGATAAATTCATCTATTCTAAGGCGAGTGTTACAGTTGATGAATACTGTATGCCCATCTAATATTCCTTCAAATACATTCACCGTTCCATATATCATTCACACGTATTCACTGTAATACTGAAAATATATTATTAGATAACTCTCCCACTACTTATTGAGTAATGTTTTTCTATTTCCCTCTTCCATGCGGACTAGCAATATCATTCGATCATTTTGTCACTTATCTATAAAAATTGTCTAATTCCTGCATACTCACACAAGAGAGAGATGAGAAAATATCTTGAATATGATGCCAGTTCATTACTTTTCCAAATTGGAAATATTTGTCCAGTAGATCCACACTCTGTCCATTCAGATAAACAGCTAAGCGACATTGAGGACAATCAACAGCTGGCATGGACCTGCGAAAAGGAAATGAAAATTCTGGACCGGAACAGAGTTAGATTAATTCTGAAATGATAGGGAACATATAAGCTGATAACCTCGCAAGAAGAATAGCAGGAAATGAAGTAAATCTGGATCTGATTGAAAAAGTACTTTGTTTCACTAGTTTCGCAAGGTCATGGATTCCTGGATTCGAATTTCAGCTTCAGATGTAGTTTAATGTTTACTGTTCTGTACTGTTTTACTGTTTAGTGACCAAAATTCACAATGAAAACTATTATAAGAATACGGTAATCACAACTTGAATCAATATACATTGAATATATTGTGTACAGAAATAGCATCTAAGTGAGAATTGTCAAGGGTAGGATATTACAGATTTTTGGTAATGGTACATTGGGAAGCGTTGACGATTATTTTTGTTGAATTTTGAAATGGGTAGCTATTAGTTTGTAGTGCTTCTAGTAATGTAAACTGTTCAGAAGTATTTTATTTTTGAATGCATACATACATAAACTGTGAAAATATGTGTTCGGTAGTGGATGTATTGATCAGTCTTTAGATTTTTACATGCTCCATGCTTGAAATCTTCAGCATTCGAATCAAAATGTCCAAGGTCATCAGATATAACCGATTCATGAAGTCGATGGCTCTTATCATATGTATATGACATTGTAATGTCCTCCATTCTTCGAGGGTCAGTATTTTATGTTCGGATGCTGACTATAAAAGAAAAGCTATCGATTTAACCATTGTCCGACAAGAATTCAGGATTACTATCGGGAAGAGATTTCATGGCATGGGATAATGGAAGAACATGATTGAATTCCTCGATAATTCATATCAAAGAATAGGTGATCGCATAAAAATGTTCTGCTCATCGTATTCCAGTAATCTTCCCAGGAAATAATCAAATTCTAGGATATTTCAAGCGATGTACACCGCAGTTGTTCATTAAATTCGTTTCGCTACTCATCAAATCACTTTTTCGACGTTTCCACAAGTGATTGCTTGACGAAGGTTAGGTTAGATTTCAATCAGGAAGAAGCTGAACTTAGCGAAACACAAAATCACTTGTTCAGCTGAAATGATCTCAGCGAATGCTCTTTTCACGTGAATTACGCTCTATTTATTTCATCAACTCCCACCCTTTGTGAGAGTGAAAGCCTCCAAACCGAACCCTTTCAAATGGATAACGATTTCTCTTTAGGTCAACATTTATCCTTGCGTGGCAATCTACATCCAGCGCTGATTCGGTCACGTGATGTGGGATTCCAAGGAAAGGTTCTGATAATTAGGAAGATTATTGGGGAAGTGAATGTATGCGTGTTATCATGATATATGCTTGAAGTTGATGAGGGAGGAAGATAAGTGTAAAATAACGAGTTATACAAGTTTAAAATGTATCAGGTCAAGGGAGTAGATTTGTGTATGTCGGGTTGAAATAATCAGTTGACTATATTGATATGAGGTATAATTAATTCTTATACATTTTAAACAGGGTGTTCCTTTGAGAAACGAAAATGAGAACACCATGTAGATTTCATGAGTGTATGTGGGGTCTCAAAAATTTTATAACTAGATAAAAGATCTTTTATCAATTCCTCCAAATTCTCCCGACTCGTCTATGAATCATTGAAAGAATCCAAATCCGAACTAACTGAAATTATATTTTATTTCTGCGTCCTTCAAAAACCACGTATTATTTGTATTATGTTGAAATATTGAATAAGAGTTCAGGAAACTGAACCGAACTGTTTCCGCATAATATTTCACAACTTAAATTTCACATTTCAATTGTTTCATGTATCGGAAGGGATCGAATGTAATAGTGAGCCTCAATGCCAGTAGATATTCACAAGTCTATACCGAAGTAATTTGGGGTCATATTCAAATACTGCATCTTTACATATTCCGTATTTTCAAGAAATTCTAACTATTCTACTGTTTCGATGGAGAACTAATGGGGATGACACAATTGACATAATAAACGTTGAAACAATGTCATATCTTGAAGCATTGAGACCATCTTCGACAATGCCTTTCCTCTTCATTTATACCTTCTTGATTTCCATTCAAAATCACTTTTTGTTCGTTTAAATATATTCTGGTGGATATTGGTGTAACAGTATGAATTCCAAATAGCTGTTCCCCTCTAATTCCCCTCCATGAAGAGACTGTAGGAAGTGAATTGATAGAATTAGTTTCATAGACTCGCTCGAAGAATTCAAAGAAACCTGGATATCGAACAATTCATACTCCCAAAGGTATCGAAATAGTCTCAGAGGATTTGCTGATAGAGAATACCTTATTTCCAAAGTATCAATAGGGAGCGATGACTCAGAATCTCATCCACATCCACTGAATAGTGCTATTGCACTGCAGGTATTTGAACAATCATATCAGCTGTCACTATTTTTCAAATTCACATCAAAGCACATACAGTGTAGATGATAAATCATGAAAAATGAAAAACGCTAGGATACGTCAATTTCAATCTTGAACAAGGTATCTTTCGACAAAAAAATGTAACCCATTCCACCCCCTCCCCTTGATAGCTAAAATGGCAATATTCGAAAGGATTACAAAAGTAGAATTCAGAAATCATAATTCTCAGTTCTTCAAATGAACATGCGAAAAAATACGATCAATATTGAATTGAATCTTCAAAATAACCTCATTACTGCAAGTGTTCAAAATGTTCTCCATCGAGTTGTTAATTGGAATTCTTTGTCCAGTTGATTTATTTTCAAAGATTCGATCTGATATTATTTGCATTGATTTTTATTATTATTTTCGTTTTCAGAAAATTCAGAATAACGATTTTTGATTTCTACCTTGGGAAACTTATTCAACGATATATGATAGAACCCCCATTGTCACTTGAAAAAATTTAGGGTTCAACTATCGAGGGGTGGGGGTGAAAGGAATGGCAATTCTTGTTTTGTTTCAATTAGTGACGTGAATAGTTCCTAGTGAAATAGGTTGGATAATGAACAGAATTTAAAAAAACAAAAATATGGAGATGGAAATGCTCTAGAAATCATGAAAAACAATCTCTGTAGTTCAAAAAATCTTTTTCAGTGTGCATTAGGCTCATTCAGCATTATTTATGCAAATATACTAGATATACAATTTTCATCCCAGATTCATTCGGAAGAGGATTACTAAATAATGCATTATTATTACAACTCATAACACTTGAAACTCTATGAGAGTTCTGCGAGATGTGTATAATGGGGATTCATTTAACCGTTCGAAAATTCAAATCAGCTTCCTCTATCCACTTACCTAGCTGCACTAACTATTTTTCTGTAAGGCTATTTGATTGCGAAGAATTTCGAAATCGATCTTAGAAAAATCCATCAATGTTATTGAATTCATTATTTTTTACACCAATTGGAAATCGGAATACAGGGACAACTAGTGTTGATGTCACCATTTCGCTTTGTATTGTTCCTCATAGGACAGACGCATTGGACTCGAACGAATAGAAGCAGTTAAGTTTTCCTTTCGAAATTTTCGATGGAAATTGGTAGGTTTTCAAAGATTGTCGAAGCTATCACAATGATCTACAATACTTGAATAACCTAGAGCAATTTCATTGTTTGGCAAGACATTGATGAAATACAAAACCATCTTATTGTTGAGTACATTTTTCTTATTGGTGTGAGTTGAAGGAGACCAATATCTTTCACTATTTTTGATGCTATAAAATTCATGAAATTATCCAAAAAGCGAAGTGTGGTTACCAGAAAGTAATCAATGAGTAATTTACTGCATGTCTATCACCAACTAACACAGTTAAACTAATTTAAAACCGCCATCGAAAATGAGCCCTTCAACATCAATTCACCATCCACTTTGGTATTTATCAGGATTTTTCAATGAACTCTAATACATCATCGATTAACTGCATCAGTGAACTTGATTTTGATGGAATTGATGACAATCCACGAACACTGCTTTCTCTTTGGAAAAAGCAAAAACAGTAAAATGAATTTGATGCAGTTTGTTGTCATACAATTGTCACGACTAACAGAGTTTATTGTACTGCGTTATCAAAAAAAAAATATTACGGGAAATTAATAAATAATAGGGTATCAAAATCAGTCAATTCGAAATTGAATCTTCAATATATTCATCACGATTTTCCCAATTTCCAACAGATTCACAAATATCACGCCATATCAGAGGAAACAACCACCACAGGGAGCCCTGATTAGAAAAATCAGGGATCATCTTCATCGTATATAATTGTCATCGAAATAATGAACCTCAACAAACATGAATCGTTTGATTCAAGCCAAAAAAACTTCGAATCGCCTCGAGGGATATCCGTTCAAAAATATTCTAGAAGTGCCTAACTTGAATTGGTATTTGATCCTTCTCAACTTTATACTTCCAGATATCTTCAAAAACTTTTATAAGAATGAACGAATGGGTCTTACTCGGAGATAATAGCTACACTGAAACTCGAGTGGGCCAAAAGTCCAATGCAAATAATGGACGGAAACTTGGGGTGATAAAAAACTCGTTGTTTATCTTTGGATAAAATCTTGCCCAACTGTGCTCAGGAATTGGAGCTTTATGGATTAAGTTTCATCGTAGGAATTTATTTTGCTCAATAACTGATTCATTCAATATTGGCTGGGAGTTCTATGAAGGATATTCATATTACAAGTAAAAGATGTAATGATTACTATTTAAACTTTTTGAGCCAATGAATGACGGTCATAAGCCTTCCAATATATAATCATATTATAGTTCTTTTTACACAGAGTGAGAGTATTTGAAACTAACGATCATACAATCATCAGTCATTGAAAACACCCAGAGAAGAAAACAAGTATCATCGAGTATAGGTATAACACACACTGTATGGAAAATGATGACAGGATCTTTCCAAATAAACGATTCGATAATATATGTCAATCATCATAATTGCCAAGTTTGATACATATATCGAGTAGAAGGAAACGTCTAAAAATAAACTTACACTGAAGTGTGCAATTTTCGACGTGGAATCGATACGGCATTTCCAGGTTTCACAGAAGCGGCCTGAATAAATATTTGAACACTCTAATAGTCGATTTCACGTTGATAACAAAAAAAGCTATCCATAACGCTCCTTCTTTTCGAGGCAGCACACATTAATGGTTTCGGAAAAATTATTATCATAGATTCACTTTCATATCTGACCGACATGAAACATTTTAAATATACATGAGATTTCCACTTCTAGTCATGATCGATGAAGAGACATACTTTTTTAATTGAAGAATGAGAGTTATGATGGCCTGACGATATATACACCACGGCCAGATCCATGAAAAAAATGCATCTACACGATAAAAAAGAATATAGTCGGGTCAATTATGTTTTTTTTCGCCATTGCTCATTAATTTCTATTGCTCAGAATAATTCTCATCAACATATTCAGTTTCAGATTTACAATACCAGTTAGTTATTCAGAACAATATCAGATTCAACAATATTCATTGTGAAAATAATAAAAAACTGATTTGACAACTATGTTTGGAATCCATTCCTCATAATGAGAAACATTACCTTGGAAAAAAATCATTCTTTGGGGATTATTGATAATGGTTAACCTAACGAATTGGACTATTTCAATTTCATAAGGCTTTGCATAACTTCTGATTTCAATTTTCCATGTCACAAACGAAACACTTTACGGAGACTCGTGTGGAATTATTACATTTCATTTATTGTCAAACTCACAATACTTTTTTCAATGAGTAGTTCTCAACCTTCGGAAGTAGTCATCACCAATTTGGTGCCTCCATAATTCGAAGTGTTGAAAAAATTCATTTTCAAAAATTCTGATAATCAGGGGAATATTTTGATGACACTATTTCAAGCTGTCCGTTCTGAGGTTTTATACCTATATCGTATTGATATCTTATAAGAACAACAATTTCTAGTGCCCCGAAAAAACATTTCCATAAAGTTGTCCTCTATGACAATAACGGAAAAATCTGTGCATTCAATTCCCCAAAAGATGTTGTACATATTTGAATTAATTCATTCGAAAATACTAATTGATGTATTGAAATTCTGTAGAATAGGATTTCACTATGTCGAAAAGGTCTACGGAATATCGTAGTGAAGTAATGAGATTCAGTTTTTCCTCAATCTAATATTTCAAAGTGGAAGAATACCTGATGAGACAACTGAGGTGCAGCCATTTTCGAAAAATTACGTTCGCTCGATCCAGATACGGCAGCTGCAATTTATCGAAACGAATCAGCAGAGACGTATGCAAAAAATTCCATTCCACCGAACTCGCCCGACTTCAGTAACAAACAAATCACAATAGAAACATTGTAATCACAGATCCCCATCGTGAACACAGCTCCAGCTTTTATGGCCCATGAAATATTCATGTCTCCTAACGAGGGTTGACACATTCAGGTCAGAACCACTTAGTTCTGTTCCGATTCATTCTATTTACACGAAGCGACTGGCTCATTGAAGTAGAGTATCAGGTGGGATTCATGATATCAGATTGTTACTTCTACGAGTCGAATATTGGCATCCAAGAGAGATTCCCAACGTGAACGTGAATCGACTGTATAATAGCATTCAGTCATGTACTGGAGTAAACGTATCTTCAATTTGCTAAAATATTTTCAAGACCTTCATCTGAATTTCGATTGTATTTTATAATTTTCAACTACACATTTTGATATGATAACAGCCGAATGGTTATTTATAGCAAAACTATAGGTATGAGCTGGTTAATACACGAGATTGAGAAGAAATGAAGAACAAATGGGAACCAAAAGTGTAGATGGTTGAACAATGGATACAGATACTCCTAGGTATATTTGGCCATATATTATTCTGCCTTTGAACGATACGGACTTCACTAGTAACTATAGAATCATCAATGTCTTCGCAGATAGTACCCTCATTATGTATAATGCAGTCTGAGGAATAATTCATCATTGAGAAACATAGAAATTTCTGGAACTCAACTCAAATATCATTAATACTGACTAAATTGATATTCTCACATTCAATCAGACTATTGAAGTTACCATTGACATCAAGGTTGAGGTTGAGGCACTTCCAGAATGTATATAATGATATTTCAAAAATATATTTTTCTTCCCACGAATTATTGAACGATCAATTGGAACTAGTCTAAGTATGCATCAGACGATGAATTAGACATATCACGATCAGTCAAATATAATTATATTATACCCTAGAGAAACTGTACTGTGAATCGTTGAAAGTTGACTCCACTATCATCAGTGATCACTCCGAATTGAAAAACGGTGAGGGATATAGTGAACTATTTCTCGATAGATCTGTCATCGAATATTCACAATTATAATAATAATGATAATAAAAATATACGTTATTGTCATTAAGAATAAATCTTGTAGACAAAGCTTGTGGAGTATAAATACTAATTCAAGTATGAACATAATGTGCTTAAAAGTAAAAATAACAAAACCCACAAAAAAGCAAAGTCACTCTAACCGCATAACACGCAGAAGACACTTTACTCTTGAGCTTATTGTCATTGTGAACACCCAAAAACTTAGTCTGAGCCACGCTCCTGATCACCAAGTTATCACCAAATGACAGATCAGAAAGAGCACATCTGAAGGACAAAATGCTTATTCTATTGATATTAAAGGATAACAAACACCACTCCTTGATTTTTCTCATATCAGTAGATATGGCACTGTGCAAATAATAATAATAATAATAATAATAATAATAATAATAATAATAATAATATTTATTTGCATTACAAAAATAACATTTACAATAACAAGGTTGAATACAATCATGCAAAAGGGAGCTGAAAACAATTTGGAAGAGTTCTAGTTCAACCCCAAAATAAGAAAACTTATAGTCTAAATTGTTCGTTAACTTATAAACGGAATAACTAACAAAATAATTACTGCTGTGCGTGAAAAGAGTTATATATATGTAGCCAAAATATTTCCTCTGATTTTCTTTTTAAATGCCAATGTCTTCATTTGCTTGAGTGGAGTTTGGACTCCATCAAACATTTTGTAAATATTGTACGAGAAGCTTCTTTGAAATATGGTGGTTCTATAAGATGGAGGAGTGATGCGACCCCTACGCCGTAAATTCAGATTGTGAACATCAGTCCTATATGTTATTTTATTGTAAAGGTATGGAGGACACTGTTTATGAATTATTGAGTGTGACAGAACTAGAAAATGGAGTTTCCGCCGATTTTGCATTTTCAACCACTTTGAGGGTTTCAACATGTTCGATACTGGATCATATTTGCGGATACCATAGATGAATCTGAGACAGGATTTCTGCACTTTATCCACACGATCAATATCCCTTCTAAGCAGACAAGGTCCGTATAGTGTATCGCAAAAACTAAAATGACTCAAGACCAGCGTATCACTCTACGTCCTTTTGGTTGTAGTTGAAAGCAAGTGTCTATGAAGATAGAGCATTTTCAAGGAACAATATGCTTTTTGGATACAAGTACTAATATGCTCTGATGGGGGCTCTTGCCGCTCCACAAAATCGTCGTGTCATCCGCAGAGTGAATTTTCCTGAAATGTTCAATTTAACAGGGTCATTGATATATATCAAGAACAGAATGGGTCCCAAAACGGATCCCTGCGGTACTCCACACACAACATCTCTCATCTCAGAAAGTCCTGCCGCCCTTACCATCTGATTTCTTCCTGAAAGGTAAAAATCAAACCGTTTGTGCGTGAAATCTCTGCAACCGTAATGGTGCATTTTTCTTAGCAAGATCTATGCTACAAGAAAAGAAAATGACCTGGTTGTCTTACGAACGTAACTCGAACTATAGATTCACAATGAGTTCTCTTCTTCAATAGGCTCCAAACTTTCAATGCTATTCTTCTGAATGATTTCGATCTCGCCTCTCATTCCTGATGAATTGATCATCTCATCATGCTTTTCAGTTCGATACTGTTTCTTTTTTTATATATCAATAATAATATCAGAACTTCAAATCAATCATACGTACATTTCATATTCCTATTGTTCTGTTCATTTCGTTATATTCCATTGCTGCAAGACAGAATATCAATTTAAGATAGTTCATTCCTCTCGACGTGGTGTTTACTTTCATACATTTGATTACCCAAGTTCCACATTTGCTTGATTTCATTTCCCTCCGAAAGCTCAAAGAATGCTACAAGATGAATTGATTCTCCCTGTGACGCGAAATGAATCAAGCGTATCTAGAGAGCGTGACGGGAGTTTCCGAGTTATCTGAATATATTTCCCATTCTCATCAAAGAATTTCTCCGGAAGTTATCTGAGGAAAAGTTGGAACTTTGTTAATAGTGGAACTTGTAATCTTGGAGATATGAGAATAACACTTATACTTGCTCAGTTATTGCATATCATGAAGAGGATATTCACGTCGTTATCCTCTTCATTTTATTTCGTATAGTTGAACACGGACTTTTGAATTTACAAGAAACTTGAGAGGAGTAGTGAAGGAGCAGCCGCCAGGCGAATAGGTCCTTATTTTTTTTGGTTTATCAATCCTTGGTCTTCTACATATCAATCGTTCTAAGAAAAATTGTATGGACACCACCTCAACACCTTTCTGACATGAAGGAATTACTTCAACACATTTCATTGAAAAATATTTGCCTAGGCTAGGCCATTTACTAGCCTACTAACTATCCTTGACAAGTCTGGTTCATCTTCGGACTGCCTGAAACTGGCTGAATTTTTTAAATATACACTCATCCATTGGAAGTGGACATGGACTATGCCTAGTAAAAGATCTGGCGCCCCAAAAGGCTCTTCCTAGTGACGCAGGGCTCATACCAGTTAGTCCTCTTTTGAGCGTCGCCAAATTCCTTTATTAGTGGTGTAGCTTTGAGTGACCCATTCATTATAGAAATCAACTGAATTTATTATATTTTTTCGAACCACTTATTTAACTGGTACTTGTTATTGAATCGCTCTCAATTCCCATAAGCACATATCCATTTAGGTGAAGGTTCTCCCCATGGACGCATTTTCAGATTTCTCAGAAGAACAGTGGTAAGGAAAAACAACTTAATCGCAGTCCTCTTTCAGGATACGTCGAGTATCTTTCTGGTGGAAATCAAGATCATCTATATGATCGGTCGAATACAATCGATGGTTTTCCCAATATAGCCCACTATATCAGTGATAATAAGGTTTTAAACAATCGACAAGTTAATTGAGGTGTTTTATGGATAAATGGAAATCAAAATCGTTGTCGACTGGACTGCTTCAGGTCATCTGAAGAATTTTTCAGATCTATCCCCCTTCATTCTTTATTTCTTTCGAGGAATTTTTCACTACTTGTCCATCGATATAGTGAGTGGTGATGGCATCATTGGAAAAGATTATTTATTGTCGAATAGAAATGACTCAAACTGAATATTGTTTCGAATCTATGTCACCAGAACTCAGTATAGAATAACGATTTTCGAACTCTCATTCATATCTACATAGCGCGACGTCATAAACGAGTTTCATTCTGCGTGTTAGCATATAATTCCAGTTTTTTCATGATATACGAGTAGTTTAGTTAGCAGGATAGCATAAACCTTTTATTGTTTTCGCGAGAATCATGTATTCATAGGATTTTTGTCAACCTGGACGACTGGGAGTAGTTTTCGTTGTGTTTTTCGAAATAGAGTTGACAAATGGCTCTCAGTTGTCAGCAACAGAAAAAACAATTTATTCTTCATGCACGTGAGTGGTGAGAATTCGAAATTCGTTAAAAATATTATTCGGAGACATTTTTTGTATCAGCCCGTGATTCACTCAGACACCATTAGTGAATAAGGAGCTGTCTGAAATTACCCAAAAAATCTGAATCCCGAGATGAACTCTAAATAAACAAGATTGATGAAGACGAACAATCATTTTGGAATTGTGTGCGGAGAGAATGTTCTTGAGAAGAAGAAACGAATAATTGTAAAAGGAGGTGAACATTTATTTTCTTGGCGTGATTGTTGCTTCGATAAGTAAACAAAGCGAACATCATCAACGAACATCGTCCATGATTTCAAAATATTTCCTCTTCATGAGATTGTATTCATTGGTGGAAATATACAAGGTGGGATATCAAGAGTTCTCCATCACAATATTTTCGATTTGAAATCAGGATAGTATGTTCCTGAATACGTCTATTTTGGATTCGAGGAATATTGATATTCAGTTCTCTCATTTTATCAACTTCATTCCTGTAGTGAAAAAGTTCTTCTTCACTCTTTGAATTTTCCTCATTGATTTCAGTCCTGAAAAAAGGGGTGAGGTTACAAGAATTCCCATGACGCTGAAAAATTATATAAATATTCTGGAACCTATTATATACCAATTATGAGAATTTCAACCAATCCACGTTGTACAAAGATTGATTGATTGATGAAACCAAATTCGAAAACATGAGTTCTGCACCAGAATAACTTCGTCTTTTTCTTCTCGATGGTATAATTGCATATTCTGAAATTATTATACAAAATATCGTTTCTTTATAGCATTGAATACAATAAATTTGAAATTGAATCGAAATAGTGTATCGCAATTGTGTCACATCCCTCTACGATGTGATGAAGAATACTCATTACTGGGTTTACTCTATGATATTTTCACTTAATAATTCTAGACATGATCCTCCCTGTTAATTAATTCATTGAGTTCGAATTTTGTTCAATTTCAGAACTAAACTACATTCAAACTGTGGGAATACTTTCAACAACTTTGAATTTATTGATCATCTCTCTCAAATTCTTAATTATTATGGCGATATATCTCATTTATGAGTGTGCTCCCATTGGTCACAATTGCGCCACCCAGTAGCATCTCTGTCCCTTGGTAGTAGGATTCATTGAAGAGTCATGGAATGAATTATCCCAAAGTTGCTCTAATGACTGTCGAAAAGACGACAATGATTAATGATGATTAAGAGTAAGTGTACCAATCATTGTCTCGTTCTTTTGTTTCCGATTATTCGAATTTCCAGAGAATGGCCCCATTTCTTATCCAGATGTATCTGAGTTTGTCATTCGCATTACTCGAATCACGCAAATCCTTATGGATTGCCGTATCAGGAACGTATCGAATATCGGAAAAATCAGATGTAGGAATCGAGAAAGGCATCATCACTTCACGACACCTGCCACAAACAAATGATGTGCTGTTCGGTAATTCAGTCCAATTTTGCCTCAAATCTCTTCAGATTGGCTTAAGGAGCAATTAAGATTCAGAACTTCATTCTCACCCTTTCAAAATCAAATAACAGAAATGTCACTCGATGTATTATATGGAGAAGTAGATATTTGAATACCTACTGAGTGAAATCGATGTAAAAGCTGAACATAAATCACAATTCTACGAATATTCGTTCAAAGATTATTCGAAAGGAGGAAACTAGCAATAATTGCTCATAGGGCAGCAGCCTTTCTACTACAACTTCCACTATTGTTCGTTGTCACAAAAACACTCTGGGTAAATGTTGTGTTTTGAGGAATGGTGCTTCTTTTCCTAAGTCAGCAATAAATTTTTATATACGACAATATTCGAATTCTAGTTCAATTCGTTCTGTAACTTGCTCATATGTCTGATTACTCGCGTCTCAGAGCAATTTTTCCCATTGAAATTGATTGAAGTGGTATTCATCTGTTCTACGTCAAAAAAATACTCTAGCAGTTACTGTTACGT
Organism: Plagiodera versicolora; assembly: GCA_037013635.1. Taxonomy (NCBI): domain Eukaryota; kingdom Metazoa; phylum Arthropoda; class Insecta; order Coleoptera; family Chrysomelidae; genus Plagiodera; species Plagiodera versicolora. The sequence continues at coordinate 9,688,681 of CM072983.1, read as the reverse complement.
ATTTTTGAAAAATAAAAATGTGTTCAATTCACAAGACGGAACATTTATGTAACGCTATTGGCTGGACATATACCCTTTATCAACTCCTGTAATTACAGTACATATCATTGATGTACTATGACCATACATCCTCGTCAAGTCAATAGGCAAGATCACTAATTTTTTTAAAAATATATGACGTCATCCAGAACGTTTTGAGATGTACCCAGGTTCTTTATGAATGTTTTCTTTTCGTTAAAGTTTCGCCAAATGAATTATTGAAGATGGGGTGTATTTAAAAAATATGCAGAGAACGCACAGCATTCATACGTCACAAGTACTCCCACATACAGGGTGATTCACCTAAGTGGTTCATTAGAGGTTTATAGAGAACTGATAGAGATGTCAACTTGAAATTTTGGTGGCAGCTACTACTCAATGTGATCTATTTTCCTAAAATATTTTGAATACGCTGTTACTTCCGGTTAAATCGGATGTGATATGAACTCTGTTTTTTCAAATGGAACACCATGTTCATTTTTTCATTTTCGAATTCTACGAAGAATTCTAGACCTTTTGTATTTCGAATTTTCTTCCTATCGTGATTCGTTTTCAAGATATTCCATTTTTACGAAAAATTTTGACAGGTGGACTGTCTATATTATCTTCAATTATCAAGATTTGAGGACCAATCTCCGCATACACATTAATGAAAGAGTGTTCTATCAGGTATCTTTCAAAGTGTTCCAAAATATTCAACAGGGTGTTTGATATTTCAGTTTATTCTTTGGAAATTTCAAATTCCAATAACTTCCTTATTCCAACTTGAATGACTATGAAATTTTCACACTATACGACGCAAAATGTTATTTCCTATCGATTTGTATCAGCATACCATATTGCTAAGATGGTTAAGTTCATATCACTTCCGGTTTAACCGGAAGTAACAGCGTATTGAAAATATTTTAGGAGAATAGAAGAAATTGAGTAGTAGCATCCACCAAAATTTGAAGTTAATATATCAGTTCTCCATAAACTTCTGATGAACCAGTTAGGTGAATCACTCTGTATATGAGCGTTTGGACGCAAGCCGCTAGTGTTTATAGCGTTGCCAAGCATTATCAATTTTATTTCTTCACATCGTTAGCAGACCGGAAGAATAAGGACGATTCATAGTCCCCCAACTATAAAATATGGGAGTTTCATTTCAGTACATACTTCCACAAGATTTTCATAATATATATTATAATCTTTGTGGACGACATTTGATGAAATAATCGCGGATCCCCAAAGGTAGTACAACTGGCGACTCTATCTGGTGCCGAGTATTAGCATTTGAATGTGATAATGTGTAAGAAATCGCGAACCCGATTTTAACAAACATGCTTCGAAAACGAAAGAAGCTATCATAGGTCAAATAAACTATGACTTTTTTCAAAATGACCAATATTTTGCAGGTTAAAAATCATGATATTTGAGTTGAGAATCAGACCATACATACATTATAAAAACATGAAATATCCTATACATAAATTAAATATCTTTCGAGACTAGAGGATTTGCTGTTTAATAATAATTACTTTATTGAGTATAAATTCAACATTGTAAATAATGTTTACTGTTAAAAGTTTGGTGTCTGACTGACTATGCGAAAGAAGTCAGGTATAAAAGAATGTTCGTGAACCACTTGAGGGTTCCATCCTTCGTCTCGGGTTACTCTGGATTACGTCACTTCGGATATAATTCATGAATCGATTCTCACTCAGCATACACAAGGATTTGCTCAACATGCTTGAACTCTATTTTATCATCTCAAACTTCGCCGACATCATCATCACACGCGAGTTTACGTCACAGATGAAGAGCATTCAATTATCTTCAATGTTTATTGACTTCATAAGAATTCTTGTACATTGTTGTTGTACCGTCTCCTATACTCAATTCCCCTTACGTTAGTTGAATAGTTAGAACAAGAGATTTACTTTTTATAAAATATTCATTCAATAAAAAATACAGATCGACTGCCTCTGACAGAGTTAAAAGAAAGAATGATTACAAAAATTTGAAGCAGGTAGAAAATAAGCTGAATATTGGAAACTAAAGTGGTTCAAAAGGACGCCTAGTCTTCAAGTGGTTGGGCCTAGTAGGTAACTCGAGTTTACGTCACAGATGAAAAGCATTCAATTATCTTCAATGTTTATTGACTCCATAAGATTTCTTGTATATTGTTGTTGTACCGTCTCCTATACTCAATTTCCCCTACGTTCGTGTATCTAGCTGTGTTATTTTCTGCAGTATGAGAGCATTAGGTCCTGCTTCGTTAAATTGGGACTAGCATCATTGTATACAGCGAATAACTATGCTGATTTTCGAAAGGAAACGGTTTGAAACAGGTTTATACACTCTACACTCATGAATGAGTTGGCACAAAACGGGCGCTATGAACAAAGGGAAAGATGACGTCAAACTAGGTGGGTGTCAATATTGTTTCAAGTCTGAGATTCTTAACGACGACGTCGTGAATTATTTGCAATGGAAAATGAGTGAGAAGTTATCGCAGCAGGCGAAATATAAAGTTCCGGAATGAATCCTATATTTGAGTTGATATCACAAGGAAAAGTCTCAATGAATACATATTCTTAACATGAATATATGATTATACAAGATTTATACTTCAACTGTAACACCATGAACAATTGTTGAAATCATTCATAAACTGGGGCTAGTAGAAAGAAAAATGGATCGAATTAGTTCAAAAAGGGCATGCGTGTTTCTAGGAGCCTCCTTTAGTGATCATCACAGATCTATTTTGTACGCTATCTTGTTATATTAGAGTTCCATGTCTAAGTCTATCTTTGTAACTATACTCCATAGGCCAGATCTCAAGTCTTTCATGTACCAAGAAGGTTACAGAAAACCTAAGCCTTGCCAGACCTTCGCAATAGGACAGAATGTTTGCTGAAGTTTCTTCGTCTTCTTGACAGAACCCTCATAAGGTTGTATCTGTGAGATCGATATTGCTGATATGTTTATTGAACCTACAATGCCTTGTCAGAAGTCCAACTATCATACTCATTGTTCCTGGTAGGTACTCGGAAAATTTTGACAACAATTCTCTAACAAACTCTATGGCCAGTCTCATTCCCGGTGCCCTTTTCCGCCATTCATGAAATTGCTTGTCGATCTAAGCACTGTTGAATGCTTTCTTCGATCGTAGCACCTAGAGCTCCTTCTCGGTCTAGCGCTTCAGCCTTTTCGTTGCCCTTGTAACATATGTAGCCTGATACCCAGGCTAGAGATAGTCTATTTCGACTACCCAGCTCTTGGAGTCTTTGAAGCTGATAAGGATTGGATACACTTGAATAAGCATTCTGAAATTGGTTCTTGATGTCATCATTACGTGTGTTAGGTTTCTAGTTCTCTATTTACTTTTTCCTCTGAGTAGTCACTTCTTTGTCTGTTCCTATCCTCCTTTCCCCTATCATTTTGCTTCAGAATCTTAATTCTTTCGCAACTTCTTTTGTTCATCAGAATTCTAGTATTTTTCCGGATGATGATGTTTATACCAGTTCAGTTCTCGTACTTCTTTTCCTCTTATCGTTGTCCTTATCTCCCAATTTGTTTCATTATCTGAAACCAAATCCAACTAATAATGTATTACATTTTTCAGAATGGAATTTATGATTCGATTACCGTTCTATTTCAGTATACGATCACTAAAAAGGGATGTGTTGTCAACGGCTGGTTTTAATAATTGGTATAAAAACAATGTAAATTCTCCACATTGCTTCTTTGGTGTCCCAAATCTCTTCGCGGTACGGAAATCCCAGAATTTAATTATACACTCATAAAAACAGTGGGGTCAACAAAACTGTATATAGTATACATCGTCACCCCTATTCAGCGTGTATTAAGGACTAATGGGAGGGGACCGAAGATTTATCCTATATTAAGTCAGCTAGACGCAATACTTGCCTTGATCGAGTGACTCTATATACATGAAAGTCCCTCCCAGCATAACTTCATTATGTATAAAATCTGTTTCACATGAAACATTTCATCAGTTCAATTGTTTATATTGTCACAAACAGAAATACAAGGGCACAAACACCACAAGACATGGCATGAGAATAATAATAGCTGAACAAACTCATTTTCGACCTTCCTAGGGCGCCATTGTGTTTACAGGTCTTAAATTTTATCATCAAACGTGTTTTTACGATACGAGAATAGTCACGTTGAACTCACTTAGTCATGTACACATAACAAGCAAAACGAATAAAATGAATAAAATACAGAGTCTTAAGAAATTCTTGACTTAGTCTTCAGAGAGTTCTGAGTCAGTCTAGAATAGTAGATAGGCGTCCAAAAGTATAGTTCGGACGCCTATGCTACAGTTTTCCTCGATAGCCTCTCACTCCTCCTGAAGACTGGGTTTCCAGCATTATTGTATGTTCAGGAGTAAGCAATTTGTTTGTTGTTTGTATCATTGAATATTTCTTGAAGAATGTACCATGAAAATTTTCAATCAATCATATATTCAGTTCGTATTCCATTCAGTAATTGAAATTATTAAATTCATATTTTCTGAGTAAGACCCAAGCGACAGGGGTGACCCCCAAAGACATCTCCTGTGCGCGATAATATAACATAATTAAACAACTCGTGGTTTGCTGGTGAATTTAAGAGAAGGAATAAGTGAATCTGAAGGTTGTTTCAAATTCACTTAGTTCTTGGCATTTATGTTCGTGTTATTAGTCGATAACTATAACGTCACAACGCAAGCTTCACAAGTTAATTAGTGTCGAAGGTCAGCAATATGAACACATACAATTATGTTGTGTTTTAGGGCTGACTATTTCCATGGCTGTACTTTCGTTTTTCAAATCAATTCAATCGACCCAACGAATGAATGGATTGAAGGATTAATGAAATTTGATTGGCCTATAATGATTTTCATTATTACTTATCATGATAGTAATTTCATCTTATCCGTAGCGTAAAATAGCAGATTGATATTTGATTCTCATTTCATCGGTTTCTTCTGATGATTATAGCTACCAAGCAAATACATACACAAGACTGAACAGAAAATCTAATATGGAAGTGAATTCAATAAACTGACGAAGTTTAATTGAGTTTCTTATAGACATTTCTGCTTCGAAAATCGTATGCAATATATTCAAATTGATGCTTCATTTACAATTTTGTGCAGAAATCTTCGAACCTCTCAACGTAAAGATTGAATTTCCATTGAAATAATGAAATCAGAATGAAAGATGACGGGAGGCAAAAACGTGTTACTTTTATTCACGAATCAGATAGAGATGAAAATAGTATGTGGTCTCCGTGTGAAAATCAAACAATGAGCAATTTTTTGAAACATAATGATAATGACGAATATTGAAAATCTGTTGAATAAATTTTGGTGAATGGCAATGAATTCAGTTAATGACAAAATAGCGAACGATGGAGTGAATGGTATGGTATTTGTTTGTAACAGTTTAAATCATAAGGAAATTCTTGGATTAAATCGGAAGCAACAAAAATAAAAAATGATGGAATATCCGGTTATGAATAAAGAAAATAAGAGGTTATTGTTGAGGAGAATGTTGATTGCAGTGAAGCACATGATGTAATCACGTAATTTAATCAAGCTCACTATTTGTGAAATTACACCAATTTATATAACGTACTGGCAAGCCTATGAAAAACAAATTAATCCCAAAATGTATTCAGCTTATAGAAACAGATATCCATCTTTTATTCTGAACCTGGTCCTAGGTTCAACAAATTCAAAATCGAAAATGGCAATAATGGTGTTTGTTAACATTGTTACAATTCCACAATCGAATATTCTGATGAATGAGGTAGTAGTGGTTTATTTTACTTATCATTCCATGTAACAATTCCAGATAGGAATTCGACTGAAAGCAATATTTCTCTGAAGCCATCCATTTTCATTTCAACTTTATTGGTAAGAAAAGTGAAATAGACACCACTGAAATCTTAGTATACATAATGAATATATTTGGTTTCATCTAATCACGTTTTTACTATCATCTTGTTAACATTTCGCGTACCATCTAGTTGTACTAATCTCTTCATAATTTCAAAATTCATTATTTTCTCTGCCTTGGGAAGAAAGTTCCTACAAATCAGCAACTATACAAGAATTGTTAGAGATGAAATGAATGACAATTTCACATTCAGACGCACAAATATTTGATTATCCGATTTTTATCACTTCTCCATTCAGCTCTTGGGTAATTGATTTTATTATTATTATTCCAGATATGGACAATCCTACCTCCTCAACTATCAACAAGACAGAAACAATGCAACTTTCAGCAATAAAATAAAAAATCGAAGTATTAGTAGAACAATGGCGAACACATGTATACACGATGATTGTAAATGATATGGCTACTTTCCCAACGATAGCAACCATTCTGCCTAGCATCATACTCCAGAACAGAACCAACATAACCACCATCGAAAACCCTCATCCGAACTGGACAGAGCTAGTGGTTCTGATCATGAAGTGCTGCATCTTCTGCATAATCATCATCAGTGCAGTGCTGGGTAACGCTCTAGTGATCATCAGTGTCCATCGACATAGAAAACTCAGAGTAATCACGAACTATTACGTCGTCAGTCTCGCCATGGCGGATATGCTGGTAGCTTTATGCGCGATGACTTTCAATGCCAGCGTTGAACTCACCAACGGAAAATGGCTGTTCGGGTACTTCATGTGCGATGTCTACAACAGCCTGGACGTATACTTCTCCACAGCTAGCATCCTGCATCTGTGCTGCATCAGCGTGGATAGGTACTACGCCATCGTGAGGCCTCTCGAATACCCCATCACCATGACCCACAAGACCGTGTCGTTCATGCTGGCCAACGTCTGGCTCCTTCCCGCCCTCATTAGCTTCACGCCAATATTTTTAGGCTGGTACACTACCGATGACCACAAGGAATACAGAATAAGCCATCCGGATGTTTGTATATTCGTGGTGAACGAGTATTACGCCGTGATAAGTAGTTCCATCAGTTTTTGGATACCTGGCATAGTCATGGTGACTATGTACTGCAGAATATACAAGGAAGCTGTGAGGCAGAGGAAGGCTTTATCGAGAACGTCGTCGAATATTATTCTGAATTCGATACATCAGCATAGAACCTCGTACAGGGATCGATACAGTGACCACTATCTCCATCCTTCTGATGGGGAGTTGATGACTGTCGGGCAGATCAACGGAAGGAGAAGCGCCAGTTCGGGGTCTGCCGTTTCTTATGGAACGACTGTGACGGAGATTAACACGGCTATAAATAGTCGAGATAACAGCAAGGCTGCCACAGAGCTGAATATAAATGGTGAGTCTGAGTCTTATACTTTCTATTTATTCTCGACGGCATGGCGGAAAAAGCATAAGAGTTTTTTTATTTCAAGATGGAGATGTCTCTTCTGAAAATGTACAGATCGTCCAGGTCATGATAACTGTTGAATGTTTTGTCATTGACTAGTAGCATTTTATTTGCAAGTGGAAAATCCAAATGATTTGAGGATTAGACAGATAATTCCTACATAATCGAACATGGAGACTGAAACAGATTATCCTGATTGATATCGAAGGGCTTTCATTCTCATAAGACATCCGATCAGCCTAACAGAATGTCTATAGGATATATTGGTCGAAATTGTCCCTTGATATCAATTGAAATGATGTCAGTATGTACTTTAAACGAACCCTTGATATTGAAGTTTCTCGGCGAATGAATTCCTTGATATTGCACTCGAAGTGTCGTCGCAGTGAAGTTTCAGTAATTCCAATTCCAATACGGTTCATTTCCAAAGAAAAATCACAATCATTTAAAAAATATCAATTAGACCATTCAGAAATAGATCTCGAAACATGAACTAACTCAATAAGTTCATGAGTCAATAAACTGAGCCTTGTCCCAACCACCTTCATTTCATATAATGTACTAACTTCTTATTTGTCCAGCATTTTTGGAAAAAACTCACATTTTCATTCCTGTATTAAATCCATATTAGCCAGGAGAACACAAAATGCCGCCTTTCTGATCCAAGAACTAATCGAGTTTGCTCGAAGGATGAACATGGATTTAGTACTTCAATTTCGTCTTTCCGATTCGTGGATGCTCTGAATATTATTACTTTCATATATTCCCACGAACAACTCTTTCATCACTGGCTTTTGAATTTGCTTGAGGGGGTATTCTGGTCTAGAGCCGTACTTTTTGGGTAGTTTTCAAACTGGGATAAAAAAAATAAAAACATTTTCACTATAAATTTTTTTATATAATGTTTATTGATCCTTCATGTATGTAGAAAAAAATTCAGAAGAAATAAATGTCAAAAATTCGTCAAATGACAGGCCGGTGAAGTGGAGACTGCCAATCAAACAGGGCTCCCTGGTTGACATGATTCCAGCCCTTGTAGTCATCAAAATCGAACAAACAAAAAAAATTCTTAATTAGTAAAGATGTCGATATCGTTTGAACTACGGCCGAAGAAAAATATAAAAAATTCACAAAATGGCGTCTACTTGAAAAAAAAAATCATGTTTACCCCTGTTTTTCGACCTTAACAATTTTTTTTAAAAATACTTCAGATTAAAATTTTTCAAAATCCTCAGTTTCTGCGATAAAGAGATGTATGAAGAAGATTCTCTCAAAGGAATCGGTCAGATAGAACTTGAGATATCGTGTCAACCACCTCAACAAAAGTAGTTTTGAGAAAAACGCGTTTGAAGTTTGAGAAAGATTTCCAGCTTCGTATCTACTTAGCTCCAAGATCGAGACTAAACTGAACAGTTCCAGGTATATTGGGTACGTACTGGTAGTCAGGTATATATAAAAACTCAATTAAAAGGGTATACTACGAGCTCAAGTCGGATAAAAAAGAATTCCTGGAAAACATCTGACATTCATTGTGTGATCACTCTGCTCGGCCGGTTTGAGTGCCGCGTCACAAAATCCACTCTATCTCTCAAAATGATTCGAATTTCGAAAAATCCTCTTGAGAGCATATATTTGAAAGTATAAGCTTTGAAAATATGCAAGAAAAAAATTTGATTTTTTCAATTTTCTAGACCATAATACCCCCTTAAATGAATATCAGCCGCTATTTCAAAATTATGTGGAATGAAATTGGTTCATCGTATTCCATCAGGTTAATTTCAAATTAATGATTATATCGTCACGTAAGAAGAGCTTCGAGTTTATGATCGACTCTTCATGGATATATATTATTACAGACAGACAGAACAGACAAAATATACGAAACATATAAAACAGGTAAAACAGACACAATAGAACAGAGATCGCAATTCTGTCATTTCCAAGAACATGTTCAATATATTTTTCATGATCCAATAAAAGAATTCATGACTATAAATTGGACAATGATTTCAATTTCCCCATCGTAGTCGGTTTGACCTTACATCGTGGCAATAAATAATATTCGAATTTCAAATTTTCACCCGTACCGCATAAATTCACAGCGATCTCGATGAGAAATATGCAATATCGAATTTTTTTCATCATTCTCCTACATCGCCCAATAATTGGAAGCAGCAGAAATCCCCCGGATTCCACCATTTATTTCCGAAAGCTGTTTCCCTGCCCGACTGCGTCGTAGAGCACTCTACCCCTCTCTCCTCAAAACCCATCTTCTTTTGATATCATCAAATGAACCTGCCTGACTTCAAACATAAATCACGTAGACCGTGCAACCTGCAGAATATTCTTTCTTTAGGTAACTTCGTTCTATGTTATGGTCTATTGGAAATGATAGAAGATGAAATTTTTCATTAATCTCCACTAGCGACATCTGCGAGAATTCACTTCATCCAGGATTCTTCATTGAGTATTTTGCGAGAGTATATTTTCGTTTTAAAATTATAAGTTTCAATAGGTATTAATCAAACCTCTATTGAAATCACGTAATGATTATGGGAGGTAAAACTCATAGAATGAAACTCAATTTCAGAGAACTGCCAACTAATTTCTGAAGAATCAATTTGAGTTTCATTCAACATAAATTCTTAGAAGAAATGGATTCGTCAAAAGGATTTCGAAATACTATCACAAGCTATTTTTCCCGAAGAGAGAATGATAATATCTACTCTAGATTATCAGTTGCATATGAAGCTGAAATAAATATTCAATACAACTATGTTTTTCTTTCATCAACGAGTTGTTCAACAGATGGGTTGAACGATAACAGTCAATCTCTTATACCTCCAGAATCCTGATTGGTCAAACATATTCGTGTTTGGTCTCGAATGGAATTTTTATTGCAAATTGAAAATAGTTCATTATTGGGTCCTCTGAAATGTACAAGAATACATTCCGTCCTGAATGTACATGGCTAGTTGCTTTTTAACTCTTTTTAAATCTTATCTCATTAGCTTTTTGTATGAAAGGGTTCACAAGGGTCAAACAGTGGAAAATCGGTTCACTGCTGAGAGAGCTTCCTGCTCCCTGTCCGAAATTATGAGTTGAAAAATCTACATACTTTTTCAAGCGAACTAAATGTGGAGCAAAATGAATAAAATATGATATACAGAATTATCTACTATCTCTGAGCGGTGCACTAATAAACGTGGTTTGTGATGTAAATGGAATTACTGCCAGAGTCTTTATAAACAATGCAGATTATTCAATTTCATCAACAGGCAAATGAGATTCGTTTGTCTGAAATTACGAAACGCAGATGGATAGATACTGGATGTTTCATGATATGTAGAATGCACTTCTTGTATGGAAGTGATGGATAAAACCTAATATTGTAACATGACCACTTTCAGTATAACTTTCGCAGACACGTCACAGATATACCCTGTATACAACGAATACAGCGAAACAACGAAGAAAAAGTGAGAGTTATAATATTGTGACCGTTAGCTCAACCCTAATACCCTACTCTTTACTGATATCACACAACAAGTCTACCGTTTTGACACTGACCCATAGAAAGTGTTTGGCAGAACACGAACACAGGTAAATTTACCCTTGCTGCGAATATCCACTAAGGACAAGTTCGTAGTAATTGTCGTGTTGCTTTCATATCGCAGAGGTGGTAATTCCAATGCGTAGCATGGTGGCATGTTAGCTGCCCATTTCGTGTCTATAAATAAACCAGCACAATTCTGAGAGACGACATGAAATAGCGATTTATATTTCCTAAATTAGCGGATATATATCTATTTTGGGGTAGTTAGTATTCCAGAAGAGTGGATTGTGAGTCGATGGAAATAACGGAAGTATCATTTTCCACCTGGAAAGGTTCTTGGATTAATTGACAGCTGTCACTCTTTCTGAAGTGGGTATTTTTAGGATATTACTCTGGATCATCAAATTCGACCAACAGAGGTCACTTGATGGATCACTTTGATCACCTGCAATCTACCAACTTGACAAGTTGAAATTGCGTCACTCATTCGCTTCTCATGTTTCTGCATGAGAAGAATGAGTACTATTATTCGATATACTCTTTTTGTTAAACAAGAAGAACTGAAGGTGGTAGAATTATTTTTCAAATGATATGGACTTCTTTATATCATAGAAGTTATCTTTAGCCTGTCATAAAATAACATGAAATTATTTGTTTATAATTGTGAATGTGGATTAACTTGGCGACATGTTCATCAAGAAAAACGATCAAATTCCTACACTACTTTCATCACCATTTCATTATTAATTGTAATTTTTTCGTAACCTCTGAAAACTCTGTAGTATTTTGTTGAAAAAATCTCCAATAGGTAAGGAATAGATCAGCATCTGAAATTAATTGAGAAATATCCATTGACAAGCACGCAAATCCAATGGCGACTCTAAAAACACAACAAAAAAGCGAACAAGTTTTTCATACGAGTCCTCGCGCTTTCGATGAACTTCTACCTATCGTTGACATCTGAATAACTTCATGAAGTGCATCTCGTGAGAATGAATGTGTCAAGTGCAATATAATGAACATCAGTTCTCGGCATATTCCTTGAATTTAATTTTCTACTCAAAGCCAATGTGACTGTTTATAGCATTTGATGCATTTCAAGTTATTCAACATTGTTCATGGATGTATCATTCCAAAATAAACTCATCCCAGTACAGAGTTCGGAAGCTATATTGCTCTCAGTTCGAATTATGACCGTTGACAGACATATGACTAGTTGGATTCACGAACTTTCATGATCTGGAATTTCCAAGATAACTAGAAGAAAGAAAAAATTTGTCGAGATACTCTTTCTCTCTCGATAATATGAGCAAAATTGAGAAACCACGACAGTAGGCAGTTACTCAAGCAGGAGTCTGAGAAAGAGGCCATGGCTATGTATTCTGATAGCCAAGTGGCCAATTTCAGTAAAGTTCACTCCGAATTTTTCTGGCATCAATTCAAAACCCCACATGAATGAAGCAGTCAAAATTGACTACAACCTGGGTGTCAGACTATATAAGAACAAAGGTGATGAAGAGATTGATCTACTGGACCGTGTTTCAGTTACTCTCTGTGGTGGAACTGAGGCGTTCAGAGAAATTTTTGATTTTATTCAAATACATCAGCAACCAGGAGAATAGTAAAACAAGGTACTGTGAATGAGGCCATAGAATTCAAAATCATATCTAGACTCCTGACAAGGCATTGTGGAGTCAACAGACACATCGGACTAGTAAATACAACCAAATGAAAGTTTGTCTAGAAGACGAGGAAACCTCAGCACATACTGCTTTGGGGTCTTGGAGAACTAGTATCTAGCATATGAAGTATCGTTACAAAGACCAAAGCCTGGACAGAGAACTTTACGTAACATATAAGTAAGGACACAAAATGCATCTGTAAAGTTGCGGCCAATAAGCTACGAGAAGCACATGAGCGTCATGTTAATTTAATCTTGTTTATCCAAATTTTCAACGCCGCCCATTCTATTCCTCTTTACATGAAGAAATCAGGTAGAAGCAGTCTTCTATAAATATTGGTAGAGTGAAGCTTTTGAGCATAAAGAGTTGCGACTGCACACGATTCACTTGTATTTGAGGAAAACAGTGTTTAATAACACAATTGAAAGCACTGGGGTCCCAAATTTTAATTTCTGTTGATGTGAAATGATAATTCCATTGTTTTATTCACCTTCATTCGATTGAAGCCTCATTATCAATATTCCTCGATGCAACAGACTATATCATCAAAGTATTTACATAATAATAATAGCAATGATGATGTTTAATGTTTCAGGATATTCAAAAATAATGTATGTGATCGAACAATATAAAACTATTGAACTCTTACATTAAGAAGAAAGAATTAAAACGAAAATACAATATGGAATAAAGATATCTTCTAATTCAATTCAGAATACAATATCCAGCACCAGGACAAGTTCACATTATTTACTATATGGCCAAAAGTGTTCCTTTCAGTGCCTACGATCCACTCCTTGACTTTGCACACAAAAACTTCTGAATTAGCAATATGTTTCAGTTCATCAGGAATCGAATTTTATAATTATGCACCCGAATATCAGGAATATGCGACGTTATTCGATAGTCTTATCACACTTGTGAATCCTTACATTTCGTCTTTTATTACTAACCACAGCCTGGAGAATTTTGGCAGTTGTCGGATATCGACGATTTTACTGATTTTTCACAGGTGATCACCGGGGAATTATCCACTCTTCCTATAGAGGTATTAGATTTTCTGTGCTTCTGATATTCGATGTATTTTGAACATTCAAAGTCAGCTCATTGAACACGAAGTGTGTCTGTTTTTTAAGTTATTGCGGTATCATCAGCAAATCCAGTAAGAACACCGCTCATATTCAGACTGAATAATTCTAGAAGTAACCATATATTTAGCTCTTTATGATCGTTGAAAATGACCTACCGTGTATGATCAATCTCGAAATATCCCCCTATACGTTGTACGAAGCACTCACTAAGCCGATGGATCGCGATGATAAAACACGGTCGGAAGGAAAGACGGGGAATTTGAAACCCTTTTCAGAGATGCAGACAAGCGAAAATAGTAATCGATTTTTAGAATCAATCATTTCCTTCGAATTCACAAGCAACTTCCTTTATCCAAAATAAATTCAGGAAATCCGGAGTTCAAATATCATCGAATGAATTCAATCATTAAAGTTCATGAATTCGGTTCTTCCTGCTTAGATTCAAGATTCTCATTAATTTTATAATTTCAATTGTGGATCGTGATTCACAGGGTGCTTCAAACTCAGTGTCATATCTGAGCTACGTGAATATACTAATGGGTGGTGATTCTGGAATTAATATTGAAATTCGAAAAGTGCGACGATCGGATAAGAATTTTTCTTGATTAACACTCTAGAATTCACCTCTTCGAGTTGAATGCGTAAAAAACTAATATTTGGTATTGTAACAATGGAAACGGTTGAAGTATATTCTGAAATTTGGCATGCACCTATTTATCAATCGGTGTCGAAAGAACCCAAATTTTCACAGAAAAACGTTATGAACTGAAAATGTCTTCTTAAATGCAATATCACTACTGATAAATTTTTCTTGACTGCAATATCTCCTGCGATTTTTTTATAAATTGTTGACACTTATTGAAAGTGGTCAGTTTTCAGGACTACTATACCTACAGGAGCCGATATTACGCTTATACTGAGGGCATAAAATATTGGAACACCATATCGAGTTCTGATACATATTTGGAATAGTGAAAAGTCCCCTTCATTAGAGAGTCGATACAATTTCACATACGAATTATTCTGTTCTAATGTAGCATGTAGGCAATATTCTGTCATCATCACATCTATTTCTTCTGAGTTGATACCTGTGTCAGATTTGGTAACTTTTCAATGCCATTGGTACAAAACAAAAAGTATCTAGCAATGACAGACTTCTCGATGGGTTTATGCATTAGCTAGGAACATCAAAGCATCAACAATTATGGCAACAATTCACAATGATGCCAAATCGTTTGGAGCGAATCATTAAAATCTTTTGTTTACATACGAATTGTTATTTTATTGCGATTTTTTGAATTCGTTCTTTTGAGGGCTCAATATCATTGTATTCTTATCAAAATGCCGAGATTATTGAGTGGATATGCCCAGAAAATGGTTGCATTTGTATTAGAACATCTTCAAAAAGGGATAACAGGAGCCCCTTACTTTCATTAAAGGTAAGTGAAGAATCTTCATGAATATTTATTCACCACGATCCTACAATGGTTCTATGGTTCTTATTGTAGAGAGTGATTGCTGCTTTAAATGTGGGAATTGAGCTGTGTAGGAAATATCTGCATACTTTCACAGAAGAAATTATGTTGCCTATTAGATTCATTGTTTTGCATGCTGGTGGTTCGGATGGATTCATTCCTGGGACAAAATTAGTTTTTATCCCTGAAACTGCTTACCATGGAGAAACGTTCTCCACTGATTAGAAAATCCTTCCACAATTGTAATGTATGGATAATGCTACTTATCACAGCACAATTATAAAAAAAGTTCTCACTTCATTCTAATGAGGCAGTAATTCAAGAATGACTTACTAACAATATAATTGATTTTGATCATGGAATGTTGAAACTGCAGTCACTAATTTAGTACAATTATCGGCCATAGAGTTTATGATAAATGTAATATATTCTTTGATTTTCAGAAACAAACCAGTCCTAATGAATAAGGCAGATATATTAGCAGAAAGATATGGATATCAAGATCTTTGACTCCCACCTTTCATTTGTGTTTTTTATCCAATTGAGTTGATGTATGGGTACTTAGTGAATTGAATTCGAATTTGTATAGGAATTCTTGTTGAAATGTAATGATGTGTAGCGTTTACATAATGGGCAAATGCACAAATATTTTTGTCTCACAAATAAATTAATCTATAACTTCTGGATTTTTTCTTAAACACACCTATCAGAGTTGGACAGTAATTGGTTTTGAAATATAGAGCCATCAATTGAGAAAGAAAGAATAGATTTGATACTGAGAGATGAACATTTTCAGATATCATTATGTAGTCATCATGTACTTCCTTTGAATATTCGATTCCTTCATAGCATGAGAACAGTCCATCATATCATTCGAACCATTCAATGGTTATCCACAATCAATAGTAATCCAAATATAAGGAATATATTTCATCAGTTGAAAACACTTTCAAAACAAAACAAACGGGCAATCTAACCCAATTTTTCATTCGGAGTTAATTCGGAGAATTGCTGAAACAGTGAAATACATGTGGCATCACTGCAAAATCGGGCGACGCGTCACAGGTATCAACCCAGAATAAATAGACTATATATATGATTCGACCGTTTCATGCGTGAAAATAATGGAGATCTGGATTATGCAATAATTTCAGGTGTTTTCGATGATAGGGAGAACTAAATTTGATAGACACCATGCTGTAATTTCAGTGACTTGTATCATGTGTACGAAAGTTTTTGGGCTAGACATATTCCATTTATTTGCAGTAAATAAAATGAAAGAAAAACTTGCGTCAAAGCAGACTATAATCACTCTCACGCAGCATAAAATCAATTCAGTTACAAATTTTTCACGAAAAATGAGCTGTTGTTCTCTTTCAACTCATAGTCAGTGAGAAAAAAAAACGATTGCTATATCAGTCCTTCAAATTCTACAGTGCGTCTTTAAAGTAACGCATAAATTCATTATTGGCTAAATGAACAATAAAATTAGGAATTCCCAAAACATGTCGATTTTTGATTTCAATTTACTATTGTTTCAAATCATAATCCAATATACAGGGTGAACCACTTTCGTGTAATGACGTCATCACCATTTTTTTTCAAATGGAACCTCCCCCTTTTTTTTCAATTTCCAGATTGCCTTTGCTGATCTGATTACAAAAATGTATAATATGTTGCTTCAATAATGAATTTATGCGTTACTTTATGGACGCACTGTATATGAACAGTGGCTCTCAAGCAATGAGAATATACAGTGAGCACGTAAAGGTCGGAACAAATTTGTTAAAAGCTTGATTCGGCCGTTGGGGAAATGAATCTCTTATACGTTGATTTTCTTTTCTGGTTCTGGCTGTTATGACGTCATCTCAATCAAGGCAATACCTATTTGTGATAATTCCATTTTTAAGAACGTATTTTCTGTGTATGGTTATTATGTTTTTTTCAAGTGACCAGAATTATTTCAGGTATACTGAAATACGTATTTTTCTTACGTTTGTTCCGACGGCGACTTTTCTTTGTCCAACTGTCCTACGAACAAGTCCCATTTTTTAAGATAATTTATTTTCGTGGACAATACATTACAGCATCGTATAGAAAATTGTCAAACAAGAGCAAGCATATAATATTCCAAATGATATCTGAAAAAGAGAACCACATATAAATACAAAAAATAGACAAGAGAACAAATACCTCATATAGTGGTTGTTCAATATAAAACAAAAGTAATTTTTATACAAGACAAACTAAAACACAAACACATGTTCATTACGTCAAGAAATCCGTTAATTTATAAAAACATTTTTCTAAAAGATAATTCTTGAGTTTCCTTTTGAATAGACCCTCAGACTGACTACACTTCAATTCTTCGGGCAACAAGTTAAATATTTTCAATCCTAAGTACTTGGGTGTATTCGATGTCACATTGTATTTTTGAAATGGAATGTATAAGAGTTAAATGTTCATCTCCATTATCAATTCTGATATTGAGTCTTTGCGCATACTTCTGTCTGCTATGAAATCTCATAGTTTGAGTCTTATTCGGATTGAGGAAAAGTCTGTTTCTGGAGCACCAATCCACAGTGCGGTTCATAATCTGCGAACAGTTGTCATTTAAGATGTTGAGGTTCTTATCGCTCATGACAATGGAAATATCGTCTGCATATAGAATAAATGAATTATTATCAACAAACTTGTCTAAATCATTAATATATATCATGAAGAACAGAGGGCCCAACACTGATCCCTGTGGGACACCCCGAGATACTACTCTTTTATTAGAACTGTACTTATTTTCTTCGGCACCATCACAGTAGGACATAATCACGTACTGTTCTCTATGGGTCAAAAATGACTCAGCCCAAGCATAAGCTGGACCTCGAATTCCACAGGAACAAAGCTTAGACATCAGCAAGTCATGATCGACACAGTCGAACGCCCTGCTCAAATCACAGAAGATTCCGGCAGGGCACTCGCCCGCCTCGATGAAGTTCACAACTTTTTCCAAAAAGGCACAGATGGCACTGCTAGTTGATCTGCCTGGGCAGAATCCATGCTGACTAGCTGTTAATAAATCCTTTCTCATGAGAAAATCCATTAGTCTTGTGTAAAATGATAGTTCGAAAACCTTCGGAAAACACGATGGAATGGTAATTGGACGATAATCATTTAAATTTCTAGAATTAGGTTTCTTCTGTATAGGAACAACTTTACCTATTTTTAGGCTTGAAGGAAAACAGCCTGCCGTGAACGAAAGATTCACGAGATGTACTAGTGGTTCAATAATTATTGAAATTATTTCTTTCAATATGAACATTGGGATTTCATCAGGTCCACTAGAGCACTTATTTTTCAATTTATGATTAAGCAAAGTCAGAAGCTCAT
The DNA here is from genome assembly GCA_037013635.1 of Plagiodera versicolora. Classification (NCBI taxonomy): domain Eukaryota; kingdom Metazoa; phylum Arthropoda; class Insecta; order Coleoptera; family Chrysomelidae; genus Plagiodera; species Plagiodera versicolora. Next base: position 9,670,083 of record CM072983.1, on the reverse strand, counting down.
CACAGACAAAAGGGTTTAGGAAAATGGAGCTCTTTTCAGAGCGATAACTTATATTGAAATTCGTGTCGGTATTGTTACTTGGTATTGAGTCTATAATCTCCTGAGGTTTGTCAATGAAGTAATCATTGAACATGTTTACAATCATTTGAGGATCCTCATAGTCGACTCCATTTTCTCTAATTGTAGTATTAGAGTTTTTTTCTCTCACCCTGGTCTGTTTATTTATAACATCCCAAGCTGATTTACACATGTTGTCTGATGCAAGAATTTTATTTTGATAGAAACGTCGCTTGGTGTATTGCATAAGTTTCACATGTTTACCTTTTGCCTCTTTATAGAGATCCTTTAGGACAGGGTATGCATTTTTCAACATGAATAAATCCTTCAAGTTCTGGCTGGATCTCATTACCTCATCTGAGACCCATTCACCACCTGAATCTGATTTCACACGCACTTGTTTCAAGGGGAATGAAATGTCGAAATGGAATCCGAATACTTCAATGAAGTTCTCGAATGCATCATCCAGATTGTTGTACTGGTATGTAGAAGACCAGTCCTGAGTCTGTAAGTAATTACAAAATAAATCAACATTAGACTGCCGAAAACTCCTTTTCTGCATCTGACATCAATTCGACATCACAATAATAATTAGCTATCATGACCCGTTTAGGTGGAGAGCATCGCATAGAGATTTTAATGATAATAGGTTACGGAGATAAGACCCGAGTTATGCGAAGCCTCACTATATGTTATATTCCAGAATCGTAATTCCATATGACTATTTCATAAACAATAACTTACTGAAAAGTGGCGAGGAAGCTAAAGACTTGGACATTGTATACACTGCGTTCATAAAGTGTGGAAACGATTCATTATCTTACGATATAATTATTTTCAGAGGTAAAGCTCGGACAGGTCGATTTTGTATTTCAGTCTTCCATCTTTTTTTACCAAAAATGCAATGGAAACCTGAGAATTACTCAGTAGTTAGTACGAGTATATTTGCCATACATATTCGTTTATTTTCACTTCTTCTTATGATATTTTCATTGCAAATAAATAATTAAATGAATGTTGAGAAATATGAACACTGGTTTCTTTTATACTCAGTATACTGTAACTTGAAGTGTAAGATATGACGTATGTGGTATGCTTGAACTCAGAAAAATATGTGCTTTCAATTTTTGATATAAGAATATACCCTTTCAATTTAAAAAAAAATATCGATGACGTCATATCTTGTAAGGTGGTGGGGGAAAAAATTATTTTTTTGTGAAAAAAAGATGGAAGTCTGAAATACAAAATCGACCTGTCCGAGCTTTACCTCTGAAAATGATTATATCGTAAGATAATGCAGCGTTTCCACACTTTATGAAAGCACTGTATAATTCCAGAGTCACATTTAACAATCATATCGACACTGTGATATCTGCAGCCTCGAAGATGCTAGGCTTCATTTACCGCAGTTGTAGAGGTTTCAGAAACGTCTTCGCAATTGAACTTCTTTTTCATTCGTATATAAGATCAAAACTGCAATATGGTATAGGTACTGATATGGTATCCTAAAACATAGTACCATATAAGCCGAATTGAAAGCATTCAGAGAATTTTTTTAAAATATTTATGGATGGGGGTGAATGGGACTCATCCATCTAGAGGAATCGATAACCAAATTCTTTTGGACAGTTTCAGAATGATCTCGCTAGAAAGACGTCGAATAATCTTGGGTGTGACATTTCCTTACAAATTAATTCATAACCAAATTGATTGCCCCGTACTTCTGAAACAAATTAACTTTCCCATTCCAAGATTGAACGGCAGACAGTCAAACATGTTCTACAATGTGGCTGCTAGAACTAGGATGATGATGAAATCCCCAATTTATATCATGTGTGATAACTTCAACAAAATTTCTCATATATGCGATATAAATCATGACTCATTGAGAGAAGTGATCGATGAAATTTGAATTTACATGCACTAGTGTTGGCTGTGCCTCATGTTTGTCATTTTTTGGTTGTTGTTTTTATGGTTGGTTTCGTGCATTTCTTAAATATAATCAATTCGATCCTGTACTTTGTCTCATGTTAGTAATATTACTCTGTCAAAAGAACAATTGATAATCGGAAGCTGATATGTATTTATTTGTAGCATTTCCTGTTATTGGGTGTAAAACCTGTTTGAAATAAAAGCTCCTTTTTATAAGATCCATTGTTTATCACCAAAGTCGTCCAAAGTCAAGGACTGTTGACTCAGTATTTTATTATTATAAAACTACTTAGAATTGTTTATCTATAGCTTTATATCGTTTTGACCACGATCTGAATAAAGTTCACTGTAGCACTTGTCGTTTTTTTTTCAAGTAACTTGCCACCTACGCAACCAAAATTCCCGTACAAAAGCTGAGGATTTTAACATATTCAACAATAAATATCCGGATAGACTTATTACACGTTCGACGGTCAGCAAAGTCGAAGCATGACTCGAAAATTTTGGCAATGTCGCGTCGGTGATTATTATAAGAAAGGCCGTCCAGACATTATGGAAGATAAACAATTGAATGTATTATTATCAGTGCAAGAAAATGATCATTAACCTGCTCGACAAGCTGCATTAGAGCCAATGTGTCAAATGTCTGTTTTGAAATGCCCAAAATTGTAGGTACTGAGCATCAAAGAACCCCCCTCCCTTACTGGGCGATAGAAGGGCACACTCAGTATCTACAGACAGTCAACGTGTGTGCGGGAATCTATGGATTTACTGAAACATCAAATAATTTCCGCATTTGCGGCTCTGTACCCACATCATCAGAATCCTCAGTTACCGGACGTCTGGAGGCACCACGTGCCCCAACTCCACAGTCGACAAATAATGATAGCAAGATGGAGCGCCACCGCATTACGTACGACATGTACGTGAATATCTAAATAATATTTTCTCGAAAGCTGGATTGGATCATGAGGATTTTCAGAGTGGCCAGCTAGATCTCCTAATCTAATCCCACTAGATTCTTCGTGGCGATACCTCTGTTAACGTCACATCTTTTTTCTCTGTATTATTTCTCTATTATTTCTCTCATTCCTCTTCTTTTCGTTTCTATATACCAATTTTCCTCTAATATCCTTGATTAAAGTCAAATATTCACAACATCCGGTATATCTTGTTTTGTTATGTTTTTGTACTCTGTCAAAGTTGTATTGTATTGATCAACTAAAAGTAAGAATCGACTGAAATGAATTCGATTAACGCCGATACCCTTAATAATGTTTTGCATGAGTTAGAACATCACCTTACATATTGTCAAGAAGCAAATGGCTTGCAAGGTATCATCAAAATAGAGTATTGCCAAAAAATATATAAAGACGTCATAACTCAAACAGCTATTGAGAACAAGAAAGTACTGTGATTATGAATTTTTCGGTAGAAGGACTGACGGAAATTATTTTTGTAATGGGTGCCAATGATAAGAATGTTTTACTCGCACAAAGGATTTATAAACAGAAATATTCGGACAGCCAATATAGGAGACATCAGTAAATGTGTACTACAACTGGCAGTGTTAATTACGGAAAAATCGAAAGGTTGAATAGTGCAATACGTCAATTCCAAAGGATACATATTGATAATATGGATATATTCATTTCATTCGCTGGTAAGGACAATTTTTAAAATTTTTTTCAACACCCTATTCATTTCATCACAGTTCTCAATTATGGAACATGAATAGTTAGAGTAGATGTATCTACAAGAAATTACCGAAAATGCAATTTATTTGAACGTGATATTCAATTCAGGTTGCTTGATGAAAACGTGAAAATTTTGAATCGTAAACTCGAAATCCAATTTCCTCAAAAACAATCGATTTATTTATATAATGGGTGTTTCATTTGAAAAAATGAAGTTATCGTTAATTCAAATCTCCTGAATTAACGTTTCTCCTGAAAACACCCTGTATCAAAAACTGGACTTCTACTGCATTCAGACATTTCAACCATCCTTCATCTTTGTATTCACTAGATATGGGCACCCATTTAACACTCTGAACGTTTATTCGACACCATTTATAGTGCACAAATTATCGTCAAATTTTCATAATTTTTGCCCCAGTTCGACAACGTCGCGAATCATTGAAAAACAAAGATGGTATTGGATGCAGAATTTCATGCTGAGTTTGATGATGAACAAATAAATAGAGTATTCTATTTGAAAAAAGCAAACCTTATGTTGCCCCGCTCTGCCTGATCATTCTGTATTTCTCAAACTATTTCAGGATTGTATATCTGCGCAAATACAACAACATTTATTCGAAGTATTTTTTTTTGTATTCTCATTCTTGTATAAATTCAATTGTATAAACTATGCCATGACCAGGACTTCCCTTGCTCTTTACTCTGACTATTTATCCTCTCTATATGTAAATTTCGTTTATTCATGGAACTGTTTCGTGAGATGCTTAGCATTCTTACATTTCGCGAATGCTGTTTGGTTGCTCACGGTTGAGATAAAATAAGGAAATCCTTTGAGCTTTCCGTGAAGCGAGAAAGTTCATGTATTTTTGAATCCCGAATAAGCAGTGGAGCGGTATTTCAAATCAAAGGTCCTTCTACCCAGATTAAACTTCGGAATTAATTTATAATCCAGTCCTGAAGTTGATTTTCCTAAAGTATACGATTCATTCAGAGGATTAGACTTCAGAAAACGATTGTATGAAATGAACCAGGATATTCGCAATTAGCTTTCATGATCGCATTTTCATTCTCATTCATTTATTGAATATATTGCTCGGTACACAAATTTTCAGAATATTGAATGAAAATTGCCATATTTTCAATATTGGCAATATTCAATGGATCAGTTTTTTGTCAGATGAAAGTAATAATAATTTTTCATTTATAATTCATACAAGAACAAGTAATTCATATGCTTGTTGGAAGTTACTGATACCTATTCGACATTTCAACCGATATTATGTTTTTTTGATAAGAATAAATATAGTCTATTTACGCAAGATAGTCGTTACAGCTGCCATAAAGTGCGGTGTTGCTGCTTGTCTATTCTTACAACGACACTGGGTAACATAAAGTTGGGTGAAGTTTATCATTCGAATAGTTTTTGAAAAAAGTTTCATAGAGTATATTCACCATATTTGGATAACTATTAACTATGGATAGCACTTGAACAGTTTTTTCGATATCTGTAAAAATTTCTACTAGAAGAAACATTTTTCTCCAAATAAATTTGGCATCGTTGTGAAGTAACTATGAGGGGTTGCCATAGTGATTGATTTTCAAGTGTCTATGTCTCCACTTATCAGAAGTTCAGTGGTTAGTTAGATACTATTCATCTTACACTAATGGTATTGTAAGATAACCTAATAAACTATAATAAGTCTAGAAACATTGATGTAATTCTTGATTCTTTCGAAAAAAAATCAATCTTTCAAAATTCTGATTGGATATACAATATTTTGGTATCCAGTGTCCCTAGAAATATCCTCATAATATCGTTGAATTCGGTATGGAAACCTTATTAAGCAGATATGCTGAATTTCTTAACCCCCGAAATCGGCATATGAATTAAAGATTGCAGCGCCAAAGTGGGCAGTCACAGAACTATGAATATTGATGTTGGATAGATTCATTGCATTTGCTTATATGTGTTTTTTCGTTGATGATGTGTAACTTTGTAATAAAAATTAAGAAATTTCAGACTATGTATTTTCATTTTTCTGAAAGTGGTAAGCATTACAATTTGTTCAATTCATCGTATCATATTGAAAATAATCCCAGTATTCTAACTATCGAGAATGTGAATGATTCACTCAAAATGTATACAAGATTCTAATAACTCATTTTGTTTCAAGATTCGAATGGCACAAATACTTTCAGATGTGTTCAGAAATGTGACGAAGATTTGAATGCTGGACATGTAATATCATGAAGAAAGTTGAATTCTTCTACTGCAGACAAGAATATGGTTTATGGTATGGAATGAATCATGAGTTTATTGTGTTCGATTTTTCTGCTGTTTTCCTTTTGTTCCAGGGAAAAGTTTCAGAACCGATTACAAATATCGTCTATTAAAAATCCTTTATGTACCATAATAGCATCCTGTGGCCTTTCAAAACAGAGTCACTTGGATGGAAGATAATTTGATCAGATACACTCCCACCATGGGGTTCACTAATAAAAGTGTTCAAACCTCCAGGAGAAATACCCGTCATGAATTTAACTGTATTATTATATTTATACTGAGAATGAAACCCGATTATACAACAAAGGCATTTCGATTTTTGTATCACGATTTCCGTATAATCAAGCACTATCCTAACATCAGAAGATTTCAAAATATCTTGGCATATTTTTCTGTATTTCAGAAAAACCTGAAAATCTTATAGTACAACACAGATCTCTACTCAAGATAGATAGTATTGTGTGAATGTGCCTGCGTTATAGGTTAGGAAGTGCCAAATAAAATAGATAATGTCATATATGTGAGATCTCGTTAAAATTTTGTTGACACCTGAACAATACGATACTGTGACCTTTAATGTAAACAGAATTTCATCTATCTTTTCACGATATTCATTACCAGCTAGAGAAAAAGCATGGATATTAATATTGAAACTTAATATTTACCGATAAATAATTTCACAATCTCTCAAATATTCAAAGTTAGTATGTTATCAACAAAACACGATACAAAACGCATGGATTGGAGAAGAGAAATATTAAAATATCTAGTTACTTTTAGTTCCAGTAGGTGGCATATCGCTTATGTTCATTCGGCAATTGCTGAAAAACTTTACTATCCGACATCTCAAAAAAAGATTTAGAAAACTGCGAAACTGTACCTTCTGTCATATCAAACCAAAAAACTCAATATGAATTTTTCCAATACCGTAAGAATCACGTAACCAATAAAAAGTGAAGAGCTCTGCCACTGAAAAATCACGTCAAGTGTCATGAAATAACCATCTCTATCATGGCAAACGGGACGTCTCGATTAGTATTCAATGTAGGTATTATCAAAATTTGCACGGCAAGCAGATTCAATAAGAGCATGGTTTAACGTTCTACTCTATATTAATACACAAACAATGGAACTCCAATGAGTTCGTGTCTTATACATGATGTAATACGTACTGCAATCGATAAAGCATCAAGGATGATTGATGAGTTCGGATGGTATTATGGTAAATGCAAATTTTGAAGTGAATTATACTTCATTATGATGTAGATTCAGGTTGTTCAGATGATAGCTTCATAAATATTGGATAACTCCTGTCAGAAAATCAAACAATAAGAATTTGTGGTGAAAGTTCAATGTGATATAATCTCAATTTCTGTTGTAACCAAAAATAATTCCATTCAGTTCACTGGAAAATGTTAACTTAGAGAAATAATTCTTGTATATACTCTCGTATCACTTCGAAAAATTCGAAAAACCACCATAGATTCCATGAATTTTTTGAAGATAACCTGTTGACTCACCTTGAAACAATTTCAAGTAATAAACTTATTATCTATCATAGTTCTAAGACTGACAAGAATAGATTTGGGACTGGCAATTGTCATATTTTCTACAACGTATATGGATGAAATATACTGGGTGTGACAGAGCTATCAGGCCAATATACAGAGTGGTCTATTAGTGTATGGAAGTAGGATAACTCACCTAAATGAGAATACAAAAAATCATTTCGAATAAAGGTTGTCATATTTGCACGAAAGGAAGTATTTTTGAAGTTACATCCATAGGTTGCTTGTTGAAAACATAAAAAAAACGTAAACTAAAAATACAATTTTCTCGAAAACAATGAATTTTTTGCAAATTGGAATTTCTAATTTGTACTTTTCCAATGACACACTGTATATAACACCTGACTCGTACTCAACTCAGACATCTCAGTTATCCTTCACTGAATCATCACTGATAACGTATTTCGCAGCATTTATGTGTACCAATTTTCGTCAAAATTTTCGTTTTTTCGCTTCAGTTCGACAACGCCACATTTTATGAAGAAATGAAAGATGACACTGAATGCAAAATTGAACGCTATATTCGATGAAAGAAGAATATACAAGATGTTCCGTTCAAATGAAGTTAATCAATCTTGTTTCGCACAGGCTGAACATCATAACTGAGTTATTCTATTTCCACCTACTTAAGAAAAGATAATAATGTGTCATAAGCACTCATGCAGCAAAATCCACGCCATCGCAAACAACTCTGAGAAAATTCAATTTATTCCAGAAGAAAAGTAAATGAGTTGATCAAACTATCTTACCTTTCGTTTTTTTTTCCTATGATATCTCTATGATCAATAACGATTACTCGAGACATTCTTATTCTAATATCTAAATGCATTCTATGGTTATGGTCACTCCTAATAAATACACTTTGAAAAATGTATGATATTCTGAAATACAGATGAGCACATTTTTTTTCATATCAACATTCACTATGTTTCAACGTATGAATACGTATAAATAAAGTTTGCAACATCAATAGGGAAAATGAATTTTAAGAAAAAATTGCACGTCTCAGTTTGAGACAGTGAAGAAATAGTGCATGGAACTGAATATTCCAGCACCAAAATAATTCTTTTTTTTTTTTCATTTCACAGAAAAAACAAGTAACTGTATAAAAGGTTGATAACTTCTAGTACTCAGAAGTAATGATAGATGACTGTCATGTGTAGAAATCTTCGGAATATCTATCGGTTAGATATTCGATTCTATGAAAAATCATTGGAAAAACTAACAATATTCAACTTCCCGAGCGAAAAGAGAATGTATTGATCCAAGACTGCTATTCTGAGCTCAGATTACAGTTCGGAATGCAACCCTCCACACATCAAAGATCCTTTTGATCATCATGAGATAGTCGAAGTAAATCGAACTGCTGTAGACGTGGCCCACATCATCCAATAATAGTCTTCAGATATCAAACCCAACGGTCCATTCGATTTCACAATGGACCTCTTGTTTATCGACATTACTTTTGACCATCGTCCATGAAGGAATGCTGCCCAATTAAATCCAATGAGTTGCGAAACGACCTCTTCTTATTTTCGTATACCAGTAGTTCTTTCATGAGTGAACGCAGTCTATACAAAATGTTCTATGACCAACTGGCGAAACAGAGTTCGCCAATGGCCCTCACGTTCTCCTGATTTCACTATCCTCGATATTACACAGGGTTGGACAACGAAATCATTTCTCTCTGTGGTGCCAATCATTGTTTTTTTTCTCATCAATTCAAATATGAGTTGAATTGTTTGAGAATACAAATGACCAGCTGCATGATGATTGAGCTTTATTATACAGGGTGTGCCTTGAAGACATGCTGATATTTGAAGGGGTGATTCTTTGACACAGTTTGAAAAAAAAAACTTCCTATAAACGTATGTCCTAAAACTTTTGAGATACAGTTTTTTAATAATAACTGAGATAATATTTTAGACATCTTTAAAAAATTTGGTACATGTCTTATATGCATCAAAATGCATTTTCTGGTGTACGAAATTTTTTATTTTCTCTACCAGTGGCGTCCGTACCGGTTTTACATTGAATATTTCTGGAGAAGAAAATAATGGGCCACTGCTTACTTCCAAAACGAAAATTACTCTCAAGATCTTCATTCATTATTGAGAAAATTCAATCTCATGGATTTTCTTCGTCCGACGCATGGTTTTCGCTTAAAAAATAAAAATCGGTTTTACTTCAGGATCTATTTCTCAAGAATAGATAGCTAGATAGATAAATAAATCTTTATTTATTCCAGTAAGATTTCATAATAAGCCACGAGTGGCATGGAACAATGACAATGTATCTCATTGTCAGCTCAAAACACTACATTTATATTATAATTTGGTATCTTGAGTACTACTATGTACTATACTAAAATAAATGTTCACTAAAGCAAGACTTGACAAAATACTAAGAAACGTTCTATACCTACAAAATTAAATACAGAAAAAGAAACATCCAGATGGGAAAACCAAAGATTCAGGACAAAATGAAAATATGTAAGTCACATCTGCACCCAAGACAAAATCTATAGATGGTCCCTATCCGTATCATCCACAAACTCTTGAAAAGAGTAAAATGCTTTTTTAATGAGGTAGTCTTTTACAACCTGTTTTCTTACATTTCTATTGAGATTTTTCACCTATTTCGAAAAAAGATTATAAATTTTTGTTATATTATATTCTACATTTCATTGTACATATGTATAGTTGCATCTGTCCATCTGCAAATTTGATTTGTATCTGGTGTTATACTTATGTTTTGTTTTAGAGTTTCTGAACAAATCCAAATTCTCACTTACAAATATAAAAGCTTTATATACATATAGTCCAATGAATGTCGGGATATTATTATTGATAAAAAAATCTCTGCAACTTTCCATTTGTTTTAGTTTAAAGATACTGCGAATACACCGTTTTTGTAGAATCATAATTCCTTGTATATCACACGAGTTACCCCAGAAAATTATACCATATATTATTCTTGAATGAACATAGGCATGGTAGGATAAAAGAGCTGCATCCTTACCTACAGTTTCAGAGATTAGCCGCAATGCATAGCAGTACCGAGATATCGATGGTCCCAATTAAGAAAGTCGTATCTACAAAATGAGCACTTTTCAGTAGAGCAGTTTAAAGTTTCTTTTTACGCGCAATCTTGTACGGACGCGCGATCACTGTTGACAATTTTAACATTGAAAAATGTGTCAAAATAAAGAATTTTAATGAAATTCAATATGCACATTGTAGAACTCATTCTTGCGAATACATTCATGTAAAAAAGTGAAAATCGACAAAATGAAACTATCGACTTTCTTAATTGGGACCATCGATATATTTGTAGCAACAAAATCTATATGTGACTTCCAGTTCAATTTCCTGTCAATATGTATTCCTAGGAAGAGGACACTTTCTATTGAGACGATCACTTCGTTGTTGTAAGTTATTTTGACTGTGTTATTTGTTCTATTTCCAAACAATAATAGCTGAGTCTTGTTTACATTCAATAGAAGTTCATTTGATGAAAAATAATCTTGCAGTGTATCGATTGTGTTGTCAACTTTTCTGAGTAGTAGTTCTCTATTATCTTCGCTGAAAATCATTGTAGTATCATCAGCGTATAACACCGTATATTCCTCGCTGATGTCAGGTATCTCATTCGTGTACAAAAGGAATATGATGTTGGTGCCTCGACTGAAAGCAAATCAAGAAATCAGATTTGTTCCAAAATGAATGAGAATTCAAAACATATATTTTTCTTGTCAGAAACTCTGTTCTTGAGTGAAATATGTAGATAAATTAAAATCGCTTCATATCGCAATACCAATTAATTATCCCTGTATCTCGAAAGTTGAGACTTTAAGGACATACGTGTATGGGAAGTTTCTTCTCAAAATGTGTCAATGAATAACCCCTTCAAATATTAGCATGTCTTTAAGGATCATCCTGTATAAACAGTAGCATTTGAAAGAATATGAATCAAATTAGTTGTTTATTATAATCATTATTCGAAATTTATAAAAACATATTTCGTTTATTTCCGACATACTGTTTTTTATAGACAGGCAATTTTTGATGTCGAAAAATAATAATGAATGATTTATACTTCATTTCCTATATTTCATAAAAACTAATCATCTTATTTCTTTATATCTTTTGTCCATTTGTAGTTCCATTAGATTCGAAAACTTGAAATATATCAATATAAGCAGATACACTTTCTATCATAAAATTTCGACAAATATTTGGATTATCCAATAGATTCCGATGGTGTTCTGGATATTAATTGAATTTCGTTTCTTTGAAATAATAAGAAATATTTCATTTCCAAAAATTTATATTCGAGACTCTGGAGGAAAATCATGAACTCAATGTTTTGATTTCTCAATATAATTTTGACAGCGAAATAATTTTTCATTTACTTGGAGTCGAGCTTTCAGAGAAATAAAGATCAAAATACAGGAAGGGGTGAAATCTCTACTAACTGTCAGGATCTGACTCGAAAACTACTTAACCAAACATCATGACCCTTTCTGGACATAGTCTTGCAGATATTGGGACTGAAATAGGGTACTTTTTATTTGGGAGAAAAATTGTTTGTCTGGAATATCTTGTATTATTTCAAATATTTTGATCCACTTTACGGAGTAAACAAAATACATAATTTACAGAACAGATAGGAGAATATCATTCGAATTCAAGAAATGAAGAAACATATTGATATCAAAGAACTGAATCAATAATTTCATGAACACTATCCATAGCAATTCATGCATTGAAATAATCATAATACATCTGGGAATCAATGAGCTGATTCATTATTCTGAACAACAAATTCGATTATATCAATATACGAGTACAGTGACCTGACCTGATGATTGCAAGCAACAAGTAATGAATAATTATTCGTTGTATTGATGAAGCGTTACTTTCTCTGAGAATTGATGAACAAAATTCAATCATTGTATTTTTGGTTCTGTGTAGAGGTAGTTCTCATTCATTTCAAAAAACTTCCAATTATTGTGTTATTTCTCTTCAGCAAGTTGAAACAATAACTTCGTAGTTTGAGGTTGATTTCATCATCTCCATAACATATTTTTATTAGAATGTTGTTTCAAAAAGTTCCAAATTATCTGTCTAATGCAATTTGGTCTATTAGACAAATCCGAATATCTGGCAATTTCGTGCTTGTTGACAGGATGCCGTATTTATCAATATTAAATAAATTCATTATAGATATCAAAAGGTTTATAAATGATGAATATGGCGTAATACATGGATTTGGTAATCATTAAATCTCCCCGCTATATAATTTCTAATAGGACGCGAAAATCAACATGGAATTCATCCGCGATTTGACAACACCTAATAAGATTTCCTTCGTATCAGATTCATGTTTATCAAACACAAACAATGTCAACAACTCATAAGAAGTTTACCGACGTCTTGAATCTTCTTGCTTGAGGCCCTAGAGAACAGCATAAAATTAACCCTGGGAGCATTTCCAGAAATATTCCCGAGAAGCCAGACGGGACGTCAAAATAAATGGTATCATCATTCTAGTAGGTTATACCTTCAAGCAATTAAGCCAGGCCAGGCGTTTTGTAATAACCGAACAGAGTACTTAGCATTTCATCAACCAATTAACAGTGGTTAATGGATTGATCCGTATTAGAGAGCTCACAAAATCGCAACTTGATTACTTGGAGGCTCAAGATAGGGGATTATAGCGAGTGAACATCAGAAATTAATATCATCAACGCGTAAACAGTCGAATATACATCCCGGTGGTTGTATAGAGTATGTTCATTTTAAAAGTAATTACACCCATGATATGGAAGACATAAAGATTCACAAGATATATTGCTCAAATTAGCAATCCTAGCTTAGAAATGTCTTAGAGAAGTATAGTATACTAATTTCTGCCCATTGAATGGGAATTATCGAAAATTAATACATACAATGAAATTCAAAAACTCAAAATACAACAACACTAGTTGTGTATTGCATATTATATTGTCAAAATATATATTTTTGAAAATCCAATCCAGTATAACACCAAGTATAATTATATTATAAATTCAATATCATTATTGTTATAAACAAATCACTTCTGTTTATAAGTCCATGATTGAAGTAGGTCAGTACAAATTATATTATGGAAAGTGTGTTTTCACAAGAGGAGAATAACTAATGCAATTTTGCTGATGTTGCGGATTTTATAGAAGTAATTGAAGACGGTTTTTCGGGGAGTCTTCGGGGAGTCTTCAGAGAGTCTTGAGTCAGTCTAGAATCAGTCTATGCTACAGTTTTGCTTGATTGCCCCTAACTCCTCCTGAAGACTGAGTTCTCAGCATTTTTTTGTATTTTAGGGTAAGCATTTCTATTTTTGTTTGTATCTTCTTGAATAATGTATTATCAAAATTATCATTAAATTATATGCTTTGTTTTGTATTTAATTCTGTAATTGAAATCATTTTATTTATATTTTCTGAGTACGACCCAAGCGACAGGAGTGACCCCCAAAAATACCCCCTGTACGCGACAATATCAAAAGATGAAAACAAAAAAAAACAGCTCTACAGTCATTTAGGATATTAGATAGGGACTTACAGTATTGACAGAGTTTGACCTTCATTACTGAAGTGACAAAACAACATAACGATAGAAAATAAAAAATCTTCAGCTAGAACTATAGTCAATTCTGAGCAACTGAAACTTTATTCAATTGGATAATTTGATTGTCGGTAATGCAGTGCGGCGGTAATATAGTTCTTAGGGTTTGAATATCATTACTAGAATGCTAAATGGCGTTGGAGTATTGTATTGTATTGTATGACATTTTTTCAAGTTATCATTCACCGTACACATACCACATTTCGTTGTTTTAAAATTTTCGCAGAATTTCCAAAACTCTGTATTATCCATAATTTTCTGGAGCCCAATGGTGAAAATAGAATCGGCAACACCCACTACATTGTCACAAGACTTATTCAGTAAACTGAATCCCCCAACAATTGTTTAAAACATCAATAATGTTTGTTGGTTATTCACAATAAAGTTGCGTGCTTCCATCACAATAAACAGATTCAGAGACCGTGTTTCATTCGGGAAAATTATAGATGTTCCGACATTGTCTTCAGTTCATTGTTCCAGACATTGCGTTCAATCCAAACTACATGAAAGCAATAATATTTCCGTGACTGACGGAATATCGTATTGGTTTCCCCATTTGTCATATCAGAAAAAGTCTGCTATGAATACAAAAAGATGACATGATTTGATAAATTCGAAAAAAAAACCATAACCGTAATTTTTTATATAAACATTCTAAAACTTATAATTAATAAAAAATAATGGTTGTTTGTCAGTTAGAGATATTCAATAATTCGAGAGATTTTTTTTTTCATTTTTGATTAATGCTCTTATGTTTTTATTTGTAACACAATTTGACTGCCTGTTAATTGAACAAGAGCCCAAAAACTTTTACAGGTCTGCAAGAAATGTGTATGTTTTGTGTATTTAGATTATTCGAATCTCAGTAATGATTGTGATGAATCCAATAAACTCAATATTGCTAAAAAAAAAAATTCTATATGAAACCCTTGCTCTTCCAAAATTTCCAAGAAAAACTGTACTAAGGTAGAGATATCTTCATACTGTTGAATTTTTTTTCAATTATTTATCAAATTGACATTCGCATCCGATTAATTTGCTATAATAACGTAGGTGATACGATCCGTGATATGATCCTCACCTCAGCATTAAAAAAATAAGACTTCAATTAACAGAGATTCTATAACGAATACGAATGGTTTCTCTGAGAGTGATGTGAAAATAATCATGAATGTTTATAATCCATTGGTTATCCTGAGGTTATCAAAATTTCAATCATTGAATGAAATCGACCTATTCCTAATCGTGTGGACTCATACCGTACCTGCGGACCACATTGTATATTTTCCGATTCATTCCTCGATACACAAGACCCCAACGTGAGGATGTAGAAGACGGATATATTTTTGATTAGTCTATTGAAGCCCAATCCATACGGCATCAATGGATCCCTACTCAGGAATCCAATTCAGCGTTATATTTAGTTTCCTCCACCACGATATGGATTCTATTCGTTAATTCTTCTAGTTCAGTCCGCCAACTCCTATTGATGGAACCACCATTGTTCCTTTATCTCTCTCTTCTGACTCATTAGATCTGCGGTAAAACTTGACTTCCTGCCTGTTAGGTCATTATCTTTCGAAATGACTTATTGATGTTGTCCTATTTGTACCAATTCAATATGCCCTAGAGAAAAATTTGGGCGTTAGGGAACATAAGGAAGAGCATGTTACTCTTGTTTGCAATTAATTTCTTGGCTGGGCCAATTGAGCTTGGTATGAAGTCAACTCACTTAATGATTCAAGGAATTTTCAGAACTATCCACGGTATAGGATAATAATAATAATAATAAATCGGCTTTATTCAACAAATGCACATACATTTGCCCTGAAAAGGCGAAGATTAGCTAAAGCTACTCTTGAACTCTTAACCTTTTCAGTTTACAAGATAGAAATAAAACAAAAATAACATAAAAGAGAATCCTCTACAATTTCAATAATATTGATCTGATCATCAGTAGAAGAGGGAAAACAGAAGAGAGTAAGTACTTTAATTAAACATAATCATAATCAAACATAATCAAATATAGAACACAAAAACACAAAAAAAATGCAGCAACGCGACAACAATGTGACTAGCTCTGCTGATTCAGCAGTTCATTTTTAATGACCCTTCTAAACCTGACCATTGGTACTGATAGGTCCGGTTTGAAGGAATTGAAGAGTTTCACCGCATTGTGAGAAAAACTGCGTTCAAACAAAGCTGTCGAATGGCGAGGCATATTAAGTATCTGTGAATGTCTGGTGTTGAGATTGTGTAAATTTTTTCTGAAAACTAGTTTCTCATGAAGGTAGGGAGGACTTTGAGTATTAAACAATCTATGCAAAAAGATGAGGAAATGATATTTAAAAATACTGGACACTCTGAGCCACCTTAACTGCAAAATGTATTGAGAAATGTGATCATATTTCCTCAAATTAAATATAAATCTACAGCAAGTATTCTGAACTCGTTGAAGTTGATATTGAGTAAATTTATCAAGACATGGGTAATAGACAATGTTACAGTAGTTAAGAAGAGATAAAACCAAAGACTCAGACAGTTTTTCCTTGTTTTGAAATTTAAAATATGTCTATTAGCAAAAAGTAACCGAGTGCGCATATAACATTTACGTAATAAGATATTCACATGATTCTTGAACCTAAGAGAAGTATCCATAGTTAATCCTAAATTTTTTGCACTATCAGAAATAACTAAATTTGTGTTGTTAAGTTTAATATTCATGTTATTCACGATGTTAGGTCTTAACTTTTTATTTCCAAATGATAGGACTACTGTTTTAGTAGGATTGATTGATAAATTGTGTTGATCAGAATAGTCTACAATCCGTTGAAGGTCTCTATTTATAGTTTCAGATGCTGTATCGTGTGATGTAGGTTCAAAGTAATGGATTAATAGTGTATCATCCGCGTAAAGTTGTATCTCACTTGTGTTTACAATTTTCGGTAGGTCTGATGTATATAATAGAAATAATAAGGGTCCCAGGATAGATCCTTGAGGAACACCCGAGACTATTTTTTTTGGGTCGGAGTATTTATCATCAACGCATACTCGTTGTGTACGATTCCATAAATATGATTTGAAAAAAGATAGTGCAGTTATATTAAAACCATAGTATGTTAATTTGGAGATTAGTAAATCATGATTTATTAAATCGAATGCCTTGGAATAATCCAAGGTAACTAGGACAGCTGCAAGTTTTTGATCCAAGGCACCAATTATATTGTCAGATAAATTCAAGAGGGCAGTAGTTGTACTATGACATTTCCTAAAACCGGACTGTTCAACAGGTAGTATGCTGTTGCTCTGAACAAAGTCATTAACTTGACTGTATACTGTCCTCTCGAGTATTTTGGAAATCACCGGAAGTAAACTAATTGGTCTCAAATCATGAACACTATTGGGTGATGAAGTTTTTGGAATTGGAATTATAATCGACTGACACCACTTTCTGGGAAAATAACCACATTCCAAGCAACAGTTTATTACATGAGTAATATGATCAAGAATAGTAGGCAAGCATAATTTCACCATGTGAAGTGTGATACTATCATTTCCAGCGGCGTTCGATTTTATATTTTTTATTATTTGTAGTACATTATTTTGATTGATTAGTGATAAATTGAAAATATTATCGCTATACCTTTTATTTGAGTAGAATTCACATGTATTGGCACAGTTATTTGAATTATCAAAAATACTTATGAAGTAATCATTTATTTCATTTGGGTCTCGCAAGGTATCAGGTAGCTCATTCCTACATTTAGAGGTTCTAATATTCAGGTTGCTCAAACCTTTCCATAATTTTTTATCATCTTTTTCATTTTGTAATTTTGTTAGATATGCTGATTTCTCCCTTCTCAACGAAGCCAACGCAAAATTACGGCATTCCTTATAATGATTCCAGCTTTCTGATGTTTTATTTTCTTTATATTTACTTAGTGCCCTATCGCGTTCTTTCAAAATCAATCTCAGGTTATCAGTGAGCCAAGGAGCAGGTGGTTTACTTACTCTAATTGTCTTGTAAGGTGCATGCAAATTGAAGAGATAATTAATGTTATCTTCTAAAAATTTTACTTTAATATTTATATCATTCATGTAAAAGATATCATCCCAAGGAATATTAAACAGATCCTGTTTGAAGGCATCTGAATCAAATTGTTTAAAATCGCGAATACAAATAAATCTCTGCTCTGTTTTCTCAATAACAACATTCAAAGTACAAAATTGCATTCTATTGTGATCTCTGATATCTGCAGGGACTGTTCCACTATTGAGACAGATTTCTTTACAATTGATAAATATGGGGTCTAAACATGTTGCAGAAGCTGCGGCAATCCTTGTAGGTTCATTAATGAGATTAGAATAGCCATAAATATCGAAAGTTTCCAACAATGAATTGTGTTGCAACATATGAACATTCAGGTCACCCATTACAACAGAGTAATCATATTCAGTCAATATCCGGGGAATAATATCATTCAAAGCATCCAACATGTCACTAAGTCTGGTGTTAGGAGGACGATAAAGGATAGCTAAAGAAATTTTGTAGGTACTAATCCCCAGACTCAAGAATACATATTCAAAATTTACATTTTCTATTGTAACGTCAGAAATTGCACAAGATAAAGAAGATCGAACATAGACACCTATACCACCTCCAACTCTATTCAACCTGTCCTTCCTAAACAATGTATAACCTGGCAATGAGACTGCACTGGAGTCGATTGCCCCACTTAACCATGTTTCAGTTACACCTATTATATCATATAAATTGAGAACCAGTTGACGGAAACTCACAAAGCTAGGTATTAAAGATCTTGTATTTAAATGTGCTATCTTTAAATGTCTTGTACTAGCCATAAGCAACAATAAATTTCATGAGTTAAACACGAAAAGATGACAAAGATGTTTCTGAAAATTATCCGGAAAAAGAAGGAGGCAATTTCCCGTGTCAATGTATCCGTTACCAATCTACAGGAGGTTCGAATTGGTTGAATACCTACTTGTTCGAATTTCTATTTCTGTAATTTTCTACTGGTGGTACTGAACCATTGAAAACGAATAGGTCTGACTCATTTGGAAAATGTTGATTTCGTCTTGTTTTATTTCCTCAAATGATCGCAGATACAAAAGAAAACTACAGAAGTACAGTTTTTGTTATCAGGAATTCAGTACTATCTTCCAAGTATTTCCTTATCGTCATACCAGCTGAAATCAAATTCGCAAAATTTTGCATTAAGCTTTCACCACATTGCAGATTCAGAAATGTATTCGAATTCAATGCAGATTTTCAATTCCATCGGGAAGTGGGAATAATCTAACGAAATCGGAAGAGAGATTAGCATTTCCCAATAAATTAATTCAGTTCATTTCCGCGTCCATTTTTAGAAACCGATTTTCTATAATCCATTTTTTGTGCCCTCTATATTGTTGATGAATCTTCCAGTGGTAAAAGGTTGGATTGCCATTTCTTAACGAAGCAATTCCAATTCGATCATCATTAAGGAAGGATAGCCTATGAGACACAAGAGAAGAAGAAGGAACGTATACTGCACATATACCAGGTCACCCAAGTTATTGAATACAGATAATATCCAACTATTTTGCATTTCTTTTTCAAAACTATTTCGTTTGGGAATCTTGCTGTTTCTCATTCGCTTTTTTTGAGATACTCCGTGTATATAGTTATTGGAGATGTCATGTTATTTAAATATCAAAATCAGCAACATCCATGTGAGCTACATAACAACTGGAAAGGATTCTTGTGAAGTCTCTCGATGTTAAATCTAGCGAGCTAGGAACCTAACAAAATGGGTAATAGTCAATTAGGATGAGTCAATCATTATAAGTATTCAAGTTCATTAAGTGTTCTATCATTGTATTATATTTCATAATAACTGGCGGCATGCAGATAATTCTGAATGTTGTGGATCATCAATGGTTTAATCGTTCCAGGTACTACAATACGTCAACAAACAAAGAGTTGGAGAGCAGAACACAAAGCAGCAAGAACACTGGGCATCATCATGGGTGCATTCATATTTTGTTGGCTGCCCTTTTTTTTGTGGTGAGTTGTGTTTTTCTTTCAGTTATATACATCCATGCCATTCGAATCCAATTGATAGAATGAATAAATATATAATGATACGAACATCATTGAATGTTATGCATATCTGCCATGACCAGACTTGAATTAATAATAATTTGTTCAAACAATAGGAGGAGACCTCAAGAATGTCTTATTCAGTCAGCATTCAGGAAAATGAAACTTCGATAGATTGAGATTCATTATACAGTGTGGAACAGTCAAATAGAATAAATTCGATAACGAATAAATGAGAGCGTGTTGGGAAGAAAAACGCTAGGACACGTCGATTTGTATATTTAGATGCGCATTTTTTTTAATAATTAAATAGGGTGTATCATGTGACAGTGGCCGATACCAACTTTCTTATTTTAAATACAACCCCCTGTATATCATCAGATTTCCTGATTCTTCAGAAAATTCTAGATATAATTCATGTACAATGTCCAATACCTATCTTCAACTATTTTTTTTAGCCTGGCGCTGTCTTTCCATCAGGACGCGTATAGATCATTCATTCGAATTGCCAATACTATTGGTTCTTGATTATTATATCTCAAATAGTTATGTGACTACAATTTTATATGACCAGCATTCGAATCGAATTTTCAACAAAACTCCTTCTATCTCTCAATTGATTACTAGCACAATTCCATGGAAAATCTACGTTCTGTGAATAATGGAGTGATTAATTATCTCGTACAATATTCATTCGACGCAATTTAATTAACAAACCTATATTTAACTGGTTACTTGATCATTATCAAAACACATAGACATTTAATTTGTGAAGAACATGATATACTCAGTTAATATATTGTTCAGGTGAGTATTCGTTGAATTATTTATGTGTCATCATTTATCGAGTTCATTAAAAATGGTCAGTCAAAATGTGGCATATTTGGATCAACATCTAAGTGTGGATTTATGCAGCACAAAATAACAAATATCAAATAACAAATATCACGTAACAAATAACAAGTATAAGTTGAAGTTCTTATTTTTCAATGACAGTGTTCATGCAGCCAAGTATCAAATATCAAATAACAAATAACAAATAAGAAGTTGGTCAACTTCAACTTTCGACGTTAATTGAACGCGATTTTCTTATTGTGCGCAACCAGTACGCAGGTGACTTTGATTGGCCTGTCCAGAAAAGAAATAACCTAACTTCTGTCAAAACAAACTATATTTTGTGTCTGCTCTTATCGACGGTTTTGTTTGGAACAAATATATTTTTTTAAAATGGAATTTTTCGAAATATTACAGAATTCTAAAAAGTGTGTTGAGGTTCGGATCATTTGGATTTCAAATGGCTTGTGCGCCTGCGTACCATTTTGTGCTAATCGTTATTTGGTGTGCATGAATGGTAACATTTTCACTACTTGTTATTTGTTATTTGTTACGTGATATTTGTTATTTGATATTTGTTATTTGATATTTGTTATTTTGTGCTGCATAAATCCACACTCACTATCAAGTTCTTATATGGCTTTCACAGTACGTCTTAATTATTTGTTATATAGAAAGTTTCACGAAAGAGTAGACCATAAGTGATATTCCGTAAGATCATCGGAAATAGAACAGACAGCTGAGAAGCAATTTCTAGTTCCGCTTCCAATGTGAATTGTGAATTTATAATTCCCAATGCCGGGTTTTTTTGTCGCTAAAATATCGATTGGAAATTTCTCTCGTCGCTGATATCTTCAAGAGACCTGACATTAAATTTACATTTCCATTTAGCATATTCACGTATCAAATCTCTTAAACTCAGTCAGATATTTTCATTCTGCTACTGGTCTATGTGATTTTCACAACGTTATGTACCCAGTCATGAACATCAACGGAGTTTGTTTGATTAATCCTATTTTTATTATTTTGTATGTACCCGTATCTACCTATACAAAAACAGAATACCTGCATTTACAAACAAATATTTCTTTTAGTAGGTTCATTTTCATATGGGAATCCAACTTGAGATTTTTGTTTCACAGTTTATATAAGTAGAATTGAATTCGATAATATTGGAAGCGTTTTCGAAAACATCGATTGGTATTTTAGAAGCACTTTTATGCATAGTGTTTATACTGGCTGTCATATAGTAGTGGTCAATACCAACTGTTTCATCCCGATGACATTATATTGTAATCCATTCATTATCAGAATCATTCACAAAACTGTAGATAAACTTCACAAACAAAGGTACATACCTATCTCTAACTTCAGTTTTCAGGTTCATATCAAAAATCATCATAGAACATTTAGATCTGGACCAAAGTAGGGTGTACTGACCCTTCTTAGCTAATTCATCAGCTATTTCATTACACTGTGTCCACCGACAGTGTCAGAAGTTCATTTATGAATTCCTCTCTAGTGAGGTCGATGTGACACTCTCTTCGAACCGGGATCAACACCAGGATGGGTTTCTCTAAGATATATTAAGAGACCATTGTACCTACCTCTTGGCATCTGTTTGTAGGATGCTGTCCCCATTGAAATGTAGTGTTATATTGTTACCACTATATCTTGATCAACATCACTAATCTGGATGATATGAATACAGAAATCATTCAATTCCTTGATTCGGTATCATAAGAAAGAGTCCAGTATTATCAGATCGAGAGATCGTGCTGGTCATTCCATCAAAACACTTGATGAAACAAAGTCTTGGAATAATGCCAACAATAGTCGTTATTCTATGACCATTCCATGAGATATATTCCAATCAAAAATTAATTCATTAACGTCCCCCCTATCATGGCTTATATGGTCATACCTATTTCTTTTTTCTTTGTTGATGTTATCAATTTTCATGAAATGTCGACGAATGTTTGGGGGCTTTGGTTTCAGTAGAATCCATATTCACTTTAGCACATATGAAGTTACTAGAAAGTTTCAGGAATGATCTGTTGAATACGGAATAATCCGTCTAACATATCGTACCACTCACCCGGAATGGACTGCTCTAGAATCCCATTTCAACTTTCTTACTCAATTAATGCATCAATTTATTCTTCTGAGAGGATATAGTAGGAACGTTGATCCAATCAATGTAATGTTTTCGTGACTAGAATCGGAAACATGTGGCGTTGGCTCTCATAATAGATTGCCAACATAACTCACTGGTTCATGGCTGGAAATCGTATTGGCAAATCGTTCCAGGAGGAAACACGAGAAATGTCTAATTCGATTTCAGAAAATTGAGTTCCAAACTACTGAAAGTACTGAATCAATTATCAGGTACTTCCCACCGTGTGAGGAAGAGTTTTAGAAGTCGGAAAAATATTTGAGAAACGTCTTTTGAATTTTCAATCACAATTTCGATCATGTGATCGTCAGTTGTTATCAGACATAAAATCATCGAGAAAACTTTCAGGATTTCAAGTAAAGGTCATAATAAAATAACTCACCATTCTATAATACCGATACCAACATTTCATGAAACTCATCACAACACTACATATTACAATCCTACGTATCCCAACATCTATAACATACTACAGGAAACAATGACAACCTAACCTATCATATCACATCAGAACATACCACTTCACAATCCTATGTATCACCTAGTATGTTCCCATATGAGACACCATTGCATGTTCAATTCTGAGCAGAGTTCATTCAGTCAACCTCCTATTAGCGCTCAGAACAATTCAAAGTCCCCATCACTCAACATAAAATCCAAAAGGAAAAGCAATAAAAATGGGAGACAAATCCAGAAAAATCATCACTTCGTTATCTTGTTATGCTCTATGTAAATATAATTCAATAAATTTGAAGGCAAAACTGTGTGATAAAGATTCTTCTTCCAATTTATTCTCATAATGAGTTGTCTTCAAATCCAAAAAAGTGGAATTGAAATCGGAAATAATTGAAACGATTTATCGAAATGGATACTGGTGACATCTGTAGAAGAAACATCCATTTCTATCAAGTAGAAGAACCTTCTAATAACTATTCATCATCTTCTGAATCCAAATTTATCGCGCGACCAATTTTTATCTGATCTTCAAACTAATAAAGGCTTCGGAGAAGGCAACCCTTCAGACCCTTGACCTAATTCCGTCGGAAATTGATAACGAGTTCAGTATACCATGTAAATTTCTAGAAACAACCCAACTTTGCATACGAAAGCATTGTCAACTGTACCCTTGGAATCTCTCCGATACATGTGATGGCTCCTTGAATCCGTCCTAATAAAAATATTGATTTTTCTGTTTTATTCAAAAGATTTGTTCGTAGATGATTGGTGAAATATATCCTATTACCAAGAGCTTCTTCAGTTAGTGGATGATGAAGATATGGAAACCAATTCTTACTGATACTGAATACTGATTAATCATTGGAAGGATCTAGTGTATAGTACAGGGTGACCCACGAAGTTTTGGCCAGTATATATCTCGAAAACTATTTGGAGTAGGATATTGAAATTTGGCATTTATAAACCGCATTACGTTTTTTATTCAAGCTGCAATGTTATTACAACGTCATATTTTGGTATCATTTTAAGAATGTTTAACGGGCCGTCAGTGTTGGTGAACAATCGTTTACTGTAGCACATCTCAGCATATCAAAATACTCATCGTAAGTGAAAATTGAAGGCATGATAGGTTTCAAGTCATGAAACTTTGAACAACAATAGTACAGTGAACGATTGCTCACTAATACTGACGGCTTTTAACAAAACAATAGCACCAGGATATGTTTTTGTTTCTAAGCTATCTCTGATTCTCGAATGAAAAACCTACATACAAATTTGTTCATTGTTTCCAAGTACTTACCTACCAAAAAAATGAAATCATGACCGATTGAACATAAAAGGCACCTTTACAGTAGTGAAAAAATATACAGAGTGTCCCATTAGAAATTCTAATAATGATACCACTTGATCCCAAAATGTGACGTTGTAACAACGTTGTAGCTTGCTTAAAATGCCAAATTTCAATATCGTACTCCAAATAGTTTTCGAGATATATACTGACCAACCTTGTGGTCAACCTCGTATGCTGATTCAATCGGATAGTTACGTTTTTAAATTGTGGCGGTTGCTAGTTTGACTATTATGGTGGTTATACTCTATCACGTTCACGCCGAGGCCGATTTTCATTGGTTTTGCTGTGAGGCGGCGCTCAAATTAATGACGCGCTTTCTAAATGTTTCAACAAATTAGACGAAAAATAATAAACGATGATGTTATAAGCGGAGCAATGTTGAATAATTCAATACGTTATAATTATGTTGATGTTATTAAATATTTATGATACGTTATCAATTATAATTGTGATTTAAAATAAATATATTCAATGGGAAAACATAATTTTTTCTTATTACAATTTTCTTTCATTGTCTGATAAAACAATCGAATACGCTCCATCGGAGGTGCGCGGTGCCCGATGAAACAATCTAGTGGCAGCCATCGGTGGGCCATCGGTGACCCGCACCACCCGATAAGACAGTCTAGCTGGCGTGAACATATTATTAGTTGTGATGAATGATATGAATTATTATTAATGCAACTCATGAACCTCCTAATTGCATTTTACATTATTGTTCATTTTCGAAGAATATCTTGATATTTCGGTTTCTAATAAGACGCTATGTTGAATCCCCTTTCTCTTAACTGAGTATAATAACCTCTTTCGTTTCTCTTCAGACAAGCCTTTTTCGATTATTTATTTTTTTGTTCCGCTTTCAATTTGTGATTTCTATTAGCTGATAGTGACAGATGAGGTGCCACCACATCCTAGTTGATTATTTTTCTGTACAGGGTGCATATTTATAATGCAGTTCAGAGTGTTATAAACAGATGTGATCTATGTATCGCTCATAATGGACATCAGTTTGAATATTTACTTCGATTTGTATTACTTTTTTTGTAGTTGTGATCCATTTCGAATTCATTCATCTGTTATTCTCGCTTTTGAAGATTCGAAATCGAGAGCGACCCGACATATTATACATGGTTGAAAAGAAAAAAATCATTTCCAGCTAAAATATAGCCAACTAAGATTTTCATTTGAAAAATGAAACTTTAGGTAACTCGAAATTGAACAATTTCTAGAATCTTCTCTACGCCAATGGATCGAACGAAAAAAAGTACCTGAAAAAAGTAAAACCAATGTTCTCCTATCTTCAACTCGAAAGCAAAAGACGATAGCCAATTTTTCTCGAGTTATCTCGAAAAAAGTGATCGGGGATGCGACCTCCATTTTTTCGAATCTCCTAGTTGCCCTATATAAACATCGAAATTTGCCCACCCTTTACGTTCATTCACAATTAATCTGAATCAATTCTTATCAAAGTCAACTCTCTGCGATCAAAAAACATGAAATTCATTTCACTCTTCCAATCTCCTTTGATCATTCGAGTATAAAAGAGTTCCAACGCTTATGGCGCTAATTGTATGTTATACTTCAGTTGATTATCCCGCCAGATGTCGCATGAAGGTGCTAAAATTTCGAAGCTACGTTCAGGTTTGTAGCCATCAATAAATAACCTGGAAAATGTGTCAATTTCTTTCTTTAATCAATGATATTGATATGCCAGAAAGGTGATGTACAAATAATGTAAATAAATATATTTCGCAACATTTTTGATGAATATGTAGTGATTAAGTTTGAAAAAGTCTAATCAGATCAAGTGAGGAAGACATGAGTTGGTTACGTTGATTAAAGTCGCTGGTTGAGCATATGATGCAGATTAGGTACTGTTGGAGTTTTACAAGGAAGTGACTTGAAGACATCCATAGGAGAAAATCTACGAAGATAAATGAAATTTAAAATATCGCGAAATGTAAATAGACGTTTCAAATTAAATGTTTCTTCGTTTTACGATAAATCAATTGGATGCTTTTCAATTCATTCACCTATGGAAATCTCAATAACACGTATTGATTTGAAAGAATAAGTATCAAGTGTTCATTAGGATATCACATATACTTGAAATCAGTTTTACTTTTAGCGATGCCAAAATTATTGTAGACCTGTATATTTGTATGCTCTTGACTGAAATTTCCCGAGGCTGACTATATCAATAAACAAATGAAACCATCAATGTCAGAGAATGGAATGATCATCATTCTTGGAGTTTTTTATTTTGTAAACACAATGAGAGAGTTTTAAGCATTATGTGCTGGAGGAGACACCAACTGCTGAAAGTTAGGCATGACGATTTGAACTTCACGCAAAATCGCATGCATCCGCTAACGTTCGTATAAAACCTAGCATTTTTTCAGCATAATCTCCAACATGAGAATTCATGTCGGACGTATTTCATCTTCATAAATAGGATACACTTCTCGAGAAATGATATAAGCCCATGCATGCTAGCTCCCTCCCTCCAGAGAGAAAAGAAAATGCGGAAAAAACAGGAATGTTCACTTTTTCGTATCTTTTCAGATTAATCGGCTCACAAACTTGAAACAACGTCGTATTCGAGAGACTCCGTAACAAACGGCATTCATTCAAGTTGATTCGTAAGTCTACCATTAAAGTCGTCCTCAACATTTTTGCGAGATACTTGATCTGTAAAAAAACAGCACGATTCTTCATTTCTCGGGAACTTGTGAACAGAGAAATCTTACAATATAATACGAATGCAATAAAGATTTTAATTGACTTCGTGAATTTGTATCAGATAATTTGGAACGTCGTGCAAATTAAAAAGTCATCAAAAGTATTTCCAATTCATATTGTCTGATATTTTGTCAAGAGGAAACAACTGATACTGTATCATTTTGTGTAATGATAAATGTATGATTGAAATATTGCCGAGAGATAATTAGTTTGTTTCAACAGCAGCTTCGAACGGTTTCAAATGTTACGGAGCATGCGCATAATGATTCTAGTAGATTAATCTCGATAAACCCAAAAATGGAAAAATATATTGAATAAAATCTAATGAATATTCGAAATCTCATCTTCATCTAAAGAAATCGATCCGTTATATAGAGATTCGCTGTGCATAAGAACTCACCTAACTAATAACATAATCAGAGTGGGTTCGAAATCAATTAATCTTCCACAAACTGTTATGATGACGAACTCATTCAGTGAGATCAATCCTAATCTTGAATCCAAAACATTTGCTAATACAAACTTTGAAACCACCATTCTCAACTTAGTTACATTATGTAAGATTGTCCCACGATTCATGAATCAACAAATATCTAGTCACAAAACTTCCATCAAAACTTTGGATTCTCGTTTCTGAACTATACCTAATTCCATTAGGTATTCATGATTTCCTCTTAGTAGTCGTCAATTTGACCTGCTATATTTTTTTTGTTCAAATATAATTCTTAGACGGCGAATAAAGATAAAAATATAGTTTTTCTCGCAATAGGTCGTCATATGATAGTTTCCAAATATATCCAGTAGTCACATATCTTTATGGGAAAAAACTCATACTTTCAAGGATTTCGTTGTTTTGGAATGGAAGAAATCATACAATAACGAAATATTTTCCTAATACAAGAATTTTCACATTCGATATATCATTGCTTGCTTCACATATAACCTATGTAATAGTTTTGGTTGAAAATCTGTTCTCTCAGACACGGAAAGATGTAATTTAATAATAAACCTATTTTAATATTAGGTGTCCTAATATTAAAATAGGTTATCGATTATGTACTACCCATATTCGATATCTAATATTTATACACCGTTCGGAAAGTATATTATATATTCAATAGCACAAATATCATGAATAATTAGAATAACAGTATTATATTATCCTTATTGTATTCGCTGGACAGCTGTTACACAACGCATAATGACTCCCTCTGAACCAATAAATCTAATCTGGCAAAGTATAATCGCGGAATTATTGAAACAAAACCAATATTGATCATTGTTTTCAGTTATATACATATACATAAACACTAATCGACAAAACAACACTGATATTCGATACTACACAGGGGTCGTTAATCAAATTGTATTATTTGTGGATTCTCTAATTAAAGCGGATTATCCTCCTGATTCCAATTTGTGAGAGATTCTCGTAATAGGGAATGTTTTGTCATCGTACTCCACTTTTTGTGTGTATTTTTTAATACACTTTTTCTCGCTTTGATTCTATGATTTATTTTTCCCGCTTCACACGGAGAATCAGAAGACTAGCACAATGAACTAAATAAACATCAGCACTCTCGTGTAATGAACTCACTTTATCTCTTTCACGCTAATGAAAAATTATAAAAATTCTCATTTAGTAAACTGAACAGTAAATTCATGCATACGTTATCGAAAAGAATATACTGTGGGTTTAGCCAAAAAATGACAAGGAAAACATAGAACGTAATCAAACCATAATATCACAGTTTGAATATATTCTAAAAACAGTTGGACCACTTAGCACTTTTTTGTGTTTCAGAGTTCGGGCATCATCTTTAAAAAATCATCAAAAGATTCGTAGTATTTGTGGCCGATACATTATATTTAATGAATGATTTAATTCATTATTTTTAAGTATCATGTATATCATGGATATTTCTTAATGATTGCCTGAAATAAATACTTCTGATGACTGCTGGTATCATAATGAAGCAGCAGTGTTGATATTTTCCTTCATGATGACATAGACCACTTCAAGTTTTCTTAATATTCATCGAGTTATTGAAGATAGTTTTCATCTCAAAAGCATTCATAGGCATTATCTATTTGGGTTCGATGTTCGATGTTCAATCATGGCCTAATTTTGATTGTTATTCAGTTGATTTTGTATTATATTCATCTTCATTTTTATGTCATGATGATTATTTTGCTGGTGGTAGGGACCCCAGTTCTGTTTGGTAAATTTAAAAAAAATGTGTTATATGTGCTGATATATCACCAATTTTCGTTAAGAAAACATACTATCGAAGTCAAACTGGGGTCTCTGCACCACCGGGGAAATCAACTTCACACCATAGCAAAAACAACAACGAGTCGACGATTCAGAGTGCTGTTTGGATCTGTTCCAGCGAGATAAAAATGATTTCTTGCCTCGGTATATGACAATGGATAGTAGCAAGGTTCTGACAATAGCTTTTCGGAAAGGCTAACTTGAGAAAGATAACACTTCGGATGTCATTTTTGAAACAGTTCACTATTGAAATGGAGATGAAACAACAACTCCATGAACCACCATACTGTTCAGATGTGTCTCTCGTTGACTATTGAATTATTGTAGACAACACAAGTCTTCGATAAATCTGAACGCCTTTCTCTGGAGATTGATAGATGTGTCAGGAAAGTTGACATGCAATAAAAGCATATTTGTGACAAAACAATAATATGACCACGATTAGGTTAGCTTAGATAAGGTGAGCTAAATTTTAACGCTCACTTTACAATAGCATATAATCCGAAAGTCATAAACCATCAGAAACTATCACATATTCTCAGTGAGAATAACCATGAAATAATAAATAAGTCGAAAGCTCTGGCAATATATTTATTTCAATTTTCATCTGCTTCCTTCGTGTAGAGTTCAGAAGATGTTATTGCCCATTGCATGAATTTAGTATCACCTGCATCAAGAAACTATCATTAATATAATGCTTGCAATTTGGATGAACTCGTAAAGTGAATTCTGGTAAACGTGATAGAAGTATCACAGGTGCACTGAATTTCCAGAAAGTGGCAGCTCTGCATTATTTGTGAATCGTAAGTATAATGGAGATAGGAATTGTGAGGAACACAAAGGACAAAATGATGTGATAGACGATATTTCATAAATAACTGCTCCCCAACATCATTTGTTAGATAAATGAAGAGTTTCTTATACAGGGGGTTTCATCAAGAAATTTTCGAATAAAATTTTAACTTTGAACGCACTGTATCTTTTTAACCATCACATTTGTATAAGCGATGTTGCGCTCAATCGTCATATTTTGGTCCTCTCTACTCTTATTTTCATTTCTTGCCATATTAATGAAACACCCTGTATAGAATCAATTTCCAAATAATGCTATGAGAGAAAAGTGCCCAACTGCCCACAATAAAGCGGTGACAATAGAAAAATATTCATTTGGGGATATCAGAACTGCTTTCCTGGTGTTCTTTTTATGAATTTTTGCATTCAATCGGCATATCGAATCCAATATCAAAGAGCACCAAAACAATCATTAGGCGAATGTATTTCTTTATTACATTCTTATTAATTCTCTGTTGAAATTCTTTTTCCAATAAGGGACCGGCCTAATTTTGTAAATACTTTGATGTTTCATTTTTGTATAAAGGGTTTTGATTCAACAGGCTATATCACAAAAATACTATCAACTTGTAAATTTAGGAAATAAAGACGGAATATTGAATGAGAATTTGGATTCAACTGCACTTTCTTATTAATCAGTGAAGCGATATCGAAGAATATGGTGAAAGAAAGAAAAATAATGAGAATTCATTGAAAGTACAAACAGGGTGTTTCAATTTATAATAGGAAAACTTCATCGAGTGAGATTTATAGTTGAAATAAACAAACTTCCATTCGGGACAGCTTCCTTATCTAGAACAAAGTTTGGACTAGCTTCTTCAATGTGATACGTGAAATCCATTAGAATTTGTACATTGTGATTGATCAAATTTCATCATTGTAAGATTTTCAAGACACTATATTCCTCGGTGGATACTTCATTTTGAAAAGTAACTATTCAATCATATTCATGTTTTCGTCTATCTTCAAAATGTGAAGTAAACGATGAAATTGATAATTTTCCTGTTTTGATTGGCCAAGGTGTCCGGATGATAGAACAGATTATTGTATCTCCAAGACTATTCGTCATGAAAACTCACGAAAAAAAATAGTACAGCCACCAGGAAGATTCATCTTCATCCATAATTTTTGGAGGGATTTTTTACTGAAATTATTGAAATCTCGTTAGGAAGAACATCAATAGGTCTATCAAACCAATCTTATTTATTATGTGTTCCGAATGACATTTTTTGTTGTATAATGATAACATCGAATTGCAAAATTTTCTGGAAAATGATATATACTATGTGTTCACGAAAAGATAGAAAAAAGATACCTAAGGGATCTTGTGGAAATTGTATCTTGGTATCTTATTCCTGGTCTGAAATATCGATGGAAGAAAATTGGTTACAGTAGAATTCATTGTTTCATACTTCTTCCAGAAATCCATGAAATAATTTAAATATTTCATATCCCAATGTTTCACTGATATATCCAGAATCAGAAAATCATTTAGATACGTAAAAAGCAATACAAGTCCACATAATGTAGAACATGAAATAGAAGCCATGAAGAAATGTAGAAGCTTGAAATATATAAATGAAGCTCATAATTCATATATTTTTTATTTCTCCTCATAACATTTTCAGAAATAATTGGATCTTGCCAAGTTGATTGATTTTCAGAAACCCCCTTTGTTTTCGTAGTTTTTTCTACCTCTTTCAACTAATTGCCGTTATAGCTGAACCATGGAACATATTCGAGATAAAATCAAACAGCTTCATCGATTTTCGCTCGAGGTTCATTATCACATATTGCACTCCGTGCTCTCTTGCAACGCTAGAACGCTAACAGAATCATGTTCAAAACTTGACGATAACTTTGATGTCAATCGACAAAGATTATTCTGGCTGCCTCGAATAATTCCGGCTTTGAAACTTAAGGCACGAACGTTTAATATTGTTCTGGTTGAAGGATGACGTCCCGATATACGAACAAATGCATTTCCATGGCGCAGATGAAATTGAACGGTTCAGACTGCTCATCATCGTATTTTAATCAACTCTTTGAGTATTTTCAATCAATCATGGACAATCACAACTGAATAACAACAACATTTTTCCATTCTTGACTCGAAGATGTGTAAATTCTACTAATATCCTTATTCACCCTCAACCATGACCTTGAATTGACGGTGACTATGACCATGACCTCGGTATGCTTTCAACATGAAAGTTTCACGACCAGTAGTCGACCATGATACGACCTTGTCATAACATTGATGGGACTTCACCTTGAATAAGCTCGAGATGACCTTACCCAGTACGTAAGAGGACTTTGACTACACTCAACCGTGACACGACATTGACATGACCTTTCATAACCTTGACAAGACATTCACATAACCTAGAAATCCGCTTTGAAATGAGAAGTTGGAATATTTTTATGATATGAGAAAATGTGATGTAACAGTCAAAAAATACTTTTTCGGAAAATGCATATTTCCAAGAAAAACAATTCTCAATTAATTTGGATCTTAGGATATGTATACTGAAGAGTCATTGTCTATTAATGGCATATATATAGAGGTATTCTTCGAAATTTACAAGAAGCAGTGTGAGAAGACCTACACTACGTTACTTTAGATAATTTGATTGTCGATAAAATCAATTCATCGATCTATTTATTTTCAACAAGTTTTTTTTATATAAAAACCTATCTTTTATCATATCAACATTATTCCTAGTTTTTTATTGGTATAGCTTGGTAATATTTTCGGTACCCCAAGTTCAATTTCTTCAAACAGTGATAATTCAAACTCGACAAATCCCCATAAAAAAGGGGTGTTATGACTATTTATGAAGGAAAATAGGTAACGGCATCGTTTTATACTGACACTCACCGAGGTTCATAGTCAAAATGGATTTATATACCATTTATATGACGGTTCGAGTGGGAGTCAGTTGGCTGAATTTAACGTTTGTCCAATTTTGTGGCCATTCGCACCTAGCAAGTTTTATAGAAACTTAAAATGTGTTGTGGTCTCTTATCGTCAATTTTGGGGTAGATTCTATTATTTCATCACATCATTTCTCACAGGAACTTGTCGTAGAATAGACATCAAAAACATATTTTTATAAAAGGATTTTCTCATGCATGAGCATGAGTAAAGAATCAGATATGCTAAATCATTGTACATGGTGAATCATAGTTAGATTTTGGCATTTGTGGAAATAAAGTTTTGATAGTTCATCTTCCAAACTAGTAGATGTGGTACAAGTGGCATGAATAAAACAATCTATATATTCTGAATATGTATGGATATTTTCCTATCAAACCATACCATGTCCTCCTCCACCCAGGTCTAATGTTTTCTGAGTTTTTTGAATATTTGATTAGTGTAGTATAAATAATCAAGTCTTCGTGATAACATCATTTTCATGATGAGCACGTCCATCATTGAAATATTAGATACAAATACTAACATCTTATCGGGACGGCTAATATTAATCGTGGATCATTTTCCGAAGTTTCAAATGAATCCATCACTTACTCGTTTGCTATCGTCTAGGGCACGAAAATATCTCGATAGGAGCAAATAGAAATCCCATGATCAAGAGCCAGTTTGCAAACCTGAAAATCTACGATTGGCTATTCTTGGTTTCTTTGAGATCTTTCAAGTTTACTAATGGAATATCAGGAATCTATTCTTTAGGATTATTTCAAAAACATAGTCCAGTTGTGATCGACTGGGCGAGCGAAAAGGCTAGGCGAAATCTTCATTTTTCTTGATCATAAATATAAAACCTCCTCTTCAGAAGACTTTCTGTTCAATTTCGAGATATAGGAATCAGTCAGCTTATGAAGTCTCCAAGTTTATGTTACTGATTTTAGCAGCAAGCTATAGGTGAATTGCTGATTTGTTTTCGTATGAATATCGGCAATATCAAATGATGATGTCACAAAAAATTATCAGTTCAAATTCCCAAGCCAAATAGCCAAGCGAGATCGATTTGCGACAATATCTATACCGCATATGAATATGAATTTGATTTTCGACAGTGATCGATATTGTTTTTCTGAAAATCATTAGGTTTCATGAATCGAAAAGATGAATAATCTCCATAGTAGATTACAACAGGTGAATCAAGGTCACATATAATGTAAGAGAAATTGTTCATAAAAATCATTCAGTAAAAATAACACACATCCTGTTCATTGAACAGTAATATACAGTGCGTCCATAAAGTAACGCATAAATTCATTATTGGCTAAATGAACGATAAAATTAGGGATTCCCAAAACAGGTCGATTTTTAATTTCAATTTACTATAGTTTCAAATCATAATCTAATATACAGGGTGTAATGACGTCATCACCATTTTTTTTCAAATGGAACCCCCCCTTTTTTTCAATTCACAAATTGCCTTTGCTGAGCTGATTCCAAAAATGTATAATATGTTGCTTCAAATTGGTACAGGGTGGGCAAAAATGCAAAAAAAAGTATGAAAATTGTTTATTATGGAAAGTAATAAGTTACTGAATGTAATAAACAAATTGAATGGAATTAGTAGTTATGCAATTAATGTGATACACTTCCATGAACAAACAAACGAACGAAAATTTACAATAAATGTTCAAATTGTTCTCCATTGACCGTTAGACAATGACTAAACCGGGCATTACTTTCGTCTCTAACATTCTGTAGCATAGCGGGTGTTATGCTCTATGTATTTCTTGTGGAAAAGTTGTGTTTAAAAAATCGCGCACAGTTCCTGCGAAATGTGGCGGTGCGCCATCCTGTTGAAACCAGATTCTGCGGTCTACATTAGTGGGTATTTGAATATCAGGAAAAAGCTGGATCAGATCAGGAATTAATGTATGTTGTAGGAAATCCAGATATAATGCTCCTGTTAAGTTTTTATCGAAAAAATATGAACCAATAATTGTCATGACTTTGTAAGTAAATTTTTGCATTTTTGGTCCCCCCCTGTACCAATTTGAAGCAACATATTATAGATTTTTGGAATTAGCTTAGCAAAGGCAATTTGGAACTTGAAAAAGAAGGGGGGGTTCCATTTGAAAAAAATGGTGATGACGTCATTACACGAAAGTGGTTCACCCTGTATATTAGATTATGATTTGAAACAATAGTAAATTGAAATCAAAAATCGACCTGTTTTGAGAATTCCTAATTTTATTGTTCATTTAGCCAATAATGAATTTATGCGTTACTTTATGGACGCACTGTATTTCTCATGGACTTCTTTTCATTGATAAAACTACGACACGCAACATGTTTGATCCTTCTGAAGGGAATATCTGAATAATGAAACAATGAAATTTCCTGAGAATTATATCACAATTCTCCAACATTTCAAATTTACATATCGTTGAATCTTCAACGCTGAAGCAAAGACTTATAATTGGAGTCAAGTTGGCTATGAAGCGAAAAGTTATTGTGGTCTGAAGTTCGCAAAACCTACTCAAATCGATAAACAACTTTTAAGCTCAGGTCTAATGCTTTATTCATGTTCTGGACTTCGACACCTCTGAAACCAAAACTTTCGCCACCTCAAAGTTACTTCTGGCTCTTTCCCGAAAATTCACTCTAAATGCTAAGCTGTGTGTTATTGAATTGCAAACAAGATTAGCATTTTTCTGAAAGTCACTGAAAAGTATAGTTTTTCTTGTTCATTACATGAATGGACAACTTCACAAATATATAGTGTGTCCCAGCAATCGACATCAAGCTGGAATCGGGCAATGGACCAAGTAATAACAGTTATTAGGAAAATAAATCCGTCTTGCATATTTTAAGAAATACGTACATTTTTCAAGAATTCCAGAAAACTTGCACCCTGTGTCAGTTAATCACTTATGAAGCCAATTGATATTTCGCTCAACTTTGATTGACTGTACTTAAAAGTTAGGGCTTTCAATGAGGATTTCAAAATGGTATGATACTTGCTAGAATATTTCCCAGTTTGTAGACAATATTTTCTTGTGCATAAAGGAATAACATGTTAGTTCTCTGTCAGAATGAATAACCTACTATCCAAATCACTATCCAATATTTATTTTATTGAAGACGAATTCATAACTTTAGTGATCATAACTAACAAACTGTACGAGATTGGTATAGGGAAAGTATACTCGAGTAAATTGAAGAATGTTATAGCTTTTCAAATAACTAGAAATATACAAGGTGTTACATTTAAAAAAACGGTGTTTCGGTCATTTTCATGAGTCCCTGGAAGGCACTCACTTCTGAGCCTTCCTGTATGCTGAAACTGAGATCCAATTCATCGACAGAATACTTGATGGTCTTATGCAGCTATAACCCAAATGGCAATATTTTGTAAGTTTGCATCGGGAAAAAATTTATATTTTTCAACGGTCAGGTTTGCACAAAAATTGGACAAAATAATTTTTATCTCTTAGATCGTCACAGATAGGAATGAACTATTATGTGGGAAAGTTGTGAAGAATCTTATGAAGATTCTGAAAATGGAATAATATACGAGGTGTTTCATTTGAAATAACAAAAAAGCTACTACTTTCTGATACAAGTGGCAACACTGTATTGATGAAAATATTTTAGACAGATACAGCAAGTTTGATTATCCACGCCCACAAACTGTCGAAATGATCTGTCTTTCTGTTCTCCAGATACTTCTAATGTTCCATCCACTGTGAAACACCCTGTATACAAATCAACTTGGAAATCCATAGTTGATAATTTTATTTTCTTTGCTTATTGTTGATGGTACTATTCTTGATAAAACTTTCTCCTTCTTCGATTCATGATCAAAAGACTGTGAAATAAACAGTGGATATAAAAATGAAGAAATGAATATTTGAACAAAGAATGAATGCATGAATGAATGAATGAATGTAGATATGAATGAATCAATTGATGAATATACATATAAAATAACTACCCCCATTTGATTAATGTGAAAAGTGTAAGAGAACTGCTATTGATTCCAGGTACGTCATAACGACTCTTTGCGGAGACGCTTGCAGCACCCCCGATTGGGTGATTGGCATGCTCTTCTGGGTCGGCTACTTCAACTCCGCCCTCAACCCGCTCATCTACGCCTACTTCAACAGGGACTTCCGGGAGGCGTTCAAGGACACCCTGATTTGCGCGATGCCGTGCTGTTTCACGTGTTGGAAGACTCCTGCAAGGTTCCTCTAGCCTCAGGATTTGTCTCCGGGATACTATCGGGACGAGAGGCTGTGATCCTACTAACGTGTCGGTTAATTTTAGCTATCTGTTCAGTGTGAGTATAGTTTTTGATTCAATTCTATCAAATTCTGAATATTCGATGATTTTCCATTCGTGAGTCGCGTTTCTATGCCCGAATCGATGAAAAATTTCCAATAAATAATGTTAAAAGACAACTGGAGATCATTCTCATATTTTAATTCTAGCATTATACATGATCGAATCACAATTGAATATTTCTGGATATTTTTGGGAGAATTCAAGACTCAAACAAACTCTTACTGATGAAGATGTCCTCTGGAAATGGTATCACTTTCTGGCTAGGTGAGCCAGATATTATCATTTCATATCAACACTAGCATCATTGAAATAATTGAGAAATCATCAAAAGAAAATAGAACAAAATGGTTCGATTGAAGATTTCACTCACCCCAGAGTCGAAGAAGTAATCTCCAAAAAATGTGTATATGATATTTCAAATAGTCAAATAGATTATTCCATTAGAATGGCTATACAGGGTGATTCACCTTATTGGTTCATTAGAGGTTTATGGAGAAGCGAGAGATATCAACTTGAAATTTTGGTGGATGCTACTACTCAATGTGTTCAATCTTCCTGAAATATTTTCAATACTCTGTTACTTCCGGTTAAACCGGAAGTGATATCGACTGTTTTTCCAAATGGAACACCCTGTACATTTCTAGGTTTTCGAATTCTACGCGAAATTCCGGACATATTGCATTTGGAATTTTCTTCCTATCGTTATTTGTTTTCAAGATATTTCATTTTTTCGAAAAAATTTGATAGATGTAGTGACTGACTAAAATGTCCATATTATTTTCAACTCTCAAGATTGAAGGTTCAATCTCCATATATACATCAATGAAAGAGTGTTCTATCAGATATCCTCTCAAAGTGTTCCAAAATATTCAACAGGGTATTTGATATTTCAGTTTACTTTTTGGAAATTTCAAATCGCAATAACTTCCTTATTTCGAATAGTGTGCTTTGGAAGATTTTAAATTCCATATTTGACGAATAATATAAACATTAATTGATTGCGAACGTAATAAGAAACATATATGGTGCACCATCATAGGGTGTTGGAAACATTACACAAAAATTGATGGCTGATGAATTAGGCAAGGTAGACCATGGTAATGGCCTTCGAGGTCACATGACCTGACACCTCTCGATTTCTATCTTTGGGGTTTCTGAAAAAATAGAGTTCTCAAATAGGCTGATTGCTCTAGGAATTCCCTAGAGCCAAAAAATTGCGCCTGGCTTTCGCAAAATTGTCATAAGAAATTGAAAGGTCGACTACTGAAGGTGTCCGTAGAAGAATTATGTGTCGTGAACAACATAGATGACATTTTGAACAATTACTGGTTTTGTTTCATCCGTATATCAGAATATGACTTTAAATGCCATATCATCTGTTTCGTGATAGGTTTCACTTCTCAATGATTCAATGTTCATATTATTCGTCAAATATGAAATTTAGAATCATCCAAATAGCTGGAGAGCTAGTGAACCCTGGGAGTAACGGTCTCCCTGTAAGGTTAAAAATTTGTATACTCACGATTTATGGCATTCTAAGAGCAATAGCCATGACCTGGCAGGCGTCCGCCCTGCACGTCATCAGCCCCTTAAATTTTTGGACTGTTAAGTAAATTGAGTTTCGAAACTTGTTTCTGTAAATTTGAAAATTCAATAGGATAAAGTTCATTTATTGTACATTTCGAAAAAAATTCAATCAAAAAACGCACAGTTGATGAAGTAAAATGAACTCTATCCGGTGTATTTAAAATTTTTATATATTTTCAAGTAAACGTCTCAGAGTAAATATGTACAATACCAGGCAGTTTTGAACAGCATAAGACCTTGACAGGCGAGGGGACAGCTGATAGCGGATAGAAGATAATCGATTCGTCTACATCGTTGATTCATGGTATAGAGTTGAAAAATTGTCAAGATTCATTCTATCATAGGAAAATATAATCTTGAAAATTTAAGTGACACTACTGAAACTCTCAAGATTGATAAAGAATTGCAAAAATAAAAACCTTCGGGGCTTGTTTTTCCATTTACTTCCACACATATTCATTGTATTCGTATCCTGAAAGTATTTATGCTCGCGTCCTATTCGTATCACTTTCTGTGAATAATCTTTTTCTTTTTGCAGTTGTGAGTTTCATTTGCCAGATTCCATCCTAAGTGATGAACGACACTGAGCGAAGTAGATTCGAGGTGATTTTCATCCGTTCCTTGGGGAACTGCCAGAGGGATTGATTATCCAATCCAGACGATCCATTTGGGCATTAATAAAAGAAAAAGAAGTAGTAGGATAGTACAGGAAATGATATGAACTAGATGTGTTACTTGTGAGTATTCACTCAGTATATGATGCAATAAATACAAAATTGCACACATTTTGTAAATATGGGATTATCAGAATTTTCGTTCGCGAAGCGCGAGTGATTTTTCAACCTGAAAAACTTGACTCCTTCATTTGTTTGCAACGAACCTATCGGGAAATACCCGATAATTTTGAAGCTCTTGTGGTATTATGAGTGATAATTCTTTGATGACATAACATTTTATTTCCTTTCTTGGACGAAGTCTGGACAGTTTATGCTAATCAACTGAAATTGTGCTAGTCTTATTGCGAGAATGCAGTCCTCCAGTAAAGTCGTTAGAGGTCATCTTTTCAATCATGAAATCATTCTATCTTCAGAAGCTCTATCAAAGGTAATCGGATAATTCAAGTACAATCATTCATGGCAAAGTAATCAAGAATAGAAGATTTTAATATTCTATTTTTCAAAAATTTTCGAATCGATATTTCGCATCGTACCTGCGTATTAGAATAAAGAGGACAATCTGAATTCTGAATAATTTTTAGTATGCATCTGGTATCTGTCAAAATCAATCAAAAAATAATGAAGAAAAATTGTCACTTATTCTTCTGTAGGAACATAGATTTCGGCATCGAAAATATAAGCAGAAGTTCAACTGCAAATCATATATGAATTGTGAGAGCTCTAGAGAAATTATATTCTTGTATGGTATGTGAAATTTCCGACTCGACAGGAAACTTGTATTTATGTGTTGAACGCAAAATTCCTATGGTGATAAGCTCGAAGTATACAGTATGAACAGGAGTGAATAGGGTAATAAATGATTGATTCCAGGGTCATAATGCATAAGAAATGCATTATTTCAATACCCACTCATTTAGTCAACAACAAGCATGCGAGAGGTTGCATTTCAAGTTGATGCAACGAAATAATGAACTGATTATGACATAGCATGATATATCCCCATCATTACAAGCAATATGAGCATAAAATAATTGGAAGGTGAAATTGACTGAAGTAGCAAACACAAGGAGAATGTTGCATCCGTGCATGAATAAATACATAAAATGAGAAGCGCCAGATACAAGGTCTGATTAAAGAGAAGAAGGGTCTTTGAGTACCTACCTGAAGACGTAGACTAAATGATATTCAAAACGAAGTATAAAACGTGTGATGAAGTAAAATTATCTAACGAAGTCAAAGAAAATAATGACAGTAGACATGGTTTGATTGATCAAGGAAAATACAAAGAATCGTAGGATATGAAATTAACGTAAATATTCGTTATTACTTGTTTCTACATACTCATGACAGCTGCTCGTCAATCGACAAATTGATATCCTTCGAGTCATTTCCAATAGCATACAAGCTAGTAACGCCTTACTTTAGAGATACCTTATACCGAAATGAATGGTGGTGAAGTGATTGAGTTGTTGGCCATGGAAACTATTTTCATTCCAAGAATCAAAAATGAATTAATCAATTATGTGAATGAACAATACTCGTATTGTTCGGTTTCATAACAATTCAATCTTGGAATAGTGAAATCGTGAAACCTCCACGAAAAAATATATCAGGAAGAAAGAACTGTTCACTAAACAACACCAATAAATTCTACCCACTTCTTGAATGAAGGCCATAACAAAGAAAGGAAAACTTATTCACCTAAGTGTTTGATGACAAGTAGTCCATGAAGAACTTGGAGATCAGGTATACAGAACCTTATTATAAAAACAGTTGTTAGGATAAGTCGACTCTCTCAAATTTGACATTGATTTCTGTTGATGCTGCTTGAAGTTCATGTCGAAGTTAAAGAGGAATAACTTAGTTCTGTTAATTCAATGAATGATAGCAAAATATAATCATGAGTGATTTCATTGTCCAATTTCGAACTTTCCACTGCTCTCATATTTTGTAGCGATATCCGATGACATTCGATGATTCTAGAGGTTAATTTTTCTTGCATGAATCTCATTCAATTTTCTATATGGAAATATTTGACGTCAGATCCACTGATATCGCTGGCTATTTCATATAACCCCCACTTTCAATCCAATTTCTGATCCACAATTAGGAAATGATATTCTTGCTTATCATCGGTGCTCTCAATGATGTCCACTATAACATATAGCCTTTCGTTAATCTGAATCAATCGAGTCGACTCAATTCGTCTTCGAGAATACTAAGCAGACGTCCAACTATTCAGGAGTTTGAATAACTAAGTCAACAACTACAAAATCCATTTCCTCAAAAAAATAAGTTTTCGAGTGCGTAAAGAAATAGAAAATGAACAACATCCAAAACCGTCATCTCTTAGACGGTTTAATATTGCAGTTTTCATCATCAGATTTCTAACAGAAGTTAAGCTCGTAACGTATAAGTTGGTGTTTTCTATCAGAAGTGCCTAATTTGAACCACCCTTTCATAAGAGTACCGCTGATTTTTTCATTATATTTTCTATAAAAATTGTGATACGTCTCGTATAAACGTGACGTTCCCGGAAGGCAGAGAGGGCAAAAAATATTAGACGTATACATCTGAACCTATCTAAGACGCCTCATCTGTATTTCATCTCATCCATATTACGGATATGGGTCTGTGGTATCTGCAATTTCGGTTTAATTGCTTTCAATACGGATGTGCCTTGCTTTGCTTCGTATAATTCTGTATACTCCAATAGAATATTCTAAATCGAGCGCATTAACAATCACAAGAGCATTCGTGGGTAAAGCAACAGGATTTCTGTATGTTATGATTATTACACTCCAGTTTTCCGATATGGTTTCCTTCAAATTCGAAATAGATGAAATAGTATTTGGGGATGGTATACCAACTAAAATATTCCTAGAAATAAGACATTATTAGTATCGTGTCGTATTGAATATTCAGTAGATTTATGTAAGGTTGATAGTTACGTCATCTTGTCAAAAAGTACGATATTTCCAGATTTTTGGCAATTATCATTGGATCAATTGACAGTGACGATAATCTTCATAGCGAGTCTTTCAAACTAAATTCTCATAATTATTTCAGGAGTCCCTGTATATTCATGCTACACTTTCATGCAGCAAAGCAAGATCCTTCCAGTCGGAAACAACTCCCGAAAAGCAACCCCACACTTTCGTAGTTCAAAATGCATACCCCTATGTTTGTTGATGTTCAACTCACAGTCTGATTTCTTATTCATCATAATATATCGTGGAAAAAGTGATTCAAAAGAATTGGATCGTGACAAATGGACCTAGTTCAAATGCCAAACCTTCTTTTGGAAAAAAATTTGATATGGGTACTTCTTATCAACGTATCGAAACAAACACAGATATGCAATTTGAACGTGATAGATTTTGCAAAGGTGCATGATGTGTTCAGTATTTTCTCGTGGAAAATATCAGTCCATTATCTTGAAGAAATAAAATATAATAATATGAGAATGATCAAAAACTTTCCAAAATGAATAGAAAGTGAATCTAATATTTGGATCCTGAAACAATGATTCAAATATGCAATACTCCTTAGTATTTCTTTCAACAGAGAAAATCCATGGATGATATTCATCAACCTTTGTGATAGTCATGCTACAAATATTAGACTAGAATTTAATGAGTTTTATTCTTGCAGGATTTTGATCCCCTTCAACCGTCCCCCGATCGTCACCCTTGAGATGGAAATGATTTGCTCAAATCAATTCAAAGAACTTTTATGTTGACTTAGCTCGAGCTTTACAACTGCAAGAGAAAAGTGATGATATTCAACAAAAGATGAAACCAAACATTTTCTGTAAAAGAGCTATAACATCTCGTCGCCATATAGTATATTGTAACCCAATTGTATTAGTCGTAACTTGCCATAACATAACACTATAAGCAATATTTCAAGACTTCTTTGCTTTTTCAAATAAAGCAAAGTACTGAGAAGAGACCAGAAGAAACAAGAATCCGTAGTTTTTTTATAATAATTCTATCAATAATCATAACAAATTTTCTGTCTTCACGACTCTACCATAATCAATCCAGATATTTTCTCAGAAGACTGAAAGACGAAATTATCCTCGAGATAATATATTCTCAAGATTGTTACAACTTCGATTACATCGATAATGAGTATTTCTTTGGAATAATGAAATATAAAGTATTACTCAATAGTATATACCAGATGATATGAGCTAATTATATCATGCTTGAGGGTGATATCCATGAATCATCTGCAATGTACGTGCAAATGTCTTCTGAGAATGTCTGATTTTTGGTTGAAAAAATGCACAAAATTTTTTTTATTCTGAGAGAATGATTGCTAGGGCTCTGGTA
This sequence comes from Plagiodera versicolora, assembly GCA_037013635.1. NCBI lineage: Eukaryota > Metazoa > Arthropoda > Insecta > Coleoptera > Chrysomelidae > Plagiodera > Plagiodera versicolora. The sequence continues at coordinate 9,625,205 of CM072983.1, read as the reverse complement.
GAACTACTCGAAAATTATTGAATAGAATAAAATCTTATCGATACTTGAAGTCTACAAATCAGTGATACTTCAGTTTGAAAAGATTGTATATACGTCATTATCTTCAATCAACATAACTTCATCATCATCTATTATTGGTGAAACCGCTCACATTTCAGGAACAATGATACATTTCTTGGAGAGCAATAAAATCCACAACAAGAAAAAAATTTCAACTACTCCATTCTGTGATATTATATCAATGTACTTAGTTTCTTTTGTAAATACGAATGGATAAGATTTCTGCGATGTGTGATAAATATACTAGGAATATGTAAATAACAGATGTTTTAGAGATGTTGATGTTTGATCGTATAAAAAATGTACTCACCAGAAATATTTCGATGTTTTATATTATATGCTTCTGTCTTCCATAATTTCAATTGGGCGTGAATATAATTTAGATTATCATCATGTATTACATGTTTTAGTTGGGATTAGCCCCATTATAGGCATTTGCAGAAAAGTTGAATAAGTTAAAGCATTAGCTCATTTCGAACCATGTGATTCAGAAGTATTTGACTTATTTTCAAGTATATCAGCCGATAGAGGATTTTAGACCCGTCGAAACCAATCAGTGATATGATTGAGTGAAAACGAAACTGTTTTTAAACATCCATCACGAACGCCATTCTCCATTCCGGGAATGCGAGAATAGTCTAGAACGGATCCATATGTGTATCCACGAACGGAGTTTTCAGTTTGTTATACTGTGAACGTATTCAGGTCCAGTGATTCAGTTGGGATATGACATTCCACCATTGATAGGATTTATTCACTTTCCGAGAGGGTTATGTTTGGTTGCTATGAGATTTTTAGCAGAAACATTCGATGTTTACGTAAATGACAATCTTTTAGGCCTATTTTGTACAGTGTAGACATGATATTATGTAGTAAATATTGTTTATGTTTAGGTGATAAATTACACATTATATAAACGAGAGTAATATATATTTATTGTTTGTTGATCTAGAAAATTTTGTTTGATTTCCCCTTGGACATGAGATAAATAATTGGTTTGAGTGATATAGGAACTCAAAAAAATTGTTTGATTGATATAGAAGTAGATTAGATTGAATTGAAGAATGGAAACTTTGTGCTTCTGGGGGACTCCACACTGCGACCTTATTGTGCACGCCATCTTGTCATGTTAAAGTTCCGAGTTTACGCCTATCTTTGTAATTATACTACATAGGCCGTTTGGTCCTCCATAATATACCGGGAAGGTTGCTGTTTTTATTCCACCAGAGTTGAAAACCTTAGCCTTGACAGACTTTCGCAGTATTACTAAATGTGTGCTGAGGTTTCCTCATCCTCAGACAGAACCTAGAAATAGTTGTGTCTGTGAGTATTGAATTATAAAGTGACTGTGAATATACTCAACTCTGAATTCCACCTCAAAGATGAAATTATAAAAAATACTCCGTTCAATGAATGATAGTCTAAAAATATTATAATATTACTTTCCAACCAACAGCCAAATATTGTAAGAAATGATGAATGAATGGGTATCTGATATTAATATTTGAAAAATAATTATTTATGTGGTGACATCTGACACGGTCATTTGGCTTCATTTCAATGAGTTTTATTGCCAAATCTACTCCAAAGAAACTTATTTTCATCTTCTGTGCCAAGAACTATTCACATTTCATCAATTCCTTATTCTACAAAATTCAAGATATAACTAACAAATAAATGAACGATTGTAAATATACTCTTTTGAAATGTCGTAAATATACCATACAACGGTATAGTCCATTTCGAGATGGTTCTGCAGTCAAAGTTATGTTTATTATTATTCATTCAATTTATTTCTCTTATTCGTATTTCATTCTTTCATTTTGTTTGTTGACATCATCCCATTTTTCAAAAACGATCTATCGAAAGTTATTTCTAGAAAACGTTATCAATTACGATAAGAAGATTCAAAAGAAGCGTCATCTACTGTTGTCTATTCGAAATCATACCAGTGATTATCATCCATAAATCGATAACTCTGGTTTATATCAACCCCTGTATTATGTGAGGCTTTTTGACCAGCAAGGCAGTGAGCTGTTTCATTTCATCAATAGGCGTGCTTTAGATAATGATGAAAGATGTCGCTGGTAGCAGCAGGTTAGAAATATCGTTACATGTGATATCAGGAAGAATAAAATTCAGAAATGTTAGCGTAAATAATCAATTGAAATGTTCTCGATAAGTAAGAATCGGTTAGAACGCATTGATATCTTATTTTATTCAGTGTGATTCATTAGGATCTCACAGATAACTTGTCCAGATATTATTCAATTCTACTACTGATCACTGATCTCAATAATTCATCAGGAAAATCTCCATTTCATAATTGAGATTCATTTTATTATCCTTTCCAATCAAATAAAAGTTTGAATTCGCTTCAAAGACTGAATAAATCATCATCTCTATTCATCAACACGAACATACCATACAGTGCTCCTCAAAAGTGAAATTTGGAAACTGAATATTAAAGGTTGTAAACTGCCCTACTAGGGATGATAGATGACGAAATCGTCAAAGATGACGTCACAAGGCCATTGTGACCAATAATTTTAAATGGAACCCTACGGCAAGCGACAACTCTTTCAAAAGGTATCGAAAAAACCTATTCAATGATACTAATTTTGTTCGTGTTTATGGCAGTTTTGGCAACTCGCTCTTGAAAAAACGCAAAGCTGTGATGAATTAAATCAGTTAATACTAAAATTCAATAGATAGTTGTCAAATTAGCTGACGTTTTTGTTAGTCTCCCTAATTCAACGTTTTTGTAATTGTACATTTAATAATTTGTGTATTGTTGATCGAACGTTCAACTGTTTCAGCAACTTTTGGTACTTTTCATATTTTTGTACATTTTAATAATTTGTTAAACTGTTGTGAGCCGAACGTTTAAGTGCTTCAAGAAGCGAAATGGTACGTACTTCAGGTGATAAAGTAGCAGCGATCCTAATTCTTGGTGAAACTGGACAAAATATTCATGCAGCAGAATGCATTTTTAATGAGAGGTTTCCCGATCGCCCCGTTTCGAGGACTTATATAAGGGACCTTCTTCGTAAGTTCGAAACAACGGGTAGTATTAATGATAATTCCTGACGAGAAAAAAATGTATATACTGGCAGAAGTAATAGTTAATCTTACTTCTTCGAAAACTCACGTTGCATCTACCTTTGAAGTCAGTCGTAGTACAGTACACAGGGTGTTGAAAAAAAAAACAAATTTCATCCATACAAATTAAAAATGGTTCATCAACTCTCAGACGACGACCCAGACCAAAAACTAGAATTTTGTGAAAATATGGAAACTAAAATCAACCAACAGCCAGACTATGTCAAAACAATTTGTTTTAGTGACGAAAGTACTTTCTATCTAAATGGGAATGTGAATGTGAGGTATTGGAGTGACGCAAATCCTCACCTGTTTCGTGAAACACATACCCAATTTCCCCAGAAGGTGAATGTTTGGGCATGTATCCTGGGACACCACATCGTTGGGCCTCTTTCTTTAAATACTAATTTAACTGGTGAGGTTTGTCTGGAGCTGTTGCAAAACGCAATAGAACCGTTAATCCTTGAAATTTTGAAGGATAATCCAGATGAATTCGGCAATTTGGAAATAACATTCCAACAGGATGGTGCTCCTCCACACTTTTACGGTGCAGTAAGACGGTATTTGGATGAGGAGTATCGAGGTAGATGGATTGGACGACGAGGTTCAACGGAATGGCCACCTCGATCACCGGATCTCACACCTTTGGATTTTTTTCTTTGGAGTTACCTTGAATCGAAGGTTTACGTTACTGAACCTGACAATATCGACGTTTCAAAACAACGTATTGTTGCAGAATGTGAGGCTGTTTCCGCAGACACATTTGCAAAAGTTTGAAGAGAAGAGTTTAAAAATAGGATGTTTTACTGTCAGGAAGTAAATATAGGTCACTTCGAGCAGTTTCTTCGAGTAGATACTGATTCTTAAATCTGTAATTAATATCATCCTGAATGGAATTAAAATTTTAATGTTTACTAATGAGCCATTAAAACTGCCATAAACACAAACAAAATTAGTATCATTGAATAGGTTTTTTTGATACCTTTCAGAAGAGGTGTCGCTTGACGTAGAGTTCCATTTAAAATAATTGGTCACAATGGCCTTGTGACGTCATCTTTGACGAATTCGTCATCTATCATCCCTAGTAGGGCAGTTTACAACCTTCAATATTCAGTTTCCAAATTTCACTTGTTTATGTATAAACGTTCCAAAGATAAGAGGGGGGAGAGGACTTTTGAGAAGCACTGTATATTTTGTTATACCTACTGGCATTAGAAGGAAGAGCAAAGTATCAGTTCGAGGAAACGATTTAGAGAAAGCAATTTCTAGTAAAATAATGACCTATCGATTTTCTCTTGGTTCGCATTCCGGGAAGACTTCGGAAAATGATGTTTTTGATGTAGGTCGTTTCGAGTCAACAGTGACCGATAACTGGAGGATGTAGCAGAAATGAACCAAAAAGAGTCATACAATACTAGTACTCATAAAACAAATATCATTCTACTATAAAGCTATTCTGAAGACCACATATTGTAACACTTGTTATTTTTCATCATTAACAGCAAATAAGTCATCGATTAAATACACTGAATAGCGTTCAACAATATTTTTTGACATCGGCATTGCTTCTTGATCATAATTTACTTCCTTTCAGTGACATCTTCATTACCATCGGCGGAGGCAATTTATAATCTTTATAAGGATAATTTGGTAATATAAAAAGTCTATAATGTTAATTTTTTTGTTGTTGATAATAAAAAAAGCAACAAGTATGTTGTTCCATTGTATTCCAAATGGAATGGCACGCAAGTTTCATTGGTAATATACAGGGGGTAACATTCAGAAAAAAGGGATAGGTTTTTTTTGTTACAAAAAGTTGAAGATGATAATTGCAATCTCAATATTGTCGACACGAGTTTTAATAAGAAGTTATAAGACTTTGTATACAGTGTTATTAATAATCACATAATTTTTAGGTGATTCTTTAAACAAACTCAATGAAACGCAAAAGCTCATAGACTTGCAGAAAGTAAAGAACGTTTGATTTTAATATTGGGTGCTCTGAGGTTACTATTATACGGGGTCTTCCACTTTTTTAGTTGTAGTGATTTAATTCTTTTCAGGAACATATAGAAAAATTTAACATAAAAGTAGAAAACTTAATATAATATGATCAATATTCTGTAGCTCTTGTCCATTTGTTACGGATCATATAATTCGGTTAGGGGATAGGCTGAGCAAATAATAACCATCTCTCTGCATGTTTGACACCCTGTATCTTAAAAACTGTACATTAGATCTTGTTGTACCCATGGAGACATTTGATCAGGACTTCATAAACTGCATTTTACTAAATTTTCAGCCAATTCGACTGGGTCCCATTTCCCATAAGAACCGTGCAGGGTCCTTTGTCAGCCATATCTATTTACGTTCCTCAGCACTCTCTACGGTGGTGGCACTTCCTAATTCTCATCCTACCAATTCGTCGAGTGATCACGTCACAAACAATTACAATTCTAGTTCTCCTCTGAGATATTCGAGGAGAAATCGGTTACGTCATACATATAGATTAGTGCACTACTGATCCATGAAAGTGATTTCCTAATTGGTTTAGTATGTCGGTACTGACTTATTCATAGCAGCACAATTCCTGAGGAAAAGAAATAAAAAAAGTTTCTCACAGCTCACTGAATAATTTATACTGAAAAGATATTAGGATAATGGGACCTGGTAATGGTTTGCCGGATATATCCGAGAGCGACCAGAAAATATAATGAGGAAAACTGCGTCGAATGACGTGATACTGACATTTGATGTGTGAATAATTCAAGGTCGAGATCTCATCTTGAATTCAAATAATAAATCGTACTTAATAGTTCACGTGATTTTTTGTCGGTTCTCTTTTCAGAAACTAACGGATATAACGTTGTCCATTGACGATTTCCATGGATCATACTTTGAATATGATATTACACAACCTTGTTGTCATATAATTCCTGGATGCTGGAGAAAAAACTGATTTAATGAATGAAGTACTGTAACTGGTCCAACATTAAGAAAAAAAGAGTCATAATAATAATACGTTCTCATATGACAGCTTATCAATCATTGAAAGAAATCATTATTATTATTTGCTCTATAATCCACACAAACCTGGCAACATTGCTTCATTCCTATGAATCTCATGCGTGCACAATTCAATACAAGCTTTCCCGCTGGATAGATTTGTTTTGTTAGAACTATCCCATTGGGGATTAACTGCACACCTGATAGCGTAAGCTATACAGAGTGTTTCATGGATATCAAGCGTACGAGGCTTTGAGGTTGAATTTTGTGTGTCAAAGTCAATGAAATCAATAAAATGAGATCGTTATTTCTGAAAAATGCTCAAGACGATGGTAAAAAATCTACGATGGGTTTATTTCGATTTTTTGGATTGTAACAATCCAGAACACACATTTGATGATTATCTCTTCTCAAGGATTCAAAAAGATAACAAATCTATTCAATATACATATAAAGTCCATGAGAGAAGGATTGTAATGATGAGTGAAACATCAAAACTATAAAAAACTGTTCCACAGTTTATTGAGTATTTCATGACAATCGATTCGAGCATCATGTATAAATCAATGAAAAATTATTGTAACATGTAAATGTTCAAGTATATTTTTATAGCGAGCTAGACTCCTAATGTCCACTCATAGAATGAAAAAAATTGTAAAATCAGTTATTAATCGTTTTCCAGAAATTAAAGAATTATTCAATACCCGTTTTATACTTCTCCAAATATTACAGACAACCCAAATTTTACAGACAACAGAAATTACCTCTCTTTAATTTTGGTTTCCCTTATAATTATTCAACGTAAGGACTGTTTTACCTATCTATACCTGGGGATTAATTTCGTACTTTCTTTCGTCAAATTAGTTATCGAAAGTTCAATTAAAATCTGAATGGGAAAATGAGGATAATTTGATTGAATGACATCAAACGTAGATTTGAATTTCCAAAGAATAGAATTCGTGTGATAAAATCATCAATGTCGTATAAATGAGGCAAAAGAAATCACCATAATTTCTGCGAGAACTCAATTAGAAAATGCTTCTTACCCATTCCCTTACATAAACAATCAGTGAATCAAATGAATTGTTGAAACCTCGTTAATAACAGCTAAAGAGTTCGATATTCTTATCATTTCTCCTGAACAAATTCATCAAAAAAACAGTCCTTTTCTGTTCTTATATAATTTTCATTTTCTGCATTCGTCTCTTCCCTCCATATTTGTCATCACTAATTGACTATGAATTGTAGATAAATCGATAAATGACATTATAAATACTGAAATTTACTGTATGGAATAATCCATCACAAAAAACTCCCATAAACTCTATTCACACAGCAGAGTGAACTAGGTTGGCGAGAGTTCTTTCCAAGATGTCACTCCTACTGTTACTGTCAAATTATTCCGGGATGTTGAACACGTCTCGTTTGAAAATAGATGAATAAATCAAAATCTGAAATATCCTCATTCACTACGTTCTATGTTTGATGTTGTTGCATTCCTATACATTTCCAAGACAGATCTGATATTTCATCATAAAATATTAGGTAGGTACTAATACTCTGAATTGTCTACAGCTGACTTGACATAGAAATAAATCAAATTAGAAATTGATGAATGATACGATTTACTTCCTAACAACTCAAATTCTATTCGCTTCTAAAGTACTATATCAAATATCAATGATTCATTGCAAAATTCACATTCCCAAATCGTTCATTATACAGCAAATTTTCTCACTATTGAATACTGAAAATATTATTTGATTTTTTCTAATCATTGCTTGATTGAATAATCAATTGTTGCCTTATTTCTTTGACTGTTTTTTTCAATAAGAACAGAATATGAGACGTGCAATTATTTTTATATCAAGAATATAACTTAGCCGTCTTAAAGTGTTCACTAGACTGAAATATACTGAAATGAAAACTAGAAAAGGGTACTGAAGTCGTTCGTGTGTCTATTTGTTACCTGTTTCATTGGTACGTGCTCTGATTGATATAAACATTCTTATGATGGAACAAGTAAGTTTTTTTCGAAAATGCTATAAAAGCATTTGAAAGCATTATCCTGAATGAAACGGTTCTTCCAATGGTGGGCTATGGAAACCAAACAGCAGCTATGTGAGTGAACATCAATTAATGGTTCAATTTCAATTTGTATATTTCGAATCTAGATAGGAAATTATGGAATTATATTCGATACTGTTCTGTACTGAAAATGAAAAAATATCAGAAAATCAATTTGAGAATTCCGAAACTCTTCACTTTCAGGTCAATATTTCACAAAAGAGTCATAGCAAATTTCTCCTAATACTTACAAACATCCACTCATAGTCTTCCAAAGTAAAGCCCTCTTTATTCAACTCTGGAGCATGCATTGATTCAAAGTACTTGCATATAAATGTTATTACGAGGGTTCCAAATAATCGATGCAGATTCGAGATTTCAACGAGAAATCGAATTGATTTTCAATTATATCCTTTTGCGAATCAATCACCCTTTCGAGCCTTACGTGATTAATGGACAGCTCCTTACCAGAGGCTTGGTGGTTGCGCAGGTGCGAATTCATTCATAAAATGCAGATTTAATTTGGAATAAATGAATATATAACATAACATGCGACGTCAATTGATGAAACAACGAGTGAAAACGAAGATCATCAAAACTTTCGAAGATGATTTCTGCTAATAAATTCCACATTTCATTCCATGAAATACAATATTGACTGAAAATTTTCGAGACACCAAAAATAGACTCTCAACCACGCTAGATGAAAACTACGAATCCATGACATTTACATGAAAATGCGTGGGAATGAAAATGCGTCAAAAACCGATGTTTCTATCGACTGTATAAGAAATCCACAGAGAGTGAATGAAATATTGTTGTTTAACTCGAAACGCAAACCCAATCGAAATCCTGGCCGAGTTCGAGGACACTCTAAGCAACCCTGATGAGGAGAACACCCTCTACATTCACCCTCGAAGCCACTTCACCTATTTTTATTGCCAGGTAGGTGGCGCTTGAAGCGTGCCAAAGCCGCCAAAACCTGGAGAGTTGTGCACAACACGTCACAGTATCGCGCGTGTAACGTTGGAAGTTGCTTACGAGTTCCGGAGTTGTAGCGGAACGGACGTGTGCACGTGAAAGTTTAACTGACATTTGTAGCGGATTCAACAGAGTTTGAACATTGTTGTTGCCGTGGAACTCAGAAGCTGAATACGATGTGAAGCAAAAAGTGAGTTTGTTGAGTAATGAAAAATAAATGTATTGGAATGAAGTTTACGAAAATTCATTGTTGAATTTCTATTTTCATGTATTATGATCGTTGATTTTCGGAAACAGTCAATTGCTGTAAAAGCAAATGTATTTCAAAACTTTATTCAAAATCAAACAACATGATGATGTTTTCCATCAACATTTATAACTCCTGGATTCTAAAATGAGGCTAGTTATCTTCTTGAACAATAAGATTTTTCATCATCGATGTACAATATACAGAGTGGCCAATTCCTCTTGTGAAGTAACATTCATCAAGAGGTTCACACAATTATACAGATCCATGAATTTTTCGGAATGACGTTTATTTAATTTAGTAAAATAATCTGACGATCATCCAATAGACGAGTTTGGGAAATTTCGATTCCATTATGTTTCTTGGAAAACATTTATTGTAATGGATGAACATCAAATTTCTACATTATCTTGTAGGGAAAATTTTGTCATGCAAAATGTTGAGAATCTAGATTTCAGTAGAGAATTACTGAAATGACCAAAATCATATTTCTTCAAAAGGAACTACATTTCTATTCTTTATTAGTTTTTTTCTGTCAGCAAATTTACTGTGACTTACTCTCCTTGCTTGCTACTGACATTTCAAATCAAATTGCACCATGATATGTTCGGCTTAATTTAAGAATAATTCAATAATATATTTTGTTGGGAAATGGATGAGAAGAATTGAAACTATAATATATCACCATAATCAACAGTTTTCACTGAAATACTAGTTCGGTTTGCCCATTTAAATAAAAAACCCGGTATAGTCTGGAATCGTTCCAGAATCTGTTCCTTGAATAAATACGAATTCTATAAATAATCGGAATTTGTCACAATAATTGGTCAATATTTTGAATTGTCTTACTTGGAAACTCCCAATATGATTTTCGATTTCCGATGATACTATTCAACTTGCCCAATGAATCTTTCTGATGACGAAAATTTCTGAAAGGAATAATAAATGAAAGAGGCATTCGTCATCCATATCTCAGAAGTTCCAGGACATCCATCATTGTAGTCAATCAATAAATGATCTATTATTTCTCGAGTTATTTTTGTAACAAGAAACGTTGTGGGAGTTTCCTATTTTCTTACAATAATACTAAGTCACGATATGTTTGTTAGTTGAGAACATTGTTCGTTAGAATGCAATACTAATGATTTTCCTGAGATCTTCTGGATCTTTTGGATATCCATTTTCATAATATCAAGTACAAATAGTTAAAGCAATGAAATTCTAAATCTTCAGAGACAGCAAACATCGTTCTGATTTCATCAGAACACATTGTTTGAAAACATGCCGATCGACATCTACTTGAACTACTAAGAATTCTAAATCATTTTGAGCCCAAGTAATGGAGTATGAGATTGAGAAAATACTCGAAGAAACATCAAACTCAAAAACGACTGGAAACTTGGGTATAGGATCACTGAAGATCAATCAATTGTGTAACCAAAATCAGTGTAGCAGCATACAGATCATCTATACTCAGACAGATGTTACTATGAATGATATCGATAAAAATCATGACCTCTTGAAATTTTTTACATTTCAACATTTCTGAAGAAGTATTATCAAGTTACACAAGAACTACAGATTTATCGATGTGGGTGAATGGATTGAAGAATATTTCTTCCGTAGCCTTTTTATTAGAATTGACTTTATATCAGTAGAAATATTGCTCTATGAAAATCTTTATTTGGACACAAACTTTTTATATCTTATCATAAAGCTTCTCTATGCTAGAGTACACTTGGTATGATGAGCTAATATGATTACATAACGGGATAGGAGCTTTTATAATCTTGATTACTGGTTAGACTCAATAGGCTTGTTGTAATGAAATTGATAGTAGAAATGAAGGGCATCGAAATTATTCTCAACTTCATTTTCAATACAGTTATCAAATTTCATAAGGAATTCCTACAAGTTCATCATTAATATAATTCAAAACTCATTTTATTTTCTACAAATTCCAATTTCAGAATAGACTCATGTTTCTTTTCTCCTAAAATATGAATCAGTATCGAATATCTTCCGCATAAAGTATTGAAAAAAGTTTTTCTGTAAAAGGGGACGTTTTTGCGAGATTACTTCTCATTCAGAAAGATGGGCCAGATTCCAGAAGATCACTAGGATAATATTCTTTTGATATATTTTCAGTGTGAGATAGACACCCTCTGGTAACTGTTGTGAAAATAACCCAGAATCGAGAGATATCAGTATATTCTTTTCAATGTGAAGAATATCCAAGGGAATCAATAAGTCATTATGTTGAATCGTATTAGGACAGATCTTACAGTTGGACTTTCAGAACCTATAGTGAAAGAGGTGGTGAAAGGAGAATGATGCTGATCATTTCAATGCTTCACGCATCTATTTTTTCCAAAATGTTCTATACGAATTGTTTCCTTCACAGAAAGGAAGTAAATTACATTTCCTCAGAAGTTCTGGAAATTTTGTACAGCTGGAAACTACAAAATAAGCTCATGGTAGTTGTGATGTTACCAAAAGTGACCCAATTGATTAGAGTGCTACTTCAAAGCGGTAAATCGAGAAAAACATCTAATTTCACAAAAAGAACTTCGAACACATCACTTTTAGTGAAAGAAAGAAAAGAAAAGTATCGTTTCATTGCTTCATTGAAGTCATTTTCATCTATCTCAGATACTTGCATATAAAAAGAATTTGTAAGACCTTCACTTTTTTGCTAACTTCCAAAACCTAGACCCAGTTCATTTTCCATTTACAGTCATCAGAGCATACGATTTTCGAATATTTTACACACATTTAATGACTTTATTGTTTATGTCAACCATGTCGGTATTCGTGAGTTGGTTAATGAGAAACATTCGTGATAATCAGTATAAATTTGAGAACTATCCATTCCGAATTTATCACAGTAACCCAATCCATTGAAAAAATTGACGATCACTATCCAATAATACCAATTAACAGCATGTTGCGTGATCGTGCAAGGTTCATGAATATTTCAGCCAATTCATGAACTTTTCATTCATCGATGGTTTCTGTATCAATAATATATTTGATATTGAAAAATTTCTTCAACTGAGGAATGTAATTATGGAAATGCTTTCGATGGATGATAGATTTTATCATCGAAATATAAACAGGATTATCGACTAAACACTCGATGCTTATTGTAGATTCATAGTCATTTATGTCAGATACACAACACAATCAATTTTTCAAGAATATATTTCTGTTACATGGACTATGATCGATTGCTATGAGACTTTTTTCCTTCCGTGACCATTATATATCAATCATAAAAAGAAATAATCTCAATATTGATATCTGGATTTTTTTTTATAATTTTCATTCAAATATTCGTAGCCGTTTTGCTTTTGATTCGATTCGTTAATTTTTCCTTCTCTTCTCATTCTCATTTCCGCCTTCTCTTCATTCAGTATTTTCTTCAATGCCTTTTTTTGATTCTCTTTCTTCAGTCACCTTCTTCCTCTTCATTATCTTCCTTTTCTATTCCCCATTTGTTCTTCTCATTCCATGAATTTTCGTATTATGTGTCTGGTCTTACATACCTTCACAATCATATACTACTACTACTGCATTTTCTATTCCTCATTTGATGATCGTTCTGCATATCATAGTTCTTGTTCGCTTCTTTTCGAACATCTTATGCAGTCTGATTCAACAATTTTCATTCAATTTTGTATCTTTATCGTAATTGATTATACTCCTATTTCGCGAAAAACTATTTAGATATGCTTTGAACAATTCCCTGTAACTTGATGAGAAATCACTAATATAGCACTGCGAGAGATAGCCATATAATGATTAAAATGAATTCACCTTAATCGAGATGTAATTATCTCTCGAACTGAGAAGTGAATTTCGTAAGAGTACATCTCAATAAGTTGATGGCGAGAAAATCGCTGAACATCGTAGAATAAATGAATCGTTAGAATTGGCAGTTTCAGGTCAGCTTGATATCGATTACACTTCAGGAGCCACTGGCAATCAAGTGTAAATAATCAGTACCCCAGAATCAAATGGGGATGTGATAAGAATAAACAACCAATAGATAATTGAAATCGTGCACTGAATACACAAAAATCTTATAAATAATGCAGGAAAAATACATGATTAGACTATTGCATCTAAACAAAGATATATTGATTACATGATTTAAGTTTCGTGGAAAAAAAAAAGATGAAAATCAATGGATAGCTGCATGAAAGGATAATCATGATCAGGAAATCAGTTATAATCGATACTAAATGAAAAATGATAGGTTGAATTAGAAACTGGGTTGAACTGAAGAGGAGTATCAATCATTTCAATAAACATCACATCAAGTTTATATAGATTTGTCTGCTCCAATGGTGTCCTGAAAAAAGCTGTTCGTTATTATTCGCCTACAGATTCAGCCGTTGAAACAAAGCGAGTAATGATATTCCGATATCACAGGATCAACGATAATAAAAATGGAATGAATCTACAATCTTCCTGAGCAATTACTCAATTTAGGACAGTTCTTTCGAGCCATGGCTAATAATCCTGCCAAAGAGATTTATGTTCGTGATTATCTCATCCTGTACACGTATCTATTGTTACAATAGATTCTTATTATCTGAAATGTATACGCAACGAACTTTTTTGTCGGTTTCAAGAAATTTGCAAGTTAGGCTGGAGAAAATTCATTACAACGAAATGAGCTCAGTAAAAATCTACATAAACCAAATTTGTAGCTGGATATTCCTATTTTCACCCCAAGCATAAAAGAATATATGATTTGATTGATATTTTGGTCTTGCTATCCAAATTTGAAAGTTAAGAATAATTTGTCATCAATTCGTCATATTTCATACGACAAGATTCAACAGAGACAATTTTTTTTATATATTCTATGAGCATTGAATTTGTAGGTTACAGTATGATCAACTGTGAATAAGGTAACTCAGATTGGTCATACTGAATTGAAGATTGTAGCTTCAATTGGGTTTTGTAATTTCAAACCCCTCAAGAATATCACATATGTGCACTATTAATCATTTACTCAATCACCTTCGAAATTGGCAAGGAATAATTATCGTATTAGAATTTTTGCATTTCATCAGATATTTGACATGTATGTAGCTGTTTCGAATTATAGAGGAACACCGAAAATATGCACAAATATTATGGACATTTTCCAAATTCCTCGAAGAATTCACAACTTTTCGTGATAACGCGACTTGAGTAAGATGTAGTTTCATGATTTCCAGATGTGATATCATCGATTCTCAAAGTTTCACATTATCTTCTTACAGGGGACATATTATTCAGCACAATGAAACAGCAATCATATGGAGATCCTCTTCACCACCAAACATCGTCCCTCCAAAGACAATCGAGTCCATTGCAGTAATAAAACGGCTGATATAAAATATGGAATCAACTACCTCAAAGCCAAATAATCTCACGGGGCTCAATGAGACTCTGGACATTGTCCTCAACAGCACAATCCATACCAGATCACTGGACCAACCATGGCCCTCTCACTCATGGACCCTATGTTTCTTGGTGGCGTTGAAGACAATCACAATGATCTTCATAATCATCGCGGCCCTCTTTGGAAACTTGCTGGTGATAGTATCGGTGATGAGGCATAGAAAACTACGTGTGCTCACCAACTATTTCGTCGTTAGTTTGGCTCTCGCTGACATGTTGGTGGCTATTTGGGCTATGTGCTTCAATTTCAGTGTCGAGGTGACTGGAGGAAGGTGGATATTCGGATACTTCATGTGTGACGTTTGGAACTCGCTGGATGTATATTTTTCAACAGCTTCAATTCTACATTTGTGCTGCATAAGTGTTGATAGGTAGGAAATACATGTCTCAATCTCCATTGACACTGACACTGACACTGATACTAGAACTGATATTGACTCTGACACTGACAGTGACACTGACACTGACACTGACACTGACACTGACACTGACACTGACACTGACACTGACACTGACACTGACACTGACACTGACACTGACACTGACACTGACACTGACACTGACACTGACACTGACACTGACACTGACACTGACACTGACACTGACACTGACACTGACACTGACACTGACACTGACACTGACACTGACACTGACACTGACACTGACACTGACACTGACACTGACACTGACACTGACACTGACACTGACACTGACACTGACACTGACACTGACACTGACACTGACACTGACACTGACACTGACACTGACACTGACCCCGAAACTTGATCATTGTTTCTATATCATATATGAATAATCGTTATGTTCACTTTTTCTATGCTATTTCAAAAACATATATAAATTTTGTTCGTGTGAGCTATATATTGTAGATATATCAAGAACTTTCCACGAGAAAATAAAGATGTTATGTCTTCGTAGGTATTACGCAATAGTCCAACCTCTCGACTACCCCCTGATAATGACCAACGTACGACTCGTCCTCATGCTAGCTGTTGTTTGGTGCAGTCCAGCCCTTCTCTCATTCTTACCCATCTTCATGGAGTGGTACACGACCACGGAACACTTGGAGTTCCGTCGAAAAAATCCGGATATCTGCTCGTTCGCAGTGAATCGGACTTACTCGGTGATCTCGTCCAGCGTGAGTTTCTGGGTACCGGGCATGGTGATGATCTTCATGTACTACAGGATATACGTTGAGGCCGATAGACAGGAAAGGATGCTGTATAGGTGAGTTTCTTGGAAATTGTGAAATAAATAATTTTCGACTATTACTTGGAGAGTACTTTTCAAAAGTCCCCTCCCTTCTTCTAATCTTTGTAACGACTATATATAAATAAGTCAATTTCGGAAACTTTCCTACCAATGATGATGAATGACAAAATCAGCAAGCACGTAACAAGGCCATTATCGTGACCAATATTTGAAAACCTATTCAATGATATTAGCTTCGTTTCTGTTCATTACTGTTCCAACGGCTCATTAGTCAACATGAAAATTTAAATTCCATCCAATATGTTATTGATTACTGATTTGAAAATCAGGATGAATTCGAAGAGGTTATAAAAATGTATTTGGATGAAAGATATCATGGTAGATGGATTGGACGAGGTTCAACGGAATGGCCACCTCGATCACAGGACCTCACAACTTTGGATTTATCTGAAGGAATATCAAAGATTTACGTCACTTAAACTGACAATATTTTTTCATATATCATCACTAGTAGGATAGTTTACAACCTTCAATAGTTTCCAAATTCCACTCGGGTATGTACAGGGTGGGCAAATTCCGATGTTTGTATAGGGCTCGGTACCCAGTCAACCAGTTTTGGTTGCAGGGAAGTTGTAGGGAGTTAACATCGTGGAAATGCGACTTAACAATGTTGATATAAAAAACTGCAACCAGTACTTACTGGGGAGTGCTTAATGTCCGCAACATTGTATATCACTGGTAATTACCTAATACATCACAATGTGGATGTGTGGAAGGTACCATGAATAGCAACATTGCGACTTCGCATTTTAGCACTTATTGGAAAGATTATTGAACCAAATGAGCTTTCACATTACATCTTCCGTTGAAGTTATATTCATATGTAATTTGGTAATTACCATCGTGGCACTAAATTTGCTCTCTATAAGCGTCATCTAATCTAATTGAAATAATGTTAATTCTGAAACACCCATGGAATTAGTACATACCTGGAAAGCAGAATAAATATATCTCAGCTGCCTTATATTTCAACCATTTTATAATGCCTAAGAAATGTGCATAGGTTAAGTCTATGAGATTTATATACAGGGTGGTACACCAGTAGGTATAATCAGGACCAGCAATAAAACACATCATATGCCTGCTCTTCATATTGAATCTATTTTTCATTCTTAAGGGGAAATAATTAAACAACTATTATAAAATACTGATCTGTATATTTTGAATATAACACAGGGTGAGTCAAGCTGTACGCATTTCTAGCCAGGCATATGGCTGAACAGAATCATCAGATATATATTAGTCCAATGCATTCAGCTTGACTCACCCGAAATACTTTATGAAAACTTCAACTCACATTGTAATATCATAGAATATAAAAACAAAAACATTATTTTCGAAACATAATGAAATAAAAATAGTATTATTTACAAAACAAAAATAGTATGCTGTACAGACAAAATAAAATCAAAGGAAACAACAAAAACATT
The DNA here is from genome assembly GCA_037013635.1 of Plagiodera versicolora. NCBI lineage: Eukaryota > Metazoa > Arthropoda > Insecta > Coleoptera > Chrysomelidae > Plagiodera > Plagiodera versicolora. The sequence goes on along the minus strand of CM072983.1, from coordinate 9,607,562 downwards.
GATTGTTACCATATCAGATTATTATACTATGATGATCCAAATAATGGATTGCCACTGTCAACTGAAAATAATATTAATAGAAATTATTTTGTTTTTTTTTTTTATAGTTTAATACTGTTCCTGAACACGTTAGGTACACTTATGTTGATGTTATCATGTTTTATTTCTAATCAAATTATTGAAAAATTCTATATTCAGCTTTTATTGCAGAGAAAGATGTTTCTGAGTATTGAAAACAGTGTATACATGTTTGACATTATAGAATATCATTCAATATTCTGATACTGAATTCCGATAATGATACGACAAAACGGTTGAGGAGTCCATCTTGTTAAAAAGCATTGCTTTTCAATGGGCATCACCTTCCCAATTGTACATTTATGAGCATCTTTTTGCCATTGGAAATGTATACTTACCGCATGCACCTAGAGCTGTCTTATATTCTTCTTAACAAACTTCTCAAAATACTGCACACAAAACCAACAATTCAACCAACCATTAAATACGCACCACACAGATCATAATATATTATTTTCATCTTCCCTTTGTTCCTTGACTTTCATTCGTGTGCACGTGTTGTTGCTATGCCCTGCGCAAGCGCCAATTCTATGTTCGAAATATATGAACAGGGATAAGTCGCAAAGTAATAGCAATGTGCACTTCATCTGAATCTCTCGATTAAATGTTCCACTCAATCATTAGGAAAGTTAACATGGGGACTTCGCAACGATAACAATATGTGGATGTTGATATCCACAAAGCGAAGTCCCATGTAAAACCCAGAGAGGTTTCCAAGATGATCTTCAATGTGATATTATTTGGTATTCCCTGCGACTTACTGTTACTTTTTTGGTTAACTGGGTAACTATCGGAGATACAAAAAAACGAAGGTCGCATCCTCGATCGCTTCTTTCGAGATAAGTTCACTGGTGAAAACAAAAAGACTCGCACATCGAGAGCGACCCAACATATTATAGATACATGGTTGAATAGGGAAAAAATAATCCTTTTCAGCTGAACCATAGCCAACTATTTCAATTTAGAAAAATACAACTTCAGGTCATAACTTGAAATCAATCAATTTTTTTGGAATTTTCTCTACGCCAATGGATTGAACGGAAAAAAGTTCCTCAAGAATGTGAAAACAATTTCTCCTAACTCCACTAACAACCATGATATCCGTATATGTCGAAAAATCAAACATTTGTTCATAACTCGAAAACAAAAGACGATAGTGAACTAATCTCGAAAAAAGCGATCGAGAGTGCGACCTCCATTTTCTCGTATCTCATATTGAGCAAAACACAACTTTATGCGACTCTAGCGGCCATAATGTGAACTTCCCGAAACGCGTATTATTTCTTTGTTTCGTTTCGCTATCGTGTGTGATTTTTATTTCGATTTCAAATCCAATTATAAAATGTCTGAAGGAAACATAAATAAAAACGCCAATTGTTGTGATATTGGGTGCCACAGAAAATGAAACTGAAGTATATGTAACCAACAAAATGGGAATTATCGAAGAAATTGATGAACGAAAGGCATGTGATAATAATTTATTGTGCTTGTTTTCATACATATTAATGTTTATTTATGATAGCATAACCATAGAGCTAACATTAATCCTGAAACCCAGACCCAAAACTAAACAATAAATTTTGATACTAGGATCAGTAAAATTGCCAGTTCAATAATAATGCTGAAATATGCTCGTAAATTTCAGATAAGCCTGATTTGCATGTGCACTCCATCTTGGTGATTTTCAAATCTTCATTTTAGAAAATGTACCCTCGATCTGATGGGGCTGCCCTTATAGAGCAGACGTTTGTAGACAGATACCTGCAATGTTAATACTGCCCTTCATACTCAATTTCTTACCACATCAAATTAAGTGATTGGCATGAAGTATTTGCTCTTCCTTCACAATACATCCATTGTCGAGTGTTGCTTGTAAATATTTAAAAATTTCTGATAGTTTTAAGAACATCTTGCTAGACGATCTGAAATATGAAATATGGCTTGATTATGCTTACAAGTAACTTATTTCTGTACTTACATAAAAAGTCCAATTAATTAAAAAATAATCCACCACAAAAAAGCCTTGTTACACAAAATTTCGAATATTAACAACCACTATAAACACGTAAGAACCATATGAAACTGCTGAAGAATACGCGTTTCGGGAACAGCTGATGCAGCGAATGCAGCGCCACCATCGGTGAATATTTTGCTCAATAGTTACCGAGTTGCCCTATACGATCATCGAAATTTGCCCACCCTGTACAATCGTTCCAAAAATAGGAGGTAGAAGCACTGTATAGAGTTATTTGGTGATGAGCAGACTATTAGGTCAAAATAGGTGTAAGAAACATGGTGATTGGACTAGAACCAACAATTAGAATTTCGGAATCCGGTTGCTTCTCGTAAATGGAGTAGATTTTGAAAATAATGAACCTGACATGAAACTATCAAACCTCAACTCTGAAGACCCCCTGCCAATGAAAAGAAAAAAAATCAGATACCTTTTTCCAAATGGAGGACCCAGCAGTAAGAACAATACGCAACACACTTCGAGAGTATCATCACAGAACAACTGAACATACAGTATTGTCACTTGCTGTCGGTTCTTCACATGTTGGTGTCCACCAGTTTCATTCTTCATGATGAAAACCTGCGAATCATCGCCATGTGCAATCAATGATGAGCTCTCCCGCCATTGTAAATTTTTTACGGAAACAAAAGCGACCAGGTGCAAGATTGAGACTGTTTTCTTAAAAATTTATCAATATTTAATCACATAGGTTATCTGTTGAATACTTCAGTTGCATTGACAGAACTTGTACCATTCGAAATGAAGTTGAAACATGAAGAGCCTGTCCTGCCTGACTTGTCCACTACGCACATAACACACACACTTCAAATTTAAGGACACGAATAATGCTAATTGAATCATCTGTATCTAGAATAGATCTGAATGTGGTATAATGAATCATGAACAGCGGAAACATGAAAAATCCATCACATCATCTTCGGAGAAAATTTAAACAATCTCTCTGGATTACACCACTAACTACAATTAACTATCGACGAATCATCACGAAAAAGAATTATATATGGGAATTTTATTTGGAAATGACTGTGCTAGATACTCGATTCATTATCTGCTAATAACTTCTCCAACTATGAATTAATTCCGGGAAACAACACATTGGTCTGTTATCTTGGAGACAAATTTATTAGGGGTAGTAGATTTCCAAATACACTCAATATCAGAAAGCATCGTCTTTTCTGTCATTGGAATTCAAAGCATCTTCAATGGCGGGTAATTATTACATTTACAAATTATTTGATTTTGATTTTTCCGTTCTAGAATAAAAATCGAAAAAATTATCGAAATTGAATGCAAAAATCTATAACAACAGTTTCAACACATGTTCAGATTATTGCATTCTATTATCTCCCATATTGTCATTGTTTCTATCTATTGGAAATGTGGTATATCCACCTTGAATCACGAATTTTATTTGAATACACCTATGGGTTATCATGTTCATGAAAGTATCTCAAATCTACGGAGCTGGAAACAGTCCAAAAAAGTTAATGCACAGTACGAATATCCTTGCATTTACATCATAATAGAATTCATTTGTTCGCCTAATGCGGAATATGGTTTGAATACTAGAAGCATAAGTTGATACGATTACTTTCGTGGTTATGTAATAATTTTTCATTCTGAAGGTATCTGTGATTTAAAAGATCTACTGGAATCACAGAATATGATATTCCTGCACATACTCTTTAGTTCCGGAAGTATGTATTCTCGATAGTATCGGGATATTTTGGCGAAGTAGGCGATGTGAAATTCCCAGAAGCCTCAAACCTACTTCCCCAGAATCAATCGTAGACACTGGCGGAGTCGCAGAGTTCCACCACTTCTGTTATGCATATCATTTATTCGTATTCTTATGTTCCGTAATACATTCAAATAAATGATTGTTTGTCAAAGAATGGAAGTATATATTTTTTGATAAATGAACTCAAATAAAAAAGCTTTCGAAATAATCAGAAACATAAGCTGAGGAAAAACCTCTGGAGAATCACAGATGGAGTTATGTGTCCTTGAAATGAAATCCAAAACAAAGCAACGAACTATTAAGACAAACAAAAACTTCTTTATTTTCAATAAGAATTAGGGTCTCGAAATGGTAAGAAAACTTATCTTGTTCTTTGGGACTCAGCAAACAAGCAGTTATATCCCATGAATATACTATAATGAAATATCCAGTGGTTACTGAAATTATTCCATTTGGAAACCGCGAACCTACAGTCACACTAGTGTAACAAGGAAAATTTCAGTGCGTTTCTTTCGAGTCGTCCATGTCGTGATATGTTTTCATTTTGAACAAATTTTGAAAGAATATATTTCACTACAGCGTTTCGATGAATTCCTGTCAAAGATTTTTGGGACTCGATAGACTATCATTAATTTCATTAACTTAAGAAATACAGCTGTTAGATGTCCACGGTCTCGAAAGCTTCAATACCTGAATGTTAGTCAAGCTCAGTTCAGATCATGTGACAACCTTCATGAGGATATTTGCAGCAAGGAATTCATGCCTCTTCTAGTCGAATAATTCCAATGTGGTTGATATATTACTCCATAACTCAGTAGATTATTTATTCAACAATGAATATCCACTAAACTTTCTTGTTCCCATAGGTAAAGTTTAGTGTGGGACTTGCTTGTTAATTGAACAATCACAACCTCAAATTTGACATGGAGGTGTTTACCTTCGTGAATAATCTTGCTTCAACTACTGGTTATTATTGACGTTTTTGGCATCTTGGTGTCTACGATGACTTTGATGCTCATTAAATGATTCATTGATTGGGGAATTTTGTCGTTCGTTTATTGATGAGAAACATGAATTCGATAATTGCATTCATGAACGAACTAATCGTTGTTGAGGGATTAAATTCAATCTATTAGTTTTTTTTTTTTCATTCCACGATTTATCATAATAGTTTGATCATAAATACAATTTTGATTTCTTTTGCGATCAGTGCTTTGGAAAAAACATCGTATGCATGTTGTCAACTGAGTTTTGAAAGTGCCAGCGCGATCGCCTTCTATGGACTATTTTTCGTGAGAAACAATGAGGAATAAAATTTACAGAACGTTGCTTACCGACTTCAAAGAACTGAGTCGAGAAATTGTTACTACTTCATCACTGTTCTTTGAGTCAAACAAAATACGTAACTGAAAATAAAAATATTCGTACAATGGAATTCCCTTCATTTTTATTCAATTTCCTACAGAATTCTGATAGTAATGACAACAATGTTGATAACATCAGCGGAAAATTCAATTGAAGAATCAATTCATTTTATCAGATTTTATCAATTTGGTGAGACCTGTTCGCAATCAATTCAACCTGACAATAGCCATACCGTTGTACGTTTATTCCAGTTAGTCTGTCATCCGGATTGCGCGAAACAATGCCTGTCGTATCCCAGAATTATAAACAACATTCGTTATATCACTGTTATGAATCAATTCGACCTATCTCGATGAAAAAAACTAGCGCGTCCCAGTTCCCAAATGAAACACTCTCTATTTTTCAATAAATTGCATGGAATTTTGCTTGAAACAATGTGTTCGACCATATTTCGACATCGATCTATATTTTCAGGTTATCACTGATTGTTTTCCAACTCATTGTTGAAATAATCATCCAATTGGAAATTCATCGTTTCTGTATTTTGAAGGAATACTTCTGATGGATGTGTGTTTTTTATATTAATTTTGAATCGTCCTTTATTATTCTACGATAAACATATCAACGTGGTTGGAATATTAATCCTATAGTGAAGAAACATTTGATCAACATTTTTCCATGGAATTATTTGGAAAAATCTCAAAAACCGTTGGCAACTGAGATATATTGACATGAATTTCTGGTAAAACCTGAAGGGCCATCAGAAAGTGCCAATGTGGATTAATTCAAAACATTTCCTTCAATGTGAATTATTTTACCCGTGTAATATAAAATTCATCAGCAATGTAGAATTTGAATGGAATGGAAAATTCAGTATTCCAAATCAAATACAAGCCACAAATTTTGACAAAAGTTTCACAACCTGGGCGCTATTTGAATTGTAAATTACTAAATATGGCGTGAAAGGGATTCTGGTAATATCTTTTTTGTTGCAATCCAATTCAGAATCGGTGAGTGTGAAGAGGTGGTTCAGGCCTCAAACCTTGTGGTACAGAAAATATTGAAATATTTATGTTCACTGAATATTCATGAATACTTCAATTGGAAGACGAATCGAGAATTTTGGCTTTCGAACTAGACTAATGATAATAAACCGCTTACTCATTCAACTAACAGAGGAAATCTCATGCCATTGCATGTTCCATCTGTGAGGAATATAAAAGATTCATTCTTATCTGTCATCAACAAATACCAATCATTCAAAACGAATTATTTTTCAACTGTCTCCACAATCTTCACAATAGCCTGTAGAAAACCTCTTACAGAAAAGGAAACTCAGCAACAAGATATCAGTTATATTTCTACTCCAGCTGATATATAAATTATAACATAATGGATTCTTTCCGGCTATAAAGTAATCATCCGACCATGAATTCTTCTTAAAAACGAAGGAATATATTAGATTCTCCTACCAATTCTTCCGCAATGTCATTTTCGTTATTCATTTCTTTCCCCATCTCATCTTTCTCCCCATATTCTCTTCGAATTTGGAGTAACAAATATTCGCATTCATTCATGTTGTGAGTTTCCAAGGAGTATTCACTTGAATTTCGCTTATGTTATTATGAATCCGTCGATTATACTGTGTGGTTACAAAAAGTAGGTATTTATCAATAATATCAATGATTCTGGACGGAACTCAATTATAGCTATGGTAACAACGGTTTGTTGATAAGATCAAGATAAATTGTTGTATTGAAACACAACAGAACGAACATCACATTTTCCGGATTTCATATTAGGAAAGAAATATAACACACTTAAGATGAATCTTTGATGCTTCTGGGAGCCTCTACATTGCGTTTTTTAGTGTGATCTCACGTTATGCTGGGATTTCCTATTGCCTTCGCAGCGAAACTCTTAAAGCCGGTAGTTCTAGTTGTTCATCTTTATATTATACTGAGATTACTAGTCTCCTTGTGTTATTTATGTGTTCACCTGTTGGTCTCATTCCAGATGCTTTGTTGTGCCTTTCAGAATATTGCTTTTCATATAAGTATATCGTTTGAAATTCTTGTAATTGACAGGAATTCTGGACCAACTGGAGCATTACGTGTGTCCTCTTCTGATAACACTTCAGAATTATCAATGCCTTAGTACCTATTCAAGAGAATAGTGACTTTTACCTCAATGAGTCCACTATTATGTATTGCTACAAGTTATACCTGCATTAACGCAACATGTTCCTCAGCTGGATGAAACTCTTGTCTTTGAATTACCCCTATTTATAATTCTTTTATCAATTCCTTCAGTTTTTTAGTCGCCATAATAAAAGTCATATGAATAATTCTCGCAGACGCATAAGATTTGAAATTATATACGTACTATGACACTTCAGAGGAACTTTTACGCGATTGTTGATGAATTTCTTCAAATACTTCCCCTGATGAGAGCTTATTGTGATCGACCCTGTATTGAAGAGAACGCGTAGAAAGTAATCGTCAAGTTTCGAAATGGGACACTTCAAAATCCTCATACAATTGTAACGAATTTTTCCGGATTTTTGACGTTGCTTTCGCGAAGATTACACCCAACATGCCTCTCTGACATACCGGAAAAATCCAGGACAATTCCAGCGCACAAGAGAAGCTCTCGACAACAAAGAACATGTTCATTTGTTCTGAAGCGAGAGAACGTCAAGTTCGCAGAATTCGATCCTGTGATGTAGTGGGATAATGTCTCGGAAGTTTTTCAAGTAGACATTTGAATGTATTGTTTCTTACTTTATACAGATACACACACACAAGAGTTGAATCATGAGTAATCAAACGAATTTCAATTTGATTTGTTGGTCCATGAACAATTACAATAGAAAAATGTGTAAATGAATAATAAATATTCAAAATGAAATCAACTTGAAGTTTCAATCGAGAAGTATTTATCAAGAATCTCGTGATCTACACGTTATCTACCAAATAGTGTATTCGCTCATACCAAAATAGTGAACAGATGACGTGACAGATAATATGACGGTTCATAGATAATTGGTTAGACAGACAGAATTTAGGATTCAGGTTATGTGAAAGATTCCTCAGAGAAACTTGAGATATTGAATGAACAGAATGAAAGGAAGATATTGTAATGGAATCCAGGAGAACTTGAATAATCCCCCTGTATCACATGTTTGTAAGCTCTCGAATATTCTAGAATAGAAGAAGATGGAACATCCTGTGAGCAGTCTGATGAAAAGAGATGAAAAGATGTGACAGAAGACTGACAGTTCTAGAACATTCCAGAACAGATGTAAAACATATAAATATCGAGCTTCCAAACAACGTTAGTTAGTTGAAGAATTGAACGCGACGTAGTTACATCGTTGTCGATATAAATAGTTGAAATAAATAGTTTGTTGGTGTTTGTACGTGAAAATAAATAGTTAATCAGTTGGAAATCAGTCTGTTCTCTACTGGAACCCACGAATAACGTTACAATTGGTGTCAGAAGTGGGATATTCGTGAATTTAGTTGGACTTTTGATCATTTGAAGTGAAAAGACAGTGACAATGAAAAGACTCAGTGAATTGAAGGTGGCAGACTTGAAACGAGAGTTGGAAGAAAGGGATCTCGAGACCACAGGGACGAAAGCGGTGCTACAGCTTCGTCTGAAAGAATATCTGATTGACGTTGGTCAAGACCCAGAAACTTTCATCTTTGAAGAACCGGAGGACAAGATTGCTAATCAGATTTCTGCACAACGTGAAGAATCAGCGGCGTTTCGAGAAGACATTGCGAATCAGATTTCTGCACAACGTGAAGAAATTACGAATCAGATTTCTGCACAACGTGAAGAATCAACGGCGTTTCGAGAAGACATTGCGAATCAGATTTCTGCACAACGTGAAGAAATTACGAATCAGATTTCTGCACAACGTGAAGAATCAACGGCGTTTCGAGAAGACATTGTGAAACAGATTTCTGCACAACGTGAAGAATCATCGGCTCTTCGTGAAGAAATTATGGCTCAGCGGGACAAGATCGTTAACCAAATGATTGCTCATCGTGAAGAAATTTCGGAACAGATTTTGGCTCAATCCTTGGAACTTCGTGAAGAGTTTTCAGTGCAGATGGCGGCTCAGCAAGACAAAATGGCGACTCAGATTGCTCAGCAGAGAGAAGAAGTGTACGCAATAACGAAAAAATTAGAAGAATTAGAGCTACAAGTTGGAAAAGGTGTCCAGAGATCAGAAAAATCTGAGGTCAGTGAAAAGAATGTGACAAAAATAGAATCGGATATCGCAACCACTTCAAATCGAGTGAAGCCTCCAACGTTTGACGGAAAGACATCATGGCCAAATTATTTGAAGCAATTCGAGGCAGCTGCAAAAGCCAATGGGTGGACATTGAAGGACAAGGCAGTGGCGCTTACAGTTGCTCTACGAGGTGATGCATTGAACATCTTGCAAGCCATTCCAGAAAGTGAAGCTGACAGTTACGAACATCTCATCAAACGCCTAGATATGCGATATGGTCATGAACATTTACAGCAGGTATTCCAATCACAGATGAAGAACCGTCGACAGAGAACCAATGAGAGCCTACAAGAATTCGAAGCAGACGTAGCGAGATTGGTTCATTGTGCATATCCGTCAGCTCCAGAGTCTGTTATGGAATGTCTAGCTGTACAGACATTCGTTGATGGGTTGAGAGATAACGAGATGCAGAGGACCGTACGTTTGTCTCGACCCAAAGACCTCACTGATGCATTAGCAGCGGCGTTGGAGTTCGAAGCGGCAACAGAAGCTTCACGTGGATCTGCAAGAGTCCGCAACATTAACGATAACGGTAACAGTTCCCTGAACCAGGAATCTACTGAAGGCCTGGTCGATGCCATCAAAAGTCTTCTGAATCTGAATAAGACGAAGAGAACGGTTCGCTGTTGGAACTGTGGAGAGCTGGGACATCTTCAAAGAGCATGCGAACGAGCCAAGAAAATTGCTAAGGAAGTACCATCTTCCTCGCAGCAGCAGGAAAACTAAAGCGGGTCGACTCCAAGGGGGCAGCTTCGACCCGTTATTCCAAGGACCCCCTCATTATTGTGGCATCTCTACGGCGTGACCATGGCAGCATCTATGTAAACGGGCTGATCGACGATAAGAAGTGCGCACTATTAGTGGATACTGGTGCTACAAAAACCATCTTGCGTCATGGACTTCTGACATCTCCGAAGAAGCGGATCTTACGTTCAAGATGGCGATTACGAACAGCCACAGGCGAAGCTGCCACCGTTTATGGAGAAGTGGATGTGGAAATTAAAATTGGGACCCTCACAATTCCACATCGAGCAATTATGGCGGATATCGAGGAAGATGTCATTCTGGGAATGGACGTCATGGGTGCACAAGAAATTCAACTAGACTTTGGAAAAAGAACAATCAAGGTGGGCGCCGAGGAAATCTTTCTACATTCCCGTGAAGAGGTAGTGGCCCGAGTGACGTTAGCAGAAGATGTACAGCTACCAGAACGAAGCGAGACGATAGTGACAGCACGGATCAATGGCACATTCGAAAGAGGTTCCCCCATCATCCTGGAACCTTGGAATCATGACGAAGAGGTCGGTCGAGGAGTCTTAGTCGGCAAGGCTCTATTGACATCCGAAGAAATCATCCCTGTCCGATTGATCAACGTCAACAATTATCCTCTGACTATTACCAAGGGAACGAAAATTGGTACATGTTCTACAGCAGCCTCGATAATTCAACAAGAGACGACAACAAACAAAGGAATGATCGATTTCAAGGAAATGGTTTCCAATGCATGCGGTTCTCTCAACAAACGGGAGAAGACACGTTTAATCGAATTATTGCAGCGATATCAAGCCATATTTGTACCAGCAAGAGGAAAAATGGGAAGAACCGACATTGTGAAGCATAAAATTGACACAGGGAATGCTCGACCCATTCGTCAACCACCTCGAAGATTACCGCAAGTGAAACGGGAAATGGCTGATAAGATAATTCAGGATATGGAACAAGAAGGCGTGATTGAACCATCCAACAGTGCATGGACTTCACCAGTAGTTTTGGTGAAGAAGAAAGATGGAAGTACCCGATTCTGTGTAGACTATCGTCGATTGAATGATGTGACGAAGAAAGACAGTTATCCGTTGCCACGTATAGACGACACACTGGATACGCTGGCAGAATCAAGGCTGTTTTCCACTTTGGATCTCAAAAGTGGATATTGGCAGGTAGAGATGGATCAGGCAGATAAGGAGAAGACGGCGTTTTCCATCGGAACTGGGTTATGGCAATTTAATGTTATGCCTTTCGGACTCTGTAATGCTCCTGCTACGTTCGAGAGAATCATGGAAAATGTACTCAGAGGACTCTCTTGGAAGACATGTCTAGTATATCTAGATGACATTATTGTGATTGGTAAAACATTCGAAGACCATTTGGCAAATTTAGAAGAAGTCTTTAGAAGACTACAGACTGCGAACCTGACATTGAACCTGAAGAAATGTCATCTACTGCAGAGACGAGTCAACTACTTGGGACACGTTGTAAGTAGTGAAGGAGTGGAGGTCGACCCTGAAAAGGTACGAGCAGTTAGGCAATGGCCAGTACCAAAAGATAAACATCAACTCAGAAGCTTTCTTGGACTCTGCACTTATTATCGACGTTACGTCCGGATGTTCTCTGATATCGCGAAACCACTAACTCGCCTCACTGAAGAAGGCCGACAATTCTGCTGGGATATGGAATGTCAGACAGCCTTTGATGCTCTGAAGACACATTTAACCACGACACCGATCCTGGGTTATCCACTTCCACAAGGTCAGTTCATTCTCGATACTGACGCTAGCAACATCGGAATCGGAGGAGTACTTTCACAGCATCAGGATGGACAGGAGCGAGTTATCGGATACTTCAGTAAAGTGTTATCCAAGCCAGAGCGAAACTACTGCGTTACTAGACGGGAGCTACTAGCTGTGGTTAAGTCGGTGGAGCACTTCTATAAGTACCTCTACGGTAGAAAATTCTTGCTAAGAACAGACCATGCAGCGTTGAAGTGGCTTCTACAATTCAAGAATCCTGAGGGTCAGGTAGCTCGCTGGATTGAGAGACTTCAGGAGTATGATTTTGAGATAGAACACCGAGCTGGAACAAAACATAAGAATGCAGATGCCTTGTCCAGACGACCTTGTCCACCCGGATGCCCACATTGTAGTCGTTTGGAGATTAAAGAAACATCAATCAATAGAACTACTGTTGTCAGCGATGATTGGTTACCTGCAGCAGTCCGACAAGAACAAGAAAGAGATCCAGAAGTCCGAAAACTTCGAGAATGGAAGAAAGCAAATCGTCGTCCCAATTGGCAAGAAGTAGCACCATTATCACAAACCTTGAAGGCCTACTGGGGTCAATGGGACTCCCTGGTTCTGGAAGATGACCTGCTGAAGAGAAAACTGGAAAACGATGATGGATCAGATCATCGAATGCAGCTAGTGATTCCTAGGAGCCGAGTTCCAGAGGTGCTGCGCTACATACACGATGGAACTTCAGGAGGGCATCTGGGAGTGAATAAGACTCTGCAGAAGGTTCGTGAGCGGTTTTACTGGGCGAACTACAGTGATGACGTACGAGATTGGTGCCGTAAATGCACCATCTGTTTTGCCAGTAATGGACCGCACCGGAAACCAAGAGCTCCTATGAGACAGTACAACGTGGGTAGCCCTTTTGAAAGAATCGCCCTAGACATCGCAGGTCCATTTCCGGTTACTGATGATGGAAATAGATATATCCTAGTTTGCATGGATTACTTCACGAAATGGGTGGAGGCATATGCGATTCCTAACCAAGAAGCCGTAACCGTTGCTAATGTCCTGTTGAAAGAATTTATTAGTCGCTACGGGGTACCAATGGAACTCCATTCTGACCAAGGCCGAAACTTTGAGAGTGAAGTATTCCGGACAATGAGTGACAGGTTAGGAATCAGGAAGACCAGAACGACGCCATTACACCCCCAATCGGACGGAATGGTGGAGCGGATGAATCGAACTGTTGGAAAGTACCTCTGCAAAGTTGTAGATCAACACCAACGAGACTGGGATCAACATCTACCCTTCTTCTTGATGGCCTACCGATCAGCAGTACAAGAATCTACAGGACAGACTCCAGCGAAGGTACTGTTTGGACGAGAAATGAGGCTTCCTTGTGACCTGGTATTTGGATGCAGACCTGGCGAGGACGTAGCAGGTGAAGACTACATAACGAACCTGAGAAGGAAGTTGAACGATATCCATGAATTGGTTCGTTCCAAGATCCAAATATCCAGTGAACGAATGAAGGACCGTTATGATATCCGGGCTGAAGAAAATTTCTACAAAGAAGGTGATTTAGTGTGGCTCCACAATCCACAGAGAAAACGGGGGCTCTGTCCTAAACTGCAGAAATCTTGGGAAGGACCCTATTGCGTGAAAAAGAAAATCAACGACGTTATCTACCGCATCAGTAAGGTACCCAACGGCAAACCCAAAGTCGTCCACTTCAATAGACTGGCACCATTTGAAGGAACTTCAGATCAATCAGTGAGGCAGATTCAAGTACAAGACGAGGACGAGCCCACTTACGAAAATTTCATGAAAACCTATAGCGGTTCGTCGAAGGCAAGGTTTGACGTGACCAGAGAAGAGAGTCGCGACCTGTTCACTACTCCTGTAGAGTATGCATTGGCTCACTGCATCGCCCAAGACCTTCAGATGTTCCGAGGGATAGGCAATGTGTTCCGGAAAAAGTTTGGTAAACTGGAAAAACTTCAAGAACAATGCCCATCTATCGGTCGAGCCTTGGAAATTGAAGATAGCAGTCCTGAAGGAGTTAGATCGATCTTTTATCTGACAATCAAAGAAAGACATTTCCACAAACCATCTTACAAGGACTTATGGGACGCATTAGTTGATCTCAGAAATACCTTACTGAGAAAAGGAATACAGAAAATAGCTATACCAAAGCTGGCTTGCGGTTTGGATGGCCTGGATTGGAGAATTGTCAGGAATATGTTGGGAATCATATTCAGGTTTACCGAAGTTGAAATTCTGATATGTTGCTGGAATCCTAGGGAAAATCCAAGACAGAAAACGGTACCATGCTACTTCAATCGGACTTCACACTGCCGAAACGGAACCAACTGCTCCTTTCTCCACCATAACGAGCAAAATGCATTCCAGGAGGAATGTCTCTTAAGGAGGGGGCAATGTAATGGAATCCAGGAGAACTTGAATAATCCCCCTGTATCACATGTTTGGAAGCTCTCGAATATTCTAGAATAGAAGAAGATGGAACATCCTGTGAGCAGTCTGATGAAAAGAGATGAAAAGATGTGACAGAAGACTGACAGTTCTAGAACATTCCAGAACAGATGTAAAACATATAAATATCGAGCTTCCAAACAACGTTAGTTAGTTGAAGAATTGAACGCGACGTAGTTACATCGTTGTCGATATAAATAGTTGCAATAAATAGTTTGTTGGTGTTTGTACGTGAAAATAAATAGTTAATCAGTTGGAAATCAGTCTGTTCTCTACTGGAACCCACGAATAACGTTACAATATAATAATACAGATAATATGACATGTGAAAAGAACTGAAATATCTTAATAGACAAGTTATAGAGAAGGGGCCGCCAATATGCTTGACTGTGATATTTTCAACCAATTATTCAGTTACAGTTCACAGAATCAGGAACTTAGTATAACCGCATCCCTGATAATCTCACCAGAACATCTCACCTTCAAATCCTGGCAAAAATGCGTTTGTAGCCCGCTTCAAGATTTGATAAATATTTTTTTTATATTCAGTGTCGACCTCCTTTCACTTTGAATTCAGGAGTTTATTGTACTGAAATCTTGTTGTCATTTTGATTTTATGATATGAATTTCATAAAATAAAAGCGAGAATATATTCAACCATTAGTATTGCTTCAATGTCAAGTCACCTTATTTGTGTTCTTCTGACCCAAATACGGAAATTCCAACAGAAATCAAAACATGAAGCATGCAATTTTCCTCAAATCGTCGTTCCATCATTTATACTCGCCAATATTAATTTTATTTTGTATGATGAGATGATACATCATTAATCATAACTTTTTTTTTCGTATATGATTTAGGTGTCAAAATATAACTCCCAACAAAAGTTGACAGATAGTAATAGCAGAAAACGAGCAATTCCATATAACAGCTGTAGCAAAACGATTTTTACATCATTATATTCCTGCTCGCATGTGAAGACCAGAAACAGGATAATATCCCTGTTCCCGACTCTCAAAACACATTGAAAATAAAATAAAGCCGACGAGCCAGAAAGCTATGCGGTGTGGCGTAAGTAGTTCCAACCTCGTAATTGTTTTTCATGTCAATGAACGAAAGCTAGGTGCGTATAAAGAAAAATAAAATGGCTAAAGTGTAGTGTATTCCGATAAAATGAAGTTGGAAAATTCCGAACGGGAAACCGTTATTGGTTTTCCACTCTTTTATCTCCAGGGAATATCGGTCTTAGGTGTTTATTTTTAATGTTACGCCTGTGCCGTTGCTTCCAATTGGGAGCTCGAAAAAGAATTGGGATTATTTTTGCTCCCTCGGGGAAAAAAGGGTGTCTATCAGTTTCAAAAGTATTTTTTGTTCTCGCTGCGTTTGGTGAACGTTCCACCAACTATATATTATGGATTCCTAACATCAAAGTCTCTTTTTTGTCACAATCTTCCGTCAACGAAAAAATTAATCTTCAAACCAGTGGAACTTTTTCCGAAATAATTTAAGCCTCCCAAACCCGACCAGGGACTCCTGCAAATGAAAGTGAATACTCAATATGGCATTTCTTGAATATCTCCAAAACGTCCTATGATGAAATAATTCAGGTTATTTCCATACAGAATGATGGAAATATGATTGGGATATGCATGCAGATGACTGGCTATCGAGAGACTGTTTACATCGAAATAGTCTCCACAGACTTATTCATTTCGTTTGAAAATGTATCAAATTGAAAGACCTTCGACAATATTCGAAAGCCTACATTTCATTTCCTATTAGTATTTTCCTATGTTTCAACAACTCCATGTCACGTTTCTCTCAAAAATTTTAGAAATGTTTGAATAACAATAACTCATACAAAATCTCCAACAATATCTAATGAAAAAGTCCGAAGGATGTACTGCACTCAGAGAGCTAAAGTACTTCTTCTATCACTTTGATACTCAGTTATTTTGAGATATTAATCCCTTTGTATATTTTACAAAAGTCACTAGGTTTCAAGGTGCTCACATTTTGTAAATTTAAATCAGATTCCCTTAGTTGCGTTACTCTACTGTAGTTTACTACCTCAAAATAGCACAAAATGTTTTCAATTGTCTCAGGTTCTAGGCCGCACAATACAAGTTTGGTCAACTTGGTAGAGTCCCATATTTTATAAATGTATTCTAACAGGCGCATGGCCTGTAAGGAGACCTGTTACTAATATTATCTGATCTCTACTTATTGTTAGTCAGAATATCTCGTCAGTCCGTTATTCACCTGCTTCCTGAATAATGACTATAATGTCATGTCATACATAGTCGTAACATTGCCAGATACTATAAATAATCGGCAGGTTGGAATTCCATTGAATATCGAATCTGTAAATACTCAAATAACATTTTATGGGTCCTATAAGGACATCAAAAACAAATCAGGGTCAAATCATGGTCAACTATAAAATTCCATTCAGTGGATGAAATGGTAGATCTGAATGTGCTCAAAAGTGACAAGAAATTGATTCTATTTGCAGGTCAGGAATAATTCATTACATATCAGGCTTTCAGAGACAAATTCTGAAATGGATAGTACTTGAATGCCAAATTTGGTACGTTGAATATATTAATTTTACCTCAATAACATTTCTGGATCTCATCTAAGACCAATACTCCTCAACTGGAAGGTATTGATAATTCTGTTACTGTGTGATTTGTTTCACGTTGTACGATAACTTTCTTCACACTTCATTTATTTTCAAAATAGAGGTACTACAAATCATATTCAGAAAATCAAGCATTCCATGTAATTCTTAGAGCTGTCAAAATCCTGGATCTTGCTATCCTATCTCATTTGAAGAAGACACTTACCCGTCCGATTTATAAATTTAAAAATTGAGTTCATAATGCTCATTACTGGAAATCTGATCCATCAGCAATTTCATCGCTCCATAGAGGGCTTTCATCATGGAATTGTCTATTCGTAACCGTTGAAGAAAAATCAATCTTGTTGGCATTCCGAACAGACTGAAGCCTATCAAATATTCAACCGTTTCTGGATGAACAGATAGCAGATCACACCGAAAATTTACTGGTGCACAAATGAACATGCTTTAGCCATTCTGCATACTCTCGACTATGCGATGTTGTCAATTCTACCAGAAAGCAGACTCATCATGTGAAAAAATCCTTATGTGAATCTTGGGTACTCTCAGTTTTCAACTATGCAGATGTTCTTTATGGCCCATGTATAATCACTCAATATAAAAATAAAATTCAAAAAGTTCAGAACTCGTGCCTAAGATTAATTTTTGGTATTCGTCGACGACAAAGGATCTCGAATAAACTTCAAGAAATTGGTTGGTTGAACATGGAAAAAAGAAGGATATTTCACTCTGTCTGCCTTTTCCATAAAATAATTGTAACGAAAAAACCATCATATCTACATAGAAAAATCACATACCGTACAGACATCCACAATTTGAATATTCGATATAAAAACATGCTCGCAGTGCCCAAATTCGAAACAGAAATGTTCAGGCGATCTTTTAGATACCAGGTTTGTCAAAGATATAATTCTGTTCCCACCTTTTTAAAAACAGTGAATTTCAAGGAATTCAAAACTAAATACAGAGGCTATCTGTTCGACTGAATGTGAAGCGAAGCAGGAGGATTGATATCTTTTCGAAAATAAGTATACTACATTTTTAATGTCAAATGTTTGTTCGTATTCAATTATATTCAGTAATCGTGTATAACAATCACAGATTTCATTTTTTTTTTCAGGGGTTAAGTGGAAGAACAATTTCTGTGATGCATAGCATTGCAGACGATGAACTTCGCCCTTTATTCCATTTCATTATAGCTTGAATATATTGATTATGTTAGATTTTCATTTCATGAAATAATAAAGACGATATTATTATTATTATTGATAGCTTGTTTTTCCAATATACATTTTCAAAAACGACCAATGAGAAAAAAAGTCAATGGCAATCATGATATGCATGAATTTTCAAATTGTCTATAAAATTCCAACTTCATGATAGCCATATGAATACAGATTCGACTGTAATATGAATATCCCAATTATTTTCATTGCAATATATTGAATGTAATCCATTGAAGCAACAACAATTTCCATTCTGAAGCCTGAATCTTGAAATTAAAAATCAGCTTGTCTTCAGTTCATTCAGTTCGTTTATAAACATGTCACTGGAAACAAATATTTCATTGTGAATAACCCCACATAAATGGATAAGTTGAATGTGGAACGATGAACGTTTCGTTGAAAAGCAGCCTGCATTGATAACAGGGCCTTTGAAAGCAAGCTTTGAGGCCAGTTTCATTCGCTTTTTGAACAAGATCCCCAGATAATCGCCCCAAATTCTCTGAGGTTCATTTCATATACCACAATTTTTTTCTGATTTCAGGGTCTGGCATACTGAAGATTACGATCGAATATTTCACTTTCACCCAAACTGACCATTTTATCCACACCGAATATCGGATAATAATGTCTAGAGTTCGAAATTCTTTCAATTTCTTCGTTGATTTTGGGATATCCTGTATAAGAAAAATTCGTCATTCTGCACAGCCACTACAACTTCAATTAATGACGGGTGCCTGAAGGCAGTCACGAAATCCAATAAAACGAAATATATATCGCCAATGGAAATCAAATTAGAATTAGATGGCACTTTTCAATCAAAAGATAGAGATACATTACCGTGAACTCTTCAAATGACAGAAATTGGTTCCTTCTATAACTTCAACTAACAAAAAAAATAAGTTACCCAGTAGATACTCATCAACACATTCATCTCTCAGTTTAATCCTTTCACAATTTTCGATATTGTAACCATACTGAATTCTACACTTTCAACTATTTTAGACATTGTTATATGATATTTGCAACTGAAATAGGCTCTTGTGAGAAATGATCACTTTAAATATTATATAATACTGAATAATAAATGTGTAACGAGCATTCTGGGGGTGATAGTATATTGGAAAAAAGTGATTAATTAACTTATGGCTCAAAAGGCACACTAAGAAAGATATATCCTTCCTATCCTGCCATTCCTTGAAATTTCGGTTAAAAATCGCAGTAATATAACTAGGCCAAAACACACGAAGAAAACATCTACAATAATTTT
Source organism: Plagiodera versicolora (assembly GCA_037013635.1). Taxonomy (NCBI): domain Eukaryota; kingdom Metazoa; phylum Arthropoda; class Insecta; order Coleoptera; family Chrysomelidae; genus Plagiodera; species Plagiodera versicolora. The sequence goes on along the minus strand of CM072983.1, from coordinate 9,587,897 downwards.
GTTGGCATTAACATGAAAATTCAGAACAAAATTGGTCATGACATCTTAACAACAAACATTCATGTACAAACTTCTATAACCTTACATGAATATACTCTAACTCCACGTTATTAGAATTTTCTGGCATAGGGAACAAATATGGTATTTCATACACGGGTCCTGATTAAGTTGGCGTTCATTCAATTGCTTTTTCATTTATTCCTGTCAATATTCTTGCAACCTGTTCTTTGTTTTCTAAATACTAAGAACATCAAGGGAAATACTCAACATGAACGCATCATTGATATAGTCAATTTATTTGAAGTTGATAGTATCGTCACATCTGGTGTTTTCACCACTAGACTGAACAAAATACCCCATTTCATCATTTAATTTCCCATATCACGCTTCTTCCACAGCTGGGAACACTTCACGACGATGCCAAACGTATTTTGTATTTTTCAAACGGTTTCCTTAAGATCAGTTGATCTATGTGAATTGTTTTCTTGTCGATTGAGAATAAATCTCGAAAGAAACTATCATTGTGTAAATCTACTATAGATTCAGTGAATTACTGAACTTCTGAAAAAGTTAAAATTTGCGTATGTCTAATCTTGTTGAATAATTATGATATAAACGTATTGAATACTCCATTCTTAGCGTATATCATGCCTTTTTTAGCCACTAGACGAAGTATTTCCAATATCAAATTCTTGACATATTCATCAGAACCAAAGCTGATGTTTGCGAAATTCTGCCTCGTTTTGATGAAAAGCTGCAAAGTTTCCAGCCAAGTGATTGTCAAAATCGTCATCACCACAGATGAATATTCCTTTGCGGTGAATTATCTATATAGATAGACAGAAATTCGTCAGAAACAAACAGCGTACTCTAAACTTCAGTATGATGTAGTTGAATGTTAATGGATTGAGTTTTAGTATATTCCAGGAAAGGAGAGATCAATCCACGAAAATTTCAATTCTTCATCATTCAGTATTTTATTTTAAATAATAGCGTGGAATTGTAAATACAAACTTTATAAACTACGAAGCTCCCAAAGAAAAATGGTGATGATACTTACTGTATACAATACTGGAATTGCACTTTGCCTTCATAATTATAGAGAAGAGATACGGTTCCCATTCGCAATCATTGCTGATGATTCAATTTCGAACCCCAAAATGCTAGCTTTCATACATGAGATATTTTGATATGATGATTATCTTACGTATCAGTTGAATTTTATCAAAATTAATCAGTTCAGCTGTTATCCACACAGAACAAAGTCACATTTGTTCTCAATCCTTCTCGCTGATTATAATGGATAATTTCATAACAATAGATCATTGTTGAACATCGTGGGGTATTTTTGTTTATTTACTATGTCGATTCTTGTTTCATATTCATTTCAGTGATCAATGTTTCGCAACATTTCTCTATTTGAGTATTACATTTCAATATTGTCAAGAATCACTAATAAGCAGTTTGAAAATTCACCAATGGACTGAAAAATTTGCCAAAATCCTTACCAATGTACGCTTCCAGTATTGCTGACGTGAAACGGATCAATGCATAAATTCTTCATTTAAACAAAAATCATTTCATTAGTACTCTTTCCATTCCTGTTTCGCCGATAGAGCTTGGATATCATGAAATACTAAGAACTGCTTCGTAAATGGATACCACAGGCTAATTCTGTAAGTTGATATCGACTAAATTCTGGAGACATGATTCAATTCGAAGACATAAAGTATGATTAGTCAGATAGTCTTGCAGTTGACCATTTGAAATACTCGTTAATCTGGGACATCTCACAATATCTGCTCTCTCTGACAAGTTACGATGATCACTTAATACTGGGGAAACGCTGAGGAAAATGAAGCTGTGGTCATTTTGACAAAAGTGAACTGACAGGAATATTGATAGTGAAATGAAAATGAGTTTACAAAGACCACAGATATTGTCTTCAGGGAGTGATCACGTTCAAGTTGTCATTAATCAAAACCTTTTCAGCTGACAAAAAAAAAAACATATTTGTTATGTTATCAAACTTCACTTCCTCAAATACCTCAGAAAAGTGACAATAATAATCCGATAATTTTATCATCAAAAATTGTTATTTTTTTATATTTTTTAATGTGTTGGATTGATCTGAAATATATTGTGAAGGAGAGAATCAATCAGGAATTTATCAACAGAATATGTTTTCTTCAAAATTATATATCTTTAAAGTCATTTTTGAAATGAATTTCTTCTACATACTTTCTAGGATAACAAAATAAATATTTTTAGTAAGGAATTATTCCGTACAAGAATTTTGATAGATAGTATCACTTTTATCTTTTATCTAGTTTTTTGAGATATAAATAACAATGAAAATTTTTTCAACTTACTATGGGTCTCCTACAAATACTGACTGAAGGCAGAAGAAACAATCAATAATAACTGATTGTTTCGCTATTTTGGAGGAATTATCCAATAACGAATCAAGATCCTGAGAAACATGGAAGTTTGCATTTCGTAAAACTGGCATCATCAAGTTTTATGGAGCATATGATTCGCGAACCGAACCAAGTTTGGTGGAAACTTCGTTCTAATAGCTCTAATTCGTCTGAGGCACAGATATTGATTTCCAATTATTCATCCTGAATATGACCTCACCTTGGACGGAAGACTTTCGGATCTTCTGACATTTATTTTAATGATGAAGGTTATACTGATAAAATGTGAAAAGCAGTGGGTGAAGTTAGGATAGAAACGTTTTCGGAAGGCGAAAGAAACAGCAGCTGGACCAACGTGGAGAGAGTAGTTGTGACGCGTCGCCAGATTGAGCCGTGATGGATTGACCGTTTGTTTTGTTTTGAAATTGTTTTCGATTGATGTCATATACTCATTATATTTGGATTACTATTGATTATGGATAACCGTTGAATGGTTCGAATAAAGTAATGGACTGCTCTCATGTTAGGAATCATATCGAATATTCAAAGAAGTACATAATAACTACATAATGATATTCTAAAATGTTAATCTTTCATTATCATATCTGTTCTTCTATTCTCATTTGATGGTATATATTTCAAACCCAATTACTGTCCAACTCTAATAGGTGTGTTTCATAAAAAATCCAGTGATAGAAAGTGTGGAAAAAATAGTTGTGCATATGCTCATTATGTAAACACTACACATCATAACATTTCAACAAAAATTACAATATAGATTTGAATTCAAATGTCTCTCAATTCGCTATGTACCCACGTCTTGATATCCCATATCAACTCAATTGGATTAAAAACACAAATGTAAGGTGGGAGTCAAAGATTGTGATGTCCATATCTTTCTGCTAATATATCTGCCTTATTTATTAGGGCTGGTTCGTTCTGAAAATCAAGAAATATATTACATGTATCTCAAAGGATAAATTTGAAGTCTATGGCCTACAATTGTACGAAATTAGTTAGTAACTGCAGCTTCAACATTCCATAATCAAAATCAGTCACATTGTTGGTGAGTCATTCTTGAATTGCTGCCTTATTAAAAGCTGGAAAGGTGGAAACTTTGTTAATGCCTGTGCTGTGATAAGTAGCATTATCGGTACATAACAATTGTGGAAGAATTTTCTAATTTTGGCAGCAGTTGTGTATCGAATCAGTGGAGAACGTTATCGTGGTTTATTTCTCCATGGTAAACTTTGTTAGCAGTTTGTGCAATAAATAGTAATGCGGAATTTGTTAACTATAGATAAAATGTTGTGCGGCGGATAAGAGAATGGGTGACATCGATCAAGCGTTTTTTGATGCCATTGAGGACTTAGCTGATGACAGTGAGTCAATCAGTTTGGATTTCTTTAATTACATTATTAAACAAAAAGATATGATAATTCATGAGCTTCGTGATAAAATAACTCTGATGAATGAACAAATTATTCTGCCAAGACAAAAACCGAATGCTTCGATCGGAAAAACTACTACGAAATCCTTCAAAAACCAGGAAGCAGCTAAAACATCAGTACCACCATCAGATAATAAAATATTGCCAGTGGCCGGGAATTCCTCATCGGCAAACAGTGTTGCCGGTTCTTCGGTTTCTACCGAAAACCAAAATTTCACTAAAAACGATGTTTCTTATGCATTGACGCTAATCAACACCAAGCAAAAATGTAAAGATATCATAAATGACAACGCCTGGAAACAGGTTACGAGATCCAAGTCTAGAATAAAATTAATAGTAGGTGAAAACACTACTTTGAAAGTGGATGGAAAAGAACTCAAAGGTATGCCCAAGCCTACAAGCCTACATGTGTATAGGGTGGACCCAACGATGACTGCTGACGAACTGAATGAGACTATCACGGCACATTTTCCGGAAGTTAAAACCGAAAAACTGAACTCCAAATACCCGGATTTGTATGCTTCATTCAAGGTAACAATTCATGATTCTCACTATGCCGAGTCTATGGATCCTGCAATATGGCCCAGAGGAGCTTATGTGCAGCGTTTTTTAAACCTGAGGCGTGACTGCACCTAAACATAGTAAGAATGGAGATGGTTCTGAGAATTTCGAATCCTATAATCTGAGTGTTTTTCACATTGATATTCAGTGCCTATCTAACAAGGTTGATGATTTGTTTATGTAGATGCATGATTTTGATATTTATTGCTTGTCCGAATATTGGCTGCGTGAGGATAATCTCAATTCAATTAACTTACCAGGATACTATCTGGCCAGTTGTTTCTGTAGACGAACGAATGCACATGGCGGTGTGGCTATTTTTGTGAGAGATTCTATTTCTGCAGTTGATTTGTGTCTTGATGTGTCTTCAGAATTTGACATCGAGGTTTGTGGGATTGAAGTTGCGGGTACACTTTTTGTTACACTATGTAGATCTCGACTCTTTTCTGGGGGATGATCTGTGTACTGCTAGAAGAATCATACTCACTGGTGATTTCAATGTGAATTTTTCATTTACCTCGTCGAACTGTATGGCTCTGTCTAACTTGCTGGCATCTTTTAATTTGGACATTACAATCACGGCCCCAACGAGGATAAGCAGGGACAGTACTATATGCATAGACAACAAAATAACCAATTTTGATACTGGACAATATGTGTCAGGTGTTTTGGATCCAAGCCAAATGCTACAATTGCCGAAGGAAAATATGTGAAATTACTTGGAATCCATATTGATGATAAACTGAATTGGCTGTACCACATAAACAAAATTGCTAATAGATTGTCTAGTGCTGTATTTTTGATTCGTAGACTGAAGCAGTCGGTGGGCATTGGTACCCCCAGGTCCAGCTATTTTGGCCTCTTTCGTAGCCATATGACATATGGCCTTATTTTGTGGGGCAGTTCTTGCCATGCAGGCAGGATATTCATTCTTCAGAAGAGAGTTGTGAGGGTGATGACGGGTGCCGGTTACAGTGATCACTGCCGTCCCCTTTTCATCAGGCTGCAAATCATGCCACTTCCAACTGCATATATTTTTCACACACTTATCGAAATACATAAAAATAGACTGAAGTTTCCCATACAGTCAGATTTTCATCCTTACCCAACAAGATCAGGTAACTTACTGAGAACTACCAGATACAGACTGGCAGTATCGCAAAGGAATTCATTAAACTTCGATTTCTACAACAAACTTCCAATCAGGGTTAGACAAGTCAATGATTACCAGTTTAGAGTGAAAATCAAGTCATTTCTTTCAAAAAAGTGATTTTATCCAACACATGACAGTTATGACTATCATTATTAATGTCATTTTAGACAAGTAAAGTATCAAATAACACACTAGTGTGTTATAATCCATAACTCACTAGTGAGTTATGGATTATAACTCACGTTCATATTTAAAGTAGTATTCTATTTATTTATTACTATTACAAGCAGAATTTACATTGATATTGAAATTAAAGGAAAACGCTAACGGTTTTTTTGAATTTGAAGTTATTGTAAAATTCGTTGGTTCATTGGAACCAGACGCTCCCATATCGGTACAGCTGCTGTAAATGTAAAAAAGTCACTGTCAAGTAATTCTGACATTTATAGGGTACTGACACGCAAATAGCTTTAATTTGATCACAAAACTTATTAATTATTAACTCATAAAAAAACGATTTCTTCCACTTGTTGGATAGAACATTGTATGCCACTCGTGTGTTATGTTTCATAAGTCACTTGAGAATTTATAAATCTTTCTCGCGTGACTTATTTTCAACATAACACACTAGTACCATAAATAACTATTATTCAGCAGACGAGATTTGTGAAGAACACTTTTCTATTCATGTAACGTATCGCGTATCAACACTTCATGTAGTTTTATTATTTAGTTCTGTTACTTTCTCTTTGTCCTGCTAGCGTTGGCTTTTGTTTCATCTGTGCAGGCATATTGAAAGGGTTCGCATGAAATCTATTTCTCTTAGCATTAAGTTTATGACTGTTCTTCCAGGATTTTGTATATTTGTGATGTCCTGTCATACTGTTTCAATGATTTGTAGGATGATTTTGAAGTGTTTGTGTGATATACAGCATTATATTGTTTATTGCAAATTTCTTTCTTCTTTTGACTTGCTACAAACATACAAAGATGTTACTTTACTTTACTTTACTTTACTTTACTTTACTTTACTTTACTTTACTTTACTTTACTTTACTTTACTTTACTTTAATTTACTTTACTTTACTTTACTTTACTTTACTTTACTTTACTTTACTTTACTTTACTTTACTTTACTTTACTTTACTTTACTTTACTATACTTTACTTTACTTTACTTTACTTTACTTTACTTTACTTTACTTTACTTTACTTTACTTTACTTTACTTTACTTTACTTTACTTTACTTTACTTTACTTTACTTTACTTTACTTTACTTTACTTTACTTTACTTTACTTTACTTTACTTTACTTTACTTTACTTTACTTTACTTTACTTTACTTTACTTTACTTTACTTTACTTTACTTTACTTTACTTTACTTTACTTTACTTTACTTTACTTTACTTTACTTTACTTTACTTTACTTTACTTTACTTTACTTTACTTTACTTTACTTTACTTTACTTTACTTTACTTTACTTTACTTTACTTTACTTTACTTTACTTTACTTTACTTTACTTAACTTAACTTTACTTTACTTTACTTTACTTTACTTTACTTTACTTTACTTTACTTTACTTTACTTTACTTTACTTTACTTTACTTTACTTTACTTTACTTTACTTTACTTTACTTTACTTTACTTTACTTTACTTTACTTTACTTTACTTTACTTTACTTTACTTTACTTTACTTTACTTTACTTTACTTTACTTTACTTTACTTTACTTTACTTTACTTTACTTTACTTTACTTTACTTTACTTTACTTTACTTTACTTTACTTTACTTTACTTTACTTTACTTTACTTTACTTTACTTTACTTTACTTTACTTTACTTTACTTTACTTTACTTTACTTTACTTTACTTTACTTTACTTTACTTTACTTTACTTTACTTTACTTTACTTTACTTTACTTTACTTTACTTTACTTTACTTTACTTTACTTTACTTTACTTTACTTTACTTTACTTTACTTTACTTTACTTTACTTTACTTTACTTTACTTTACTTTACTTTACTTTACTTTACTTTACTTTACTTTACTTTACTTTACTTTACTTTACTTTACTTTACTTTACTTTACTTTACTTTACTTTACTTTACTTTACTTTACTTTACTTTACTTTACTTTACTTTACTTTACTTTACTTTACTTTACTTTACTTTACTTTACTTTACTTTACTTTACTTTACTTCACTTTACTTTACTTTACTTTACTTTACTTTACTTTACTTTACTTTACTTTACTTTACTTTACTTTACTTTACTTTACTTCACTTTACTTTACTTTACTTTACTTTAATTTAGTTATTTTCCATCTGAAATACCTTCAAGTGAATTAAACGTGAAATTCCACTATGAAACAGATTCTGGTACTGTTATTGTTCTGGCTTTGAAATATTCCTACACATCAACAAAAAAAAATAGTTTCTTCTCTAAACGGATAGTCATATCAGTATCCAAACACAGATGTGGGTCTCAGTAATAATAGAATTCCAGCGTGCATTTTTCAGATCGACTCTCTGGATGATTCTAATAGAAAATAATAATACACCTGAGCGCTATTTCTCTCCCTCCAAATGTTTGCTTTTCCTACACTTAATTATCTTTCACGGAAATGAAACAAATGGAACAGTTAACTGTAAATAGACCTTTCAGAGGATTATACGTGTCCAAAGAAATTTCTGTTTGGGAAAATAGCCCACACTGGTCAGGACTAGGGATTACTATTTATTTACCATTCGCTTTGCATTAATACAAAGTTTCATGAAATATGATATCAAGAAGAGAGTGATGAGATATTGCCAGAATGTTGGCGCGTACACGGGGTGTCTTAATGAGTCACCCCGTCGCTTATACGTACTCAGGGAAAATAAAGTTATTTTAGTTGATAAATTAAACTTACAAACTGATCACAAGAGACCAAACAGTCTATTAATAATTTCGGCAATTCAATAATGAACAAAAGGGGGGGAAAAATTCTTACCTAATAGCACACTATTGCTTCGAACTAAGTCTGGAGTGAGGGGTAAATGAGGTAATATTCCTTCGGACGCCTAGTTACCATTTACACCCTCATCCTACTTCATTTCTTTCATTCATTCCACTTGTCATCTTTACATGACCAAGTTATTTCAACCTGATTATTTTCTTTTCTTCACAACACGTTTAACGATGATTTTGAATAACCCTGTTGCCAATTATTTTTCATTCATACTATTGATAGAAAGGGTGTGTAATAATTTCAATAGAGAATCAAATAAAATGGTGAACTTGATACTTCAGTGATAGTTCCAGTTGTATATCTATACCTATACATTTCCATAACATTCAGAGAAGTTCTCAGGAGTAATTAAATGCATATCACATCATATCTCGAGGTAACACCATTCTAAAGATCCTCCCAACTGATATTTAGGAAAGGAAGTCAGCTTCCAGCTAAACGACGCCACTATCGCTACTTCCAATGTCATCGAGATTGAATCCGAAGTTAACCGTAATCTGCCTCGAGGATATTTCAGATAGGAAATACTGCTCGCCTACGAAGATAGATATACCAGCCAAGAACGATGTATTCATCGAGATATGGCAAGATGATGAAATCACATAAATCGATTCCAGAATCATTTTTCGAGAAGGAAATATGGTGGCAAATGGTACAGAGTGAATATGCAATTTGTATTCAGCATGACTGAACATTATAGAGTGATACTTTCTTTTCGAAGTTTGAAAACTTATGGAGTGAACATTTTTATAGAGTACTAACAGCGGACATAGCAACTATCAGCTGATAGGAGGACAACCAAGCCAGTATCACAAGTGATAAAATTATCAAACTTTGGAGAAAAGCGAACGATGTCCCAATTATACAGGATTTCGTCGAGTGGGCTAGCTGTAAAATCGGTAAGATGTTCACAGATAATTCAGAGAATTGTAAAAACCTCAAACCAACAATTCCAGAATAGAAACAATTTTGAAATTGAACCAATCTCAAGTGATGCTTTCTAGCCACTATAAGAAAGATAATGATGATTTTGAAGATAATTGAACTGATCCACAGTGGTCCTTTTCTACAAACTCTTACAAGTATTTCAATACCTCTCAGTTTTCCTGTGGAAATAACAGATGAACGTTTTATTTGTGATGAACTGACTTTCAAAAATAAAGGCAGAGGTGAAACTACTGAAAAATCACCTTCCATCCCGAAGTCCGATCTACTAGTCAGACTGCAGTTGAATAATACACAATTCAACTGAATGGAAAAAATACAGTTGAAAGTATGAATTATGTGTGACTCTCTATTTCCTGAATGGATTTTTTTACGATCCTCCCTATCAAAGTGAGCCTCATGGAAAACATTTCGAATGCTATAGATTGCAATTGAAATAGTCATTTCCATTTAGAGAAGAAATTTCACAGAATACAATTCTGGAATCGATTTCTCCATTCCTTCATCGATGAAGGTATTTTTATAAACCGAGGATCCTACTAAAATAGTGGGAGTTGAATGGTTTCGAAAAATGTTCACGACAATACTCTAATAATATGATTGAAGTGTTTTAAGTAGACAAGTGCATGAGAACCATAAAGAATCGAAAAGTTTCAAAATACAGAATATCGCTCATAATTTGATGATGAATCATGGGCACGAAAAAATCCTCCAAAAAACAATTCAAAGATGGAGAAGCTTCATCAGGGTTGATGTAGTTCAAAGATATCAGTTGACTACCACTATATGGATCAACCAGAAGTTGATCAGAAAATTGTAGATATTCAATTCCTACATCGAATATTTAATTTTTGTGGTTGATCCAGTATTCACGTAGTTCTATTTCATTACACTTCAAGGCCCATTTTCCCACGAATAATGAACATCAGGCTCTTCAACGATTATACCTTCATTGATAATAAATGTTTAATTAGCAACAATATTCTATTCATGTTCTTCACCTCGTAAGTTCCTACCTGTCATGGTTCACAACAAACTTTGAAGTGGATAAAGCTCCATTATATGCTTCAAGTGAAACCAAGCATGAAATTATTGTGAAACTCACTGAGCTTTTCTAACCGGCCATGTTGTGAGAAGATAGGGATAATTTGTGAGATGGAGCTAATTGTGGTAATGAGTGAATAGTGTGCATGAATGAACACGAATGAAATAGACATTGCAAACAGGAGTAGGTATGTTCAACTGTATAGGACAGCACAATCTGCTGAAATTGAAATCTTGGTCAGCGAGAGGATTCATGTTTATGTTGAGTTGATTGACATACATATAAAATAATAATAATAAATGAACTTTATTAAGTATAAAATACTCAACTGGCCATTGACCGAGGTCCTTCAGCCAATATACATATAAATGAACACTTACCAATTTGTTGTCAATCATCTCAAAGATTGCAAACTTCAAATGCCTGACTATCTCTGTAGGGTTTTGAAATTACCTAGTATTCTGTGGGGGTATAGAACTCAATTTCCTTCAGACATGTCAAATAGGAATGAAGGAGGTTTTTCGAAAGGTGCATACGTTTTATGTACTGAATGTATTAGGTTACTCCAAAACTCAGATGGTTCAAGTGATAATAATTGTTTAATGGCGATATTTAAATGAATTCTGCACAATGTCATTGCATTAGTTACTGTTAAATCATTTTAGAATAGTAATTCATTTTCTACAGGAGGCAATAGGTACATAAAATGAAGAATGCTATATAGGAAGCATTGAAAGAAAAATTGAGATGAAAATTAAAATTGGATGTCCGATAAGAAAATAATGACTACTACTTTCTTATACAAGCGGCAACACTGTATTGATGAAAATATTTCAGACGGGTAGAGCAAGTTTGCTTATCCACGCTCACGAATTTTCGAAATGATCTGTCTTTCTGTTCTCCAGATACTTCTAATGTCCCATCCACTGTGAAACACCCTGTATTTTACCATTTACGAATAATAAGTATTCGTATTGGTAACAATCATATTAGAAAACCAAACAATACAATGATAATAATTAATGATTATTCTCGAATTTCTACTTCATCATTAAAGCAAGTTTCTTAGTTTTTACAAACTGAGTTTTTTTAATATTTTAGTTTAATTTCTTCGGCGGTGGACGGGATTCAAACTGACGCCCGAAGACTCCGACGTTTCGTGTTGACTAAAATTGGTCAGTGGTCCAGCTTCAAATGACGGGATATAATAACATAACAATTATCACTTAAAAACAGTTTGCATGTGAACAAGTTATCGTAAGGACACTACTCTATGGTAGATTTATTGAATCTTCGTCATAACCCATTAAAAAGTCACGCCAGTCTCAGATAATTCACAAATTAACGCATGATGTGATGTTTTCAATTACAGTAATTAGTCGATCAGACCAGGGTAATTTTGGTTGCGTAGGTAGTAAGTTACTTTTAAAAAAAACGACAAGTACTACAATTGAACTTTATTCAAATCGTGGTCGAATGATATAAAGCTGGAGATAAACAATTCCAAATAGTTTTATAGTATTATAATGCTGAGTCGACAGTCCTTGACTTTGGATGACTTTGGTGATGAACAATGGATCTTATAGTGTGGCTTCGCATAACTCCTCCCTGCTTAGAATGGAGATCCGGGGTGGCATACAGGATGTTGCAGCTCGGATTCTTCGAGTTGTTTCCTTATTTTGGCCCTTTGATGTAGCTTCTTCTTAAAATGCTTGATAGCAATGATACATATAAAAACAGAAAGCAAAATATATGTTATTATTGTCCATATACTAATATTTTTCGCAATAGGTGACGTCTTGATTTCATTCAAGTTTTCTTTCTGAAAATCGAGTTTATTTTTAATATGGTCCAATTCATCTAGGTTGATAGAGCCCATCTTCAAAGGTTTGAAGTTTCTTTTCAGATGTTCAGTAGCATGGAAATCTTCTTTTAATTCAGGTAGATCGATAATATTAATTTGTTTTTGGGAACTATGATAGTTTCTTATTAGGGTATCTTCTAATTTAATTTGACATTCAGGATTTAATTCCAGTAGGTATGTTCCTTCTTTATTCTTTTCGCATTGTTGGTGTGCAATAATATTTCTTGGAGCAATAATAATCCAGGTTAATCGTTTTCGGAATAAATCAACATTTCTACTTCACAAGGTAGATTTTCTTTTCTTATTCTGACTGGACTTGTCTCTTGACAAATGAATTCTTCTGGGATTATTTCTGAACATTTTGTATTAAGGTATACATACTGTTTGTCATTCAATATGAGGTATTTGGATTGGGGAATGATGGTTTTGAAAGTATTTTTCTTTTGGATTGGTAAGGAATATAAATGATAATAATTGTAACTATCAGTTTCTACAATTGGTATTTCGAGGATGAATATTATCTGATTTCCTTTGCTATAACTTTTAATATCAATTATCTTTTCAAAAGTTAAGATGTTTTCCAAGATTGGTTCATAAGGAAGTTTTCCATTTGTGAGTCTTCTATTCATAATTGAGATTTCTTTTAGTAGTTCATTTGGATCTATCATAGAATTATGGAATGTATTCAATTTGGAAAAAGTAATCGCTGTTTCGATTTTTTCTAATATGTCATATATTGCTTGAAAGCTTGTGTTTATTTGGAATAGGACAGTATGAATAATGAAATATTCGTAGGTTTCAATATTGACTAGTTCTTTGGTTTTCAATATTTTCTCAATTTGCACAATTCTTGATTCTAATATGTTTTGATTGTGAGCTAGAGCCTTTGTGTTATTTTTGAAATTATCAATTGATTTTTGAAGAAGAGTTATTTGATCTTTCATGATTGTTTTCATTTTTGATTGATTATCTGATAATCTCTGGATTGCATTGTCATATTTTTCTGCGTCATTTTGATCTAAGTTTCCAGTTAATGCTTTTATTACTGTTCCTAGACCGTCGAAAATTCCTCTTTTTATCTTTTTATTCAATTTTGTGGGATTCAGCTGATTTATTTGTACGGTTATCTTCTTCTCGATGTTGTTGATCAAATTATAGGAATTGTGGAATTCTTTATCATAATTTTTCTCTGTATAATTTCCTTTAAATAAAGTTCTTACTTTTGTGAATGTTACTTGTAGCTTGTAAAATTCTTCGATAATGTGTGTTATGTCAAATATTTGAATAAATGACCAACAATCTATTTTATTTTGAGCATTTCCCAGTTTGAATGGTAAAAGTCCAGGATTTTTATTCATTAGGTGATACTTGGGGAATTCGAGGATTCCGAAGGAGTATGGGATGAGGAATCTGAAACAATAATGGGTGGTTTCCTAAGTTCCTGTATATGAATAATTTCTTTTTTATCAGGTTTTTTCTTGTTTGATAATTCTACTTTATTTCTTTCCAAAATTGCTGTTATTTCATAGGGTCCTACAAACTTATTAATTTTTTTATTTCTTTTTGCGGGGTTAATTTTATATACCGTTTGTCCTACATGTCCTACCTTAACCTTTTTTGTTTCCAATAATTGATTTACTTTTTCATAAACATGTTTTAATTTTTCTTTATGATTTTCTGCATAATCAGAATAAAATTCGGTTGGTATAAGAATTTCGTTAGGATCTCTTGTTTGAGTATGTCCGAATGTTAGTTCGAAAGGTGTATAATTTGTTGAACTGTGGACTGAACTATTATATCCTAAAATTGCGTAATCCATAATGTTTTCGTCTTCATCTGGGTATATTTCTCTAATTATTCTAAGATGTTCAATTAATGTTGAATGAAAACGTTCCACGATACTATTCGATTCATGGTGTCCTGGGGTAGTAAAATGAATATTTATTTTATGCATTTTCAGGATTTCTTTCACCGTGTCATTGTTAAATTCTGTGCCTTGATCGATAATCAATTTTTTAGGTACTCCGAATGATGAAAAGTATTTGATTAGTGCCTGGCTAATATGGATTGCTGTTTTTCCTAAAACTTGATATGCTTGAGCAAATTTTGTGAAAGAATCTACTATGGTTAGGTAGTTCTTATTATCAAAGTAAAATAAATCAATGTGAACAATTTCAAATGGTTTTGATGCTGTTTCCGTATGCATAAGGGGTGTATAAGGTTTTTTCCTAGCGTACTTTGTTCTTTGACAAATATCACATGAGTTGATATATTCAGTTACGGTATTGCTCATTTTATTCCAATAGTAATTTCGTTTCAAATGTTCAAGAGTTTCTTTAATACCTCTATGATTAGTTTTTCCTTCATGATGATTTTTTATAAGCATGATCTGTTCGTCTTTATCGGTCACTGTATTAACTTTTTGTAAACATCTTATCAATTTAGGTCCTTTTTCCGAAAAGTATTCAAGATAAACTGAATTGAAATCGTTGTATAGTTTATCATTATAAAAATGCATACAATAGACTTTTGCTGATATCGTATAGTCTCTAAGAAATTCTAATATTAGATGCCTATTGTTCTTTGTTGGAACTTTTAATGTTGTTATTTTATGATTCTCAGATGTTTCTTGTTTAATTTCTAGCTTTGGATATGGATTTGGTAGAACAATGATTTGATTCATCTTGTTGTTGATGATCTCGTTATAGATTTGAATACCGTTGTTTGTTGTTTCATTAGCCGTCGTATGTTGTGTCATTTGGTTTTCATGGTCAATGTTTGATTGCGTTGCACTTTTGTCTGAAGGTGTTATTACTATATCTGAAATTATCTGGATCTTATCTTTGTTTGAATTAGAAGTAGTTACAGGGTGATTTGATTGAAAAGTTTGATCTATATTTTCTGATAAATTTCTAAGATATTCGAATGTGTCTTGATCAATATCTCCTGGGTTATTAATTATTGATTCGTTTTCTAATGCATTAATTTCTATTCTTGAAAGTGCATCGGCTACAGTGTTTAATTTTCCTTTTTTATGAACAATTTGATAATCAAATTCTTCTAATTTTAAACGCCAGCGAACTAATTTTGAATTTGGTTCTTTCAATTTAAATAGCCAGATTAATGGTCTATGATCACAATAAATTGTAAATTTTCTTCCAAATAAATAGGATCTGAAATATTTGCATGCCCATACAATTGCAAGTAGTTCTCTTTCAATTGTACTATATTTTTGTTCTGATTCGTTTAATGTTCTGGATGCAAATGCTATTGGTTTATCGTTGTTCAAGTTTCCTTGTGATAAAACTGCGCCTAACGCTATGTTTGATGCGTCTGTTGTCAGAATGAATTCTTTAGAAAAATCAGGATATTGAAGTATTGGTGCATTAGTTAATAATTTTTTGCATGAATTAAATGCTGAGATAAAATTTTGATCATGAATTACTCTTGCATTTTTCTTTAAACATAATGTCATAGGTTTCGTAATTTTTGCGAAGTCTTTAATGTACTTTCTATAATAGCCTAATAATCCTAAGAAACTTTTGATTTCTTTTTGAGTTTTGGGTATTGGAAATTTTTTTATAGCTTCAATTTTTTCTTTATTTGGTTTTACTCCATCAGGTGTTATAACATGTCCTAAATAATTTACTTCTTTTCGTAGGAATTCAGATTTGTCTAGTTGTACTTTAAGGTTTGATTGTCTTAGTCTTTCGAATACTGTTTTCAATTTTTGTATATGTTCTTGAAGTGATGTTGAAAAAATAACGATGTCGTCTAAATAAACTAAACAATGTTCGTTTTGTAGTCCTCGTAAGATGTTATCCATGACTCTTTGAAATGTACTCGGTGCATTTTTTAATCCGAAGGGCATTCTTTTAAATTCATAATGACCATTTTCTGTTGAAAACGCTGTTTTTTGTATATCGTTTGGATGCATTTCGATTTGATGAAAACCATTAGCAAGATCAAGGGTGGTAAAGTATTGGCTTTTTCCTAATTTATCTAAGATATCAGTTATATTAGGTAATGGGTATTTATCATCAATAGTTTGTTCGTTTAGTTTTCGATAATCTATTACCATTCTCCATTTCTTTTTACCTGAGGCGTCTGATTTTTTTGGAACTATCCAAATTGGACTAGACCAAGGGGATGTGGAATTTTGTATGATGCCTTGTTCTAACATTTTATTAATTTGAGATTTTACTTCTTGTTTATGGATTTCAGGGTAACGATATGTTTTCGTGTAAATTGGTGACTCGTCTTTCAATTTGATTTGATGTTGAATTTGATTGGTAAACGTTAGTGGAATTTTTTCACAATAAAAGATGTCTCTGTATTGAAAACAAAGGTTTTTAATTGCTCTCTTTTCTTCTACGTTACAATGGTTTAAGCGAATGTTTTTTAAGTTAGATTTCAAGATGTTATCTTGGTTTTCTGTGAGAATATCATTAGTTTCCATTTTGTTAATGAAGTTAATTTCTGCAATATCTAATATTTCAATTTCAAATGGTGCGTTTATATCAATTCTTGATGTGAAATCATTTGCATTTGTAATGATTGTGGTTGCAAAATAATTTTTTATGTTTACTATAGAACGAACTGATTCTGTTAGTTTTCCGAATTCAATATGATTTAATAATCCTATACCTTCTTTCTGATTTACGGGTATTTTAACAATTTTTTGGGATCTGGGTGGAATTATTATTGTATAATTTTGGTTTTTTAAATTATTTTTCAATTTAGTGAGTTCCTCTGTTTCGTAAATTATTGGAATTCTTGTAATTGGTGTTACAATTAATTTTGAGTTTACGTCTACTAAAGCTTTTAATTGTTTTAGTAAATCTATACCAATAAGTCCATCGTATTTATTGCTAAATTCAAATAGATAAAATTTATGGGTTTCTGGAATTTTGAAAATTTCGAAAATTGGAATTATCGCTACTTCATCATGAAATGAGATGTTATGTGCACTTTGAATATGGAAATCTTGTTTAAAGATGTTATTTCGATAGAATTTATATGCAAGTTTTGGTGTCATAAAACTACGTGTGCTACCTGTATCAATAAGGAAATTTGCTTTTAATTGAGGAATATATATGTGAGGTAAATTATTTTTTGATAGGTTGAGGTTGATTATGTTGGGTGCGAATTCATAGGAACATGGGGAAAATTTTGCGGATTCTCTGTTTCAATATCAGGTGGTGGATATTCAGGTGTATTGGTGTTGTCAATGAATTGATCATTTTCAATGGATTGTTCTGTTTGGTCATATTCATAATATTCGTTATCATAATATTGATCTTCGTTATTATCAAAATGATGTTGATTTTCAAATGGGTTTTCGAATTCTTCAAGGTTTTGCATGTGTAATCGAGTTTGAGTTGTTTTTTGTCTATTAACTACAGTATTTCCTGATGATGTGATGATGGATAACTTGATAACAAAAAAACTTTCTTGGGACTGCAGACACATTATCTCTAATCAACAACATGGTTTTAGCCAGGGTAGATCTACCTGTACTAATTTAGTTTTATACCAGAATTACATTATGAATGCTTTAGAGAATAAGGGACAGGTCGATGCCATTTATACAGATTTAGCAAAGGCATTTGATCGTGTGAATCATGAATTATTAATAGCAAAACTTAATGCTATTGGTATAAGTGGTAGAGTTTCGGAATGGATTCGAAGTTATCTAAGTGGAAGAGTGCAATATGTTAAATATGGGAGCTCTGTTTCGATACCGGTTGAAGTAACTTCAGGAGTGCCTCAGGGATCACATCTGGGACCGATATTATTTAATTTATTCATCAATGATGTAGATTGTAGTATACTTCGGAGTAAATTTCTTCTGTTTGCTGACGATCTCAAGATGTTCTTTACAATCAATAGTTTGGAAGAAGCCGAATCATTGCAATATGACTTGAATAATTTTTCACGTTGGTGTGATATTAATATGTTACAGTTGAACACTCACAAATGTCATAAGATCACTTTCAGCAGGTTGAAACATCCTATACAGTTCGAATATAAAATCAAAGGATCAGTTCTTAGTGAGACAGATAATGTCAAAGATTTGGGTATTATATTTGATTCAAAAATGTCCTTTAAACAGCACATACATGATGTATTTTCGCGCTCCTTGAAGATGTTGGGATTCATTCTCAGGAACTCTAATTGTTTTAATGTAAACATCGTCAAATTGCTATATTGCTCATTGGTGAGATCCATTACTGAATATAATTCTACTATATGGAGCCCATACTATAGTACGGATAGAGATTTACTTGAGGGCATTCAGAGGAGGTTTTTGAGGTACTGTGCATTTAGGTTAGGTTATGATAGAGGAGAGTATGAATATAAAACCATCATGGAAAGTATGAATTTGAACACATTAGAACACAGAATGTTGGAAGCAAATCTCATATTTTTATACAAAATCATTAATGGAAATATAAATTCACCAGAAATCTTAGAGCTTGTAACGTTTAATGTGAATGAGAGAAGGACACGAAATTCTGAAATGTTTAACATTCCCTTTCATCACACTAATTATGGACAAAATGAGTCGATTGTTAAAATGCTTAGCCAAGCCAATAGGCGCAGTTCTGGAGTTGATTTCTTCAATATGTCAATAACCACTTTCAAGAGAGTTGTGAAAACATTATGATGCATTCTATAATATATATAATATTTTATTTTTGTTTTTTCTATAATGTACATATATGTTTCTTTATTATATGCATTTGAGTGGTGGGTGGGGCGATTGTACTGTGATTGTAATGTATGAAGACTTTTGTTAAATTGACAATGTCGTGAATAAATAAATAAATAAATAAATAAATAAGTAATTTTTCCTAATTTGAGAATTTGGTTTGTACATATTTTGTGGAAATCTATTTATTTGACTTGGTCTTTGCTGTTGAAAGTTATTTTGTCGGAATTGTGATTGGATTGGATACGGTCTATTAATGAATGTATTTTGATAGAATGGCGGACTTGAATTTTGACTTGTATTTGGTTTATTCTGTGAGAATAAAGGTCTCTGATAATTTTGATGATTTTGGAAATTTTGTCTCTCTGATGCTCTTTGATTTGGATTTGCAGGTGTTATTCTTTGAATGGGTTTATATGCACTCTGAAGATTAATTGAATTGTTTCGATTTTGACTGTACATGAAATTTTCTTCTTCTATTACTAAAGACATAGCTTTTTCTAAACTATCGGGATTTCTCAATCTAATATTATTTTGAAGTGGATTTTGTAATCCTCTAATAAATGTTTTTAGTGATAAATCATCATAACTTTGCATTTGAATGGTTTTTTGTTGTGCAGTTCCATCAGATGAATTCAATTTTGCTGCGATTAGACTTCTAGAATCTTGTACTCTCATGCCGAAATTATATGGTGTCTCATTTTTGAAAGGTCTCATTACAATAAGGTCCTGAACCAAACAATCAAGATTTCTTTGATCTCCGAAACATAATTTTAATGAATTTTTGATATCTTCCCAAGTTTTTAATTCTATTCTAGAACCAATTAAACTTAAAGCTCTGCCAGTTAATTTTCCAATGATTGCTCTAACGATAAAAATTGATAATGACTCATTTGCGGTGTTAAAACTAGTATATAAATTTTCACAATTATCAATGAAAACTCCCAAAGTGTGTGGATTGCCATCATATTTAGGAATGGTGTCAATATAAAGTCTGAGTAATTGATAGTTTACTTCTGTCATTGTTGTGTTATTTCCTACAGATATGTTACTGAAATTTTGAATCAAGTCTTCGATATTTGTTTCTGAATTTGACATTAATTTGGAAATCGATTTTTGTGTTTTTTCGTTTTTTTACTCTCTACTCTAAGTGAACTGATTATTATTATCAAATATATACAAGGATGGGTGAAGGTGAATGGGTATGAAAAGAATTGAAATGACTTACAGTAGTATAACTGTTGCTCTTTTCATTCTCTGCGTGATGGTGATGAGGGATGATTCTTGTTGCTTGTTTTGTTGCTTTGCTGCTTTGTTGCTTTGTTGCTTGCTGCTTTGTTGCTTTTTGCTTTTTCTTAACCTACTGCCAATAGGAGTTGAGCGATGCTGTCTCTTGTCCCTGGACTTCCTATCCTAGAACTGGTGTTGGCGATGTTTGTCCTCGGCCAGTTGGGGTTTTTTCGAATCTTCGGCGATGCTTGTCCTCTAATTCGAACTGGTTTTGGCGATGCTTGTCCTCTACCAGGTGTAGTCTTGAAGTTTTTCTTTTCACGAACCACTTACTTCGTCTGCGTTTAAACTGTTGGTACAGACCAGAAAAACGCGATTTTTGTCGTTTATTCTGTTGTGCAAACTTATCCGTATCGACTGCGCCAATTTTGGTTGCGTAGGTAGTAAGTTACTTTTAAAAAAAACGACAAGTACTACAATTGAACTTTATTCAAATCGTGGTCGAATGATATAAAGCTGGAGATAAACAATTCCAAATAGTTTTATAGTATTATAATGCTGAGTCGACAGTCCTTGACTTTGGATGACTTTGGTGATGAACAATGGATCTTATAGTGTGGCTTCGCATAACTGGGTGGTTGAGAGAAATCTCTAACTCTTACCATTGTCATTGAAAGACACCTGTGAACAATTTTAAATTCGTTTAAAAGATGTCGCTACTCGCGGATTGTTACATACAAACATACAACTCAAGCTAATATTAAGAATATGAAAAACAAACCATTCGATAAGAATATGTATTCAAATCGGAGAAAATAATAAAAAGATGACCTGCTGCTCAGCAGACTTAATATCTCGAAGCTACATTTCTCAACTCGAATTCGGTAACATGAGAACAGTTTTCTCATCATACACATATTACGATAAACAAAGAGAAACACTTTGTATCTCAGAATTAATCATGAGAGAATCTGTTATATCTAATGAATTAGATGCTTCGTTCAAAGGATAAATACTTATGATGTCTAAAGGGGAAGAAAACACCAGGGAACAAATTGACTACATCAAAGAAAATAAGAACAGTATATCGAAGGATATTGGAATTCCTTATTTTATAATTTGGATCAGAAGAGCTTTATATTCAAGAACCAATCGTGAATTTTGATGTGATAGTTTATCTGGCAAATAAGGATAAGTTTATTCAGCCCATTGAAATTCAAACACAATATTCCCCGAAAAGCTACCAACAAACGAATGAGAATCGATTTTTTCATTCAACATCCCGAGTAAATTTTTTTAGATTGGCCAAAATTGCCACACGATTTTCGTTTCTTCCAATGTGATAATCAGTGTAATTTCCTGAATTGAGATTTTGATCTGTATAGGACACATATAATTCGAAAATTCAAACAAGTCTGCATCTCATTCAATACAAAACAGATATACTCTTGTCTCTCATCTCTGATGAAAAAATCAAATCCAAGATTATTTAATGTCATGTTAGATGATATCCTATCCTAGAAGTAATATGAAAATCCACAGCTATAAGGATTTCTGTCGATCGAGATTTTCAGTCGTTCTCAGAATCCCAGGTGTCGGAAACCTATCCACAGATTCGCTCGAATCGAACAGAATATCCAATTCTCCGAAAAAATATCACATTGTAGTTGCTGATATTCCGATTCCGGAATTGGCTTTGGAAACATAAATATTTGAAGAATCCTTACATGGCCTTCTTGAGCCTAGCCGAAATATAAAAAAAATATCCGAGAATTGAATTTGAATATCGACCGAAGTTAAAATTGAGAAGATAGAGAGAAAAAAATTGGAAACCTCTCTTGTTCCGGCCATCGCGTCATAATGATGATTCAAAGTAATAAATAACGCAAGAATTGGTGAGAAAAATACCTACCCATCGGTATTCCTCAAGGTTCAATTTCAAACCTGATTCTTCTCAATTCTGAATATTTTCTTGTAATATGTATTTCCATTATAATAATATCGATTTGAATCATTCCTTCTGGAATTCAACTCCTGAATCTTCTCATTTCTACCCACATTGTTTTCGTCATTTTCTCCCATATATCACATTTGAAATGACAAATCGTCGATATTATGCATTCAAGTTGGAGTTTGGAGTAAAATAGACCTCACAATGTCGTTGAGTTGAAAATAACATAATAAAAAGAATTCAATTCTTTTGCATCGCTTAGGTATGAACAAAGTTTTTCCAACTTTTACAAAGTTGAACGTTGGAATAAACACAAAAAGAGCTGACCTGAAAGCGATTTTCTACATCGAGCTATTACAGAACTCGTCGAATTATGTATTAGAATATCACCACTTTCAATTGAATCAGAAAAAGCAGCAACTTTACATCAATTCTACATGCACGTCATAATAAACCTCCAGATTAAGTATAGCGTAAGACAATAGTATTTATATAAGAGATATGCGTATATTATTCCGATCATCGATTTTTAGCCGATATGATATATGAAATGTAGATCTTGCTATTCTATCTTGCTTCCTCATGAATATACACTGCGTCCGTAAAGTATGGAACAAATTCATTTTTAGCTAAACAGGTCATTTTAAGAAATAATCCTGAAACACGTCGATTTTTGATTTCAATTTACCGTATTTTAAAATAATGATGTAATATACAGGGTGAATTACGTTTGAGTAATGACGTCATCGTAATTTTTTTTTCAATGGAACATCCCCATTTTGTCTCAATATTCGGATTACTCAAGCTGAGCTGATTTCAAAAATGTATCACATGTTGATTCCAATTGGTACAGGGTGGACAAAAATACAATAGTTTTGTGTGTGCTCATAAAGTAACGCGTAACATTCTTTATTAGGTAAATTAACAATATTATCAAAAATACTTATTATCTAGCGGCAATTGGTTTAAATGTAACACCCCGTAGTTTGCTACATGTTTAGAGTAATAAAAATGAGCTGTTTCCAAACATGTTTGGTACTTGTGGTCTAGCAGACAGAATATGAAAACAACATTGGAATCAACATGTGATACATTTTTTAAATCAGCTCAGCTAGAGTAATCCGAATATTGAGACAAAATGGGGGTGTTCCATCAAAAAAAAAATAACGGTGACGTCATTACTCGAACGTAATTCACCCTGTATATTACATTATTATTTTAAAATACGGTAAATTAAAATCAAAAATCGACGTGTTTCAGGATTATTTCTCAAAATGACCTGTTTAGCTAAAAATGAATTTGTTCCATACTTTACGGACACAGTGTATAGAAATGAAACAGAGAGTAGAGAGGACCAAAATATGACGATTGAGCGCAACATCACTTATAAAAATGTTGATGGTTAAAAAGATACAGTGCGTTCAATGTTGAAATTTTATTCGCAAAATATCTTAATAGCTCCGATATCGGTTCAAAAATTGGTACATTGGAGGTTTTTAGGATGGCAAACAAGAATATTTTATCAGTATTAACGTTATCCTTACAGGGCGCCACTTACCCGCTTACAATTATTTAAAAATACGCACATCTTTTTTTTTCATCGAAAATCAACATCTTCGATCAAACATTTATTAAACTACGTTATCTTTTGAACAAAAAAGTAATCTTGGAAAAAGTCGAAAAACCTTACTGTTTTTACGATAAACCTGATTTTAAGTATTGAAGTCACAAATAAATTCAAATAATTTCATCAAGAAAAAACAAGTAGGTTGCTGTCAGACAAGCAAATAATTAGTTTTCTGCTTCAACAATGATTAATTTCTGATTTGACAAAGTAATAAAAATTGTTGCAAATAAAATTTTAACTTTGAACACACTGTATCTTTTTAACCATCAACATTTGTAAGAAATGTTGCGCTCAATCGCCATATTTTGGTCCTCTCTACTCTCAGTTTAATTTTTTACCATATTAATGAAACACCCTGTATATTCATCGAAAACATCACTGGGTACAAAGTGACTACGAATACTATATTTAAAAAATATAGAGTGTACAGTTCTATCGTACATCAATAACGACGCTAATCGTGAGAATCTCCTTACGTTCAACTTTTTCGTGATGAGAGAGTAAGTTTCAATTTCAAGTAGAAGAACGCTCAAAAGCTGATGATGCTGTGATATTTAATGAAATGCACTGGATACTATCAATAAAGAGGCAGTAATTTCCAGCTCACGTCAATGCTCAAATTCTGGCGAGCAAGTATAATAAGCACTCAGTCATGATTTTGTCCTCAAATCGCCTCTAAGCAGAGTGTTGTTCGAACATGAAACTTTTACTGGTGTAACAAAACGGTGAGTCGAATAGTATCAACCTTTTTCTATATAGAGTGAACAAGTTCTGCCTAAAATATGGATATGCACTCCAAGAAATTGAAAAAAATCAATACACTACTGTCGACAATAATCAACTGAAAATATTATGATGGTAGAAGACCAATTTTTCAAGAAGAGAACTTTGCTAGATCTTAGTCTAATTTCAATAATGAAATTATTGTCAATGCGCAAATATCTTGCTGAACATCTTTATTACATTTCGAATTTTCTTCGGTTATTCTGACTTATTTCCATTGATGAAAACAATTAGGGTATCCCCAATACTCAACAGGATCATATTGAAGAAAATAATCAACAACAAATCACTATTTCTGTAATCTTTATTGAAAATAATCTTTTATAAAAAAAATCAATGAAACAAATGTTACATGTGTCTGAATGAATGTTTATGGAAGTAAAAATTCCATATTTCATTCACTAGACAATGAATTCCACATTATTGTTTCATACAAAATATATTCGAATACTGAATCAATCATGTCAGAGTTCGTAAGCCTCTATTTTTCCTATCATTGTGCATCGTATTTGCAGTGTTATCATTTTATTAATTCAATGAATCATAGCATAGCCAATATGTATTTTTCAATTGACGAGATTCGTTATTCGAGTATTTTTCTTTATATTTGATTGTCATAATTTCAATTCGCTGGGATCACGTAGTCATCAATCAAATCATAACAATGCCTCATTGATATAAATTTCTTCATGATTTCTACCAACTTCTCCACTGACTGAATTGTTCGAATGACTCATTCAATCTTCGTTAATTATTGTTTCCCAAGGCCGCCTGACTTCAATCCTTTTCCATTCAAGATCGAATATATACTTCAACGAAGGTTATGAAAAGCTGATTTTTATTCCATTCGAAGAACGTTACAAGGTAGTAGAACTATAAATAATATAGTCATTTGGTTATAAAGAATCGTTTGCAATTTGAACTATCTGTCTCACCCTTTTTGTTTCCCTTTCTCTTGAGGATTCTGAACAACCTCCAGAAAATAACAGAGTTGAATCATCTCTGTCTAGATATTGCGAACAAGAAATAACTTCTCGAATATCTCCGTTAAATTTAAAACAGCTGCACAACTCATAAAACCAATTATAATCAAAATTGCCTCCCAGAGAAGATTTTCTTGCTCCCGTTTGAATAAACGTTCTTGAGTAACTCGATGGCCGGGGCACGTATAGTAAACAATATCGCTATGAAACAGCCTTTGCTGTTGAGTGGTGCATTCACTTATCGAGTCCGAGTTTTACTGTATAAAAGCAGAAGTTCAGAGTGCTTTTAGTGTCTTTGATGTATTCACTATTGAAACAGGTAGTTACATATTGATAATATTCAGTAATGGTACCTTTATTCAAAGTATAGAGCTTCATAGGCGATCTAAGGCCATGACTGTCTTCCTTTCTGCATAAATCTTTCTGTAAGTTTTTTGGAACACTACATAAAGTATCTGATAGCAGAAAAGGGACCTTCGTTATCTTCATCAATAGTGCGCATATATTTTATTTTGCACTGTCACAAAATTCATTAGAAATGTTTATTTCGAAGGATTTCAGTTATAGTCATCACCTATATTATTGAGATGATCCTACCTTGAATTTGGATAGAATAATTCCGATGAATCCACGCAAACATACGTTTTCTCAGTTCACATTCAGCAATCTGAAATCGAAGAATGAATCTTCAAATTCATTATTATTATTTGAAACTGAAAACTGTATAGGAATCTAATTTATTGTGCCTAAATTTCAGCAAGTTTTTCTCACTAGAATATTTTTCGCAAGACTGTACAGGGTGGCCAGATAAGAATGCAAAGTGCTGTATCTCGGAAACCATTGGTCGTACAGACTTGCAGTAAAAAATTTGATGACTGAAATGGCCAAAAGAAAATCCTGGAAATTATTCTCAGGTTCCCAAGATGACCGCCAGAGGGCGTAACTGTCATCTTAAACTTTTGAAGTGATTTTTCACTGAAATCTGACCTGTGAATGTACCGAAAAAATATATGCTCTTCGACATTGAGCTTCATTCGAGTAATTTTTGTCCGAAACTTTTTGACGTATCTATTAAAATAAAGTGGTGGGGGGCGATTCAACATTTTTTTAAATAAACAGCTGTAACTCCTGAACGACTGAATGGATTTTAAAAAACTTGGTCTTGTTGGAAATTCATGCTACCTGAAATATGTAATTCCCAGTGATTCTGCTAGAGCGCGTTTTTTGATATAATAACAGAATGTTACAAATTTCTCTAAAAAATTAAATGCAATAGTATGACTTTCTTTCCATCAAAATGAAGTTAAATGATACTTGAATAGGCTAGTGGAAACCGTATCTCGATATCTAGTTCCTGACCTGAAATATCGGAGAAAGAAAATGTAGTTATCATAAAATTTCGAAAAGACTTCGGTATTTATTCTTATTCATTTGTCTTCTTGTCTTAATTCATAATTTTATAATTTTCAAATGAGGAAAGTATTCTTAACTCAATAAAGTAAAGAACATGTAGGGGCATAACAAGCAAAATGGACCGATTTTGAAATGAAACTATTGTCTCCTTAAATGCTCGAACTGTCTTCCATCACACTCAACGCATTGTTGGAGCCGCTCATGCGTGGACATTACAGCAGCTTCAACTTCTTCTCTTGATAGGCTAAGAATGGCCTCTTGTATTTTCATGTCATCTCTCGTTGTTGGTGGAATTCGGTAAACAATATCTTTCAATCGACTCCATAGATAGAAGTCCAAACAGTTTAAGTCTGGGGATCAGAAAATCAAGAAACACGGCACCGTTCTGTGGCTTATCAAAGAAATAGGGACCTATAATCATTCCGCCAAGGATGGCACACCATACATTGAGACTCCAAAGGCCTTGATGTTGTACCTCGCGCAACCAGTGAGGATTCTGCATATTATGCAAATTAACGTTTCCATCACTTCTGAAAGTGGCCTCATCCGTCCAAAGAGTTTCGGATAAAAAAACTCTATTTTCCCTAATAATGCCCAACATTCAATGACAATAATCTATATGTCGGCGTCGGTCGAAGTCTTCGTCATTAAATGCTTGATGTAAAACAATATGATATGGGTGCAGTCTAAAAATTTGAAAAAACATATTGTGAAACATGTGAGTTTATGTGTTTAGTGACATAGCACTTACCCATGATCCTTTAAAATATTTAGAACAGTGGTATGTGATATACCCAAATTCGCGAGACATTGCTCTCGTACTAACGTGAGGATTCATTTCCACGTATGCTAAGACATTAACTATACTGTTTTCTCTTGTTCTAGCCGAGAGTCTTCGGAACTTAGGTCGAAAGCTGCCTGTATTACGCAAATTTCGTACTAAACGTGGAAAAATTCTCGCATCGCTTAAACGCCGATTTGGATATAGTGCTCTGTATACTCTTTGAGCCAATGCAGCATTTTTAAGACATTCAAAATATACCGCAATCATATCAGCAGCTTCATCATTTGTAAAAGCATTTTAATGGTTTTGAAGCCTCACTTGTGTGTGCAACAAACACAAATTACACTGTATCTATACTTCAATATCTGTTGACAAGTTGATTTTAGGCATTTGTTTTTCCTCCAGGGCCTACTCTTCATGTTCTGCCTACCTTGCACTTGCCTCTTATATGCATTGATTATTATTCCCCTACACGTATATTTTAAATTTTCAAACTAATAATACTATCTATTATTCAATGGAAGATTATCATAAAATTATGGAATTTCATCATTGATTCAAAGACAAATGAATGAGAATAAATACCGAAGTCTTTTCGAAATTTTATGATGACTACATTTTCTTTCTTCGATATTTCAGGTCAGGAACTAGATATCGAGATACGGTTTCCACTAGCCTATTCAAGTATCATTGCACTACATTTTTATGGATAGAAAGTCATACTATTGCATTCATTTTTTTAGAGAATTCTGTAATATTCTGTTATTATATCAAAAAACGTGCTCTAGCGGCATCACTGAGAGTTACATATTTCATAGGTAGCATGAATTTCATGGAGCAATGAATGCTCTTTCCAACAAGACCAAGTTTTTTGAAATCCGTTCAGTCGTTCAGGAGTTACAGCTGTTTATTTTAAAAAACATTGAATCGCCCCCCACCACTTTATTTTAATAGATACGTCAAAAAGTTTCGGACAAAAATTACTCGAATGAAGCTCAATTTTGAAGAGCATATATTTTTTCGGTACTTTCAGACGGTAGATTTCAGTGAAAAATCACGTCAAAAGTTTGACATGACGGTTACGCCCTCTGACGGTCATCTTGGGAACCTGAAAATAAATTACAGGCTTTTTTTGGCCATTTTGGTCATCAAATTTTTTACTGCAAGTCTGTACGACCAATAGTTTCCGAGATACAATACTTTGCGTTATTATCTGGCCACCCTGTACAAAATTATTATCACATTCACGTTGTCAACCATGTATCATTTCCTTCACGATAAATTGGTTTCAGAATCCATACCGAATAATATTGTTGATATGTGTGGTATAAAATAAACTTCCCCATTCTTTACTTTCTTGAAGCGACCCCTTTAATTTTTTCCAACAACAATTAGGTTTCATTCTCTTCAATGTCTATCATCCAAATTATTCCCAATATGTTCAAAAAATCTGATATGTTATTGAATTCACTGAGAACGTGTAACAAGCGTGAAAGTAGCATAAAAAAGTTTATGTCCTTTGAAAGCAGAGCAACTGTTTTTTAGAATGCGGGACATTGCTGTGGTAACTGGTCTTCGTGTTCTGGAACTATCACCTATTCATTAAAAAAATATATAGGCTAGCTATAGTGTGATACTATGATCAATAATGTAGTGATAATTCTTCTTATGTATTCAACTCAAACCAATAAGAATGATGAATTCCCTAATCAACTCGATGTACAAAATCGCTAAAAATGCCTATGATTTTGTGATATCATCTGATGAAGTATAAAGGAAATGAATATCAAATCTTATTTTCAACGATCAATGAGAATGTATAATTTTAAATATTTCTGTTAATGCATTTTTATGATAATTCATCATCATCTTTTGTGTTCACTGAACAGTAAAATGTATACTCGTGATGAATCGCTCTGTGAATGAGAAATCATCATGAAAATCACATCTCAACGAAACAATTTCTGATACAATCCCCAAACTCCTCAATCGCATAATTTCAGTCCTTTATGGTCGGGGCATAACTAATTCCGTTTGAACTCAAACCCAACTATTATTCAGCTATTCAAATACATCCATTATATAAAAAATAGTGTACAGGAGACTTTCCTTTTCCACCGTGAATCATTCCACTCCAATTCGAGACTTCCACTTGGAATAATCACTGATGGCATTGATAGATTAGAGCGTTTGAGAAATGATATTCTAGAAGACATGTTTAAAGACTCAGTTCAGTTTATCTGGCCATAAATCAGCAGACTATGTAGTGTCTGGTTCTTAAACCTCGATTACCTCCTCATTTCTTTCACTCTCGACAACATTTCCTCTTCAGCCGATGATTTTCTCAATTCGAAGAGTAATTCAATTGAATGATGTATTTCACTTTCTTGCCATATGCTCTTTCACTTCATACTTTCAGATGGATGGGGAATGAAGTTGACGGCAAATGAGATTCTCAATGATGTTGATAGTTCGATCTTTTGACTGGCCAACCAGGTTTCGAAATCTTCGAAATATTCGATTATTTTGTGTCGATTGAATGACTAGAATGATAATATCGGAAAACACTGTGAATTCTACATGACGATGATTCTATTTCGTATTGGTAGTCCCAGATATTCTGATATTTTTGCTTTATTTCCACTTTATATTCTTAGATGTTATGATCTAGTTTTTGATTAATTTAGAACTTAATGCAGAATTAGTGGTGAGTTCAAAGAAGCGATATGGAAATTGACAACAAGTAATAATTGTAGATTACCTTTTGGCTAATTTTAGATCAAAATCACCTTCAATGCTCCAGTTTCCTGAGTGATCTAATCAATAGTCACCAAATCGAGTATTCTTATTGAGAAAGAGAATCTTGAAGCTTTGTTGAGCAAGTCATTGAAAGAGTTGTGGAATAGGATCTATAAAAATAGGAAGAAAAGTTCATTCATTCCTACGATACGACGCTGAAAACTTGCAAATGACACAAGTAAGGAACCCTTTGAATAGTGTTATCGAAACATAGTGATGTTTATCGGTAAAGGACTTATTTTTTGGACTCAAATATTTAACATCTCGTATGATTAAAATCGAAACAATTCATGAAAATACTTTATCTGAAGTTTTAGGTTAGAGCTACTCGAATTGATTTCTCTGGGCACATATACGAGATGTTTCTTCAGCCGATTCTGAGCAGAGTATTTCAAGAGTCTGTCATAAGGAAGGCATGTAGGAAACATTTGAATAGAATTTTGTCATTTTATTTTCCAGGTTCTATCTGAATTATTATGAAAATAATAATGATAATAGTGATAATTGAAATCATCATAAAATATCAAATAAAAGAAAATTGATGATATAGATGAAATTAATTCAAGAAAGCACGTCACATCATTGTCATCATCACAGAACTGTTAAATAATAATAGTTATATTAATAATAACAATGATCATCTTCAAATAATAAGGAGTAGTACCTATAAATATGAATAATGAATAAAATATAAATAAACCAGAATGAATACAGTCTAAAATACCACTAGTGAAACGAGCAAATACAATGAAAAAGAATATAATGGTTTATTTTAATGAAGTTATATTTATTATATTTAAAGAAATTATTTCGTGCATATCCTATTCATTTAAATATCCGAGAGATTTCGAGAGATTTTTCTGGACACCTCAGATATTTTCAACCAATTATCCATGTTTATAAATGTATAGTGTGGTTCTATGTCATCAATAGTCATGGACTGTTCATTGTATATTTCTTCATGTCCGACGAAAATATTGATATATTTTGTATTTTTAGCAATTAGTATCACATAAAAATAAATCACATCTGTGTATATATTATATATCTATCACATCAAGACTGTTTTATTCATTAAGTTCACAACAAATGGAGGTTCAATACCACATTCGGATTCCATTGAATTTATTCGTTTATATTACTAGTATGCATGAGTTCCAATCGGTGAACAAATATCGACACCCATGCAAATTTGAATCACCATATGTATCGAAGAGATTCACCGTAACACGCATGATTACATCAAGCACGATTTCGAGGAAATTCAGCATCGTAGATAGTTGATTAGAATAGGATTCGATGCTGTCAAGCGTTCAGAAAAACAAACATTCCATAGAACGCGAATGTTTTATGCATGGGATGAATAAACAGGCGTGTAGCTCCTGTTCAGAGTATGGCATCTCGTTATCGATTCATCTTATTTACGTTTGTAAAATGTTTGGAAAGTTCTTGCGGATACACCTTGCGCGCTATTCTGAATTATTTACCTGTAACGGAAGCAGCGGGATAACGACTAGGCTTGAGATTCAAACGCCAAACAACCGACATGGTTTTATCCGTTGGGGTTTACCGTTGGAAAGGATTTTAAACGTACGACCACATCAAAATTTAGATACATATTCGGTAGCTTTTGAGAGATTTTTCTGGTGAAATTACGCAATTACAAAAGTGTTGCTCAGAAGTAATCACCATTCACCAACAGCAAGACATTGTTCGACGTAAATTCACTATCTACAGTGATTAAACATATTATCGAAAGAGAAGAATGGTTACTTTATAGAATTGATAATGGTAAATTCATTTTGGGGAAAGATAGTTCTGACAGATTTGGCTATGTTTTAATAACATCAGTGCAAAATGAAACGTGTTCAGCAAACCACTGAACTTCAGATTGGTTGAAACATAACGTAACTTTACAACGATGCCAAATTCATTTGGAGAGAAATCTTTGATCCCCCAATGAAGTTTGTTAATTCTAGTCTAGTCGAATTTTTTAAAATTTTACAAAAAAGGTTCAACGGTTATGCACAGCTGAAACAATTTTGGTGTATATATTTCATGATTCTTAAAAATTCTATGAAAAATTTGAATGATAGATCAAACCTCATTTTCTATTTCGGAGTATCATTGAAAAAAAGAGTACTAGCAACTGTTGAGCACTCTGAGGATGTGGATAAATGATTCCTCTTCTTCCAAGCACCATCTGAATTATACGTTGCCAACAATGTCAATTTGTTAAAAAGCTCATTCAAAATGAAGTGATTCATGAGAGGTGCTTTTGAAGTGATGGATGGATAGGATTGTATTATATTAATAATTTTTTCAGGTTACATTCAAATCGTTCCCATCGAAATATAATATATTTTATTGCATTTCTGTTTTGGTTTGTCTACCTGAATAGATGTCACAAGTTGCCCATGTTTAAGGGTTACTTTTGCTTTGGGTTATTTGTCCATATTTGACTGAAAAGTTTCACTAATGAAACAAACTCCACAAGTTTTGCATACTGACAACTCATTAAGTTGTTCATCAACAAAGGAAGTTTACTTCATACGTTCGTTTATTTTGTGAAACTTGAAATAAACAGATACTGTATGACGTTCTTTTTTCGATTTTGAAGATCCACACTTATATACACAAACTTACTATCGGAATAGCTCTAAACCTGTTCAACAATCCTGTGAGACATACTTTGTTAATACAATAATTCTGAATTTTAAGACAGAGAAATATATCTTTCTCGTTCAGATTTGATTCTACTGATATCGAGACAATCTGTATGCAGAAACAATCTCTAAGTAATCAAAATTTCTTTCGATAGAAAGCTGTGCAGAGAAATGAAAAGGAACTCTGATTAAGATTTCGTCGAATGTAATTCACTAGTATAATTTGCTATTGAAATTCTCATCAAGAGAGTTTTCCATCAAGGAAATGCTTGTTTACCATTCTGTTTTCACTTCTTCGAACCTACTAACACATTAGAGAGACGTTGAGCTGGTAACGCTCCTAATTATTTGACAAACGTTTTTGAACATATTTCATAGTTGGTGTTGAGTTTGCTTCTCAATGGTAGGTTATTTCAATATTACAGTTATGTGATGAATGTGTCGTTGTTCTTTCTAGGAGCAAAGTAGCTGCAGCCCTCCTCAACAAACACCTCCAGATCAACGGCATATCTGCGGGTTTGACTTCTCTTCGACAATCTGTCGATGGCAATCTAATTGGAGAAAAAAAGGACCAAGACAGTGGTACCAGCAACAAAATGAAGAGGGAACGGAAAGCAGCTCGAACTTTGGGGATCATAGTGTCTGCTTTCTTAGCGTGTTGGTTGCCCTTTTTCTTGTGGTAAGTATTACAGTGATGAATTTGTGAAGTATCAGTAATTGTCGGATTTTAAAATAAAACAAAATCGAATTTGTATGTGCAACAAATCATCTCGATTGAATTATGAAAAGTATCCCAGATGATACCAGAATATAGTATGAATATTATTTGAATGTTTACTTACTGAGGAACAGAATGGTTGAATTCATCCAAAATAAAGGATAGAGTGTACAATTTCAACCCACAACCCCCTCCTGATTTGGACCGTTGACTGATTCACGAAGAAATTCAACAAGCTTTCTTCGAAAAAAAGTTAAAATTTCAGATTCTCAAAGCTCATAATCATTTGAAGGGGTGATTTTTTTCAATAAATTCATCCTATTCAAGCATATCTGAAATACAACAGTATCACTTTCGCACCTACCAAAATAATAGTGAATTTTCAAAACTTCAACAGGCTGAAAATTTATTCTTGGTGAGAAAACCAAAACATAATTATACAGTACAAAAAACTTGATTCTATCAGCCCCTCCTTTTTCAGCTATGAAGGTACGAAAGCAGAGAATTATAATTCAAAACAAATATATCAAATTGTATTTCCAAGTTCAGTTTTCGTAGGTGAAATGTTTATATGCGAGAAATGCCATGTGGAAAATGTAAGATTTGAACTTTCTCCCAAGTAAGTCAATTAGGTTGAAGAAAAAATCATATTTCTGATCTAGAAGTTCATTTCCACATTCTGATTTCCATTTCTGTCTGCATGAGTATTTATTAAATGAAATGACATTTGAATTTTATCAATTTATTCCTCACTATGTTCCAAGAGGAAATGTACTTAGGATTAGAGATAATTCAAGGAATAAATAAGTTTCATTCAAAAAAATCATATTCAGAAAATGTCTCCACTATGAAAGAATACCTGGAAGAAATACTCAAAATTCCTTATCAAAGTTAATTCGATTAGCTGGACACAAAAGTTTCTCATGTTGAGCAAATGGAAATAAATTGAATCTCTGACATCTGAACATGCCCTTGAATTTCATCAATGTTTCTCATAGCACTGAGAGTAGATAGTGCTTGACAACATTTTCTACAAATAGTTTCCATCATAATTTATAATGAACGTCAACCTATCCGATGTAACAACAGATTCAAATGACCTCTCGAATTCATCGACAAGAACGCTCTAGAATTCAATTAATTTGCGAATAGTTCCAAACATAATATGTTCTCGCATCAGATTACTCCCCTAATTGATTATATTTGTTGAATTTGCGCCTCTCTATACAACCTACTGTAACAGTCGTCCAGAAATTCCAGTTTGATGGATGATATCAATTTGATTTTAATTGATATACTTTTTTCCGATAATGTATGTCACTGTTCAGGGTACGTCAACCAATAATATTGTTCTCCTCTGTTCTTCAAAATGTTCCTTTCTGATCGAGAAAACTATGGTGGTAAATATTTCTTTTCAGATTCTTAGATTGAAAACTGACGAAGATTCTCACAAGCATCAAAAGTTAATACATTTTCTGGACGTGTTAGATAAAGTTGGTCTTCAAAGGCGTGAAATTGAATGAACAAGAAAGTCATCGGACAAGTTTAATTGAAATTTTCTTGAAAAGACACATTTCTTGTAAGCGGAGCATTTATTAATTCCTGCAAGAGTTTGCTCGTTAAATATTACTCAAATTGAAATTGGTACTCACTGCAATTATAACCGAACAAAAAAATAGCACAACCTTCTGCCTGAATATAATACCCACCAGATATTGGTACAGTTTCATTGATGCATTCCATCAAAATAAATGTTGCCAAGAAATGTTATTCATCAAATAAATCGATATCGTCCAGTCTAGTAATTAAACAGTTTACATTGAAATGCATCATTATAAGAACATGAATCCATATTTGACATGGGTTATTCATTATCAATATGTACCGATGAAACATCATTATTTGTATTAACGTGTAGGTATTATGAGAGGTAAATTACTGCTTCCACAATCGTTTGAGAAATATTCAACATATCACCACTCGGTGAGACGGTAACGACACAATAAGAAATTTTATAGACAACTTAGGATAGTTTCTAGTAAGTCGACAGGTCTTTATTTAGGACAAAGTGCTATTTCACTAACCATTTACAAACACCCCGTATGTGTGATGAAGATTGCATCTATTCAACATGCTACACTATACAAATGATTTAATGATTGCAAGAAGCTAGAATAAAAGAATAATTTGGAATGGATGAAATTCATTCTATGTTCTTTCTTCGTTCTTTTTTAAATGAATACAATTTTACAAAATTTGTGTTTCTCAAAAAAAGTCATACTTTTTCGGAATGTAATTTCTTCTCAATTCAGGATATCATGAAATGGTTAGTAATTTGATTGGTTGAAAGTGGAAGAAGAGCATTTGGAGACGAAAAATGTTTTTTTTTGAATTTCGTACCACCTTTTCATCGAAAAAATTAATTTTGACTCAAATTAACAGGTACAAAAATGGCATGAGGAAGTACCAAACTCATTTGTTTAGGAATATTTTTTTCTGCTCTTCTCATATCTGCAAACGAATTTTCGAAATTTCGTCATACAGGGTGTTGTATTGAACTAATGAAGTTCCTTTAATTTTTTCAAGTCCGTACCTAGATTATCAGTTTCATTCATTCAGAATTCGGTAGCGTACAGGATA
Organism: Plagiodera versicolora; assembly: GCA_037013635.1. Lineage (NCBI taxonomy): Eukaryota > Metazoa > Arthropoda > Insecta > Coleoptera > Chrysomelidae > Plagiodera > Plagiodera versicolora. The sequence goes on along the minus strand of CM072983.1, from coordinate 9,551,136 downwards.
ATGAGTTCATGTTCTGAAAATGAATAAAATATACAATACGGATCGTAAGTTATGAGCCATTGAAGAAATAGGGGATATACATAAAACACTCTGTATCCCGCTTATACAGGGGGCTAGACCCATCATATGGGGGTTTTTCAGAACCAGCTAGGCGACCTCTACCTACCCTTACAGTACGCCCATTTTCCAATGAATCACCCTGTAAGATATGTACCTTACCTGACTATTTCAGGTTTGATATTCTTGAGCATCTTCATCATTCCTGAAAGGCTATTACCGCATTTTCTATGTAGCTAGGGAACACATTTATGAACACTCTGGAGTAATTCTGAAGTCAGATGGGTTTTTAACGATCCACTAGGTTTCATATGTGTCATTCAGAAAACACCCACTCACATCAACAGCAAATCTATTAGAATAACATTGTTGATGTGCTAAAGGTAGACAATAATTTTGTGAGCATTCTGGTGAATGAAGTTAATGTGAGACCCATGTGTTGCGACCTCACATATAAGTGAAAATACTCACTATCATGGTTTTAGCCAATAATTGCTACTTGTTATGGCGGCTGTGGACTTTTTTAGCCATAACAAGAATGAATCATTCTAGTGTCTATAGGATCACTATGCTGTAAATATAATGGCTAAAGGCCATGATAACTATGTGCTACCCCAAACGTGGATCATAATGCCTATGGCCACAATGACTATGAGCATTTCAATAAATTGGTCACCTTTCTGGCTGTGGGCATTCACTGGTTGCCTATCGACCTGGAACGCTATTAGTATCATTTAGTTGGATCGACCGTGTACGTATTTTGTTAGTCTAACTCACGATCATATACTCAGGTCTGGAATCTACGGCATACTTGAGTGGTGGGGGGTGGCACCATTTTTGAAGAAAAAGTTGCCATAATTATCCGCTAGGAGGATGTAGGGGTATAATCACGTGATTAATCTTCGACAGTTCGTAATGTAAATGAAACAAACGATTAGGACTTGAATGATGAATGAAATCGATGACTGAAATATTATATCTTGCAAAATTCTCTTGAATAAATGAAAATCATTCCTACTTTCAAAAAGCTAATCGGATCTGATTTGTGATTGGCTGACAAAGTGATAATAGAGGACAGCGCAGCAGGTGGCGGAACATGAAAACCACAAAAATTTCCTCAATGTTTGGGCCACCCCCCACCATACGAGTTGCCAGACTTCGTGGTCGAACTCCACCAGCTGCTTTCATAACTAATGAGAAACAGGTTGAAATTCACATAGGTCAACGAATGACCCTAGGGGGAACAATAATAGAGTTTTTGAAGCTACTACATATTACGCTCGATCAATTTCTGGTAATAAACATATTTTGAATAATTCCAAAAAATCGAATTTTGTCCCTCACTTTCATCGATTATGCTGCCGTCAAATTGATAAACTGAATCCTGTCAATATATATATATATATATATATATATACAGGGTGATTCACCTAACTGGTTCATTAGAGGTTTATGGAGAACTGGAAGAGATATCCACTTGAAATTTTGGTGAATGCTATTACTCAATGTGTTCTATTTTCCTAAAATATTTTCAATACGCTGTTACTTCCGGTTAAACCGGAAGTGATAACAACTTCGTTTTTTTAAATAGAATACCCTGTTTATTTTTGCATTTTTGAATTTTACGAAGAATTCTGGGCCTGTTGCATTTTTAATGTTCTTCCTATCGTGATTCGTTTGCAAGATATTCCATTTTTTCGAAAAAATTTGACAGATCGACTGACCAACTAAAATGTCCATATAATCTTCAATTTTCAAGATTTGAGGTTCAATTTCCGTATACACATAAATGAAAGAGTGTTCTATCAGGTATCCTTAGAAGTGTTTCAAAATATTCAACAGGGTGTTTGATATTCCAGTTTACTTTTAGTGAATTTCAAATCGCAATAACTTTTTTATTTCAAATAGGATGACTATGCAATTTTCACACTATCCGACGTAAAATTTAATTTCCTATCGATTTGCATAAGCATACCATATCAATAAAATTTATATTTTTGGAGATATCAACAAAAATGTGGAAAAACGTTCATTTGTCTCATGTGTATTTTCACAAGTGTGCTTTGGATGGTTATAAATTTCATATTTGACGAATAATATGAATATTAATTGATTCCTAACACGAAAAGAAACAAATATGGTGCACCATCATATGGTGTTAGAAACATTATACAGAAATTGATGACTGATGGATTCGGCAAGGGTGGATCATGGTGATTGCCATCGAGGTCACATGACTTGATGTTTCGATTTCTATCTCTGGGGTTTCAGAAAAAATAGAGTTTTCAAAAAGGCTGATGACTCTAAAAATTCCCTAGAGCCAAAAAATTGCGCCTGGCTTTCGCAAAATTGTCACAAGAAATTGAAAGGTCGACTACTAAAAGTGTCCGGAGAATAATATTATGTGTCTTGAAAAACATAGACGACATTTTGAACAATTACTTGTTTTGTTTTATCCGTATACCAGAATATCATTTTTAACGCCATATTATTTGTTTCGTGATAGGTTTGCATGAGTATATTCATAGACGAAGTGGAGATATAGTTACTTCTAATGGATTGATGTTCATATTATTCGTCAAATATGAAATTCAGAACCATACAAAGCACACTTGTGAAAATACACACGAGACAAATTAACGTTTTTCCACATTTTTGTTGATATCTCTGAAAATATCCATTTTATCGGTTTGGTATGCGTATGCAAATAGATAGGAAATTAAATTTTACGTCGGATAGTGTGAAAATTGCATAGTCATTCTATTTGAAATAAAAAAGTTATTGCGATTTGAAATTTACAAAAAGTAAACTGAAATATCAAACACCCTGTTGAATATTTTGGAACACTTCTGAGGATACCTGATAGAACACTCTTTCATTCATGTGTATACGGAAATTGAACCTTAAATCTTGAAAATTTAAGATTATATGGACATTTTAGTTAGTCAGTCCATCTGTCAAAATTTTTCGAAAAAATGGAATATCTTGCAAACGAATCACGATAGGGAGAAAATTCGAAATCCAACAGGCCCAGAATTCTTCGTAGAATTCGAAAATGCAAAAATAAACAGGGTGTTCCATCTGAAAAAACGAAGTTGATATCACTTCCGGTTTAACCGGAAGTAACAGCGTATTGAAAATATTTTAGGAAAATAGAACACATTGAGTAATAGCATCCACCAAAATTTCAAGTTGATATCTCTTCCAGTTCTCCATAAACCTCTAATGAACCACTTAGGTGAATCACCCTGTATATATATATATATATATCTTCCTGAGTATGCATTTTGGGCAATAAGTTTATTCATCAAACTCTACCTTTTTTCAATGTACATCCTCAGCTAGCTCGGTACACATTTTCGAATCACCTTGTTAGTGCATTTCAAGTTGTCTTTGTTGGGTTTCCTTCACACTTCATTGTGCTCAATTTATGGAATTTAACTGGTACATGACATGGATATGGAACGATAGTAATACGTTGTTTTCAGTTGAAATCATTTTACATAACCAGGCCATCAAAAACATTGTAATCAATCATGACACCTAGTCTATTGGAAACAGAATATCATCAGTCGTTCATATCACTCAGTAAATCGTAAATTCAAGGGGAATATTGCATATCATCATATCGTCATATTTCCACCGATTCAAACCTGAACTTGTTTTCGACAAATATGTAAAGTGACAATCCATGTTCAAATCATTCAGCGTATAATGTAGATACATATGCTCGATCCATCAATCGATAGACGATGAATTTTTCATGACAGTTGGATAGTCTCATCACCCTGAAGCAATTCAGTTCAAATCAAACGTGACATTGATCGTACACGTTGTACTCGTATAAGGTCAATACTATACTGTGTGTCAATAAACCAACTCACCGAAGGTATGAATCATGGTTTGTTATTTTATTCAGATCTTTCGAATCAGATAATCAATTTATATTATTCAAACCTACGGAATTTTAGGGTAGCGAGAACCACTCTTTTAGCATTTTTCTCTGAAAGCAGCATCCAGATATATCAAACAATATTAAATTATCTCTCAACAAGTAGTCCATCCAAAATTAAACCGAATTCAATCAAATTAAGTTTTTGGAACAGACTGTCAATACGTTCGTATCCACAAAGCATTCGGCACAACTTCTCGGGAATATTTATCACATCACTGACTTTCTTTCTGTCATTTGATTCAAGATCCAATAAAAAATAAATCATCACTGTATTCAGTGATGAAAAAAATATTTTCAAGAATCAGGAATTAATAAAATATCACTGAACCTTATGAAAAATATAATTCTGAAAAATTCACAATGCCTTCAGCCTCAGTTGTATATTGCTCATCGAATGATAAACTCAACCTAACTTACTGTTTCGGAATATCGTTGAAAAATGGACAAGCAGCAACACCGCACTTTCGGTGATCTGTCACAGCTATTTTGCTAGCGTATTTGAACTATCAAAATTCAAAAGAAATATATTGGAATTTGAAATTCCAACGTAATTGAACATTCACCATATCGGCCACCACAAAGCGCGCATTTTGTTCTAGGTACGTAATCACCAGCATTTGCGGCGCTGAACTTTGCTACAGTCCACCGTGGGTGGTCACCCTAGTCTTCTGGGTCGGCTACTTCAATTCCGCCCTCAACCCTCTGATCTACGCCTATTTCAATCGGGAATTCCGAGTGGCGTTCAAGAAGACCTTACAAAATTGCTGTCAGTTCTCACCGAGTTTGATGTGTTGGAAGTACTCTTCAGCGAGAAGACGACCCCCGATGATGTACAGCAACGCGTCCAGCGAGATGCCAGGCAATAATTATCTGAGAGCTGAGGCTATTATACAGAGGTTCAATAATATATCCGAACAAGAGATTGTTAATTTACATCAGAATGAAGATATTATATAAGTGTTGAATGTAATATATACCCGCTCAAGAAAAACCCAAGGCTGAATATTTATAGTTTAGTTAATATATTTATTTTAGCGATACCTAATGACGGCATTTTATTGTTCCTATGATGTGACGAGTCTACTATATTACGAGACAAGAGATTATATCTTTCTAGGACGTCCTACAACGAAAATTCACGATCGAATGCTCGGAAAATAGATTTCTGAATATTTTGGCAGATTACTAGAATAAATGAAAGCAATTGCATCACTGAAGGGTGACAGGGCAGGCAAAATGCCATGGACCGTCCGACTCGAAAGGGCCCCAGTCCAAAAGACCGCGAGCTCAGAAATAAGATTGTTAATAGTGATAACTGTGTCACCGGATGAAAGCGATTGTGCAAGAACATTCCAAAGGTCAATTTCATTATATAACAAGGAAATGTTGAATTGCCGATTTCTCGGAAAATCTAAACATTTTCTCCATCTTGTATACTGAATAAGATAAAATCAAGAAATTAGGTGATTATAAATGAGAAAAGATTTACAAATGCATTTCACAATATAAAACTTCAAATGTTCTGAAAATTAAAACGAATAATCTGATACCCATAAATTTTATATATACTAGTGGAATTCTTTTCATCGATTTCAGTTCACTTTCATCCTGTCACTCGCTTACTCATTTACTTACATCCCAAGAATGAATTCTCACATCCAGGAGTATGTTTGTCGATTATTTGGGAACGGAAGACCGAAACTGTGAAAATGATCTTCGAAACTCCAGCTTTCAATTTCATTTTTAGGGTTTACGCTCCAGTCAAATATCTCAGGATTATAACAGAAATTTGCACATAGTGGTCAATCTAATATCTCCGTGTATCAAATGAAAATGATTTATATCCGTATGTTCGATTGAAGGTAGAAATGAAAATAATGTACCTAGTACCTAGTCATTATGATTACCACTATACTCTCATCAAGAAATAGATCAGCAAACGAATCACAGTCACCGATTTTTTTCTTACAAGATCGTAGGTATTTCTTGAGTGTTATAAATGTCACAAATGGAGCGTCTGCCCTAGCAAAACACTTTGACTAAACAATTTGACTATAACAATGTACAAACTTTAGCCTCCGAAAACGACTACCACAAAAGAACGGTTGAAATGCTTCATATTGAAAAACCGGAATGACTTACGCATGACGTAACAGAAGCGGCACAGAATTCTGTCAAAGTTGAGAGGAACAGTCGAAAGTAAGCGAACAAGCAGTTTCAATACGCCCTAACTGTAAGTAGTCAAGCTTTTGATCTTGAACCTAATTTTATTCATCACCAAATCAGCGAATAGATTGATGAGATGCTCACGTTACACACCATTTAGAGATGATTACAATTTTGCCACCAGGTGTTTAACGGTTAAACAGTTGGCTATGTATCGGATGATTCAATTGGGCCAACCTCTATGTAGAAGACAAAATGGTCGTTGGTAGGTGATTAATTCAATGAAGATAAACTAGATCTCGCGTATCATGGGGCTCTTTCATCATCATCATATCTGTGATGGAATCACATTGAATCGGGTAACTAGTAGGTAACTGATAGAAGATTAATTGGTCCTTGTTACGCAAATTGTAGTCAGATGATATCACGAGAGATGTCAGTCTGAAAAATCCCTTTTCAACTGATATGAAATGGTATAATGGATCAATATTCTGGAGAAAACGTCAAGATTTCCCTTTTATATCATTATTGTATTGTATCCCAGTAGTCGACATTCCAGTAAACTTTCGAACTTTTCTAGTTTCTTCTAGAATAACAAGAATGGAACATGCATGAAGCAATTGTTGTTGTCTTGATGATTTTAGTGAATTTCACTCACTTTTCACTGTCGGTTCAGGTACACGAAGTAAAAAAATCAAACTTCAAATTTATGTATCGGCGTTAAACGTGACTCTCAAGACCATAGCACGGAAAAATTCTATAATTTGAAGACTTCTATCGGAAGAAATGTCAGAAATACATTCTTGTCGAAAAAATTATATAAATTGAGAGAATCATCAAATTCGAGATGAGATATATTACTCCTATAATATACAAATTTTCTGAAGAAGAAAACAATCAATATCCCTGATGATATATTGAGGAGTGAACTGTTGAACTATATTACTAAATTTTCGAAATGTCCTATATTTTCCTACGCGATCCCATTTAGGGTCGTGACACATAGTTTGAGAAGGCATGATATAGTGCATTATTAGGCAATGTCCAAGTCGACAAGGAAAAAATAAGCAAGTCCATGTCACTTAAATTTTTCAGATTATTTTGTTCGTCTATTGTATTGGGCAAAATTAAAACTATACCGGGTTTCGTTTTATACACTATGTTGTACATAACGCAAAACATTCGGATCTGATTGATATAATATTCTCCATTGGCGGATACTCATGTTCAAAAGATGATAGAAATATGGGTTAAATGAACCAGAAATCATCTTGCGAAATGCCTGATGACAGGGTGAAAAAAATTTTTGACGCTGGACAGGACAAAAATTTTAATTCTCGTAATTACTCTCATACCATTGATGTCTCTTCAAGTTTTCACTGCCAAAACAGTTATATTATAAAAGCCTTTCAGTTTCAATAGCAAAATTCATGGATATACAGGCCTTGTCAAAGTTCTGTGAACCAACCGCTAAACAATACTTCTAACGAATAAATACAGGGTGGCTCACGAGGACTTGGCCAGTATATATCTCGAAGAGTATTTGGAGAACGACATTAAAATTTGGCAGTTATAAGCCGTTGGTAATATTACACATCCTAAGCAAACTGCAACATTGTTACATTTTGGATCACGTGGTATCATTTTCAGAGTTTTCAATGGGTCTGTCGTTTTTTACCTATTCTCCATAAATGATCAGTATATCAACATACCCAATGGATACAATCAAGAAAGGCTTTTTTCATACTATACACCACAAAACAAATCGATATTTTTCCATAAATTATATACTTTCAGTTTCATTACAGGCTCCAATGTAACTTTTTCCGAGAATAAAAATGTTTCTTCGACAATTCCTCAGTTCATTGTCTTTGTAACATTGTATGATTTTGCTCTTTGCCTTCAGTATCGTAATAAAAGTCTTCAAGAATATTTTTTGATGGAATACATGTTGAAACGACTCCAACATAAAATACAGCCCAATATCAGTAAAAATTTCCTGCCATCGTAATCTCTGAACGTCAGTTAAAGGAGACTTCGAAACGTCCGGAACCTCGATAGGTAAGGCATTCCAGTCGAAGAGGCGACGTGCCGGAATTTTCGTGCCGTCATCGAGGTATGCCATCGCGTTTCCCGACATTTTCCACGAAGTATTATGGCCGTAAATCATATCATTCCGGAGGATGTCTAATGATCTTCGCGTGCAGCACCAACAGGGAATTGCGAGAGATTTGGAAACGTGACTACGCAAAAAGCAAGCAACTCAACGAAAACAATGGATATCACGGGTAACGAGATATTGTAGATTTGGTGTGCGAAAGAACACATGTGGCTGACAAAACATCAACAGTAAAAATAATTGGCCAGAGGATAGAGTTAGGTATGGAAGAGAACCTTCACGAAGTTGTATGCAAACAATAGTATGTCGCGTTCGCGTATGAAAGTTCTTGAAATTCTTGCTATTCAAACAAACAGGAACGTATCCCCAAAGAGGGATCGACAATATAATCCTTTTGAATCACTTTGATATAATTTCTTTGAACACTCGTCGTCTCTATGGATCAATATCTTTCCTTTACAACTCACTACACAATAATATTTCGTGTGCTTCTCTTTTACAAAAAGTCAACTTTCTTATTCCTCGGCTGAATTCTAGAAGTGAGACGACTTTTTATAAAAATTTTCGAAACAATGTTATGCGTGGGGCACCCGTGTCTTTAGTGTGTTCCAATTATAATATGATCTGTGATATATGTGACATCAATGTGGGCCCTCTCAAATCTATTTTGGAATGTATAATCAATAGATTCTATATATTGCCATTCGAATCTAAAAACAAAACAAATTATCAGAAACCTGAATATATTTTGATCAAACCATTCACATTCACAACAGTATTCTAACCTCGTATAATTTTCAATATAATACAATTAATAAAACAAATTCGCCTATATCGTTATTTTTTCAGCAGCAGCTTTCCTTCTATAATTAATTGATCAGTTATTTACACTCACGTTTATACATTTATACACATGTGTATATATGTATATATTTTTCCCTATCTATAATTTGTTATGATAAATATTACCTTGTAAGCATTTCCTGTAATTGGGTGTATACCTGTTGGAAATAAAAAGCTATACATATATCTATCTATGTCTCGTTAGTAGCACTAGATGTAAATCACCATTTCAGCTGAAGTTGTTCATGTATATTATTTCAAATTACATAAGCTTTATCAACAATTTTCATACAGTACAGATCACCCGCTTTCAATAAAATTTGTTATATTTGTTGTATGAATCATGCTGAATTCGATAGCTAGTTCAGTTTGGCTCCTGATTCCATCGTTGTTTAGTTAGAAGAAAGTTCTGTTCTCTGATTTTTTCTGTACCCGTTGAACTCATTACCCTATACCATGCTTCTATTCGCGTTAAAAATTCTAGAACGTATTTCAAAGATTGTCGCAAAGCATTTTCAACCTATACCTTTGGATGAAAAGATTTTCCAAAAATCATAAAATGATAAAATATTATATATATAGTTCAAGGATTAACTCTTTCGATGTTATCTGTGTGTAAACCAAGCAGGGATACGATTCGACGTCCAGTTTTCATTGTCGTAAATTATTCAGTTCATCAATGACTTTTTCACATCACTAAATCAAGTTCTTTCACTCCAATAACAGCTGTCATGATTTGGAGTTTCCAATTGGTCTTTTAGGTATCCGGACCTGACTGCTACAGACTTTGTTCCGTGATGTTATTCAAAGGCGACAATTTTTGTAACTCGTCTAGAAGACATCCAAAGCTCAGAAGTCTGAATAGCTGAAGAAGTCCAGTTGATAATTTTACTTTCCCTGCACCATATCATGAATCCTTTCATGTCAAATCTTGGAATGTGCATTGAAGTTTATGGCGGTTACTAAACGGATGTAATTTTCAGTCGTATATGTTACAGTGAATATCAAAGAGAAGATTATCGTTATTAGGTTTAATTGAATGTTCGTTTTAAACTTCCACTTTCATTTTTCAAAACTTTTACCATTCCTTGTAACAACTTGAAAATATTTAATGACTCCCAATTGAGCAAAATCCATTTTTTTTAATCTTCGCTCACTGAATGGGCTCCCGTCTCAAAAATAATGACTATAGTATCCCAAATCCTTGATTTATAAAATAAATTTCAATTATTACCATCGTCCACTGTTGCCTCGTCAAGTTTTAATTTGTGACGAGAATTATTCGATTGAAAACCCCAAGTTTTTCCAAATTAATTATTCATCTGGATTTCGGCGACCTTTGATTAAATATTCCAAATTCAAACGAGGATAATTGAATCTATCAAATGGAAACGAATTTCTTCGTAGTTCAAAGAGAAGTTGTGGATTCTTGAGTTCAATGAATCGTTCCAGAAATAAGAATCCATAATTCGTGAAGATAATCAACCAATAAAATATCAGCTGATTCGAATGAAATCACCGATGAAACATGAAATAACATTAGGAAATTGCCATCATGGTTAACAGAAAAAAATACCAATGGAAAAAAAGAATATCAATTAAAATATCCTATATACAGGGTGGCCAATTTTTTATTGGGATTGTATTGGTAACTTTTAAACCATAAGATTTAGAGGGTCGGTCAAATAGAGAAAAAGTTACTTTCATAGACGCATTTTTGAGCAGTTCAAACAAATCGAGATTATCAGGGCCGGTTATTGAGATATCACAAGAAAAGTAAATTCTGTCATTTTGATTTTTCTCATTTTCTTACTTTATTTCGAATATCATCAAAAAATGTAACGGGAATTTTTTATTCGACAATAAATTATCCTCAATTTGACGTAAGCAGACTCCGTATCCAACGTTTCGTACGCACTGGGCCACCCTCAACCTAATTTTTTCCAATACGGACCTGCATATTTCATGACACTTTTCAAAATAACTCTCAACGCTGAATTCAACGACATATCATGCAATGTCATTCAAAGTTGATTTTTAGGTGATTTTGACCCTCATCCAAATTTCTTTGGGTCGGATCTGTATTACATTTAGGTACCTCTAGTTTAATTAACAACATGCTACATTTCGATAAGAAAATCTACTTACTCTTCTCAAACCGAATGGAACGTAACAGAATCAATGCAAGAAACAAGTAATAATTAAACGAAACTATCATTTATTGAAATACAAATTAAATGATTATTCGAAAGTTAATGATAAACATTATTGAAGTAAGTTTTCGAAATGTCCACCATTATGTAAAATGCACTTTGCGGTTCTGGAAGCCATACTTAATACAGATCCGACCAAGAGAAATTTGGTCAACTGTAAAAAAAAGTCCTGTTACATTTTTTGATAATATTCGAAATAAAGTAAGAAAAGGAAAAAAATCAAAATGACAGAATTTACTTTTCTTATGATATCTCAATAACCGGCCATGATAATCTCGATTTGTTTGAAGTGCTCGAAAATGCTTCTATAAATGCAACTTTTTCTCCATTTGACCGACCCTCTAAATCTCATGGTTCAAAAGTTACCAATACAATCCCAATAAAAAAGTGGCCACCCTGTACATCTCTTCCACTTGATTTACCTCAAACATAATTTCGAATTTCATAAATAGATAATATTTCGTGACACCCCATAATGCGCTCGCTCAAAATGTTTATCCATCAATATGACCCTAAACCACGATATAATCTCATCTGTAGGTGAACATGTTCAATCTACCTTTGAATCAATATAATCTATCGATTCATTATTAATTCTGTTTCAAGTGGAATTAAACAGACGCGGTAACTGCATATATGTGGGGAGATTATGTCAACAATTCCAACATCATTCATCGTGAATTGATTCCAATTCGTAAATACTATTTACCTTCGAATCGAGATTCGTCAAATCAGTTTCAAGTTCCATAACTAATAAGTTGGTTCGATTCATATGTCTAGTTATTCAAAGCAGACATTTGATGAATATTTGATATTAATAGTGCGAAATGAAAAGTTCACCGTTCATATTTGGGGGCACAAAGATGTCAGATTATGTTTTTTCAAGAATAGTCGCAAACGTCAGACTTGTGTAGTGGGCGGTCATCAAGAAACTGGTCGACAAGTCTAGCTCTCTGATCGAATATAACCAGTAGAGGAATTACAGCTTCTATTTCTATAAAGGACCTATCGTGAAAATATTCATAGAATGTTAAAAGATATGCAACTATTCTCACATAATGTATTGCGTGGTAGGAACTTTAAGATTTAGGTTGTTAATCAATTATATGACTCAATATGGTATCTAAAAAATGGAAAAGCATCTTGGCGCGAGCAATACTCCACGAGAGATCAAATTTGAGCTATGTGATGTTGGCAAATAGGCAGACAAATCATTATATAAAAGAATAATAGCTTCACCATTCACTGGCTGAAGTAGGTGTCTAGGCAAAATGCATACACTTCCCTACTCCTTACTCTTGGGGTGCGTTCCATTAAGCGCTCACAACGATCACGCTCACGACCACGAATTTTGTCGTTCCACTTGGTTCTGTGCGTCATCGAAACGCTCACGCCGACCCACCTATTGAGATGGGGCGTCGTGAGCATGAATCATGACGTCATTCATGACATTTTCGCCACGACCCCAACGATCGTGGTCGCCATGTGGAACGTCGGAATGAGTGTTTTGGGCGTTGTGAGCGCTTAATGGAACGCACCCTTGGCAGTCTGACACAACCACCTACGATTGCGATGTGAGAGTAGATGGAACCAATGTCTGTGAATTTTAAACTGACCTGGTGCAGCTAACGACACCTGGTTGGTCGAAACAGCTGTCTTGCAACAGACGGTAATTCACACACAGATTAATCATTGAAAAATAATTCAATTGATTTCTATAGTATCACACATGTGTGTGCAAAGCTGTAGATGAGATTCGTGGTAATCTTCAAGCGGTCGTTGATTGTTGGAAAGTGGAAGACAAGATGGTTCGGAGGGGATACCGTCATTGGCACACTCATTTTGTTTGAGAAGCCGTCGGCAAAAAATTCACCGATGCTAGACGCAGTCGAAACCTTCAAATATGTCCAGTGTTATTTCAAAACTTTGTAACATGAGTAGATCTCTGGTCGATCTAAGTCGCCAAAATCTTTATTGTCTGTCGCTATATGGTCTACGTTACTGACGCGCCAATTACTGACATTCATTTTTCAGATATTCAATAAGCTTTATATGTATCGCTCAATCGAACTTTACATTTTTCAATAAACTGGAATGAGTACGATCAACAAAATTGAATGATCTCACAAGCTGTCACAATTCTTTGCTTTCAATAAATAAATATAGACTGAAAAATTTTATGGAAATTGCTATACTCAGTGAATTCAGAAACCCGCAGCTCATAATAAAAATTATTCGTTTCACATTCTCCGATTTTCTATTGTATTCCCGAGGGTTCCACGTGTAGAGACTGAAGCAATACGATATACGAACATTATTCCAATAACAATAACAAAGACTCGATACATATTACGAAATTGAAGAGGAACGGTCTGGTTGTTCGAGCTTTGCTCCCATACGGTGTGCATGGAAGAAGGAAGAAAAATAATCGCAATAGTAATTCATAATTTCAAAACTTCTCCCACAGTGAAACATTCATCACCTTTCACCTCATTTGATAGCAATCTATCTGGTTAGTTTTTACAGCAAATAAGATAAAATAAGGAATGAAACAGAATAAAATGAGAAGCGTTCGTATTTCAGCTCATTTCTTGTATAAACGCTTCCATATATACAGTGTGTCCCAGCTAAAACGTGTCACCCCCCTAATCTCCGAACTCGTGAAGAAAATGGAAAATCGCTCAGACCCATCGATTTTTATGTCAAGGGGTAAGACTTTCGCCAAATACATCATCATTGTGTTGTCAGCCCCCTCATCCCCAGCGCCCGCTACTTTAGAATTTTCAATGGGACTACTATACTTGTGAAACATCAATTTCAAGGGAATTCAATCTCAAATACCTCGGTGTACTGAAATTGAGGATCCATAAAGTGTTATTGAAGTGTTAATGACAACTAAGCTTTATCAAGATAATTTTATTTGTCAACACCTAAAATGTTATCATCGTAAGAAAAGTTCACTGTGGGTACGCCACTGTAATGAAAAATAATATGCTGTCAGAAATAATAGTTCAGACGTTTTTATGAAAAAAAAATATCGCCATGTGCTTTCGTATACGCATATCTTTGTTTACGCCTTGGTATATTGATATATTCGAGTCACTTCAATAAACAATTTGAAAACTCTTTAAAATGGTTTATACTATAAAAGAGAGAATATCCATTATAGCTGCGTATTTTTAAAATGGACGATGTGCTCGAATTTTCATTTGAATTCATTCAGAAAAAACCACATCATATCAGTACGTGCTTCAATTGATGAATAAGTTCATAGAGTCGGGGTCAGTGCCGAATAAAAAACATGAACGAGAGAAGCCTATGAGAAATGAAGGGGTCGCTGTTGCAGTTGTAGAACATGCAGTGATGGACAACATTCAATCTTTAAGGCAACCTGAGACTATTTCTGGAGTTTCTAAAAGCAGCGTACATCGAATTCTGAAAGAAGCAAAATTCCATCCTCATAAAATCCTTATGATCCTGACAGACGTAGAGTGTTTTGTGGAATCATGAGTCAATTATTGATTGGTGATAATGATTACCTCCACAATGTGTGCTTTTCTGACGAATCTCCATTTTATTTGCATGGAAATGTGAACAGGCACAACTGCAGATACTGGAGTGACGTAAATCCCCATTGGTACAGGGAAACTCATGCACAAACTCCCCAGGAATTGAATGTTTGGGCTGGTATTCTGGGAGACCATATTGTAGGTCCATATTTCATTGATGGTAACCTCAACGGACAAAGGTATCTTGAACTTCTTGAGTCAACTGTGAACCCCAGAATAACTCAGTTGCTTGAAGACGATGATAGGTTACTTGAAGGTCAGCTCACCTTTCAACAAGATGGAGCTCCTTCACATTTTATAGCACCTGTACGTCAATTTTTAGAGGACAATTTCACAGGGAGAATGATTGGAAGGTGAGGGCCAATAGAACGGCCGGCTAGATCTTCTGATTTATCACCATTAGACTCCTTTTCATGGGGTCATTTCAAATCCGAAGTTTATATTACACAGCCTACTTGTCTTGATGATCTACCCAGGAGAAGTGTTGTGGAGTGTCGGGCAGTGACTCCAGAAATGTTGAGCAATGTGCGAAGATATTTCGAAAATCGTTTATACTTCTGTATGGAACTGGACGGTTCATATGTCGATCCTTTCTTACAGTGATAACATTTTAGGAGATGAAAAATAAAAATATCTTGATAAAACTTAGTTTTCATTAAATCTTCAACAACACTTGATCGATCCTCAATTTCAGTACAGATGTATTTGGGATTGAATTCCCTTCAAAATTATGTGTTACGAGTATAGTATTCCCATTGAAAATTTTAAAGTAGTGGGTGCTGGGGATGAGGGGGTTGACAACACAATGATGATAAATTTGGTGAAAGTGTTCCTCCTTGAAATGAAAATCGACGGGTCCGAGCGATTTTCCATTTTTCACGAGTTCGGATATTAGGGGGGTGACAAGTTTTAGCTGGGACACACTGTATATATGGAAGCGTTTATACAAGAAATGAGCTAAAATACGAACGCTTCTCATTTTATTCTGTTTCATTCCTTATTTTATCTTATTTGCTGTAAAAACTAACCAGATAGATTGCTATCAAATGAGGTGAAAGGTGATGAATGTTTCACTGTGGGAGAAGTTTTGAAATTATGAATTACTATTGCGATTCAAAATTATGTGTTACGAGTATAGTATTCCCATTGAAAATTTTGAAATAGTGGGTGCTGGGGATGAGGGGGTTGACAACACAATAATGATAAATTTGGTGAAAGTGTTCCTTCTTGAAATGAAAATCGACGGGTCCGAGCGATTTTCCATTTTTCACGAGTTCGGATATTAGGGGGGTGACAAGTTTTAGCTGGGACACACTGTAGATATGTACATTGAACGTTTCTCATTCTGTTTTATTCCTCATTTTATCTTATTCGCTGTATAAACTAACCTGTTTAGCTGATTTAGTTTAATTAAGCTGTATTATTATGATTAAACTAAGCAATCAACTGATGGAATTATTTTGACACGTGTATGACTGCATCGCATTTTTCAATCAGAAATGTTGAGAGTATATCTCCAAAAATAAATCCAATCTCAAGTTGATCATGATCAACTCTGGTATAAAAAAAAATTGTCCATTCGCCATCTTAGCAGTCGACAAACAGAATATAGCATCAATCACATCTAAACAAAGTATCCATCAGCCTTATAACAATGTTCGAATGTTTCTTCCGCATTGTCTTTCGACGTTGAATAAACGTTAGCAAATGCATTTAGAATTACAGAAGAACAAAAAACACATTCTACTACGTAACGGGGGAGTTCATATTCGAAATAATAGCCAAGTGGCTGACTGCCTCCTCCCAGAGTACTTCTAGAATGTGCACCCTAACAAGATCCCAGCACACCCTTTATTGGATTTACCCTTACGGAAAATGCAATTCATGCACGAAACAAAGACTGCTTTATTAGTTGGAATGCTTCCCCTACGTCAGTGCCTTCTTTGCCTTTGGCGTAGACAACTTCAGAAATGCTGACCTGAAAAGCTGCGAGTATCTCGCTACCACTTCATAGAGTTTTTTCAGTGGAGTACTAGAACATCTACCATACAAACTTCAATACCTAGCAAGCTATATTTAGCTTTCAATGTTGATTTCCTAGCATACAGTGCTTTCGTGATGACGGTGAATTTTCACACAAATCTCATAAAATAAAGGAATTCAAATCTTCAACCGAACAAATCATTATCGAGTATGAAGTACCTGAAGGAACAGTATTGTGACCAAATTAGAATGAGTAGGAGCAGCAAAATTAAATGACCTCACAAGCTGTCACAGTTCTCTAGTACCAATAAATAAACTATATAGCTTAAAGAATGCTATGGAAATCAATAACGATAACAAAGACTCAATGGTCTTCTGGCCCTGAAATGTGCAGAAATTAACAGGCAATGATTGTTCAGGATTTGTATAATCATTTCATCATGAATTGAATATCGGTAAAAATTCCCACGTGAAGATCAAATTATCAATAACATTATTTGAGAATCAAGACTCTTTCATGAAAACAATTGAAATCTATATTTTGTCAATCGAAAAATTCCACATCTAGTATGGAGTACCTTGAAGAACAATATCATTCGTGGTCTATTTTAATGACTAATTTGTTCAGGAAACTGTTGAAGAAATAATCAGAGTCATGGACGATATGTTACAAGTATGACAGCTGGTACAATTTGAACATGAACTTTTATCAGACTGTATATCTACCTATCAGTAGAAATGAAACGTTCCTACCAATATTGATTTGTTCATCAATAATTCCTCAGTTTGCAACAGGTGGATTGAATACTGTTGATGCTTTGAATGGTGTCCGTTTTGCTTCCAGTTCATATTGTCTGTTTTGAGATCAAACATCATCAACACCATTAATATCATTACCATTAATATATTTGAAGAGAAGGTTCATCCACGTTTAAGTAATGATATGGCGCATGGAGTCTGTATACAATGCGATCATTAAATTCAGATCTTCGACAGTCTTTCACACGTCTATAACATTTGAAATATACAAACATATTTTGAAGCACCTTCAATCTGCATCTTCGTTTTCGAAAATCGGTTTAGATGGTCACAACTCACTGGTTTGTGGAATCTGCAGAGGAATTGTGCATTCGAGAATTCCACCCTGTAGTGTGATATGACTATGTGCTCATCTATTGTAGTAGATTATTGCATATTCCTATCCGTGGAATTTCTCATCATTATTCGGTTCATTGGCAATTGACTCTGCAAATCTCTTTGTGTGACTGGCTTCCATCGAATGTGATTTCTCTTTAGGTCCGATAGATTTATATCGTAATGATATATCTGTTCGAAAGAGGTTCCTTCAGTCAATACGTAATAATCCACATACGAACGAGAAATACGAGTATAATACGTAGTGGTGAACAAAGGAAATGACTGTTCAGTTCTTCAATGTGCGTCGTTTGAAATGACTCCATTCCGTCTGTAGTGATCCGAGTTGAAGTACTTACTTGGAAAAAACCTGGAACCTGTGTAACTGAAACGGTTTCGATGCTGAATTTGAAATATAAGAAGATATCAAAGATATGATTCAACTCTAATTTGAATAAAAATAAAAATTTTGATAGCTCGTTCATAAAAAGATCTTGAATCGAATAATAGCACATGTATTGAGGAACTTATGAATCGATTAATTTAATAATGACATATGACTCCCAAGTCATACCGCCCTATCTGCTTGATATCCTTCCTGTTGAAAACACTGGAGAGTCTCATAGACACAAACATTAGAAATGTAATTTTGGCAATAAATCATCTCAATGAATGCCAATATGTGTATCAGCCAGGTAAGTCAACAGACTTGGCACTAGATCTTAACAGACCACTAATAAAATCCCTAGAGGATAAAGAGTTAGCTATACTCTGTTGAAATAAAGCTATCTATATATCTATCTATCTATCTATGACGACGTTTGTCGACATAGAGGTAACTTGTAATAACGCATCTGAAAAATCGGTGTCCAAAGTTCTAATAAAAAAGGGGTACACCATCTCCTCTGTGGCAGAGCCATTTTTGATCTTTTCATACCATCACATGATAAAATCTGAACATAACGTAAGAATAATTATGAATTGAGAGATAATGGGAAGCAAAACGACCAATAATTCAAATTCTACAAATTCCT
Organism: Plagiodera versicolora; assembly: GCA_037013635.1. Taxonomy (NCBI): domain Eukaryota; kingdom Metazoa; phylum Arthropoda; class Insecta; order Coleoptera; family Chrysomelidae; genus Plagiodera; species Plagiodera versicolora. Next base: position 9,532,063 of record CM072983.1, on the reverse strand, counting down.
CTTTCTGGATCGTGAAAAAGTTGAAGCCAATCAAGAAAGTTTCACGAACGCAATTACGTTTTTATAAACAAAATGAGATAGCGTTTCGTTTCGTACCTTTTCTTGATTAATAATACGTTCCCAAAAATTAAAGTGATAATTGCTTTCTGATTTAGCTAATTTCATGAAAATGTGTGTTATTCCATGACTTCTAACCAGATTCGTCCAATATAATTTTCATCATTGCCGAGAAGGAATCTGAATCATAAAACTTTGCATTATAATTATTGCTAATTAATAATTATCCATTTATTTTTCTGAATGCATGAGTGACACATTTCCTTCTTTGGAAACAAACTGTGTGAATTGTGGACTTTTTAAACTCAATGGCCAACTCGGAAATCATCAAAAATTCTGATACATTCATGAAAATATTGTATACTGAGTGTACCATTCAATAATATCGAACATTTTGACACAGGAAAGTGATGTTCGATGATAATTGTTCAAATGATGACGAAGTCGGTAAAAGTATCGACTGAAGTTTGAAAACCCTGTAGAAGCAACACCTGAGAATTCTTAATACACACGTTTAGTAGAACTATTTAGTATCTCTACCCTCTTCCGTTCGGAATTTATGGTCTGCCGGTTGCCCTAGTTGAGGTGTAAGGGATATACACATTTTATATAGCCGCCAGTCTGGGAATTATAAATGTCTTGTTTCATCTCTATTAACTCCGAGTACCCAAAACCCAATTTCCGTGTTCCATCACTTCGACTGAGAGTTATATCCGGGTAGGATCAGATAGAAGGCCAAATTTGAACATAAATTTTGAATTGTTCCGAAAATAGCGAGTTCCAGTATCAATTGGATATATGCCTATAATTGACTAGCTGATATGACATCAATTTCTGACGATAAAAATATTGACGCCCATAAAGTATTGAACACTAGAGAGTCGAAGTAATCACACTACGTGAGCCGTCCTAGATACACCCGCGGTCTTACATAGAGGTCTGGAAACTAGTAGGTCAATGTTTGGGAAACCCTCCAAACATTGGAGAAGTTTTGGCTGTTCTCGTATTTCGCCGCCTGCAGCTCTGCCTCTCTTTGTCGCTTTGTCAGCCAACCACAAAACAGATCCAATCAGCTTCGTGTTGGAAGTGTTCGGATTTATTCATGAGGATTTTGCAAAATATAATTTTATATAATAGAGAGTTGAAGTGGTTCCACGAACGGTAACGTTAGAGGTTTGTTCCAACAGACATTTCGAAACTGTTTCGTGGCCGTTTGGGTTTCGTTTAGTTCGCATGCGCGAACTTCGCATAGTTTCGTAACGGTACAAAAACATTCGAGGGTTTTATTGACGGTTTTTGGCACCCACGTCTACAAGATTGAGATTATTGTTCTTTCGTTCAAGAATAATCGTTGGTTACAATAATGAAAAAATTATGCGATTATGGAACATTCTACGATTTTTGACCCTCGTTTCATTGTACTGATTATCATAATCATTTTCACTTGTTTCATATAAATAATCAGTATCTCCATCGTAACTCATATTTATTTTTTCTTATTTGATTCGAACGGAAGAAATTATCAATGACACAAATGAAAGTAAATAAATACCCAAAGATAAAGCAAGGTTAGCTAACCCATTCTTTTGGCAAAGAGTTTCTCAATGCGCATGTCAATAGTCATGAATCAAAACAGTTTTCAATTTTGAGTATGTACCGAAATTATCTTCTAGAAACTATGCTGCGTACGGTCACGAATTTGGTTGGAACAGATTAAATCAATTGCGCATGAGCATGACGATAATTTGACGGTTTCAAGACGTGTTGGAACCACGGAGTATAGATATAAGGAGTCCGAACGGTATAGGCTTTTCTGCAGAATTCGTGGTATACAAAATTAACCCAAGATCATAGTTCTCTTTTCTGCCACTAGCTGCGCGAAGATTCGGGAGTCCTGAATCATGACGAATTAATGTTATTATTATTATGACACGTAAATACGCGCTGGTTCGAATATTAATGTAATTGCTTGAAAATAGTCTTGATAAAAAATGGGAAAGTGTTGTGCTGTTCATGGTTGCCTCAGTGGCCGAAAGGCAAGTGGAAATGTGACGAAAGTCGGTATATTCAAAGTGCCGAAAGTGAGTAACCTAAAAATAATATGAAACATCAGTGTTGTTAATAAATATTGTATTTATAAATTTGAGTTGCATTCAAATATAATTGGAAAAATATTATTATTTTATGTATCTTGTGAAGTTGAAAGGTATTTATTTGTTTTTGGGATGATGGAACACGTAAGAAATGGAGCATTGCTGTGGATAAAGATTTTAAAAACTACTAGTTACATATGCGAATTGCATTTCAATCCTGCAGATGTGATTAAAAGTAATCGGGAGATTTCAAGGAATGGTATAGTATATACGTGTATGAGTATGAGAAAATTCATTTACGAAAAGAATAAGCTGAACCCCTGAAGATCAACAGAACTAATAATTACAGCTTGCTATCAGATGATATGTCTCTGAATACTTCTGATATGATTAATGAAGATGAAGTTAGTGACTGTAGCTTACATGCTATGGAGACAAGTATTGTTAATGAATTATCAAATGAAGTAATTGGGCCTGAGATAATCAATGAGACTAAGACAACGAGTGAGTCTGAGACAATCAATGAGACTGAGACAAAGAGTGAGCCTGAAGCAACGAGTGAGCCTGAGAAATTTTCTTCAAAATATTCTTTCAATATGGTTCCAGATTCAACAGAAGTTGTGTCACTTTATTTTTGAAGACACTATGTGTCGTGATAGACTTAGGACTGTTCGGTAATTTATTAAATATTCTGATGCACATATATGAGGGATTTTTTTCTGTGAGTGTTAGTCTGTGTATAGGGAAGTTAATATTAAGTGTTTGTGTATTATAGTTGGGATTCATGTAATTTTCTGTGAAAACCTCCTTGTGCTTATGTAAAAATGTTAGACATTGGAATAAATATAGTGCAGAGACTGTTAAAATTTGTTTTTATTTGAATACACCTCTACAGGATTGTCTGAAGGGCATTTTGTAGATAGTTCTCAAAACTCTTTTTTGTGCAATGAATATTTTTTGTAGATTAGGTTCTGTTCCCCAGAACATAATTCCGTATTTCAACACTGACTCAAAATTTGCATGGTACAGAATTTTCACAGTTTTTTCATTCATGTGTGCATATACATCATTCAAGTAAATTATGAATAAAATCGGCCCCTTTACACTCCCCTGTGCGATTCCTGTTGTGTTAATCAACAAATCTGATATTTCTGTAACCCCACCCTTTGTGATTGTTACCCTTTGGGCTCTTCAAGATAGGTACGATCGAAACCAGTTGTGTGCTTTTCCTCGGTTTCCATAAGTTTCAAGTTTTTCCAACAGATATTCTTGATTCAACGAGTCATATGCCTTCGATAAATCTAGGAAAATGTTTGCTGCTGATTAATATTGTACTTATTCATTTCCTAATATCACACATTTTTAACTTTGCAGATTATCCCTTCATACTATCGGTAACGTTGGAATGAAAGTGCTTGAAGTTCCTAAAAATTTCCTGAAACTTAAATTTCATTTCACATTTTTCGAAATAATATTTTCCGAGCTGTCAGTATATCAACAACATTACCCGCGTAAGGATTTAAACGAGTTCACACAAACGCGCGCGCGCTCTACCGGCAAAACATTTTGTCCCATAAAATGATACCATTTATTTAACATTACGTTCGGACTCCTTATATCTATACTCCGTGGTTGGAACAATCCTTAGAATTCATTCTGACATCTGGATATGCGCATATTTCACAAATTGTCAAGATAAATACAACTCAACTATAGTCTATTTCATCTGGGTTGATACCTGTGACGCGTCGCCATATTTAGCGGTGATGCCATATGTTTTTCACTTATTTTTCAGCGATGCTCCGATTTAACTCTGAATTAAAACTTGGGAACAATTCGTATGTAAACAAACGATTGTGGGGATTCGCTCCAAACAATTTGGCATCGTTGTGAAGTGTTGCCATAATTGTTAATGCTACGATGTTCCCAACTGATTTACAAATCTATTGAGACGTCTGCCATTGCTAGGTACTTTTTGTTTCGTACCAATGGCATTGAAAAGTTACCAAATCTGATACAGGTATCAACCCAGATGAAATAGACTATAATTTCTTTCGTTCCTTGCCAGTGCAGGAGCAAAAATATTTCACTGAAGGGACCGCAGAATGAGTGTTTGCCAGTCTTGTGGCGATTCTACGGAAAAATTTTCTGGCCTTTCAAGCTGTGAATGGACTACTTAAGTGTGACGTCAAAATGGGCGGAGCCCAAAAAACCTTTCCAATCGAAGAAATATTGCATTGTTTTCCCCATAAGAGTTTTTGTAATGTGCTATATATGAAAATTTGGTAAGGAATAAGCGTTTCATTTAGAATATTCGTGAATTTTGTTGTATAAACTACTATATCGTTCAAGTTGAGAGACGGTAAGTTACTTTTCATCAGATTAATTGGTCTAAGAAGTTTTTAGAGGTTATGTTCGAAATGATTTGGTTTGTGCAATGCATTTGAATTCAATTTTCATTTTAGATTTCCATATCTATAAAAATGGTTATGTGTTTTGTTCCTGACTGTAAACATTACAGTGAACAAAAATAGGAGACACGATAGAGAACCTTCAAAATATTCCTTGGTATGCATTTGCCATTTTGAAAATGAAGATAGAAAAAAGAGACCCACTAAATTTGCAGACCATGCAGACAAAGAAATCAAGCTTGCCTTCCTGCAGCATTTTTCACTTTCAAGAGTTGTAGAATCATTCTGGATTGTACTGAAATATACTCTGCTAGTCCAAGTAACATGGACAATCAGAGATTAACCTACAGTTCTTACAAGCTTGGAAACTTCTAGTGGGAGTTACACCTAATGGTGTGGTTACTTTATGTTAGCAATAAGGCATATCCAGGTTCCACATCAGACAAAAAAATTGTTGAAAACATTGTGGAATTGTTGAAAACATGCACTCTGGTGACCTTGTTATAGCTGACAAGGGATTTTTGATTAGAAATTTACTTCCTGATGGTGTATTTTTGAACATTCCCACTTTTTTATCAACACCACAATTTACTGAAAGCCAAATATATGAGACACAGAGAATAGCTAGAGCTAGAATTCATGTTGAGAGAGCCATCAGAAGAATAAAATGTTATAGCAAAACATATCTCAAATTTCAATTATATTCCAATTATGTGCTGCATTGACAAATTTTCAGTATCCACTAATAAAAGAAGTGGAAGAGTATTATTGTTAATATATTTATTCATATATTTATTTACATGATGTTACAATATTTTCTTTTTATATTCTCCAATTTTCTTTTTCACGATTTGTTTATATTTTTTTGATTTATGTAACGTTTCTCAATAATTGAAAGATATACACAGTTGAATATTTTATATATAATTAATTTATTCATATATATTTATATATATTATATTTATATATATATATTTCACTTATACAACATTTAATATACACAGTTGAAATTTACCATATTCACAAAAAATGTTTTTTATTCAAAAAACCCTATATTGAACAGTTTCACATCTGTTCTTGTCATAACCCACAACATGAGACAAGAAAAAATGTTTGAAAAGCACTGGCTCTTCATTCTGAAAGATGTTTGGAGGTCATCTTGTATGTGAGTTTTGGGAGGTATTCTTCGAAATAATATATAATGAGTCAATGAGAACTTAATATCACCATATACAAACAATTTTATTCTTAGTATTAACTGAAAGAAGCACAAACGTGAAATTAACAAGTTCTTATGGACCGTTAACACGTTGCATCGCTTCATTTGGAAAGGTTTTTAAGCTCCCCCCCACTTGTTACGTCAAGACTTAGGCTGTCCATTAAGATGCATATCGCTGAAGAAGAGACGTTTGATATATCTTTGTGATAACCTGGTGATAACTGTGAACAAGGTTTTGAATTGCTCACCATTCTGATGAAGAAGGTGGAATTCTTGGAAAGTCAAGTGAGCAAGTTAGAGGAATAAGTTGAAAAACAAGATTCAACTGATGGAAAAATGTAGGATGGGATTGAAAATTTTGAGAATATCATCTCTGAACTCGAAGAAAGAAGAAATCGGGCAAGATTGTTATTGTTCTGAATATACAGGAGTCGAGAAAGAAAAATAGAAATGAAAGAATTGCAGACGAAAAGTTCACAGTCAACAATATTTTGAAGGAATGTGATGTCATTGATGGAAATATGCAAGTTTATCGAATTGGAAAATTTGCTACTGGTAAAAATCGTCCTCTGAAAATAATATTTTCCAACTTAGAATTAGCTAATTAAGTACTGAGAAATAAAAATAAAATAATGTGCAAACAGAGTAATCATTTTTGGAGATCAGACCAAATCACGACGTGATTGTAAAGTGATAAGACATATAAGGACTTTGTAACAACTGTTGATGCGAATAAAAATGTGAAATGGGAAGAATTTAAGAAACAGAGAAATGAAGTAGTAAATTTATTAAGAAAGAAAAAAGAAAGATTTTTCTTTGAAAAGGTTGATATGTACAAAAATAACTCTCAATTAATGTGAAAACATTGAAAAAAACTTATAAACGTTAATAACAACAACTTCCCGGACTGCATTGAATTTAACTTAGAAAACCAGATATATGTTGTTAATAATGAAACGGAAATAGTTAAACTTCGTAAATACTTCTCTTCAAACTTCAAAAATCCCCAATTCTCTAAAAATCAGTACTATAGTTCCTATACAAAAAGTAAACAATACGACCAAGGCCAGTGAATACCGTCCTATAAATACATTACCTCCAATAGAAAAAATTCTTGAACTAGCTGTTTACAATCAGGTTCTTGATCATGTTGATAAAAATGAAATTCTAATAAATAATCAATCAATTATATCAACCAAATATAAGTTAAAACCTCTTGATCTGAATGAGATAAATCTGCAAATTGATAATGAAAACATTGAACTTGTATCATGTATTAAATATCTTGGATTTCAGTTAGACAATTTATTACTCTTTGGCGAACACTTCGATCGTAATGTAAAAAAATATCTAAAAACTATATATTTTTTTGCCAGAATTTCTAGTAATTTAACCATCCAGTCTAAAATTACTGTATATAATGCGATTATTCAACCACACTTTGATTATTGTGCTTCTGTTATCTTCCTTTTCAATCTAAATCAAAGATCACAATTACAGAAACTTCAAAATCGCGGTATGCGCATTGTTCTGAAAGCAAGTGGATTCGCGGAAATAGCAGTCATGTTAAAAACTTTGCAGTGGCTATCAGTATCGCTACGATTGTATCACTTAACTATGATATTTATATATAAAATACTCAATAACTTATCACCTTCATATTTTCGTGAATTTATTAATTTGAATTTAGATATACACAAATATGCCACAAGAAATAATACAAATCTGAATTCATTGTTCTTTAGGGGTTTTGATGCGTATAATAAATTCAAATCAAAAATAGAGTATTTGTATGTTGTTTTCATTTACTTAAGATTGTGGTGGAGTTGTAACTATTTTACATAGTGTTTTTGTATTGTAATGTGAATCTTTTAATATCGTATGTGTGTGTATTATGTTTTTTCAAACTTAAAATTCATCTTGAAACTGTGAATACGTTTTTAAATATCTATAGTGTTAATCATATGTCTATTTAGTTTTTTTGTGTATTAGGGTTACCTATTTCAAATAAATATTCTTCTTCTTCTTCTTCTACTACAACTATTTGAATAGTAATAATATCCTTAGTGATCACCAATCAGGATTTAGGAAGAGTTATTCATGTGAAACAGCTCTCCAATATACATTATTAAATTGGAAAAAACAAATAGATGAAAATAAATATGTCATTGCAGTTTTTCTAGATTTGAAGCGTGCATTTGAGACAATTGACAGAGACATTTTATTGAGTAAACTGAGGTATTATGAAGTTGCTGGTTCTGTTTATTGTTGGATGAAAAATTATCTGAACAACAGAAGCCAAAGAACAAAAATTTGTTCAAGTTATTCCAATAAATTGAGTAATATCATTGGAGTACCTCAAGGCAGCGTTTTGGGCCCCCTTCTGTTCATTCTTTATATAAATGATATTCATCAAATTGTAGGGAATTGTTCTATCAGCTCATTTGCCGATGATACATTGGTGTATTGTGCAAATCACAATTTAGACCAAGCTATTTATAGAAATTAACAACACATTGGCCAATATTGAGAGATATTTGCGGACGAATAAACTTAAATTAAATGTAGCTAAAACCAATAAATCAATGATTGTTACAACTAAATATAAATATGATAATATACTTGTTGATTTGATTGATGTACTGATTGAAGGTGGGTCTTTGGAAATTGTATAGGAATTCAAATATCTGGGATTTATGATCGATAATAATGTAACATTTAATAGTCATGGAGAATATATCATTAGAAAAATATCTAAAAAGATGTACTTTTTTTCACGAATTTCAAAAGAGCTGTTTGCCAGAGTTACCATTTATAATACCATTATAAAACCTGACTTTGACTATTGTGCAACAATAATTTACTTGTTTAACCATAATCAAATTTCTCTACTCCAAAAGCTACAAAACAGAGGAATGAGATTAATACTGTAATATAATAGATATACTCCAATTGAACTGATGTTGGATACACTGCAATGGTTTTCAGTTGGTTCTCGTTTGTTTTACATGAGTATGACATTCATTTATAAGTTGAGCAAGGGCCTACTACCTCTCTATTTCAACGAGTTCTTAATGAGAAATGATGAAGTTCATGACTATGACACACGATTGAGGACTGACTTTCAAATTCACAAGACAAATTCAAGTATGAGCATGAGATCGCTATTTTTCAAAGGGTCAAGTGAATTCAATAAACTTCTTTCAAGTTGTCATTATCAGAGTATAGAGAAAATGCAGCTTATTTGGAATACTACTTTGTTTTTTGAGGGTAAATTTGAATAGGAAAGGGGTGGGTCTATGAAAATAGATTGAATGAACCACAAATTATTAAACTTTAATAATAAAAAATATCAAACATAATAAAAACCAAAAACCTTATCAAAATGTCTTTCAAACTAAAAAACTCCAAAATCGATATTTGACTTAGGGTGCAGGTAATTTGAAATAGGTATATTATAGTATAGGGAGATGGAGGCGGAATAGTCCAGATGGCTCCGCATCCACTCAGAATCACTCAGATCAACTTGCACCACAGTAAGGACGCCTCTGCTGTAGTGCAGAGGGGCATGACTGCGGAGCACACAGGCCTAACATTAACACACTAACAAATGAACTATAATAAAAAGAGAAATCGCACTGAAAACCTGTGAACAACACAAACACATAAGTCACACTATATATATACTTCATTTATTCTGGGTTGATACCTGCATGAAATCGCCAGATTGAGCCGTGTTGCCAGATGTTTTTCACTTTTTCAGCGATGCTCCGAATTAACTCCGAATTAAAACTTGGGTATATATATACATATAATCATATTTCATAAAGAAGAAGAAGAAGAAGGGTTGGTTTCAATTATGATATTTTTCAACGTAATACATGTCGAGTTGTTAGTTTTCAGTTCCAGAGGATACATAAGTAGCAGAAGACAAACATAATGAATTAAGATACATTTGAATTTGAATCTATATTGTATTTTTGTTGAAATGTAATGATATATGGTGGTTCAATGAGTTTTTGTGGGTTTTCCTCATGTATCATATGGAAACCTTTCATATGAGCAGATGCACCACTATTTTTCCCATGAATAAATCAATTTATAACTTTTGCATTATTTCTATAACATACCTATTGAGGTTGGCCAAGAATTGGTTTTGAAATATAGAACCGTCAAATGAGAATGAGAGTTTGGAACAGATATAATGTTGAAAGATAAACATCACTTCATTACGTAGTTATTGTGTATTTCCTTTGAATATTCGATTCGATTCCTAGCATGAGAACAGTCCATTATATCATTTGAACCATTCAACGGATATCCACAATCAATAGTAATCCAAATATGATAAAAATAATTGATCCATCGAAAACAGTTTCAAAACAAAACAAACGGTCAACATAACCCAACTTTTTATCACAGAGTCTGTGTTTTTATTCAAAGTTAATTCGGAGCATCACTGAAAAAGTGAAAAACATATGGCAACACGGCTCGATCTGGCGATTTCATACAGGTATCAACCCAGAATAAATGAAGTATAGTCCATTTCATAACTCATAAGTTCGAATTTCGTAGGATTCATATTGGATGATCATGTTCTGTGTCTGCGCTGACACATTGGCTGAAAACTGAAACGCATACTGTCACTGTCATATGAATATCAAAATCATCAGTATCTTTGTTTACAATTTTTAAATCTCATTACTTGTGTGAAATACTCAGTTGATTTATATATAAAGTTTTGTTTATGAAAAACTACCAGATGGCTACTGTTTTGAATCCTGCAATTGTGAAACAACCCTTCAAAGTAATCGAAATACCATTGGGAAAATTTTCCGGAGAAGTGATTCCTCATCATCAAAACAATTTCGAAAGTTATAAATCAACAATACACAAAGTGAGTAAATTAGACAAACATTCAAAAACACATATCAGGTAGACTGAAAATAAAAATGGATTGTCTTAGTCTATACAATGGTCATTAATGAAAACAGTGATCTATGACCTAATTATTATCAATTATAATTCCTTGAAATTTATCAGTCTATTATTTAGAATAAATATATACTATTTATTACTGAGTGTGACATACTGACAATTTCTTTCTTTCAGTTGATATCAATAAATAATGCAGACCAATTAAAAAAGGAAACCAAAGATAAAAGAACTGTAAGGCAATTGAGAGATCTTATGTATGAATTAGACACTCTTAGAACACAAGTGGAAGATAAAGATCTGGATAAATTTGACTCAAAAACATTACCATTGAGAAAAATTTTAATCAATCTGGTTAGAGGATATTCTGGTAATCATTAATTTGTTTACCAAAAACTGCATCTTCATGCCATTCTGACATCATTTTAGAATTGGAAAAAGCAGCAAATCAAGTGATAAATGCCAATCAGAATCCTACTGAAGCAACAAATGAAAACCACCATCCATTTGAAGGTGCACCTCAGATTCAAATATTGGAAGATATCAAAGAACTCAAATTGAGACAGCAACAAGAACAATTATCACATGTGGAAAGCATTCATCAAGATGTGGAAGATCTCCATGAGATGTACCAAAATCTCAATGAAATGGTAGTCGTACAGGGAGATAATGTTGAACAAGTAGCAAATAATGTTGCAGAAACACAACAAAATATTGAAAGTGGAGCACAACATTTAAGGACAGCTCACAAGTATGTATGATAAAAAAGTATTCAAAGAGAATATAAGTTGGGTTTTGTGGAATAGATACTATGTATACATTATTCTCTTACATAATTCCCATTCCAGATTGAAGGCTGTTGCCTATCCAGTTACAGGGGCCTTTCTAGGTGGCATGATTGGTGGTCCTATTGGATTAGTTGCTGGTATGAAAGTAGGTGGCATTGCTGCTTTGGGCTGTGCCATTGTTGGCTACACTGGTGGTAGATGGGTCAAGAAACAGAATGATAATGTGGGCTGTGAAGTAAGTGACCTTAATCCTGAAGAAACAGACGGCGAAGGTACATCACCAAAAAAGAAAATTTGACATCAGTGTAATCTATGTTAGGTTCTATGAAAATAGTTGTGATCAACCTGATATATGCTATAATATGCTTGACTGGATACATTATATTTATCCATTTTATACTTCAACCAGCTATGAATGATCAGCTTGGGATTTTGTTACATACATCACAATATTACAAATAAAGAACACAATACATTTGAATTATTAGCTAATCTGAATGATTTTTTCAATGCCCAACCTGACAATATCCAATTTATTTTGTAAGATTTTTTCTTTAGTGACATATGCATGTTTAGATTTTTTTGGTCAATTGCGATGACGATTTTTTCAACGAAATTGATATAAAAACTCAACGTCGAAAATGATCACATCAACGAATAATTAAATTTCAACGAATTGATACAAAAACAAAACTGAAATTTCCATGATGGAAATGCACAATTGTTCGATTCAAATCATTCGAAATTTGATAAAGGACAAACTTCATATCATATTAGCAATGATTTAGTAGTAGAAGGATGATGAAGTCGTCGATGTATTTTTGGGATATAGATTAAATTTCGAAACGTAATCGGAAAGGGACCAGTTAGATTTGAAAAGGATGAATATAAATATTCAATTCGATATTTTTTACATTTATTCTGACGGTTGACAGTTAGATAGTGTACATTTGTTACTGGAAAAATTGTAAATTTGCCTTTTGTTAGCATGATTCAGTTGTAGTAATTTTTATGTACTGTGAAATATTAAATAATTTTTCATACATGTATAGGACCTTCATGTTTCATGAGCAAACAGTGATAGTGAACAGAATCTGAGATGCTATATCAAAGACAAAAGAAAATCAGAATCATCTGTGTTTGGCTCATTCTCAGGAGATGGAAAGTCATCAAAAATCTCTGATAACAATTCATTTTTTGTATCAACTAAGTGACTTTGATGATCAATGTTGGCCTCAGTTTCATTTCCATTTATAATAGATAGTAAAATATTATTTTCTCTCAGTACTTCTGTATCACTTATTTCTTCATGCAAATCTTTCTGGGTGCTAATGCAATGGAATTTAAAAATATCACTTGTTTCCTCTTTCACTGCAGGAATAGGATTCAAATTCTCAGAATTATCTTTTCTGTCATGTGATTTATCCATCACATCAGTTTCATATTCTATTAAATCAGAATACTTCATTTCCCCTATGAGTTTATCATCATCATGAGATATCTTTGAGCATTTTCTCAAATTCTTAACTGTTCCTGACTGTGTTCTCTTCTTTTTTGCCCTGAGCAATCCATTGGCTGCTGCCCATTCAGATAGCTTGTTTGTGTAATCCAAAATTTCCAATTCTGAAGGTCTCTTGAGTTTATCATATTCCCAAGTAAGTGACAACCACCAAAAATTATAACAATCCCTCAAATTGAAAAAGTTTCTACTATTATCTGTATAAAAGTCACTCAATTTACCAATAATTCCAGGATTAGACCAATTCAACATGGTCCATTGCAGTTTTTGATTTGGTCTTCTGTAAAAATTTCTTGAAGATATACCAACATTGAATTCACCTTTCAATTTCTTGACAATTAATTTGGTGGCTACTTCATCAAAATGGTCTATTATCACAGAAATAAAGGAATAACACATTAATGCATCCGCTAACTTCAATTCCTTAAAAGGCAGAAGTAATACAAGTCCAGCATGTTCATGTTCAAAATCTGCAAGATACTTTTCTGTGTCAACTATTTGAACATTTAATCCACCATGATTTTTTATATGATAGTGCCACTTTGTTATGTCTTCATCTGATGTCAATATAAGTACAAGATTTTTTTTATTTACAGTGCAAAATAAAATATTCAAAAATGCTGAAACTTGTAATTGAGTATTGAACCCATCTTCTTCATTTAATATAGCTCCCTCAAACTTTTTGATGTAATTTTGGTATAGAAAATCCACCACAAGAATATCATGATGTTTTAACTCATTCTCGGTTTGTCGAGGAGGTATATTATGTTTCCCAGTTGAACAAGGATAATTCAATCTCCATGAAAAATCTACATTCTCGGCGAAACGAATCATTTTGAATCTTTTTTGAGACAAATCCACGAACAAAAGTCACTTTCGTGTTATGACGTTATATCATATCAGTGAGGATCGTGGTGAGACATGATTCATGAACACAGATATTAACTGTGTATTAACTTAACACAAAGGAAGAAGAATAAATGGGGTTGAGAATGATGAGATAAGAAATCGAGAAATATCAGCTGATGTTAGGCAAACAAAACATTGGTTCTTGCATTAAACCATTGATCGGAAACTATTACCACATGTTATGTGTTAAACACTGAAAAATTAGACTAGTAATTTTACAATCATAGTGATTGTATTTTTTCAGTAATTTCAATGTTGCAGATTATAAATTTTCAATAAATCCACTACATTTCACAATGTTTCTCACTGTACTTGGTGCAGGAATATTCGTTTACGGAGTAATACACACAGTTTTAACGATATTTAGTGACTGTGATTTAGAATTGTTATATTATGAGAAATTCGGAAAATCGCCAAGTAAGTATTACCTATGCATTGTTCAACACATACCCAATTCAAATATGAAAAATTTGAATTGAATCACCTCAGTATTCTCAGCTATAAACTATATGTTTTTAATTTTATATGATCAATATATATTTATAATTGACAATAGTATACATTTTTCACACAGAGGCTTTGAAAGGGAAAGTGGTATTTATAACTGGTGCATCTAGTGGTATTGGGGAATATACAGCTTATGCCCTTGCTAAAGCTGGTACCAAATTAGTTTTAACTGCTAGAAGGCATGAAGAACTCCAGAGGGTGAAAAAACAATGTTTAGGTGAGATAGCAGTTTTATTGATACCCAAAACAAATTAAGTAACAGAAAAACTATCTATACAGATATATCTAATGGACTGCTGAAGGAAGACGATATCCTTGTTATCCAAATGGACATGACAGAATTTCAATCCCACCAAAAATTATTTCAGCAAGCTATTTCGCATTTTGGTACAGTAGACATCTTACTGAATAATGCTGGGCGCTCTCAAAGAGCAATGTGGGAAAGTACAGAATTAGCTGTTGATAAACAGATGTTCAATTTGAATGTTTTTGGAGTTGTTAATTTGACCAGGGTGGCACTAGAACATTTCAGCAAGGTTGGGAAGGGTCATATTGCAGTTACATCCAGTTTAGCTGGGATACTTGGAGTACCCTATTCTGGTACATATACTGGAACAAAACATGCAATACATGTGAGTTCTATTGAAGGGATTTTTTGTTTTCAACTCAAGATAGAATATATAGATTTCAATTGAAAATGTGTACATACTTGCAGTGGCTATATGTAAATTCAGATAATAGTCTAGTCATTAAAGGAAGAGGATTGTGACATATTTTTTCTTCTTTCAATACCATTAGTGCAGAAATAAAAGTATCTATTTTATCATTCGAATTCCAATTCACTGGAAATATCTAAATATCAATTTTTGTGGTAATATTTCACACCCATAACATACCAATCATATCATCTGATGAAAACAGATGAGTCCAAGTTCATCACCAGTTCAATTTTAGTTTTCCATGAATAAATCCATACAATATTCACTTCAATTAGAATTTTGAACATTGCATTTTAGCTCTCTTCCTTGAATAGAAATAATCGAACTTTTATACTGTATGGAATGTTATCAAGTGATATTTCTTCTTTAGGGATATTTCAATGCTCTGAGAGTTGAAAAAATGCGAAACAATATCAATGTAACAATTTTATGTCCAGGACCGACTTTTACAAATTTTCTATCAGAAAGTTTTACTGAAAAAGATGGACAGGTAGGTGTTGAATGTTGAATCTTACCATTTTACAAACATTTATACTTCTAGAAATACAATATTTCTACCCAACCCACTGATAAACGAATGACTGCTGAAAGATGTGGTTATTTAACAGCAGTTGCTTTAGCTAACAAAACGAAAGAATCTTGGATGGCTTTATTTCCTTTGATTCCAATGATGTATATTGCAATCTACTTCCCTATCATTTTTCAAGGGTAAAATATAGAAAACGTAATATTCTTCTCATGACTTTTCATTTTCAGTGCATTGAAGATCTTGGGACCTGAAATCATGTTCAAACTGAGAGATAGCAAACAATTGGATGAGGTACATGTAGTTTGAGAATAATTTTGCAGTATTTATGGAAATAATTGAGTTAATTTCAAGAATAATTTTTTGAAGGGAAATTATTAGAATAGTATGTTTAGTAAAAAGAGAGTTTGATATAGCTTTTTATAATATGCATACTCACTATCATGATCACTCATAATTCAAATTTGAGTTGAAGCTTATAAGTTAATTTATTCCATTTTTGAATATGTGAAAAATACGAATTGTTTCTCAACAGTTATTATAGTGCTGACTTGACTGTTTTTAATTCAGTAATAATATGAAATGAGAGAAATGTTGATTCGTTAACAAATATATTAGTAAATTACATTACAAGTACTATACTTAACATATATTGAATAACTACATTAACAAAAGGAAATATATTTTTGTCTCAGAAGAAATTTTGTTAAATGATATTTTGACTTTTCAGATGAAAAAGGAATGACTTGGTGAAGGGCTCCTTCTTCTGGTGTTGGTTGGGTATCTATATCAATTAGTTCTTTATGCTTGTAGTACACATACTACTACATTTTTATAAATGCACTGCTTTCTCCTTCTAATTGATAATATTCTAGATTTGGGATTCATCTAATAATACACAGTTATCAAAATATTCATATAGTAATATCAGATTCTCAAAAAGGTTTATTGCACAATGATATCGAATACATTATAATCAAAGAACTACTAGAGAATAGTTTTCGTTTAATTTAATTATTCTTCAATGCCATAGAAACAAACTATTGTATTTATGTATTTTGCATTCACAAAATCACTGGGATGCGGATTGTGAAACTCGCCTGCGGCTCGTTCCACAAACTTCCACACTCGCGTAAAAAAAAGTCTTCACGCACGTGGTGCACACACTATACTTTTTCTACGACCTTTTACTTAGAGATTGAATTAAAGGAAAATTTGACTAATTTTCTTTATTACAATAATAATTATTATGAACAGTTATATTGCAATTTTGTAAATTGTGAAAATGTACATTTTCTTTCTCTTTCTGTACAAAATTATTGCTGCTTGTACTGTTGGTATTGACAACATGACTACGATTATTCTCAGTTGTTAAGATTTTATTTCAGACATCAATCTTTTTAGTTAGGGATTCTTCCACGTAGGCTTCTGCCACTGAGGATGATTTCCAGCCGCCGTGTTTTTTTAGCGTTAGGAGATCTCCTCCACCTTCGACTAATAAAGACGCAGATGAACGCCGTAGGCTGTGCCCGGTAAATTCGTTGGGATTGGGGAGTTTCAAAAATGTGGCAACTTCTGAAGGGACTTTTCCTATCTTATTTATACCAATCACTTGCCGGGTACATTTCCCTCGTTGATAATTAATAAAAAATTTATTTTCGGCATAATCCTTGGGACGAAGAGCCACGTATTTGTGATATATGTCCAAGTATTCAGTAACAGTAAATTTTCTAGAAACCTTAGTCTTCGTATCATTAACTGACACAATAAGAACTGTTCCCAAATTTTGGATGTCATCCATTTTTAATATATAGAGCTCATCTCTGCGCAGAGCTACCCCAAACAATAAAATAAACTAAAAATTTAAAGATTAGTATTTATCGATATTTATACAAATGGACTTACTTTGGTTTATAAATATTTTTCATCGGGCGCCTCTTTGAGAAATTTTAATACGTGTTCCTTTTCCAAAACGCGTGATTTTTTACATCTAGCATAATTCAGAAAACTCAAAATGTAATAGAATCCATTCATCTACTGAAATTATATTATTATTTTTCAACTATTCTATCTTCAGGACCAATGCATTCCATTTTTTCCTACAACCATTAAAGCTGTAATTTGATAACATTGAATTATATATCAAGGAAATGTTGTTGACATTATTATTGTTTAAGATGCCTATAACTATATGTGATAGGTAGAGTTGTTTTTATTATTTTTTTTTACTTCATTGTGTTGTTGGAATAAATATTTATGACAGGGTATGTGTTTATCTTCAAATAATAAAAATACATATATTAAATTGGTTTTATTATTGACAAATGGATGAATATCAGCTAATTCACATCAATAACCCATATTGAAAAAATTACAACATTCTCAAGTTAGCAAAATGTATTTTATGTACTTTTCAGAAAGTAACATAAACATGTATTTTTTGTAGTCAACAAACTAATCTGCTTCCTTTCCATTCTTCATGATGAAAAAGTAGAGAGAAGGCTGAAAATATATACTATCAACTATCCTCTGGAAACACACAATAGTTCAATCAATGATTTGAAATTGAATGTTGGCAATTAGCATTGAATAAACTCATTCTTCTTCAAGTCTTCTTTGTTTACCTCTCATAATAGCATTTTTGAATACCTTACAGTAAAATTCAATAGCAATAGGTGAATCGTCATTGCCAGGAACAGGATAAGTTATTAGATTTGGATTACAATTTGAGTCCACAATACCAATAGTTGCTATGGACATCTTTGCTGAATCTCTCACAGCAGTATGTTGAATCAAAACATTATTAAGGGTGTTGAAAAATATACACAAATCAGGTAATCTCGTGACTGCACCAAACTGTTTTTCTGAATTTGTGAAGATCCCACCTCTCCAAAACCTAGTGTGTGCATACTCATTACATTCCTTAGCAGTACGTTCAACAATATGAGAGTTTTGTGCACCTCTCAAGAAAAACAAAATGATCCCACCTCTATATGCTATATGTGCTGTTACATTTAGAGCTTGCCTTAGATGTTCGGCAGTTTTATCCAAATCAAATATAGTATGTCCCAATCTACTTCCATATATATAAGGCAACATTCTTTCATCTAATGATCCTTCTTTATGTCCATAATGAATCCTTGCATCAAATAAATCTTTCACTGTGAACAAATTATGGACACTAAAATAGTCAGGATGTTGTAGAACCTCATCTTTCACGTTTTCTGCAATCCCTGTGAAAGCAAAGTTTCTATCAGTCCTTTCAGAGTATCAAATGAAGAAAATACCTTTCTGTTCAGTTTGGAATTGTGATAGGGCAGATAATTTTCTTATATTCTCTGATGGTTTTCCTATTATTCTTCTCAACATGGTGACTTCTCGAATAAGTTTAATAAATCTAAAATCCTAATATATCTTCGAAACCAAACTTGGGTTATATTTGTCTTCTTCTATCATTTTTATTATGTCCCCACTCCCCAGAGGTTACCCCAGTTATACGCTATATCTCTGGCTATACTGAGTAGACGTCCGTGTTAGCTCTTCATCTCATAATCCAAAAATTTAAACAATCACAAATGTCATTTGTCTTGAATTAGTTGAATTAATCATGTAATTCAAAGTTGTGTTTTGATGTGGAGTTGTTTTAAGTTTTCATTGTATACTTATTTTAAATATCTGATAAAATTCAAAGCATGATAGTCTAAAGATAAAGGACTTTGTTCACCTGTTGAATCAACATATATTGCTGATATCCATAGCTTTTGTGGACAAATTTAAAATGGTTGTTAAGTTGGAAATAACAAATACTCAAATACAAGCTCTTCGAAATGATTTTTTAAACGATTTCTCAAACAAAGGCAATAGTGGCAAGTATATTTATCATTATTTCATTATTTAGGTTGTAGACTAAGTTATATCCAAATCAATGGGGCAGGTGTTCTTGGAGACACCAATTTATATTTGTTATTTGATATATACATGCTATAATACATACATATTTTATTGATTGTAAATAGATTAATGATTAGTACTCTTGTTGTCAAGAGCTATAAAATACAAAGTCCAAAGGTGATTAACAAAAGCTTCATGATCCTTCAGACTTCTTTTGCTTCAGTTCAGTCCTATTGATGTAATACTCTGATAATATTTTAATGAAAAGTTTCCAAACAGCAGAGACATTGATCTCAATCCCAGTAAAAAATGAATACCATCTTGATTATCCAATGAAACTAAATTAGTATTATTCAAATTGAAGGTGTTCACCCAAAAGATTTGGAAAGGGTAAAGACTAGTGATGCTTGGTTACAAAGATTTCTTCTTCACAATGAAGGAGACCAAACATTGTCTCTCAAAATGTTATGGACTTCTTTGACCTGGAGATTAGATAATAATGTTAATGGTAATTAGATTTTTCTCAATTTTAAAGTGTTACTATTCATCAATTGCATAATTTTAGAAATAACTGAAGATAAATGCAAAATGGAACTTTTGTGCTCTGGGTCTTTCTATCCATTTGGTGCTGATATAGATGGCTGCATGCTTTTGGTATTCAAATGTAAGAAATATGTGAAAGGATCAGTTGATATGGATGAAATCAAGAAATGTATCATCTATTGGTTTGAAAGAATTGAAAGGTGAGAATCTTATTTGATCAACATTGAAATTCATTGATTTTTGAAAAAAAAATTTCTTTCAGATTGGTTCAAGAGAAACAAATAACAATATTTTTTGATATGGAAAGTTGTGGCCTATCAAATATGGATTTGGAACTGATCAAATACCTCATAAATATGTTCAAAGAATATTATCCTTATTTCTTGAATTATATTCTAATTTTTGAAATGCCTTGGATATTGAATGGTATTATATATTTTTTTCATTTGATATCCTCAAAATCAAATTATATTCTATTCTTTTTATTTTCAGCTGCCTTCAAAATAGTAAAGGCAATGTTACCTGAAAAAGCTGTAGAAAAAATCAAATTTATCTCTAAAAAAGATATCAAAACATTTGTACCTCCAGAACATGTATTGACATGTTGGGGTGGTGGAAATTCTTATTCTTTCAGTTTTGAGTCGGAAAAACTGCCTGATACAGTACCTGCTGTTGTCAATAATAATAGTAAAAAAGTAAGTGTTTATTCTTGTGGAAAATTGGCATATATGCTCATCAAATACAATAATAAACTTCTTGAATCTCAGCGTTCTCTAACTTTTCTAGAATACAAAATGTGAAAAATAATAGTGAACTGGAATCATGTTATATTCTGCAATGAATGTAATTTTGTTTCGATAAAAAATGTTGTAGCATTTCTTAGGTTCAAGAATATGTGCGAAGAGTACTTATAACTAGAAACAGAAAAAATAAAACATTGTGAATCATTAAATTCCTATCTGATTATCATAAAAAAGAGCATATGAAGGATATTCAAGGTCACTCACGGCGTTGCTGCTTCTACTGAAAAGTAGCAACATCTGCATTGTTTCAAATAGAACACCCTGTATTTTATTTTATTTTTCGTTTCTCTAATACTTTTCAATCATTTTCGTATGATACTTCCCTAAACTTATCTTGAAAGGATTTCGAGAAATTAATTGATTTCCTTATTTTTCGTGCAAAACATAGCTTCAATTAAATGTGCATTACTGCGGTATATGGATCCGTAGAAAACTGAATTTTGGGTGTAGTCCACCAATGTCCTGTGTATCAATTATGTCTGAGGATACTCGTTCTCCATTGTACAGGGTCGTTCTAATTTAATGACTTTGACGATAGATACAAAAATGGTGAAAAGTGCATTTTTTCGAATGGAATACCCTGTATAATATCCAATATCTTGACAAGACAATTGAAGCTCCTTCCAAATTATATATTATGTTCCTATACCTGAATAGTCAGGTTTTGAAACAAAAATCAAGTTCATACATATGTATGAAAAACGGATTATTTTGCCATATTTTGTATTAGATAGCTAAGAAATATGTCATTACTGAGATTGAAAATGTTCGTGCGTTCAATCACGATAACCTGATTTGAAAATAATTGGTAAACAAGACCCAAAATTTCGGCATTCCACGAATCCAAATACCTCAGTAATGCACATTAAATTGAAGCTAAGTTTTGCATGAAAAATAAGGAGATCAATTAATTTCTCGAAATCCTTTCGAGATAGGAATGTGGAAGTATCATACGAAAATATGTTCTTTTTTCTAATAATGAACAGTTGAATTATATTCTCTCTTGGGCAACAAGCCTAATCGATATTCACACCTTGAGCTACATACCAATCTATGAATCTCAAGTATTTCATGTGTACATACTTTTTGTATTATTTTTAAACGTTCTATTTGGCATGGTAACACGACCCCTAACTTTTATCTATCAGTCTATGACGTCTCTGTTTTTTGTGCTGTGTTTATCGAGAGCAAATATAGGGGTGACGTTACTTAATCAATAATATTGTGGCAGGTGCACTTCGTGGATGGCTCCATGTCAGAAATATCTGCAGGCAGTGTTGATAAAGAATCTGGTGAGTGTAATTTATTGTACTAAAATTATTCACTAAAGACCAAATTAGTAATTAGTAGCAAGATTGGTATTTGAAGGTTTTTATTTCAAGAATAATAAATGAATGTTAGTGTGTATGAACCGACGATCTTAAATAAACCAGTTCTGATTTTATCTCACTAATTTCTCGTGTTTTATTGATTTTCATTATTTCTGTCCTTCAAATAATATATTTTTCATCACATTTGTTCATTTCGTTCGATAGTATCAATATATCTGATATTTGAAAACCTCTGATTTATTTGTATCAATGTTGTGATATTCTATCAAACAGTTCATTGATTTTTTTTTTGGTAACTTCACCCTTTTATCTAACTTGATGGTTCTACGCAATGTTTATTGACTCGATTTCTGAAGGTTCGCACTGGTCGAGTCAAAATGTATTTATTTCTATTGTAATTCGAATGTATAGATCCGGTGAGTCGAAATAAAATATATAAATTCAAATTATAAATTGACATTCTTCAACGTGAAAATGCAATACCTACCTTCAACCCCCTTCGTATGACAGGTACGACCAACAATTTTTTAAATGAGAAGTGGAGAATTGTGATGTATCGTTCGAGAGGTCTTTTCATTCACTATTCAAAAATTCATATTCAAGTTCATCACAACAATTGAGATTCAATTGAATAAAATCACATGATTTGAAATGTTGTTAGATTATTTGGAATGCAAAAATAACAATTTTACAAATGATTGGGGTAAAAATCTACATATTTAGCGATCTGGATTTTGATGGAAACACAAATTTGGCAATATCATCGTGGGAAAATCAATAATTTATTCCTATGAGCTGCTTTCTATGAGCATGTGGTTTCAATGTTCAACTCTGTCTAACTTAATCAACCTCCTATCGCTTGATATCTCCATAGTGGCACTAGAAAAAATAATAGTATTCTTATAATAATTCTTGTTGTTATTGGTTGAATTGAATCAGTATAATATGATTTGAATGAGTTATTAATTGTAGTCTACCCCCAATAAGCTGTTTCAGATGGAAGTTTTCTCAGGGTGACGCCATCGGGCATCATCACATTCGTCAAAGATGGCGGCGAACTTGTTAGCACCCTAGAACTACAGAATACAGATTCTACTATACATTTATCATTCAAGGTATTATTCAGATCCATCGAACTACTGTATCCTAGTTGTAAATATAATCATATATTTATTGTATTCATTTACAGCAGAAGAGATTTAGGTATTGCTGGTAATTTTGCTTCAACGTTGGATTACATCAAAAACTATTGAGATGCCACGAATTTTTGTGCAACTGTTTTCGTTATTTGGCAGTTTTTCACTATTCGAGGAAATATTTTGAACAATGGGGAGACCATTAATTTTTCAAAACAGCAAAATCGTGTTCTGTATGTCCAAAAAATACTATTCATCATTTTTTATTCGGTCTATATCATGATTCAAATAATAACATGAACGGAATTGATTTCGAACATACAATTTCGAGCGCCATTTTCAAAGGTCGCTCTCATTGGTGTAACGCAGTGTGACGTGCTAGCCCTACAAGCTCATCGACCTTGAACTGACCAATCATACATAATTGTTCCATGGTGAATCTTTCTGCACCAAAATACCACAACTTATTCTCGGTATAAAATATGTTAAAACAATATAATATTGTTGCCACAAATTATCATGAAATGATATATTTAGTTATCACTTATCGATACGTTTTTTAGATAATATATCGAAGGAATAAGGAAGTCATTCACAAGTAAACTTGATAACATTACATATGGTGTGAGCAAAATATATACGGAAACAGACAATGATAGACCTAAGGTCATGCACGTTATACGCTCATAGCACCGTCCACTGATTTCTGGCGTTTTTAAATTTTGAATGAAAATGCTGATTTCAAAACGCTGTAGAATCTATTTGCTTTGATTTTGATCCTTGATATTGGATGTACACTGAACCAATATCATTATTCATCGATCAAGAAAGATTTGGAAGGATTTCATCACTTAGTGGTCTCCACCATTCGTATTGATAGAATATAAAATTCCAAATCGTAAATTAAAACGTATGAAATTGCCCATGCAAAATTTTCGACACGAGATCGGATAACTCAAAACATGAAATCTATAATACCTAGGATATTATCATGTGAAACGAACGGTTAATTCATATCTCAGCAATTCGTAAAGAAATTGTGAAGCTCTCAATATTTACCAAACTATTCATTAAACCAAAATACCCAAAATAAATTATGTTCGATACAGTATAGGAAGATGAATAAATTTCAACAAATCGTGCCAAGATTACCAACACGTATAAGGATCAGCTGTCCGATCTAGGCGAAAGTTTTCAAGTAAAAATCAATTCATCCAGTTATTATTCTGCTACAGCTCTGTATCCATATTTTTTATAGCGAAATATTCGAAACAGTTCCAGAAACTTTCGTACAGCCCCCATCCTATTCAGCACTACAGAATATTCCATGTATAATAATTGTGTCTTCTTAAGAATGTATAGTATTTGTATTGTTTGAAGAATATTCCATTCCAGCTGAAAACTACATCACCAGAGAAGTTCAGAGTCAAACCAAGCACAGGATGTTTAGCCCCCGGAGAATCAACCACTGTCACTGTAACACTTTTATTAGGCTTTCAACTTGGTGGTATAATACGAGACAAATTCCTCGTTATGAGTACTGCATTGGAACCAAACGAACTGGAGAATTTGGATTTAGCCGAATTGTGGAAGGTAAAAAATAGGAATTGTTATAAGAGAGAATTTTCCAATTTGATTTCATTTTTTTCAGAACCAGTCAAACAGGAAAGTTAATCAACATCGCCTAAAATGCATCCAGAGTGGCAGCGAAGTTACTAATAATAATAGCAACAATCCACAACGCCCAAATACTTCTCATGAAGATGATCAGAACTTCAACAAATTATCTGCTGCTCTATCCCAGCTAGAAAATTCCCAACGTAACCTACAGAAATCCGTTATAACTTTACAGTCTTTCCAGTTAGCTACAATAATTCTAGTTGTCTTCTTAGGTGTGATTTTGGGATACTTGATTCATACCAGTGGAAAGGAAGTATTGCCAGAAAATGCCTATTGCAGAGATGTCAATCAACCATAACAATAACTATGTCTTGCAGAGCCAAAGAAGGAAGAAGTCTGTTTAATTTATAAAGTGATACTTAAACTTATATTCCAATTTTTATATTTGTTTTGTATGATCAAAGATTTTTTATAAATATTACATTGGCTCTTGCGATAGTGAAATGTATATGCATTCGATTTGCTTAAAATGTTGTTTACTTTTTCTAAAGATTTATTTTCGAAATGTTCTTTTCATTTCGATTGTTTTATAGTAATATATTGTTATTGCTTTATGAATTTGTTATTAGCAAACCTACGATAATTTGTTTGAAATAACACCAATTAAGGCGTTTTGGGTGATTTTTTAGAGGTCCCAAACAGTAATGGCATATAGTTAGAATTCTTACTATTTTTTAGTCAATTCAAATCAATCACAAATTGAATCAGCTGTGCCATGACTTATCCATTTTAAGGTGCCTACAATAACTCATGTAGACACCTTAATCCATTTATAAGAGGAATGATTTATAGAACATTCTCATAACTAGATATGATTGTTTAGACTGGAAAATTGTTTCATAAATGTTTCAAACTTGTATTTTCTGATAGAAGATCCTGAATGGTATTCTCAGCAAAAGACTTACTACATTATCATTAATGTTTCAATTCTAACCCATTTCAAACACCTTGCAATGTTTACATATTTCCCAAATGTCTATGAGGTGCCATCAACATTGAAAAAAAAGAGATCTATATAATTTTTCATTTTATATCACTTCGTCCTAACCAGTTATGTAGGTTCAATATATAAAAATCTATATGATGTTTCCATACATTTATTTTCGACTTGCAACAAAAATAAAAAATACCCATAAAATAACCAAAATTAAAATGAAAATGCAACAAACAAGGTACTTGAAGAAAATGAAACAACAGGAAAGTAAACAATAGTTTCCATTAGTCAATGTTATCTAACTGGTGAACTCTCATCCAATTTCACATTTGCATAAATAGGTCTACCCATGAATAATGGTCCTTGATCTGTTAAGCTCTTTTTCTTATTTCTTGCTGGTACTGGAGGTATGGGAACAGTTTTGCCATACTTGAAACTTCCCTCACCAGGAAGGCATGGTAACAATTTTGAATGAACATACCACACTCGATAAGTTAAAAACCATGTTGCTATAGCAGAAGCCCCACCCAAGAACTTCTCTATCATAATGTGATAGTACAACATTGTACACACCAGCATAACATCCCAGAGAATTTGTATGGTGGTTATAAGTACCAACAATAATCGAATGTAAGGAGTGTACTTTTCATAGTTGACTTTTGTCTCCTCAAATTCCTTATCTGTTAGGTTTCTCATAGGATTTAGTCTATCATTAGTTTCTTTAGTAATCCTATTGTGCTCCTCTAGTCTCATATGCTCCTTGATGGTATCCCAGTTTATTACACATCTGGTTTCCTCGATCAAGAATAAACTACCATATATGAGTATGAATGAATGTCCAGACAAATCCAAACCATTCCATATATGACCTTCTTTCAGACAAATTGTCTTTGTGTTGAATACAGGATTGACACACCTCCCTAAAGATGCCTCAATAAAGTTGAAAAGTGATGTCCAGAACCACCAAAAAAATGTTGCTATGACTGCTCTGGGTAAATGGTGCAAGATAATTTTCTGTTTATTGCCACAGCAATAAACGAATGAAGTAAGAATCATAAATGGTAGTACCAGGGTCAAATTCCATCCCCAAGCAAACTTTACAAAAAATTTGTTGAGTATATTATCAGACCGTGATAAGTACAATTTAGGTATTGTAACAACATCAGCAATTAAGGACACTATGAACAGAGTTCCTAGGTAAATACAAACTTTTATATTTGTATTGAAAAACAAGGACTTCTTGCATAGGTATAGTACCATTAATATAAATATTTCCTTCACAGAAGTAGGTTCACTCGTTGGTTTGGTTTTTTTCTGCTCCACATTGTTTGCATTGCTTATATTTGGTCGAAAATTTAGATTTGTAGCATGTATAGGCCTTCGCTTACTGACCATTATGTCTCTTTTTAAACAATTATACACACCATAAACATGAATCGTTTATTTTATCCCAACGAATGGAATTTGAATAAATTGGTGAATTATTATAATTAAGTACATTTGTGTTGATTATTCATTGGATATATTTTTAGATTCAGCTTGACCTACAACCTAGAACTAGAATAAAAAACTAAACATTGCTTGTGACATAACAATGCCAACAAATTCAAACACAGATTCAAAGTTGCCTAGTGACAATGACACAACTGACTCCTGTCTATTTTCTTCGAGGTCTTCTTATATTATTTTCGATTGATTTTGGATCTCACCTGATGAAACTACTTGGTTTTGGTTATTAATTTTTAAAATTATCGTAGAATAAGAAGTCAACATATCATCATCATCATAATCAGAAAAATTACATGAGATTTTAAATGGTACTTGACTGACTTGACACATACTTCCCTTGTACCATGATACCAGTGTTGTGCTAAGTGTTACAATTGTAACATTAATGGTACAATCGGCATGTCGTGTTACGGTGTTACTACATCTCCTAAAATATGCCTAATATGTTACATTTTCTATTTAGCAAGATGCGACATCTATGAAGCAAGAATATTACTAAATAAGCGTACCACAAAGGTTTCTACTTGTTTATTTGTTCCCAGTGTTTTGCAAATTGTCAACTTCAACTTATTTCACAACAAATATCGAAGGAAGACTTGAAAAATTTCAATGTGAAATGTTTGTCTTTTTATATTGAGTTATGTAACCAAATAAGGGAACGTTTTCCATTTCGTGACCCAGTTTTGAAAGGTTTAAGCATACTAGATCCCCAAGTTGCAATGTCTGGGAGTATAATTTCATTGGTACTCCTTAGAAACGATTTCCTTCGATTGTCACTAATTTAGGAAAGGTAGATGCAGAATGGCGTCACCTGTTGGATTGTGATGATTTGAAGAATTTGAGGGAATCTACATTCGAGGATTTTTGGAGAATTGTTTTCGAGTTGAAAGATGGATTGAACGAATGTGTGTTTCCAAATCTTACTATATTCATTAAAGGACTTCTGGCATTGCCCCATTCATCGGCTACAACAGAACGTGTATTCAGTCAGCTGTGCCTTATCAAGTCGAAAACGAGAAATAATTTGCTCGTGAAAACGTGTGAATCCCTAATCCACACCAAAGAACTTCTGGGGCGAATAATAAATGTTACACTTTTCAGCCTTCGGCGCAACTAGTTTCGAAAAATACTTCACAAGAGCGAAGTAAAATGTTGACAGAAACGGAAAATATCAGTTTTTCATTATTTTGGTTTTGTGATTTATTATTTTTTGTTCCTATATTCGTTCTTTTTTATTGTTATATTTATTATCTTGTTTTATTTTTACTTTTGATTATTATACTTGTTAATTCAACCAGTATTTTATTACCAACAACCCTCCAAATCACCTGTTTACTATTATTTTCTGATTTTATTTTGAAATTCCCGCCATGTTACATTATGTTACAATTTGGCCACTCGAAGTGGTACGCCTGACCAATCCTTGAGAACAACACTGCATGATACTTTCATCAGTCATTTGCAATCATGCAATGAATTTTTGAATATTTCGCAGTAAAATGTAATATTCGAAATCTTAAAATTATTCGAAATTATGGCCTTATACTAGTCATTCAAAATTTGAAACGAATTCGTTTAATAAAAATTCCGAAAGATGTGGATTTTCGGATATGGATCTTTGATATGGAAAGTTGATTTTCCATATGATGTGAAAATATTGGGTTACATCAAAGGATTCACAAGAAAGTTTTACCAGTACAGTACAGACCATAGAGGTACTCCAGAAAATCCAGGAAGAGTAGTCACATTATTACCAGCTGACGATAACTCCAGGGTATATGGTATTGCTTATAAGATCCCATATTCTCATATTGAACAAGTGGTGAATCATTTGGATTATAGAGAAAAGGGAGGCTATGAAAGACAATCCATAACATTCCATCCAATTCATGAAGATGAAAAACCATTTGAAATAACTATTTATTTAGCTAGTCTGAACAACTTCAATTATGCTGGACCTGCCCATCTAAAAGATATAGCTGAACAAATTATGAAATCCAAGGGACCCAGTGGACCAAATATTGACTATGTTTGTAATCTAGCTGAGTCTATGAGAAAACTGTTTCCACAAGTGGAGGATGACCATCTGTTTGGTCTAGAAAAAATCCTCTTGAAATTGATGAAATCTGAAAGTATATGTAACAGTTAATCAGAAAGCTTTTTATTTATTAATTTATTTATAATAAATCTTACAATGTTGATGATTCAATAAATACACTTCAACTTTCATTGGTTTCAATGATTCATGATATAGTTCATCAAATATATAATACATAAAAACAGGTCAAACATCTGAAAAAACTTGTATTAGAAAAAAAGTTTAGCAAACAGCTTAGGATAGGTTATATTTTGAAATACCATAATATTGTGGCTAAAGTGAATGTATTGAGAATAGTAATACGGAAACGGGTACATTATCAACATAAATGCAGAATTAAAAAAAAAAACAATATTTCAGATAGTAATATATTTTCAATTTTGTTTACATTAGTATATACTTGCACTAACCTAAAAACACTGTACAAATTAAAATTTTACAAAAAATCAGTAAACTATAAAGTAATCAACACAATGACATAATGGATTTCAAATCATAAAAATATGCATTATCGAAGTTTATAATTATTAAATATGCATTTATTTTTCATCCATCCTGAGGAAATTTCATTCTATTTCTATATAAATGGAGATTATATAATAGTGATTTCAACCAGTACTATATTTTATAAACTAGTCTACAAGAAAAACATATGGTCGAATTGTTATTGCAAAAATATAAATCGGTTCACATATATTGATTGAAAATACAGTATTTTCCTAAAAATGTTAGATTCTGTTGTCAATTTTTCATGTTCGGAAATTTCATTTTACGGGATTCAAACGATTTTTCTGGTATGGTAAAACAAAAATTTGAAGTTCTAACTTCACTTTGAAATTTTATGAATTGATTCCATGAAGATACCATCCTGAACAATACAGTGACCATATGTTTCCTGCGGAGGAATTTTAATAACTCTTGTATAAAATCTGACATGAATTTGTACCTTGCAAACATCAGTTTGAACTGTCAACTATTTAAAAAATATTTACTTTTCTTCTGTGGGGCTAAACCTTTATTTACATATCAACAAACAGTGAAGGCTATATAATGGAACGTTTGATCTATTGTAATAAACACTGTTCATGGTAATGCTCCATTGGTTCCTAGAACGAGGTCGTATAATATTTTAAAAAAATGACGTATTCTGGCATGGTGCATATTGATGTATGCGTTCTAGGAATTTCAAACTACCTGTATTCTAGCATCAATAAAATCCAGTTCGCAAACTGTTTATGATAATGAATGAATTCTCATACAAAATGAGTCTATTGAGTCTCAATCGCTTGCAAATCGTTTGAAATTTCATGCTTGGACAAATCTAATAGGTCAGATGCAACATCATAATCAACTCTAAAATATAATATTACGTTCGACACATCAATACATTTCATGATTTATAAAACTTCTTAGTTTTTGTAGGTCTAATGAAGCACAACCAATAAATATATATCCGGTGTTTATGGTGTATTCTATATAGGCAACGATAATGTTGATGGGGAATCATTTTAAAATGAAATGTAAATGGATTGGAATAACGAATATCCAGAACTTGAGGTAT
Organism: Plagiodera versicolora; assembly: GCA_037013635.1. Classification (NCBI taxonomy): domain Eukaryota; kingdom Metazoa; phylum Arthropoda; class Insecta; order Coleoptera; family Chrysomelidae; genus Plagiodera; species Plagiodera versicolora. The sequence continues at coordinate 9,500,894 of CM072983.1, read as the reverse complement.
TGAGGATTTGAAGTCAGAGAAACTGAATACATTTTACAGTTACTCGACGTTTACTTGTTTAAGCAGTTAAATACCATAAATCAGTCTTGAATAGGTTTGTTGATTTCTACATAGTTTCATTGTTTATGGAAAATACGACATTTAAATTACTGTTCGACCCGAGAAAGCTGATAATAATGCGAGTAAATGAAAATATAGATAGTTCTTATTTTTGTAGGTTAAATGTAAATTTCTAATATTAGAAATGAATTGAGTAACACTGTGTATGAATATGGTTATTTATTCACTTGAACGAAAAAAAAAGATACTAGAAGGCAAGATTCAGTTTACCCTGGCAAAAAGTAGTAATTGATTTGGCCAATAGTTTCAAGAATATCAGCAACAAACAATCCAAACCACTGAAAAATTCCTAAATTTTCCGTCGTATTAAAGACAAATATATACTATAAATCTATTAAATGTTATATAATTCATTTGAATTTGACATTAAGCAATATTTTACATAGAGCAATTGAAAAATGTACATTTATCTACAAAAATCTCACTGGTGATATTTGTTTATAAATATGTAAGAACAGATAACGTGTGTTATTAATAAAAAAACCCATTGAAAGTTATTATTGTAAAAACAATGACGACTTTACCTTTTATACTATGGAAACCCTGCGCGATAGGAAGTCTGATTTTGTTACGTTTGGCTGAGTTAGGTTTGAAACAGTTTCTATTTCTGATACCGTAAAGCAGTTTAGAGAAATATATTATTGTATTTTGATAATAAAATCGAAATGGTATCGCTATTTTCCGCTATTATCTGTACCTTCACTTGATTACAATTACATTTGAGTAATACTTTTAAAACGCAGATAAACAATCTATTCAGGGATTCAAGTTTTTGGCAAAATTCTGAAAACATGATCTTGATTTTAGTCTACAATGGAAACATAAACGATTGATATGAAAGAAGTAGGTAATCCATAATCTATTTATTCAAGAAAGGAAGCTTGATGCATTTGAATGTTTTTCAGAAAAATAAAATATAAATATCTAATCCACAAATGAATCAGTTGGCGATACACAATGGGGCCAATTCATAATCTATTTTACATAATTTATGAATGAAAAACATAACTCAACAGTTATTTTGTAGTGTATATAATTCAATATTATATGAATCAAACTATACATTTTCCATTCCAATTCAAATTAGAGCATTTCAACAACAATTTCAGAATTCCCATAGACTTATTACCTGAATACCTTAGGATAATAGGTCTTTGCAGAATTCCCTTTCTTGAATAAATGTGTGAATTGATAATTAGATAAATTTTTCATGGAGCCAAAACATCAATAAAATATGAAATTACTATAATAGAGGCTTTTTGTTACACGTACAATTCAATTCAATTTTACAATTCAATTCAATTTATTCAATAGCAAAAACAGTAAAATAGTATTGCAATCATAAAACCTAAATTTAGTACATGACTTGTTTTGTATACTAGAATTTGCACCTAAGTGATTTAACCCTTGTTTTGTGCAAATTCATTTACAATACAGATGCCAATTAAAAATTTTTAAAGCAGAAAGAGGAAGAGACATTGAAGTGCCATACATAATTGATATTAACCGCTTCCATCTGCATTTCTAATTTACAAGATTTATTAATACGTGTTGTATAATTGAATTGATTCACAGGTTCTATCGGAAGCATGAAATCTATACAAATATTTTTTTGTATCAGCTTATGTCATGGAAATATTCGAAGCTCCATTTATTTCAATGAAACCGTTGCATAATCCTGGTAATGTAGATAATTTGTATTTGACATGTTATCTGTCCGAATAATGTAAATGTACCAAATGCGGACCCTGAACCGAATTCTGACACTTTCCATTTCAATAAATAAATTAAGGATTCTATTGCAAAAACAACTATTTTGTTGAATGCAGAGCCATCTGTTGTTATACTGGTATATGTTACAGAAATCGAAATTACCAACCTAACAAATCAAATATTATTAGGTACTTCACTCTAAAGATCATGTCCGAATTAGGTTCATGGTTTATAGGCCTTCATTTATATTGTTTTAGTGTCAGAAATTGGTACTTTTACCTTAAATGGGGTATACTCCCAAGAGGGCCCTATTTGTGAATGAAGTAGTGAAATAGTGACTTTAACCTTGTGGAAGAGGGGAGTAAGTGACATGAATGAATGTATCTCCTTTGTGTCTTTTTTAGATGATTCCTCAAAGCAAAATATCATCTTTTTTCACATGATAAAGTTCTGGATCGATAATACGAAATCTGATTAAATATTGGATAAATGTCATTCGTCATGATGACTTTCTGATCACATGATTCTACTTTATGAATAATGTCATAAAAAATTGTGATCAATTCACTCCCAATATTTTCAATTGTTTTCTAATACAATCATTTCGCTATTTCATTCGAATTATTTCATTTGATAAGTTTGTTGATGATTTCATATTCAGAAGAATTATAAAAATAAATAAATCTTAGTAAATTTTGTATTTTCCCGCGTGTTTTCAAACTGAACTCTATATACTCTCTAATATGGACCTATTTGTATACTTCCCATGATAATAATAAAACTTGGAAAAACGCAACAAATTGTGGAACACAAAAATAAGTTGTTTGAATCCACAATGTCTCAGAAATATTTTTTTATTGATAAAAAAAAAAGTTTTTCGATAAATTGATCACAACAATACATTAAACTTTGTAGTTATATTGGATAATTGGTTATCTTTCGTTAATTCAATATAGTATAAAAAATAATCTAGATGAATTGGCAGTATTGATCAAGAACTATTTTCTGTATATGTTGTTGAAATCGAAACCTTCGTTTTTTACTGAATAAATATTGACATTACACATTATAATACTCGTAATCTCTGACAACTACTCATTTGAAAAATAATTCCAGTACAAAATAACAGTCTACTTTACATTTTATGAAGAACTTTTCATCACACTGGTCATTTCATACCTGTAATATTCAATAAATAACAATCCATTGAAATGATTCCATTCAAACTTACCCACACCATAACATTACATCTTCAATTCTTCAGATGCCCTGAAGTTAGAAAGTGTCTTTTTGATCCTCAAAGTTGTTAGTCTGGCAGTGGCGTTGTGATACCAGCATTCCTTCATCAGTTTAGACATGATGTGAAGAGCTTCACAACTTTGCCAACGATTCGGTATGCTCGGTCGTTGTTTTTCAATACATACAACTCTGAAAATCAAATAGATTGTATCTACTTTGAATCTACTGTGAATGCCAGAAGAACAGTCCAACAACTTTTTCTTATATAGTTGTAGATTGGAAGTTATGAATAGAGAACTAGGAGTAACATGTGGGACTGTATAGCTTTTATGCAAATTTCTTCAATAACGTGACACATGCTTAACATATTCACTGTGCATTCGTTCTCAGAAAAACATGCAGTATTTTTCAAATACAAGTTTCATCAGTCATTCGCATAAATAGTAGACAGTTGGCAGTCATACCAATGGTTGACTATATAAATATATTTACATGTTGTGCAATCTGGATAATTTGAAAAATGCTTTCCAATGATTTCTCGGAATGAATACAGTGGATCTTCTATAATTCGAATTTTTTATAACTCGAAGTTTTTTCTGGTAGATCGCACTTCGAGTTAGAGAAGTTCGACTGTATTTAGATTACAAACGTTAAAGAGAAGAGAAGAAATTGAAATTTTCATCGAAATATAGGGTGCTACTCGGGACCGATCGCATTGTCTAGAATGGTAGATAGGCGTCCGAAAGGGTAGTTCGGACGCCTATGCTACAATTCTTCTGGATTACTCTCATTCCTCCTGAAGACTGGGTGTTCAGGGTAAGCAATTGTATTTTCTCGTTTCATTCTCGTATCTCGTATCATTGAATCTTTCTTGAAGGATGTACCATCAAAATTGTAATTAAAAATAATAATAATAACGTTTATTCAAGAGAAATGTAGATGACAATATTATTTTCCATAAGGCAATTTTCATCAAACAAACAAATAGTTGCCCATTTAAGACCCTAGAGGGTTGCGCATGGGCAGATGAGTATGCTCACATTATAAATGGGTACGTGGAACATATAGAGATGGGTTGGTATACATATGATAAACTTATTTGTAGATGAACTTGAATTATTAAAATTATTTGTTATAAGATATGTAAGAGAAAATACTGAAATGAAATTTTTGCTGGAGGGTAACAAAAATAAATAAAACGAAAAAAATAAAACATACAAGAAACGTTAACCGGTATGAATTACAGATATGTGAAATAATATCAAGATGATTTTCACATGAACAAAAGGGAAGCAACCAATGTATATACAAAGAGTGATCTTCAGGATCAATAGCAATTGTCTATAGAATATATTATTTAATTAATTAATTAAATTAAATTAAATGATTCGTTTGTATTTCATTCTGTAATTGAAATAATTATATTTCCTGAGTACGACCCAAGAAACAGGGGTGACCCCTAAAAACACCCCCTGTACGCGACAATATATGAATATCATTTAGAAACAAATTAGATTTGCAACTCATAAATTCATATTTATTCTACTACCCTTCTGAGAAAGTCTTATGCAATTTCGTTTCTAGCTATGCAATTCTTTTCCTAGTAGTTTCTGATATCTTTTTATTTCTTGTTTATTGCTGCCATCATGTCTGGCGATATAATATTTTTTATTCCAAATATTCTCAAATAGGTTCGCCTCTAGCGTTCTTTCGATATTCATTGTGATAAACACTGTTATTTCTATACTATACTTCATATTTTTCCATGCCTACGAAAAACAAGGCATGAAAGTTAATTTCATTTACAGTCACTATTTTTACCTTCTTATTTATCTGTCTCTGAAACTATTCAATTCATTCAAAAATATCTGAGAAACTCATCCACATCTTTTAGTGTACGGTAAACAATGTATTCTTTTGAATACGAATTTTTGCAGTATTTCCTGTTCTATTGAGAAGTCATCTGTTCGTTTTGTTTTTGTATTCATTTGGATATTCCAAATGTAAACACAACAATGAAGGCATATTTGACACACGTCTATCACTCGTTTTAGACATATTTGCGAATAGTGGTTAAGAATACGATATCACGCGACAGTTCCCAAATAGACCATTCGCAAACTTGCGTATACGCACAGTTTAGAAACGATGTTAAGAATAGCGCTCCAGATCGTGCAAATTTTCCGAAACTGGTTACCTAATATCATGTTATGGCATAAAATAATAAACAATAATTCAACATCCTCGACGTACTCACCTCCTCATCTCCTCGATAGTAGGATCAGGTAGTACGGCATCGTAAAACGGCAACTGGTATTCGTCGAAAATACCCCCTACGTTACACCGCCTGGATATCTCCCAAAATATCAATCCCAAAGCGTAAACATCGGCCCGTTTGAACGAATCGAATTGATCGATGTTCATGGTCTCGTCCAGTACCTCAGGAGCCATGTATCGTTTCGTTCCTACTCGATTGTTCAGAGGTATGTCGACTGTGTCTGTCGAAACGTCGTGACGCACGGCTAGGCCCAAATCGCCGATGGCGCAGGAACCGTTCAACTTTACCAGGATATTTTTGGATTTGAGGTCTCGGTGGGCTATGGCAGGTTTCCCTGCGAAACAGAAAACAGTAGCTCTTAATAAACTGATGGATCAATATTTCGCTTGTTGTTTTCAGACATACTTGCTTCATGTTAATTTTTTCCACTTGATTTAGTTGTGCACTTTATTAGTTGATAAATGTATTTTTTAAGCAAATACATAAACGTCAACATTTTTTTAGTGTGATTCAAAGGATTAGGATGATATATTTGAACAATAATTTCACTACTATTCATAAATGAATGATATTAAAAATCATCAAGAGAGATCCATCGATTGATATTTCAATATTCTTACCTTGTGTACCCATAATATCCATGTGTAGATGTGCTAAACCAGTAGCGATAGATAATGCCATATGTATCATGCCATTTATTTCCAAGGTGTTTCTTCCAAGAAAATCGAACAAAGACCCATGTTCATGATAATCTGTTATCAACCAGAGCTGTGTCCAAGTACCATTGTCTACAAAAAAAAGTATAGTAAGGAAGTGAGTTGTGACAGCTTGTCAGAATATGTACATTGTTGTCGTCGATTTCTTTCAATGATACTCGGATAAAATAAGTTATAATTGTTCATAACTCGATTTGTATTGAACAATATAAGTTCGATTATGAAATATTGAGATATAAGCACGATAATTGAACTGTTGGATTGAAAGAATTGTGAAATGTTGCCACTGTCACAACAATTGATACCAATATAGTTAGTTAAATACATTTCCACTTGCACTTTTGAAAAATAACTAGATATGTCACGACCAAAAGCTCGATTGATATCCTGTTATTCAATCCTGGACGCTTTTAAAATCAAAGTTGTTCTGACCTTTATTATCTGCAGCAATGAATCCCAATATATTGTCATGTCTCAACATGACCGTTTGGTAGATCTCTGCCTCCCGGAACCAAGACCTTTCTTCTCGTGAGCTGAAGATTTTGACAGCCACGTTTTCGCCCCTCCATCTACCCCGCCACACTTCACCGAATCTCCCTTGGCCTATAATTTCCATTAACTGAATTTGACGTGCTATGCTCCTTTGGACAAGGAGTGGTAAACCTGGAAAAATAATAAATATACAATTAAGTGGAAACATTACTACTTCTTGAGTAAGATAATCTTGATGTTGATATTTCCTAAATATTATATTTTTCTTTGTAAGTGATATTTTTGAAATTATTTTTATATGACAAATCAATTACTAGATAATCATTACCTGATCCGCTTCCACTGGTAGTCATCTCGATCATATGTTTCAAGCTAACTCCTTTGTTCAATATTGGATGATCAGGGGCATCAGCGGGGTCCTCTACATGCCTCAAATGTTGGTGTCTGCTTCGTTTGCGGTGCGAGGTGTGATAGAAATAAACACCTCCGACAATAGCGCAAACGGCTAATACGGGGACGAATATCGAGGCAGCCATTTCAATTGTCGTCAAGTATGCTGATTTTGTTTCTGGTGCTTTCCGAACATATCAAAGGTTAAGTTGTGAGATACAGTTATTTGTTCACTTTTGATCGATATCCCAGTACTTTCATTGAAAATAATACGTATGCTATGAGAATGAGATTGGGTTGTTGCGTGAAATTATTTTCAATATGGATGCACATCCGATTATGTTTTGTAGTACTTTTTTGAATTCCTTTTGTAATTTCAAGTTTGATATTTATTAGGTATTTCTATACCCAAGTGCTGTTTACTAGCTATGCAAACTTCAATTTTTTGCCCCATCATTTTTGAAAATGAATTACCTACTGAAATTTTTCTAACATTTTAAAACTATATAAGGAATCAAAAAAGTAGCTTTCCATTTAAGATAACGAAGTTGGTGGCCATTTTCGGTGTAATCGGAATCGATGACATATAAATATCTTTATTGGACAAGAATCCATCTATAAACCATGTAGAAAAAAGTTCAAATCTCTTTCAGTTTTAGTCCAACGTGCATTATGGACGGAGCAGCGTGTATGAAGTATTTTTTTTTCTCAGGAATTAATTGAAACGAAATCGTGAATTTTTTAAACAGTTAATGCATCCATACGAACATAAAAATAGTACATGAACAAAATAAACATCAATTGATACTGAAACATGTAAGCTTTATTACTTGATATATTTCTTTTTTATAAAAAACGGACTTTGGACACGATCAAGTGAACAAAAATGGAATAAGAAATCCAAAATATCTTGACAGATGAAAATCACTAGATTCTGTTTCGGATATTTTGAAATTTCTGTCAACTGATTAGTACAAGCTTATTAATACAAAAATTCATCACAAACTACAAGCGAAAGCAAAGGCATCTAAGAGATGAGTGGGATGCATCTAATAAAAATACCTGATAATAATGTTTCTACATAGGTCTTCCGATTCTTTTTACGACAATAGCGATTTAACATATCTCTGCCTGACATTTTAGAATAATTATCGACATCAATTTGAAAAAAGCAATGAAAGTATTAAGACTCGCATGCAGCATTGATTATTTAATAAAAAAAATAATTTGGGTTGTATCATGAAATTGATAATTGTTGTCCTTTTTCTACGAATCTGTAATATGAAAACCAATTATTAAGCAGACGAAACACAAGTATGGTCCATATCAAATGAGAAAGTACTCAATTGAATATAATAATGGTATATTGAAAAGCGGAGATATTTATCAAAAAAGAACTATTTATACAATGCGAGTCATTAACTCAAATATATTCAATAAATCAAATACAATATTACAGTTAGGAATATGGTCGATCAGCAAGTATTTGACATTGTGCTCATTTTGTTATATGTACAACTCGTGCCAAATTCAAAATAATACGTCCTGGACTCTTTGCTTGGTTGTTCCCAATTTTTTGGAAATACTCTTGAAGTGTTCAAGTGTATCAAGTTACGTACCAAATATCGAAGTAGTAGTCGTTGACGTTAACAAAAAAAAGAAGATGGATTCGTAGAAGAGGAGTTGTCTCTAAGGTCTTCTTGTCCAACACGTAAGGACTATTTTTCACGAAGGTACTTAAAAAAATTAAATGGAGAATACTAATCGTCCTGTCTACCAAGTATATTTTCAACAAGAATACTGCCTTTAATTTACTGAATTTATTCTAAGTTAGAGACTGCCACATATGATATTAATAATTTTTATTGATTTAGAACAAAGCAAAACATTCAGAATAAAATTGAGTGATTGTCACAATAAGATCTTCCCCATATATCATGTATATCATACAATTATTTCGTCAACCTTTTTTTAATCAATCATGTGGATTAATCAAGATATTGATGGCTACATAATGTGAATTTTGTTTAAAATTGTTGCCATATGAAATAAATTTGAGAATGGACCAGGACGTTGTACAAAACACGTACATTCATATAAATATACCCCAAAATTTCAGTCCAAATATGTTTTACCTGTGACAGACAGTGTTATGGTGTTACAGAAATCTTTGCCTTTACAACAAAATGATGTGGAGCCAGGAAGGCTTTCATTACAAGTTAAGCATCCATTTGCAATTTTATCAAGCTCGTTACCTTCGTAGCATCTATAAAAAACTAGCAGTCAATAAATAGAAAATTACAGGTACATAATTCCATGAAAAAATATCTATAAATATCGCAGACATGGTAGTTATTGGGAGTGGTAAGCAACAGTTAACAAAATAAATGTGTCACAGTTTCAAGAAACCTAAAAGATTGTTCGGTTTTTTGAATAAAATTACAATATTATTATTATTTATTCAGAAGAATCGAAGAAAGGTGTATATGAAGAATCTAGTTTCGACTACTTGCTACTATGTTAGAACTACAATCATCAATGGAAGAAACTTTTCCTCATTGAAAGTGAATTATATGACAATATTGCATTCGAATATTGATTTTGTGTTATTCATTGAAAAAAGATTTCTCCATCTCTGATCTACCAATTGCTCAAAACAAATTGTGTTGGTCATGCACGTTGAACATAAAATCAGGATAAAAAATATCGAATCAAAGAACTTATAAAATATTATGATTATTAGGATGATCGAGAATTTTATATTTATACACTTGAATTCAGAGATATTCCTCTTAATAGTAATATTTTGAAAATCCGCCTATAACGAACCCGCCTATTGCGAACTTTCGTTTATAACGAACCGTTTTCGCCGGTTCAATGAGGTTCGTTATAACCGAACATTACTGTAGTTGTATATCAGAGTATGGTATGTTATACAGTGCTTCTCAAAAGTCCCCTCCCCCCTCTTATCTTTGGAACGATTATACATAAACAAGTGAAATTTGGAAACTGAATATTAAAGGTTGTAAACTGCCCTACTAGGGATGATAGATGACGAAATCGTCAAAGATGACCAATAATTTTAAATGGAACCCTACGGCAAGCGACCCCTTTTAAAAGGCATCGAAAAAACCTATTCAATGATACTAATTTTGTTTGTGTTTATGGCAGTTTTGGCAACTCGATTTTGAAATTCTAGAAGATAATCCAGATGAATTCGGCAATTTGGAAATAACATTCCAACAGGATGGTGCTCCTTCACACTTTTACGGTGCAGTAAGACGGTATTTGGATTAGGAGTATCGAGGTAGATGGATTGGACGACGAGGCCACCTCGATCACCATATCTCACACCTTTGGATTTTTTTCTATGGGGTTACCTTAAATCGAAGGTTTACGTTACTGAACCTGACAATATTGACGATTTAAAACAACGTATTATTGCAGAATATGAGGCTGTTTCCGCAGACACATTTGCAAGAGTACGAGAAGTGTTTAAAAATAGGATGTTTTACTGTCAGGAAGTAAATGGAGGTCACTTCGAGCAATTTCTTTGAGTAGATACTGATTCCTTAATCTGTAATTAATATTATATCATACTGAATGGAATTAAAATTTTAATGTTTACTAATGAGCCATTAAAACTGCCATAAACACAAACAAAATTAGTATCATTGAATAGGTTTTTTCGATACCTTTTAAAAGAGGTGTCGCTTGCCGTAGGGTTCCATTTAAAATTATTGGTCACAATGGCCTTGTGACGTCATCTTTGACGATTTCTTCATCTATCATCCCTAGTAGGGCAGTTTACAACCTTTAATATTCAGTTTCCAAATTTCACTTGTATATGTATAATCGTTCCAAAGATGAGAGGGGGAGGGGACTTTTGAGAAGCACTGTATGAGGAATATTCAGAATTAGGAGTAGGATTTTAAAATGTGAAGTTTTCTTATCAACCGATATATTTTTGAAAACATATTTATATTATAAAATGAAAAATAGAATATCTTCTACTTCGCAAAAATATCTAGCTCATCCAATCGTTCCTAAATAAATTCATAAATAAGGGTACAATTTTGATTTTTTTTTTCGCGTAGTAAGAAATATATCGTAGTGGAGATAACACTTATTTGTTTTGAGTTATACATCTACATATTTACATTCCTGAAAAATAAAAAAAAAGATAAAGATAATCGAATGCATTGAATGCAAAGTATATTAGGTAGGCAGAGCATCAAATGAAGGAGGTAGAGTCTATGTACAGAATGGTGACATATTCTGACAGCTTTAGAAGTCAGCGTATCGCACTTGCGGTGTGCGTCTTTACCTTCGATTCTTGGCGGAGGAAGTACAGGCGCCAGAGCGGCGTTGCAGTAGTCTTCTTGCTTGCAGCACTCCATAGCGTATGTGCTATTCTTAGCGTTTTTATAGCATAACATTGGGTTATGGACGGGAAGAGAAAGGTCCGGTTCTAGGCACCTAAATTCGTTAAATTTCAAGCCGATTGGAATTTGGAAATACTACAATGAGTCTCGTCGTCAAATTTCACATTACGTTCCTATGATTGTGTATTTTTGAAGAAAATGATGAATTTTTTTATATAATTGGAATTTCTATCTGGTTTATCTACAAATACAAAGATAGTGTATTATACATAGACGCGCGAGCACAGATACGAGAAAAGGTGGAAAACAATCAGCAAAAGGAAACCTCGCAGATTTCGATGAACATTTTACAGATGCTTGTACAACAGTTTTTTTTTCGACGAGTCTCTGAAAATCCATAAATTCTTGGTTCTAAAATATTGAATCGTATTCATTTTGATAGGGTTCAAAAATCAAGTTCCAAAATTTTTATACTGTTTCAAACATTGAATTTTTGCAATGTTATTCGTCGCAAAAACAACTTCGATTGAACCCTTTTCTCATTCTACGCTTTAGTAAAACTAACATGCTATGTACTGATAACGTACATACAACATCGTTTTTATGGATCTAAGAAATTATGTATTTTCACAAACTTTTTCTAGTAGTTGGAATACATCTGCGTTTTTTTCAACAGCCAAGTTCCTCTTGTTGCAGGTTTACAGAATGTGTAATATGTTTGATTTTATTAATATCAAAATATCAGAAATAATTTTCAATGCCCTTTTTTGTTCCGCCATTTTTTGATGTTTTTTATTATTTGTCTCGAAGTTTCTTTAGGACGACCTTGACCGCAAGATTCAGTTTAGAATGGTAGTAGTTGAAGAGAAATAATGTGAATTTTGCTAAATATACGATTGGTGTTATATCAATTATATCCGGTATCCGCAAACACAAATTTTTTCTGCTATTATCGTTCGAAGTATTATTGATGTTCTTGTTTATGTTTCTCTCTGAGAGTATTGCCACTGGTAAGTCTCGATATGGCACTGTATCTGGCGTAGTCTAGTACATCAATTTTAAATCGAATCACATAAGGGTTACCGATTCGCAAGCGAATGTATATTTTTTATTATAGGCAAATTCAAAATATTTGATCAAACGTTTGTCCCAGATTCAACAAACAAGCAAGTATTTCTTGAATGCCAATAGCCTTTCGTTTCCCCATAACCCGACTTAAAAAAGTAATATTTCCAGCTAGTGATACCTCGCAAGTCCATATAACCCTTGCTGATGGTAAAATAGGAGCCGAGATCATATAGAAATAAGACACACTATGGAAGAAAACTTTCTATCTTCAAAAAACATTCTTATTTCACAAAAAAAAATATCTACAAAAGTTGAGAGGCACACGGAATTTTATCCTCAAAAACGAACGTTACGATTTTGGAAGTATTGGATGTACGGAAACTCATTACTCTATGAATATTATTATATCATATATTATATTATTTATGAGGTATCTATTCCAGCAATTCTGACCCTATTATCATTGATAATATTTAGAAAAGAAAATACATTTCGTTTGAAATAACCAATGATTCATAATCTGCCGCATAAAAGAGTTTGTCGTGAAAACTAAAAAATAAAAATAAGTAATCCGCAGTAAGAAATTGTTAGTTGAAAAAGATTGTTATTAGAGGTATAAACGCAAAATAAAACACTCTTGGGCATTGGATGGTTATCGTTAAGTGCAAAAACTGGTAGAAGGGGAACACACTGTTACCTGTAATGGTTAAATTACTGAAAGAAGTAGGACTAGGTTGAGACTTAATATCGGCGTTACAGAAATCAACATTTTTGCAGCATTTTGCAGACTCTTGATGGCAGCATGTTGGGTCCTCAGGTGGAAGACAGTGGTCTAGACATCTGACAAGCATAGTTTCTTATCAATAATCGATTTATCCAAAAAGGTATAACCCAACATTTTCAACAATTTCTCTTTCAAAATGGTATCTCAGAACAATCTACCGTGATTTCAACAGGAAGAACCAGATGTTGAAATTAATTTACTTTAGGTAAGTTCACCTTTCAGATTTCAATTCACATTGATCTGGGCTACTCTCTATTTGAACAAAAATTTAGCATGTTGAAAACTACTTGAATTCAAATAGTAAACAAACAGTTACATGTTTTTTTCAATTTAGCAACGAAAAAAAAAAACTTGATGAACCAATATATGAGCCTATGGACAACCAACAGTAGAAATATGATTTTATTTGAATCAATTATCCCTATTTTTCAACCATTTTCACATGTTCAATTTCTGCCAATGTGTTTGTATATTGTCGATTATGGAACTGTGTTGAAGACTAATTGGTTTATTCTAAATTTAAGTAGCTAAACCAGATTAAAATTTCACAACTTTCTTCAAACATACCAAGAGATTGAATATTTCCACATAATCTGAGATTACCTGTGTTATAATTATACCCAACCAGTTAACATATTGAAATAATTCAATTCCATTCAATCAGGATTGTATTTTCAATTTAAAAAGTTTACTTATGAAATATGAGAACCCAAAAAACTTTTTGAAATTCATGAACAATAAATTGTTTGACAATTGTTAATATAGATATTCTGTTATCTCAGGAGATGAAGTACATCAATATTTTCTATTTATAGTGTGTAAATGTATAATATTAATCAAAAGATTGACTGTAGGTAATTACATATACTTTGAGTAAATGCATTTCAAAATAAAAAATCGTTACAAAATTTGACTATGAATGTTAAATTATTAGTTGTAGAATCTAAAAAATCTTGATTAGACTATTGAACACAAAATATTCTGTGGAACAAATGTCAGAAAATGGCAATGATCATTTCATTACACAAGATAACACAAGATGACAATTAAAGTCAGTCTTTGAAAGCACTATTCACTGTTAATAAATGAAATTTCATAAAAAATCTCCACAATAAACCCAATCAGTACAATACCATACCATGACAATATATTTTTCACATATAAATCAATAACTTAAAAACTAGTTTTTTATGCATAATATATGTTATAGCATACCTGTAAGTGTATTGAATCACTCCATTACGATCGAATGAAGCAGTGGTATAACAATATCCTTCAGTGGAACATGTTTGATTTTGGCACCTGTCACATTTACACTTTAGAGAAGACACTTCTGAAATTGAAACCTACAGGTAGATAAACAATCTTACTATTCATATATATCATTTATACATATGCATAATGATGCAATTTTCGGCAATGTTTTACTCCTAATTCCCATTTGGGATTCTGATTTAATATAAGTTCAGCTGATATATACTCACCAACAAAGTTTTGCCACAACAAAATTATACACGCGAAAACAAACGAAAGAGTCAGATTTCCCATTTTATAATAATATTTTCCAAATTACTAAACACATGGGAATTCTACATAACAAATAATATTGTTAAAAACAATTCCTCACTAATTCACATATTTGTAGACCCTTCTAATGTATTCATCCTGAAAAGTGTAAACACCGTAAATATATGAAATCTATAGTACTTCAACACTAACATGAACTATATTATATTCCTGAGAATATAAATCGCAGAAATATGTAAAATCAAATAATAAATACGGTTTTTGAGCATTGACCATATAAATAATTATTCGACTGTCATTAATACTAAACCACGGACTCAACGTCAATGGCATAGAACAATGAGTGATATCAATTTCAATGTCATCGTGCATTTTCAAGAATATCTGGAGATCCGTTTATACATTTCATGGTTGTCTGGAGGAGTTGTCTATTCATTTCATTTATCCGAATTCCGAAGTAAATAAATATGTGATGCCATTAATGTCTTTCTCGATAGGTTCGTATTGCAAGGATGTAGCCGACCATAAAGTATCTGTGGTACGTCACTTAACGGGCATGTTTTTCATGCCTGGAGGGTACATCAGTTTATCAAAACATTTCTGTTCGTGATTATTTCGTCATAGAATCGTGGTCATAGAGCAGAATTGTTTGGTTAGGTTGAATGAAAGAATTAGGCACCGTGAATTAGGCATTCCAAATCACGTGACATTCAATATGGCGAGAGTAGGCACACAGCTGTTTGAAGTGACGTCATTACGGCATCATTTCCGAAGTTGTGTGAGTTTGTTGTTGATGATAGAAGTTTTAAGATGCAGAGTGTATATTTAAGGACATTATTGTTGGAAAATCCAGATATTGCTGAAAGGTAAGCTGAAAACCCAATTTGTTTTTTGTTTACACAACATTTTGTTTCCCATATATGAAGTGGAATGTTTATTTACAGATACCGAATGAACCTGAAGATAATAAATGATGTAGACCCCTTTACATTGAACATCCAGGAATTGGATAGTTCAATTCCTGGCATTCCACCCATTACAAATACAGATATTGTTTCGTATTTAGTGCTAACCCATAGCTACTACACCAAAGAACAAATGAAGGCCTACAAAAGCTTGCATTCATTCAAGTATTTTGAGTCAGGCGGGGACAAAAGTGGTGAATGGTTTCTACATTGTAGTATGGGAAAGGTAAGGTTTGTTCATTTATATTGACTTTTGTTTATTCAACAATTTTTTTAGGTCAAACATTCTCAGAGAGGAAATGAGAAACCATTAGACGTTTGGTGCATTGTGGCCAAAAATGAAAGTGCACATTGCCCATGAATGGCTGGGCACAGTGAAGTTTGCAGTCATGTGGGTGGACTCTTATTTGCAGCTGAATAAAATGTACAATGTAAATCGTATAGGACATGTTCCATGAAATTCCCATCGATACTTTTGACCCACAAACAATTGAAGAGTAGTTTCACCATCATGTAGACACCTTAGGGACGGCCCATTGAAGTCGAAATATAACTAATTTGGTCTGTGACATAATCACGTCATCCTACCGTCTTTATGGCGTCATTCTTTTCGTCAGCGGAACGTGTCTGGTGTCGAAAAAATAACGTGAAGATCACGTCAGCTTGCTGTCTGGGCAGTGAAGCTTGCAGTCATGTGTGGGTGCACTTTTATTTGCAGCTGAATAAAATGTACAATGTAAATACAATAAAAGTTATAAAATGTTTACTGCAGACTCTTTGATTTTTTAGTATCGATTCAGTAAGATCGTCCCTCTTAATTGCTGCTATCCATAGCCTTTCAGACAATTCGTTTTTATCCGTTAGAAACCTGTGGCACTAAAAAGAATTTTACATCATCCTTGGAACGACTTCCACAGTTGACCAAAAGGCATGTAACAGGCATTTTTTAGTGAGAATACCACTAATAAGCTCTAAACAATATAAAAAATCATTTGATGCAGTCACGAAAACAAAAATCTCACAACTTTTAGATCAATTTATAACATAACAATATGTAAACAAAGCATTGTGTGCCTACTCCCACCATATTGAATTTGTTTTGACAGGTCGTTGGAATGCCCTATACTCGAATTTGTCATACGATTTATTGTTTCGGTAACATTTTCGGCCAGTTATTATATAATGATAATTTATATATGATATGATTTGTGCATTTAAACAATTCTCACAATAAAGAATGCGAACTAATATTTTCCTTAGAATTTCCAATAAAAAATTTATGTAAGGTGTACATACTCGCGAATATATCATTTTTATCAACATCAAGATATTTTTTCTTGATTTCATCAGCATTTTCATCATTGATCAAAGCTGCATGCCATCCACTATTTTTAGCTCCGTTGTAATCTAAAGGTATTTGATCTCCTACGTGAAGACATTCGTCTGGTTTTATATTCTTGATGTTTGAAAGAAACATAGCTTCTTTGAAAATTCTCGGATCTGGTTTCTCAATTCCAACCTCATATGATGTTATAACAAAGTGGAAATAATGACGAAGTTTTGTGTTTTTCAAAATGGTGTTCAATCTTGGATCAAAATTAGAGACTGCACCCATACAAATTCCTAAAAAAAAGCATGAGCATGAAAGTAGTAGTTTTGTGCTCAATTTTAATTTATGATAGAAGTCTGTCTTTATTTGGATTATATATAATAAGGAGTAAACTTATCTCTGTCTCACCTCTACTTCTGATGTAGGATAAAAAATCTGTCACCCCATAACAATGCTGCCAACACGCTGAAGTCTTGTAAACTTCGATCAAATGTGAAGCAACTGCATCCAACTTCTTTTCTTCTAAATTGAACTTTGAATCTTTGAAGGTTCCTTTTACTATCATCTTCCACCACTTTTCCCATCCGAGCCCAGAGGATATTCCAAAATTTGGATGTTCCTCATTCATTTTTCGCCAGTGGGCTTTAAAATTGGCGCTCAGGTTATTTTTGTCACAAAGAACTCCATACATTGCGCCGATTTCCCCATATTGTTGTCCGGGATTGGATCGAAATTTCAGTAGAGTGTCTGTCACATCGAATGTTAGTAAACGAAGACGAGATGTAAACATTATGAATACAAAAATTTTCAGAATAAACCTAGTTACAAGAAGCCTTTGTTACCTTGAATCAAATCACTGCACTACAGGCACATGTGAACTTAAGTGATTGATAAGTTTTCTGCTGTTCAAAATATGCTGTAAATTATACACTGAATGTAATAAAATAAAAATTCCTGTTCAATCACTCGCAGGAAGCGCTAAACAAACTGATAGCAAGGTCGAATGCAAGGATAAGTTTGTCTGACAGGAACAGGGACGTCGTTAGCTCAAAGTATTTTGATTCGAAGTTTCGATATTGTTTTTGCTGGAAAATGTGATATGTATATTTTGTTTGGGTGTTAGGCGTCTCTGAAGATTGATTAATGTGATCTAATGAGTAAAAATATTGTTGTAATTTCCATACTTTTTTTAATACTTAAATTTAGTGCATATATACTGATTCAATTGAATGTTTTATGACTTGAAGCCCCAGATGAAATGAAAATAACTCAAACTACAATGAAGTACGTATAATGGAATATTAATTATATATACAGTATAAGTGTTATCCAAGGTAAAAATTGAGTACTTCCTGAATCATTAGAGACATGATCTCAAATCATTGGACAAAAGTTGCAGAATTCGAGTATATTTAAAGTGTTTAAAATGATTTTATCTAAATCAAAATTCTTATTTCATTTCATTCTTATTTGCTCTATAAACTAACTATTATATTAATTGTCATCTACATATTTTTGCAACCTACAAATATATTATATTATCTTATTGTGTTTGAGCATAAATGAAAAAACCGAATACTCGTTGCCACTTTTTTTACCTCTATAAAATGACGCTCACAAATTCTGTCTGTTTGTGAGAATCAATCATTAACTTTCTTTATAGGACACAAAAAAACATTACACATATATACAAGACACATAATATATGTTTTTTTTATTGGTGCCCCGTTTCACCCATTCAAAGCACACCTCAGCGTGTTACCATGGCAACATCAACGAAGAAACGAGAAACGTGAAGTCTAGACAAATTTCTGATCGTTGATCTGACAGGAATAAAATATTCATGACAAATGCAAAACTTCATTCAAACGTAAAATGGGGCACCAATAAAAAAATTGCGTAAAGTATTCGTAGATCTGGTCTTAAAAACACTTGCTTTATTTCGAGCACTTCATCAAGTCAATAAGTAGCTTGATATTTTGAGAAACTACTTGACTTGACAATCAAGCTCGTGAAAATTTATATACTTGACTCGACTTGATATACGGACGTGTCGAACTGCATATATGTCTGCAATGCTAACATGTGGGTGGTAAGATTTTATTAATCTTGATTTGGCAGTAGTTCAATATATCAATATGAATGGAGCTATTTTTGTATTCAAACATCATGTAATCGAAATGCCATCTGGTGTGTGTGTCTTTATTATAGTTTCACATATACATGGTGTTCCGGCTATCGACGTCAAGCTGGAATGTCCCTCAATATGTTAGTGTTAGTGCCTTAAATAATTTTTGGGTACAATGATATTTGTTGAAAATTGGGTTTTACTTTGCAAACGAAGGAATATTGGCTATACAAGTTGAGAAATATTCTAGCAAGTACCATACCATTTTGGAATCCTTATTGAATGCGCCTACTTTCAATCTTACTTGCCAAACTATAGTATGATATATTTTTGTCTCAGTACAGTCAGTCAAAGATGGGCGATATGATAATTCTAAATATTTGGTCCGAAAAAAAGTGATATTTTCTTCCGAACTAGACCAGTGTTGACTTCATATTTTAAGCAAGAGTTTATGGACACATTATTCAGCATCTCATAACAGAAAGAAAATCATTGAAAAGTTGAGATTTGTAGCGACAGGGGTAAAGAAACCCTGGCATATCTTCCGATTCCAGCTTGACGTCGATTGCTGGGACAACCTGTATAAACTTTTCAATGACCTCACTGACCCACTTCCCCATAATGCCGCTAGGATTCCAGATTATCCTTAAACTCCTGCAGGAAACAGCAATCCCGGATCCGTTTAACGCTTGCGTCAGTTTGCTACACCTGCTAGAATACATTTTCAGGAATTTTCAGCCACAATGAGTCGAGTACAATGACTCTGGGTGCTGGAAATGATTGCCGCTATAGTTGATACGCTTCAAGCCATTTGAACAATTGTGATGTGTTTGAATTTGTGATGTGTTTACGATATAAATGTTGGGTTCCGATTGGAAAGGAAATCGACTGTTTTTGTGATGAGGATTTCGAGTACGATTCTCTTAATTCTAATCATATTTCAGAGTTGTTTGACGCCTATATTCACGAAAATTACAAAAGAAGGTGAGATGAATGATCTTGTTTGTAACTAATTAATGACAAGTAGTCCACAATACAAAGTAATATTTTTGAGTTCTTAATGTCAAAGTGAAATGGGATCTGACTAGAATTTTTGTGGTAATACCTCAAGTTAAAAGATTAATCATGAATCGAATGCGAACAGTTGGATTCAAATCAATTCAATCAACGCCGATACTTTCAACTCATTCGATATTTGAAGGTTTATTATACATTATTTATTATAAAATGTCACTTGAACACTAATCAAGGCTTACCAACGTGATTTTTTGAATGATTTCTCATCTTTGTAGCGTAGTTACGATTGTATTTTTTCACTGTATCATTTGCGCCGTTAAATATTCTTACATCAAAAGCAATCCAACATATTATACATGAACTATTATTTCCATAAAAACTTATCTCAGTTTTTTTGAAATTTTCTCTACTCCACTGGATTGAACGGAAAATAGTTCCTTCGACTATATGAAAGTTATTTTCTCCAATACCGAAAAGTTGAAAAAGAGAGATCGAGGATGCGCCCTAGGAAAAATAAGTGTGCAAACTGACAAATCAACTAATAATTGAGCTATGATGGAAGGTGCGACCTGCAGGACTCTGATGTATATACATGATTCTCGTTGCCTCAGGAACGAACTCCTCGTTTTGTATACGAGTAAAAAGATAACTACTACTTCAATGTTATAGATTTCGTTTTCGATTCATGTTCGCCCCCGCAACTGGCATTGAACGGAAGCGAAACCGAAGAAGGTGAAAGGAGAATCAGAAAGGATTTCTCACATATTCGAGAAGTGAAATTCTCTGGATCGATAGGACCTCTAGGAGAACAGCGACTGTGCAAAATAAAGTGTATTGCAGGCCAATGGGTTGGACCTTTATGTGCTAAACAACAAGGTTAGTATACAGGGTGATTCACAGTGGATGGAACATCAGAAGTATCTGGAGAACTGGGGCGCTATTCTTGACCATTCGCGTCTATGAGGATCGTTCTCATGTCATGAATTTGCGAATGATATTTGACTTTGGTTATTCTTGACTATTCGCGATTTTGTGAACATGCGCATTTTACAACGAGTGGTGTTGGGCGTCCGTAACTTACTTGCGACTGGTTTTAGGACGTCTTAGAACACCGATTTGTTTCTTTTCGCAAGGTTATGTCACAATGTATATGTTTTCGAGTCATTATTTCTACCAAGATTTCTACTATAGTATAGTAGAGTATAGTAAAGTATACGAAAAACCAAGGATGATCTACAGTATATAGCCCTTTTGGAAAATTTAGAAGTTTCTGGTGAATGGCAATGTAGAAAATATTTTATGACACTTTGTATATTAATTGCTTTTCATTTGATATATTCATAGAATGTATATTCTGTTCATTAAATTTATTTATTAATTATATGTTTTATATGATTCTGAATTTGTGTATACTTTATTAAACAGCAAGAATATTTGCAATAATAATAACATCTGTTCTGAAATATTTTCATTACAAATTCAAAAAATAACATGAAAACAAATAACAAAAGAACTAAAACAAGAATAACACTCTGAAAAAATTAGAAATACACGAAAATCACCATATATGAGAAAAATAAACAAATCTAAATTAATCATCCGATACAAAATATCACATATTAGTTGAAAAAAAACTAAAAGATAGTTGTTTCAATGAATTCTTTCAAAATATCTGAGATTACTACTAGTGCATCTGCCATTTGCTCTTTGGCATCTGCAGATTTCTCTTTTGCTATAGACAATCTTTCCAACATCTCAATTTTCTTTATATAATATGATGATTTTATATATTTTTTTTTTAATTCACTCTATAACTTTCTGCAGCCTCTGAAGCATAAATCAGCTTTTTCTTTGATGCTCCTGGAAATCTCTTTATGGGATTTTTTGGTTAATTCAATTCACATATTGGTGAATGAATGGATTTGGTGTTTGGGTTGATATTTTTCCCATTATGTACCCAGCATCAGGGGTCTCTTGAGGATTATCGAACAAGAATTCTGAGAATGATTCCTCAACATTTGGATTCCCTATAAGAGTCACAAAATTTATAGTATCTAGTACCTCATTCTCAAGTTCAGTAGTGCAATTCTCTTTATGGGGTCCACCACCTGTTCCTCTTTAGTAAACTTTGTTAACACAAGATTTTGTTTTCGTCCGTGATCGAATATCATGCCATGTCTGAAATAAATGTAAAATAAGCTCAACACTGAATCGACTTTTTGATGTATTTCACCTTTCTCCAGTATTTCCAATCCTTGTATGTACCGCCACCACAGCTATTCAAAACATTCGATAGTTCTTGCCACAAATTTCTGGCAACTAGCTGCGTAAAATCGTAAGTGAATTTCCCTGACGACAGCTTAGGATTTTTTTTCATGAACTCTAACATGATTCTTTTTTGTTCCATAGAGGTATTTGTTCTTCGGGCATTCTTCACTGAATCCATACTTGAATTTTTGGATTGATAATAAATAATTGTTAATTTGGTATATCAACAAATATCAAAAATGGCGTCGAAGTTAACTTCACATTTCATATTTCGAATTTTGATGTAGTTTAGTGGCTAAATAGCGATGTTGCCAAACTAATTCGTACATACGAACGATGTCGTTCGTATGCCTTTGCGAACGGTGGTCGAGAATACGATATCGTGTAAGTTTTCGCAAATAGGCCATTCGCAAAAAGCGTATACGCGCAGTTGCGAACGATGTCAAGAATAGCGCCCCAGAGAGACAGATCATTTCGAAAATTTGTGGGCGTGGTTAATGAAACTTGCTCTATCCGTCTAAAATATTTTTGTCAATACAGTGTTGCCACTTGTATCAGAAAGAAATAGCTACTTTGTTATTTCAAATGGAACACCTCGTAATTCCCTATACCTATCTGTGACGATTTTCGAGATAAAAATTATTTTGTCCAATTTTCTTGCAAATCCTGACCATTGAAAAATATCTATTTTATCCCAATGCAAACTTACAAAATATTGCAATTTGGGTTATAGCTGCATAACCATCAAGTATTCTGTCGATGAACTGGATCTCAGTTTGAGCATACAGGGAGGCTCAGAAGTGAGTGCCTTTCGGGGACTCATGAAAATTACTGAAACTCGTTTTTTTTAAATGGAACACCTTGTATATTATAACTTATTTGAAAAGCTATAACATTTTTCAATTTAATTGGGTATACTTTCCCTATACCTATATCTTCTGTTTGTTTCTGAAATCTTTCTAGATACATAAATACATAATATTATAGACTTTGATACTTTTAGCTTTTCGTGATGATACAAGCATTTCGAAATTTCCCTTCAATCTTATGAATTTTCTCGAATTCATTCGAGGTGAATCAGTATACTTTTCATTAAACTCTCTGCATGTTCTACTGATATTCTTGTTACATTGACCATAAATGATGAATAAATCCATCAAAATCACATTCAAGTAATTGTTTTCGGTCATATAGTAGATACTTTCAAACCCATACAACTTGAATACAGGATGACAAGGAAGGAATAACATGTTAGTTCTCTCTCTGAATGAAGTTCATAGCCTACTATCTAAATCACTATCCAAATTCATTTTATTGAAGACGAATTCAACCTTAGCCGTGGCGCTAGATATCTCCAAGGCTTTCGATCGAGTCTGGCACCAGGGACTCCTCGCCAAGCTTCCATCTTATGGCTTGCCTCCTCAGCTATGTTCTCTGCTAACTAGTTTTCTCTCAGGCAGATCACTCCATGTGGTGGTCGATGGAGTTTCATCTGACTCTCTGATTATAAATGCTGGTGTTCCGCAGGGATCAATTATATCACCAACACTATTTCTACTCCACATCAATGATCTGTTGGAGGCAACTTCATGTCCAGTACACAGCTTCGCGGATGATAGTACCCTCCACACTGCCTTCTCTTCCAGGGCTCCAATACCAGCCCACCAAATCAAAAACGAACGAGGAAGAAATGTTAACAACATAAATATGGATTTGGCAACAATTCTCGAATGGGGATCCAAAAACTTAGTGGATTTCAATGCAAACAAAACACAAGCATGTCTTTTCTCCAAAAAAGCCGACCTCACAATGCCCAACATAAGCTTGTCAGAGGTAACCATACCTTATTTGAAGTCATCCATCTCGATGCTTGGTATAATTATCAGCAATAACCTTTCTTGGGAAAGTCATGTGAGATCAATTGCTAAAAGTGCATCCCAAAAACTTGGTTTTCTGTTTCGTGCCAGGAGCTATTTCACTTCCAGTCAGCTGCTTACGATCTATAAGGCACAAATCCGACCTGTCCTGGAATACTGTTCCTACATTTGGAGTGCGACACCTAAACTTATCCTGAAGCTGTTGGATTCTGTCCAAAAAGGGCAATTCGTCTCGTCGGTGATGTTTCGCTTACTAACTCGCTTACTTCTCTGGAACACCGTAGAAGGGTTGGCGATCTGTCTCTATTCTATAGATATTTTCATGGGCGGTGCTCTTCTGAGATATCAACAATCGTTCCTTCTTTGGCGGTCTCTTCGAGGTTAACCCGTCAAGTCCAGTCTTCACACCCCTTTGTGGTTAATTTGGTGACCTGCAGAACATCTCTTTTCAAAGACTCGTTCATCCAACGAACAGCGAGGCTCTGGAACACATTGCCCAGAACACCAATTCCTACCTCCTTTCCCTTGCTCCTCACGATGTTCTCTGAACATTACAGGATGTCTCCTTTCGTGAGAAGTTTTATATATATATATATATATATATATATACTAGCTGACCCGGCAAACGTTGTTTTGCCATATAATAATTTTCAAGGAATTTCTAGTGTAGACAAAAAATAGCAACAAAAAACAAACTTTTTTTTTAAGTCATAATTTATTCCTTAATATTGTATATCATTAATTAATCAATTACAACAGTATTGTCTTTCCAATATCAATTGCAGAACACAGTTATGAGAGGAGTAATCAATATTCAATATACGCCCTATATAAACGCATGGCACTCACGCCAAAAATAAGAAACAAAAATAATGATTAGTACTCGTACGAAGTCAAAGAAGCCGCCAGGGTCAACGTGGACTCGAGTTATATGTGTCAACATCCCTTTCGACCAATGAAAACAGTGAATCAGGAAAGCATCGGCACTTGATTGGTCGAAGGGTTATGGACACTCGGAAGCTATAAATCATATTTTTTACTCATCAGACAGCCCTCGCGAAGTTCAGTCTGGATATCAGTGGTGTAGTGTGGTATGTTGAATTAAGAAATTGTATTAAATAAATCGAAATATGGCGTTTTGGAGGCCGTGGGCGAATGAAAATAATTGAGTGCTAAACAACGGCGTAATATTGATTCGATTGCCTTTTAAGGAAAACTTTTTCGCATATGATTTCAAACGTATTTATAAAAATAATAAATTCATAAAATAAGGTATCCCCGCCTATGGAAGATCAAACAAAATTGTCGGTAAGGGTTCGGAGTGAGTTTTTATATTCTGCAATTGATATTGGAAGAACTATAACACTAACAAACAATATCACTCTCTTAATGCTATAGTGTGAACATTATTTTTTGTTAGTCCATCTTTAGCTAACACAAACTGGATGGTTTACTCACTCAAGAGCATGCCACGTATAATTGTCCGTGTGAAAAACATGGTGTTCTCAAATCTGAGCCACAAATAGACATCGTTTGACCTTGGGATTTGTTGATTGTCATTGCAAATGCCAATCTAATCGGAAACTAAATACGTTTGAATTGAATTGGCACATCTGTAGGTATAATAGGAATCCGTGGTATTAATATATTTTCACTTCGGAACTTGCCATTCAAAATGCTGGATTCGGTCACGTTTTTCATTAATTTTTGAATGACTAATCGCGTACCGTTGCACAGCCGGGGCGGCTTCAAATTACGAAGCAAGATAATCGCAGATCCAACCTTTAATTGTAAAGTATGCGATGGCATGCTTGTCAAATCCAGTGAGTTCAAAAACTCTGTGGGGAAAGTTAATGCCTCGCTGTCGTCGCACTAAAATGGCAATTAAAAAATAAGGGTTGATCGTAGAAGGGTGAAAATTGAGGATCGTATGTAGTTTTGTATGTCGTATCATAAAAAAATAGAAATTGAAAATTTTGTCTGAAAAATATAAAAAAAAAAAATTAGGGGTGGACTACCCCTAACATTTAGGGGGATGAAAAATAGATGTTGGCCGATTCTCATAGATACCGGATAAGCACAAAAAATTTCATCGAAATCGGTCGAGCCGTTTCGGAGGAGTTTGGCAACGAAAACTGTGACACGAGAATTTTATATATTAGAAAAAAAACATAAGCGATCATAACTAACAAACTGTACGAGATAGGTATAGGTAAAGTATACTCAAATAAATTGAAAAATGTTATAGCTTTTCAAATAAGTTATAATATACAAGGTGTTTCATTTAAAAAAGAGGAGTTTCAGTCATTTTCATGAGTCCCCGGAAGGCACTCACTTCTGAGCCTCCCTGTATGCTGAAACTGAGATCCAGTTCATCGACAGAATATTTGATGGTCTTATGTATTATTATTATTATTGTCGACCTAGTGTCGACTGTGGAGTTGGGGCACGTACGTATAGCGCCTCCAGACGTATGGGTTATCCCTTGACGTCCCTCAGATGGTGGCTCTAATCGAAGATCTCCCCCCAAAAGGTCAGGATATTCCTGATAGTGCCTTTCTCGCATTGGAATCCCTGTGGATCTGGGTCGCCTAGGTGAAGGCGCCTCTTCTCCATTACTGCAGGGGATTGGAAGATGATATGCAGTGAGGTTTCATCTTCTAGTTCACATAATCTACATAATGGGTTTTCTTCCAATCCTATTCTGTGTCGGTGCTTCCGCAGAGTACCGCGTGATCGGTCAGATTACCGATGATCACTATTTTGCGTTCTTCCTACTCAGCGTGAGTAGTTGTTCTTCCCATTTCTTCATTTGATCTGGTCTAATGATGATCTTGGCTATTCTGCACCGGTCTTATGTAGCTATAACCCAAATTGCAATATTTTGTAAGTTTGCATTGGGAAAAAATTGATATTTTTCAATAGTCAGGTTTTGCAAAAAAAAATTGGACAAAATAATTTTTATCTCGAAAATCGTCACAGATAGTTATAAGGAATTATATGGGAAAGTTGTGAGGAATCTTATAAGGATTCCAAAAATGATATAATATACGCCGAGGTGTTCCATTCGAAATAGCTACTTCTTTCTGATACAAGTGGCAACACTGTATTGTCAAAAATATTTCAGATGGATAGAGCAAGTTTGATTATCCACGCCCACAAATTTTCGAAATGACCTGTCCTTCTGTTCTCCAGACACTTCTAATGTTCCATCCACTGTATATGTATACTGGATATTTGACTAACTTCAAATCTCTCTCTATATTTTCTGTACTATGGAATATAGAATGCCATTGAAACAGATTTTTTACTATCATAGTCTCAAAAATGTTGAATGATTTTGGTAGCGTTGCGAAGAATTGCCGTCTCAATTGGTACCCGCGAATTATAAATCGAATCCCAATGGTTATTATTTTTATTCTACACTAGTGCTATCGAATATTTACCAAAATCTGAGACAATTCTCCATGTCTTTTCTGATTTCAGATAACGGTCAATATCAACCATTATTTAGGAATTGCAAACTTGAGTATATCAACCCTCATCTTGTAGTGAATTTCCGCAATGTTACGATCTATGTAAGTATAGGAATGATATTATACCAGCAGTCTGGAAGGAAATATTCTGAAACCACCACGAGAACCTTTTCAATTATCTTAGCTATCTGTACACGTATATGAATTTCAATTTCATATGTATTTGTAGTCTTCTGGGTGGGCTTTTCCTCATGGAGCGAAGCTACATACAAGGTGTTCTGAATTGGGGATGTATAAGCTTCTTGGCACTGCCACTCCTCAGTGCCAAAATGGGCAGTGGTCCTCAAGATTGCCTTCGTGTGTGCCAACAACGCTGCTAACGAATTTCACAGGTAAAAATCAAAGAAGTATTGGGAATTGAATTGGCATTTTTAGTTTGCAAAACATTTTTTTTAAGTATTCGAAATATAAATGATTTTCTTCTTGGCTATTTCAAACGCAAGATACAAAAATACTGTAAAAGGGTGTTTCAAAAATACTTCGAATGGAATTACTTGCATTTTTTTTTCATTTCTTGAAGATTTCAACACAACTAGCTTCTCAAAAAGAGCTTCAACCTAGATATTGAAACAAAAAACTAACAAAATAACCAATAACACCGTAGAAACCTTTATCTTCAACCTCAGATTTCGTATGAACGTTATTTCGAGTTAACGTTTCAGTACTTCTTGATTTCGCATAGAGTTGCAAGGATTTCAAAACTTAGTAGTACTCTTAATAAAAAGTTAATTTGGTGACCTGCAGAACATCTCTTTTCAAAGACTCGTTCATCCAACGAACATCGAGACTCTGGAACACATTGCCCAGGGAGGTGTTCCCCGAGGCATATGACCTTCAGAAATTTTAAAAGAACACCAATTTCTATCTCCTTTCCCTTGGTTCTCAAGATGTTCCCTGAACATTACAGGATGTCTCCTTTCGTGAGAAGTTTTATGTATAAAAAAATCACCCTCTTTACAGAATCAACTAACAACGCCATTCTCTTATTTTTTTCAATTTTATTGAAAATAATTCCGAAAATGCTACATGACTATAATAGTCAAACATCCTGTAAGGTGTATATCCTGTTGTGATTAGTTTTTTTCAAGAGGATTCGCCTCCGTCGGTACTGATAAGGATACCTTCCGGTTCAGCTTCGGTCGAACCTGGTGGAGAACTAGCAGTATTTCCAGGATCCACCGTCCATTTCGAATGTATATTTTCGAGGAGATTGGGATCACCAGATTGGACGTGGACTTCTCCACTCGGACAATACCTTACAGGTGAGCAATGGAACATTAAAATTAATGGTGTAGAACCCCGTAGGTGCGTCATCAAATTAAGATATAGGTTAAGTTAGGTTTTGATTGGTTCTAAATTTATTGAACGTTTGTGTACTTGAGTGAATAAAATTTTATCTTAGCGATGGAGTACTATCCTTGATGGATTTTATGGCACGAAGACACGTATGGATTGGAAACGGGTATACGTATACATTACCTATAATATCTCTTTTTTAAGCGATCACATTTCCAAGTGGGCTTCTGCGTAGCAAGTATACTCGAAAGCCGATAATTCGTTTCCTTCGGAATCAGAGACAAGTTACACTAGCTTATCTCTGTTCGGAATAAACAGACATATATACATACAATCGAAGAATACTAAATTCTTAACATTTCTCATAAGAAGGGCGACGTTTATATGGCTATAGTAACAGAGGGTGATATTCAAATTTCAGAAATCAAAAGCAAGAAACTCGCTACCGTTTTTGTCAGAAAATAAAAGAAAAGTATCAATTGGGAACTTCTGGTGCTACATTTTGAAAGAGAGAGTTGAGCGCGGCAAAAAGTTCTAATTTAATTGAAGAGATAAAAAATCAGTTGAGAAATATGCTTATAACTGGATATTGATTGAATGATAAAATTTTCGTTAATTCGTTTCAGGTTGGGCAATAGCTTCCGAAGAAAGGGACTGGAAATATAGACTATCAATTTACTATGCCAAACCCCAAGATTCCGGAACATTCACTTGTGCAACGCCTCGAGGAATCACAAATAGTATTACCCTTGTAGTAGCTGGTCAGTTCTTAGTTTTTTATTTCTCCAGATTTCATAGAGAATATTTCATCTTAGTGAAATCTGATTTTTTCATCAGCTATCCATTGTGAACCAATATCGGTGACTGGTATACATATAAGCGTTAGAGTGGAAGGAACCAGACTAGGACACAATGCTATATTCCAATGCCCTGTAGGGTTTCGAATTACTGGAGATTCTAATCTGACATGTCAGGCTTCAGGTAAACAAGTGAATACTTTTTTTCGCTTCCAATAAGCAATCGGTACGTAGTTACGCACCAGAACAAGAAAATGAACAAGATTCACAGATTTTTTCAATTGATCATGATGAATCGACGATATCTTTAGAGATATGAACAAAGGCTTATATAAAATATTATATAATCATCAATAAATTTGGAATTCCGTGTATTTCTACATACACAGTGGTTCCAACGAAAAGTATGCACCTAGCTTTTCTCCTTTGTAAAGAATTGAAAGCAAAAATGCTTGGACACGTGGAATTTGCTTTTGAGGGGGGCACATTTCAGACATATTTTTCAACCTGTGCCTTTAAGGGGTTATACGCAGTTAGATTTTTCAAAAAATCTTTTTTTTTTCATTTTCGGAATGTACATATATTTGAGTATATTCTCTGAAAATTTGAAGTCAATCCGATAAATACTTGATGATACCATGTAAGTTTTAAAAAAAAATTTACCTATGTGTATACTACTTCTGAAACTTTAACGCGTTTATCTCAAAACTGTAATTTCAGAGTCGGTGAGCAAGATTTCTCAGAGATGGCTCAACTAATCGGGCTGAAATTTTAACAAAATCTTTTTAGATACATTCTTCAGGTATTGAACGGAGGAATACGATGTAAAAAATTTTTTACTATTTTTTTTTGACAATTTAGAGCGAAAATTTTCATCGAGAACTAAAAATTTTTTTCAAATTGCCGCCATTTTGTCAAAAATGAAAATTTTGTTTATTCCTTCGTTCAATACCTGCATTTATCTCCGAGCGCCTTGGAGGTCGTTCGGGACATCATCTGCAGAGGCGGTGCACATCAATATTTTGACACGAGTAATACACAATTATATTCTTCAAAGTGTGCTCTTTCAGAATTACTATCACTTGTACTTAATAAATGGAAGCTGATACCACAAAAAAATCGTGAAAAAACGTTATTTTTGAGCCTCGCAACTGCGTATAACCCCTTAACGCCCCAGCGACAGGGTGTCTCAACCCTGAAATCTTGAATGAAAAGTGGGGTCGAGTGATATATCATTTGAACGGGCACAAAATTATCTTTCTAATGATACCCTATTTATTGAAATTTATTCGAACAGTTCTTGCGAAATCGGCTTTGAGAACAATAATCCGATAATTTTTAATATTAATGAAAAATACAAATAAGTTTTGGTTATTAGAAATCAGAATAACTACAATTATTTCCAAATTACTTCATTTTACCGAAAGCAACGTTTCAATGTATTTTTTTTTTTATCACAAAAAATCCCCATTTTTCGTTTGCGTTTTTTAGTCGAAAAAAAAATGCTGATAAGTATAGGAAAATAATGTAGACAAACTTTTATTTTAGTCCCTTCATTGATTCAGTCTGGTTGCTTTTGAAGTTATTTGAATTTCACTGTACAAAATGGTTTATTCATTCCAGAACGAGTTGAATTGTTAAACTTCATTTTCAGAATAATAGTTGTGCTAGACTATAGTCTAACTACTCGCTTGTTTAAAGAAAGTCATCCCTATAAAAATGTTAATGTTAATTAGAAAGTTTGTCGATACCGGTTCTGTTTGTAATGTGAAACACCAGCAACAGAACCCCATCAGAAAGGAAGCTGTGGAAGTCGCTGTTTTGGGTCATGTTCAATTGGATCATACTCAAAGTACCCGTCAACTAGCTGAAGCCTCAGGAGTCTAAAAGCGTACAAATTTCATCCGTACAATCAAGTTCGAAGCACCCGTTATTAGTGTATAATCAAGTTGAGCTATTTGTACTATAATTATATGTATGAAGATTTTTATCAAATGAGTACTTGGTGAAATAAATAATAAAAATATAAAGGGTATTCCTTTTGAAAAACATACCGACTTTGGTATGTATTAAAAGGGAAATATTCAATAATAACAAAATGATGAACAGAAGGCATGCTTTTTTGCACAAAATTTTCTAGGAATGAATAGTTCATTCGACGTACTTGTGTTACAAACCCTTATGGACGACATTCCGTGTAGGTGTAGATAGATATACGTAATAAGTAACGAAATTTGTTCTATTGCCTGTAACCTGATTTCCTGAAATTGAAATAATTGATGAAAGTAACACATTATTTGAATGATGCTACTCGCATGGTTACTCCCTCTTTTGGCATAGAAGTAATAGAAAAACGTTCACAGGAAAATGGTCTTCTGCTGTCCCAAAATGTGAAGTAGTGAAATGCCAACCACTAGACATTTCCGAAGATCTTTCAGAATCACATCTACAAGTGGAGGAACACAACAACAGTTATGGAGGACGTACTGTGTTCAGTTGTGCGTGGGGATATAAATTAGTGGGGCCGCCCGGTGTTGAATGTGAGCTCACCGGGAATTGGTCTGGACCCCTACCGAAATGTGTTCGTAAGTCGTAAATATTGAAACTTGAATCATATAAATTTTGACAGGAGTCTCAGCACTTAGAATATCTCTTGGCCGTTCAAGTGAAATGAAAATATAAACTGAATTGCATAACAATTCTACGCACATACAATATCTCCTTTTTTTCTAGAATAAGTTATCGTATCTCGTAAATTTCGAATTCACCAATTCGCACACCAAACCTTGTCGAGCTCAAATCAGAATATAGATGTAGACGATAAATTCCAATCACTTTCAACTGCAAAAACCACATTTCTGATTTATCAGATGATTCAGAAGAAATAAATTTCAGCTATTCAATGCTCGCCTCCTGGTTTACCGGTAAATGGGCAGTTGATTCAGTCTGAAGCTCCAGGTATGGATGGGGGTAGATACGCTGTTGGAAGCCTCGTTCAATTTGCTTGCACTGGGGCACACTATTTGGAAGGCGAGGCCAGTATTATATGCACTGAAACCGGTTTTTGGTCGCATCCACCACCTTTTTGTAAGTCTATAGGTACAAGAAATCGTATCGATTTATATTATTTTTGTTACGACTACAAACTTCCTAACATTAGATTAAGAAATAAAGGCTTCTGTTACATATCCGTTGCAAAAGTGGTAAAATAAAAAATAAATTTCGAATACAGTAACAATAATAAAGATTATACAGTGCGTCCATAAAGTAACGCATAAATTCATTATTGGCTAAATGAACAATAAAATTAGGAATTCCCAAAACAGGTCGATTTTTTATTTCAATTTACTATTGTTTCAAATCATAATCTAATATACAGGGTGAACCACTTTCGTGTAATGACGTCATCACTATTTTTTCAAATGGAACCCCCCCTTTTTTTTCAATTTCCAAATTGCCTTTGCTGAGCTGATTCCAAAAATGTATGATATGTTGCTTCAAATTGTTACAGGGTGGGCAAAAATGCAAAAAAAAAGTATGAAAATTGTTTATGGAAAGTAATACGTTACTGAATGAAATAAACGAATCAAATGGAATTAGTAGTTATGCAATTAATGTGATACACTTCCAAAAACAAACGAACGAAAATTTACAATAAATGTTCAAATTGTTCTCCATTGACCGTTACACAATGACTGAACCGGGCATTACTGTCGTCTCTAACATTCTGTAGCATAGCGGGTGTTATGCTCTGTATTTCTTGTCTGATTCGGTCTTGTAGTTGAGTCTGTTTAAGTAGACTTCAGATTTTAAATAACCCCATAAAAAGAAGTCTAATGGGCTCAGATAAGGTGATCTAGCAGGCCATTCCACTGGTCCCCTTCTTCCTATCCATCTTTGTGGAAAAGTTGTGTTTAAAAAATCGCGCACAGTTACTGCGAAATGTGACGGTGCGCCATCCTGTTGAAACCAGATTCTGCGGTCTACATTAGTAGGTTTTTGAATATCAGGAAAAAGCTGGATCAGATCAGGTCCGAAAATAAAACGTTATCAATGAAATTGGTATTTTGGTTCATCATATACTCGCAGAATTCAGTTCTTCGGTCAAAGTCGTCTTCAGCCAATACATGGATGAGACGTACTTTATAAGGATCGTATTTTACCTATTTGAAAATGTTTGATACTGAAGACTTTCCAATACCAAAATCCCTAGATAATCCTCGCACTGTACAGTGTGGATTTTCTACAGCCGACAAAATTATGTCTTAATATTTTCATCAATTTTTGATCTACCTTACTTTGCTGCATCCCTCACATGTCCTAATTCTCTGTATTTTCGCTCTATTCTATTTATCGTAGATTGTGAAAATTTTTGCATTTTTGCCCACCCTGTACCAATTTGAAGCAACATATATATTATATATTTTTGGAATCAGCTCAGCAAAGGCAATTTGGAAATTGAAGAAAAAGGGGGGGGTTCCATTTGAAAAAAATGGTGATGACGTCATTACACGAAAGTGATTCACCCTGTATATTAGATTATGATTTGAAACAATAGCAAATTGAAATAAAAAATCGACCTGTTTTGGGAATTCCTAATTTTATTGTTCATTTAGCCAATAATGAATTTATGCGTTACTTTATGGACGCACTTAAACGCCTTAAACGATGCTGAAAAAAAATTATTATATTAAACAAAGTACTGTTTTGAAATCTATTTTCGTGATTTTGTTCAGTCTCAATCCGTTTGCAAAAGAATTTCCGTTCTACCAGTGTATTACAATAAAATTGAGCAGATTGAAATTTATTTGTTCTATTATAGCTAACCATCACAAATATGTTTAGTGGCGAATATGTTGAAATAGGAAAAAATTTCATAAAATGTGAAGTATATTTTGACACAATTTGTACAGTTTGTCAGTGAATTCGTATCCAAAAATAAATCTAATTTCGATGTATTTGCACAGGTAGACCAAGATGTTCCTATATAGGAGAGCTCGAAAATGGTGCCTTTGCACCAACGAAATTAACTTACGAACCAGGAGATGAATTGAAAATAATTTGTAATCCAGGGTTTGAAAATACTTCCGACACCAGTCTAAAATGTCTGCCAGATGGAAAATGGTCATCATCTCCATCAGCCTGTATAACAATAAGCAATATAACTGAATTTGAGGATAATAATAATAATTAGCGCAAAGAATATATAGAGAGATAATGAGTGTATAATTTTGGACAATTTCAGATATTAATATTATAGTAAATCGTCAGTCATCACAGAAAGGTATATTTTCTGATTGATTTATTGTTTGAAGATGATGGTGAATAGCTATGAAATGTATTATTATTGAAATTATAAAATGTTATTTATTGATTCCAGGATAATCTCTCAGATGCATTCCTGAAATTCTAGGAATGTAATGATATCAATCTTGCATCATTCAAGTAGTGAAATTTATTACAACTGACCTTGTGATTGGAAAATTATTCAAGTATTGATATCAGATTATGAGATGTCATAAAAGTTAGTTCTAAAAATCATTTTATTAAACGTTTTTCAATTATTTTTTCGTTTCATTTTCATCAATATGTTTGAATTGACTGTTACATTGAAATCGAAAAACAAAATGAATGTAATGAAAACGGGAAATCTAAAACATTATTATTGTTAATGAGTCACAAACGTTTATAACAATTGTTTTATTACATAAGATATACCAAAATGCTACAAAATAATTTACCAAATAATTGAAGTTCAGGAACAATCACAGCATTATAAAATTACGATTATTGACAAATGGTTATATTTATACGAGTATATACATTATGCTGAATACAAAGTAAACAGTGAAAAATAAAAACATTATTTAAAACTTTGGAGCAACAAAAATAAGAATATATATTTCGATAAATATGCATTAAAATGAGATGAATTTGAAATAATCAAAAAATATGTTTCAAAATCTACTCAATGCACCAAAAATCGTATTTATTGATAATTGAGTCAACATTAAAGATTTTTTTATTATATCAATGTTTTGAACTAAGCTTCACAAATTCTTTGAAAGCTGCTTGAATTTCTTCATCCATTTCTGGTTCAGGATCACACAAATCATCAGGATCTGAATAATCACTAAAAATATACATGAGTTATTGACATAACAGAAATTGTCACTTATTATTCCTGATTTTCATTGAATTATTGAAAAAATCACCACCAAATTGAAACCAACACTAATCTACATTCATTATGAAGTCGAAAATAATGTTATTCAAATGTTCATAACACAAAAATGATTTTGTACTGTGCTGAGAGAGTTTGAAGAATGCCCAAAAACTCTACTTACCTAGAAATCTCCTCCATGCAGTTCATGTGAATGGCAATAAAATCATTCTCTTCTTTGGAGAGTACTTCACCTTCTGTATTATAGTAAACAGTATCAGGATGATCATCAACATAATATTCAAAATTGTCCTCACTACTTTCTGACCTGCAACATTTCAAATTGTTGAGTTGAACATTTCACAAATTCTATCTTTATTCACAATAGGTGAGATCAATGAATCATGAATTTAATTTAAATGTATTTTTCAAAATACACAACTTCAAAAATCTCCAATTTAATGTGACCTCAAAATTGACTGAACAGGATGAAATGTGTGAAATAAACTAAAAAGATTCTGTTTAGCACTGTCAGAAATAAATAATTGT
This sequence comes from Plagiodera versicolora, assembly GCA_037013635.1. Lineage (NCBI taxonomy): Eukaryota > Metazoa > Arthropoda > Insecta > Coleoptera > Chrysomelidae > Plagiodera > Plagiodera versicolora. Next base: position 9,464,256 of record CM072983.1, on the reverse strand, counting down.
GTATTATAAAATGAGTTTCAAAATTATTGTGTTCCTTTTTGAAAGTTGGGCAAGATGCTTTGCCAAAATGTTCAATGGTTCCTGATGATTGAATACTTACTGAGTTTCACTATTTGTATGTCCCCAATTCTCTAATCTTAGAGCCAGTACAGAATTCAATAAGATTAATGCTGTTTCACTAACACTACCTTTTACTTCTTCCAATTTCATTAAAATTCCATCTAAATCTTGCCTGTTACTTTGTTCAAGAGAGTATCCTGTCAACTAGAAGACACATTTGACATATTATTATGAGATTCTGGATTCAACCATGCAGTGTAATTTATTTTTCAGGCATTACCTTGAGTGCCTGACATATACACTTGATGTTATCATTTCCACCAGCTTCAAATAACTTCTGTAAGGATGCAACAAGAAGTACACCATATATGTTTTGATGTGGAAGTTGTGTATATAATTCAGCAATGAATAGAGAAACATTTTGAATATCTGAAGTGTCCACATCCTCAATCTTTTTCTTACATCTCATATGTAATTCTGCTCGAAATCCAGGAGAAGCCTGTTCAATGAACCAACACAATTTTGCTCCAGTATATCTGAAGTTGGGATGTGCGATTGCCTGAAACAGTAACAGTGAGCACCTCACATTCAAGAAACTAATACCTGCATTCCTTACCTGATCAACTAGAGTTTGTGTGATGACTGAAATTGATGTTATATCATCTAGATATGGTGTGAGTGTTTCTGAAAAGATTTCCAATAAATTTCTAAATTGTCCTGGGTCCCTGGTCAATGTGGATATAATATTTTTCATTCTCCTTAAATCAGGAGAATGGTCATCCATATTTTCATTTTGAAGTGATGTAGCTTCTCCGGAACTATGTACAATCTCATTTTCAGAGGGTCTCTTGGATATTTTCAATCTGTTCTGAACACTAGAAGAACTATTACGAAGAGGTTCTACGAACATAGGTGTGCTAAAGTTTGTGGTAGATGAAGATGGATACCATTCAGCTGCAGTGGCTTTCAGATTTGATTTGGCAGCTATTTCTTGAATGCTGACATTTTTTTCTTGAGAACAATGCAAATCATGAATGCCATCAGAAATAGTATCCAAATCTACTTCAGACCCTGTTTTGCTACTAGACTGTGATGCATTCCGGCTGGGAATATTGGGTTGCCTCAATGTACGCGATACACTGCTCGACTGTTTGTCCCATAAAATTGTCTTTGGTGATGTTTTAGATTGTATATTGTCCATTTTAAAATTTATTTCATGAATTTAACACTGATCAAGGATAATATATAGGTCTTATAAATATCTACCAACAACCACAACGTTACAAATCACAACAAACACAACTGTCGAACACAAGAGAGTAAGAGCACAGAGTATACAGAGGGCGCACTTACCGTATTCATGAATGAGATAGTAAATTTGTAAAGTTGGCCTCCAAATGGCAATCCGCCACGCCATTCATAAATAACCATTTCCGTGGCGGATCAATCAGATTGCTTATTTTGGTCACGTGAATCATTTCATATAGAATGACATCCTCAATTAGGTATGGCTAGATCACACCGTAATCTGTCGTTTGTCAGACTTCAATTTCTCGGATTCGGATTGGTTGTTTCATACTTGTCTTTCACGCCAACCAATTTTCAGCCAATCACAAGTATCTATCTATGTGTCATGTACAAGTCCAGCTTTATGATATTGTTTACAAAACAAGATATGGAATCAATGTTGGTAAATTCTGATATTTTACTCAACTTCTACATGGCAGTTGCAGAACTCATCAAATCTAGAAATTTTAATAGTTTTCCGTAATTCAGACAACCGTGATGAATGTACAAACACTCTGAAACCCCATTCACATAGTTGATACATATATTCTTGAGCAAACTTAAATTGGAAGTACATTATGAACTGGATACTCACTAACCTGTTGAGGAACACAGCTCAAGCGAAGAATTATTGATTGAAATATATGCAATACTTCATTTCACAAGTTATAGGTGAGGTAGGGAACGAATAGAAATGATTATTGAAATCATTAGAATATTAAATATTGAAATATCTACACAATCTCACAAAGAAAATAAGGAATAACAATAATTGTATGAATTAAGTATTGTGCTATTGATAAGATGTCACTATCAGCTTCACAGTTGAATCATTCCAGCAAATCTAAGCCGTTGAACTTCTTGACAGCATCTATAAACTGCACATTTCCAAGTCCAAATTTTATCAACTGTCTGTCCCTTTGTATGGTTTCATAGTTGTCCTTAATTCTCAATAAATGGTAAAATATCTGATACATATTTCTATGTTCTTGGGGAAATATTAGGATTGTGAATTATGTTAACATCATGCTCTTCCTCTAAAGGGTATATCTTCTCTATATCTTTTCAACTTGCTTCTTGACCATAAAATATACCTCTGTATTTTCAATGTGAATATCGTTTCAGTACTTCAAATGAATGGAAGATCTTTTTTCATCAACCAGGCATGGATTTATCATTATTCTATTGGAGTTTTAACACACATTCCAGTTTGATTAATTTTCTGGATCTTTATCAAGTAATTCATATCATGAGTAGTGTGTAAGATTAGTATATTTTCCAATACCTTCAATACCATGCCCAAAAAAACTATTATTCTTTAAAATAAGTTTCTGTGTTAGAAATATTACAGGATTTATTCTAACCAAGATCCTGGAAACCAATATAATCAACACATAATTTCACAGAAAATATGTCATCAAATGGCTTTTAAGTGTCTTAGAATCTCTTTTTCCGTTAGAAATATTGCAGTTGAATAGTTTTGTTATCAATTTGTGGGAGATCATTTGTCAACAAATCGTAGTAAAATATCAAGGTCAATTAGACATTTCCCGCCATTTTGAGAATGAACCCTCTGGTTCACTTATACTCTGTGGTAAGAGACACAAGGTGACACAAGCAAACACAAGTTTTGGCATCTTCCTTGTCATGCACACGTCAAATTCGATATCAGGACCACGGTCGTACATGTATGATCGTGGTCAGGACACAGCACGGTCTAATACATAAGGTCTGGAATCTACGGCATTTTTGACACAGCCATATAAATTGTATTTCTATGAACAAAATCTGTAATTCTATGGGGTAAATCATTTGTCATTTATATTTATTTGGATTGGAAGATTATTTTGGATCATTTTTCAAATTACCCGCTTGAAACTGTTAAATATGAAAAAAAGGACAATTCATATTATATTTCGCTGACCATACAATAATTCCGCGAGGTAAATTGATTCCTTAATATTTGTTCACATTCCGCTTTCTATATTATTTTTATTGATCTGCTAGTTTTGGTAGCTCATATAATTCACCTATGACACATCAAAAAAATCAATATTTCCAGACAGTTTAAAAGTTACGAAAATGCTGCCAGATCCTGACGATTTTAGTGTTATTTTTCACGAAGCTTATCGAATTCCTTCGGATAATTCAAAGTAAGATTTACTATGATGCTGTACATATTTTTGAAATTCCAATAATTTTTTATTTAATTTTCAGAAAAAAACAGGAATGGAAGAGACTGAAGAAAAAGTCATCAAAAGTTTCTTATAAACAGAAAAGTAAAGTAGATTTACCTTGTGAAAATGATACTCACAATGCACCAGAAATTGAATTACCTGGAAATGCATCTACTTTTTCTGTTTTTGCATCAATTCGCTTAGCAGTTTTTGATTGGTGGATGAGACAGGCTAGCCAAGATTATCTTCAAAGTAGCTGCAGTGCTCCACTTCAAGATCAGACAGATATTGAAAGTGACACTGAGGACAATTCTCAAAGTACATACCTTACTCCATTCAGAATTTCACAAGTTGTTGGTCTGGGATTGAAGTCAGTTTTTGAGCTGATAAAAGAAAGTAGAATTACCCATCCTGTACTTTGTACAAAAGCTCTATTAGCTTTATTGGATGTGCTACAAGGACAAACTCCAGAAGCTCTCAAATATGAACCTCCTGAAGTAATTGATTCCCTTTTTGAATTGTTGCTGGATCTTGCAACTCTTCATGGTCCAGAGAGCTCAGTTCTCAATAATGGGAGCCATTTTACAGCAGTTGCTTGTGCATGTCTCCTTGCACTAGTGGTTGTGAGAGGGGACACTGGGAAATATTTGTCTGCAGCTGCAGCATTATTGATGTGCCCACGAGTCTTGTCATTACAGAATATCAAGGTGTGTTAATAGGATCATAAATATTATCAAGCATAATTCATAAAAGCAACCAATTTTTTTCTGCACTCTCTACAATTGAATAATTATACACTTGTTGCGCATTTCCAAGTCTAATAATGTGCCATTCAGAAAGTTTAGAAATTCCAAGATATGCCTAAAAAATCGAAATTTACCGATTTCGTTCTAATTTATTTCTGACGTTATTTGAAGAGATACAAGGAAACAAAAGACACTTTCTCATTGCCTTTTTTTAATCCCTATAAAACAGCGTTGAGAGATTTTCCTTACGACATTTCATTTTGGAGAAACCATCATCAACTTTATTTTTTTATATGGCCCGTGAAAAGAAAATACCCTGTATTGAATAGCATATTTTATTACCAATACAACGATGTATGACAAAATATGATTCTGCAATATTTAAAAAAGAAAAAATGGTTTTTATTAAAGTTCCATCGTTTTGATGTAATGTGCATGACCCTGAGTATGGTATAGAAGGCTATGATTACTCATGTTTCAAAATATTAAATTGAAATCACGTTATTGGAGATATGAGAACTTCATTCATATAGGTAAGTTATATGTTAATGAATTAATCAATTAAGTTGAGAACTACTGACTAGAAACTTGAAAAACGAATCTCTATTATAGAGAATGTTCAAACAAATTACCATTATTCTCTGAACATAGGTAACACCTTCTAACTGTTGAATTCAAAACACTTCTCAACATATCAGGTTTGACAGTCTCACACGCTTCAAGAACTAGTTTCCTAAACTGATCCTCAGATTCAAAAACTTGGCGGTAAACATAATTTTTGCAATACCCCCTTAGAAAAAAATCTAGCGGAGTGATGTCCGTCGAACGAGGGGGCCACGAAACTGCTAAATGTGTACCTATCCATTTTCCCGGAAATCGGTTCCATAGATACTCGCGCACTATTAGGGCATTGTGTAATAAATGAGTAATCATAGCCTACTATACCATACTCAGGGTCACCATTTCACCGCACACTACACCAAAACGTTCGAACTTTAATAAAAACATTTTTTTCCGTTTTAAATATTGCAGAATCATATTGTGTCATAAATCGTTGTATTAGTAATAAAATATGTTATTCAATACAGGGTATTTTCTTTCCACGGGCCATATAAAAAATAAAGTTGATGGTGGTTTCTCCGAAACGAAACGTCGTACGGAAAATCTCTCAACGCTGTTTTATAGGGATTGAAAAATGGCAATGAGAAAGTGTTTTTTGTTTTCTTAATTGGCATATCTTGGACCTAGTGTATACATCTGAGCAATAAGTTCTGGGATACAAACTTACATTTTGATATTAGCCTTAATTTTATTGCTGTTCTGCATTATATTGATAATTTGAGGAAATTTTCTGTATTTCAAATGATTTTATTTTTTATAACCCTGACTTGTTTGTATACATAAAAAATTTTTCTTGTGTCACCATATCTTGAATATTTCAAAACATTGGAAATATTCTACAGATGCCTGCTGTTTTATCTTCCCTTCAAAAAAGCATCCATAGTGTCCTGTTGGGAAAATTAATTCGACCTGATTGGACAACCCATGGGGTTCCTAGTTCATCAAAAATCGATTCATTTTTGGTGAAACTTCCAGCAGAGCTGCAAAATATCCAATTAAAAATTAAGTCATTGGCTTGTGATGGTCAGTTTTTGTATTTATTTACATCAAACGGGTTGTTGAAAATCGGTAGTGGATATGGAGGTACAATGAAGGGGCATGTGACAATGTGGAAACCTGATTTTTATCCCAACGATGGTGGAAGCCTGGTGTTTTGTGACGTAAGTTTGACAGCTGTATTCAATAAAAAAAAAAACAGATTATCATAGTACTGTAAAAGAAAAAGAAATTATATATGTATACCTTTCTGAAATTTCAACACTATAACTCCAAAACTACATTCATTCGTAGAAATTTCCAAAGTAATCTTTGGACACTTGAATCCCTGAAAACTCATTTCATATATCATGAAATAGAGATAACTAACAGTGGTATGAGTCTGAAGATTGTTGGAAAATCCTACTGAAATATTTCAGTTTCTAAACTTCATTAGATTGGCCTTGAATGTATAATAAATAAATAAAATCTTGGTTATTATATCAAAACCGGACCAAGTTGCTCTTTTTTCGTATTATCAATCAGCTCCTGCTAGTAGATGATGAATAGTAATATAATGTTATTCACTTATTTTACTGTCACAAGATATTTAAGAAAACATTTTTTGTATAGTAAGAACTTTCAATTTGAAAGTACTGAAAAATTCATTGCTCATCTACCGGGTGATTCTTCAAGGTGGCTCGCCCCTATAACTTTTTTATTATTGGAGATAGAAGAACAAAATTCGGGGGTTGTGTATTATATGTCAATTCGCATTATTTGACGTATTCACTTGCTTTGCAGTACTTCCGGTTTGACCGGAAATAACCTCAACTTTCGATTTTCAAATGGAACACCCTATATATTTTTACTTATTTCGATCGAGGATGACATTATCTATCCAACAAAACTTTGTTTGTGAATATTTGACGTATGGAAGAATTTTTATTTCAATTTAGGTATTGGGCTTCTTGCAATTATTGAGAAAGATAGTGAAAATATAGTGGAAGTGTGTGGTATCAAATTGTTCGTAAGAAAATGATCTTTCACAAAAACCCGACGAGCCACCCTCTTTCCATTTGAAAAAATCGAGTTAACTGGAAAAAACGATATTTGTGACATTGAAAAAATTATTGAAACGACTGTGAAGTCATATGCCTCAAAGTTGTATTTTTCCCATGTCACTTGATCAAAAAGGAAGCGTTTCAATCGATCCATGGCACGCTAGATCGAAAAATAAAAATTGAAATAAAAATTCTTTCATACGTTAAATATTCACAAAGTTTTGTTGGATAGATAATGTCATCCTCGATCGAAATAAATAAAAATATATAAGGTGTTCCATTTGAAAATCGAAAGTTGAGGTCATTTCCGGTCAAACCGGAAGTACTGCAAAGCAAGTGAATACGTCAAATGATGCGAATTGACATATAATACACAACCCCCGAATTTTGTTCTTCTATCTCCAATAATAAAAAAGTTATAGGGGCGAGCCACCTTGAAGAATCACCAGGTATACAAGGTAGAAATGTTGAACTGTATGCAATTTTTCACAGGAACATCATATACATATTTTTCCAGGGTAACCTCTATTTGAAGTTATTGAGTAGAAGAGGTTGTGAATTTCTTATAGTCGAGAGGTCCAACCTTTTGATATCTGGATCTATTCCATTACATAATAGAGATTCGTCTGCAACTGTAGTTTTTTCTGATGGAGAACATCTGGGAGTCATATCACCTGCTAAAGATGTAAGAATTTTCTTTTCATTTTCGATAACAGTTTTATTCTTATTGTGCTATCATTCACGGAAAACATTCGTATCGATTTCCTGTTTTTTTCTCAGACATTTGTTATTCAATTTAAAAATATCGCCGTTAGATTGGTATACGTAGTTGCGCATTAAAAATAATCCAAATAGTTTACATATTTCGGAAACTGCTGGATAGCAACGACTAATGGAGATCATCTTGAAAGAAGAAATCCGAAATAGTACTGAAAAATTATTGCTTTTCACTTGAGATATGAAAATTAATACCGTTGAGAAATTTCCAAATAAATGTATCCAATACGTTGAAAGCCTCTGTTATATTATATGTAATATATTATTTTTGTAGGATGGTTTCGTAGTGAGAATGTTGAATCAAAATACATCACCTGCATCACAAGTTAGCGAGTTGCCTCTAAAGTTAGCTAGAAAATGTGTTGAAGTATTTGGAGTTTCTTCGTTCGATGAAGACATCGGATCTTACACTGTGAATACCGGAAACGAAGAAGAAATTGGTAATATGTGTGTTGGAAAAGAGTTTGGGCTCATCAGAACAGTTACTGGCAAAGTATGTATTTTCATAATTTTGCAAAGGAAATTTTAATTTTTAATTCTCTACCAGGTTTTGTATTGCGGTAAATCTTCTGCTCTGGGAATAAAACAAGTGGGATTGAGAACTGGAAAATGGTCCGAATTGGTGTTGACCAAAACTCCGAAAGTCAATCAAATCGCTATAGGTCATGATGGGCTTCATGCTATTCTATTAACTGAGGATGGATCAGTTTTCTTTATAGGTTGGACACAATTTCAATTGATTCATTAATTAATAGAAAACCTAACTTTGTTTTCAGTCAGTAGTTGATCTAGTCGTATTTTCCACTCCTTTGGTTTTGTACTTTTTATATTTTAATCTAATTTGAATAGATATGAAAATGTAGGCCAATGGATTTTTTTTAAACTGTTTTGCATTGGATTGCTTTCTGTTGGTTAGTATTCTTAAGTATCGAATCCAAGTTATCTAATAGATTTGACATAATGATCTGCTGACATTTTCAGGAACGGCTCGAAGAGGCGAAGACGGTGACCAGAGTAAAGTTAGAAGACAACCTAAACCGGTCAAACCGAAGAAAATGATCAAAGTAGATGGCCAGTGTATTGTGTCGGTTGCGTGTAACAACGGAACTACCGCATTGATCAATAAAGAAGGAGAACTATTCATGTTTGGAAAAGATACAACACACACTGTAGCAACTACAGGTGACTGAGATGGTTTCATCTTGTGGATGTTCATATAAATGTTTTTCTAATAATATCTGGTCGATGTTGAAATGGTTGAATGAGCGATGGACTACTGTATTTTATTGAGCATCGGCTGCTTGCGCCTTACTGGTATACATTTTTGATATCAGAAATCCGCACAAGAAGTCTAATAGGGTGAAATCGAGCAATATTCTCAAATTGTTCTTTGAGAGATAACCATACCGACAAATCGTTATGTACTGTTCATACCATAGATTTAATATCTTAACTTATTCATCTAAGGTTCATACCGTTAAATTTGAGCCAAAACAAATTGTTCTGCATTAACTGTGATGGCATCAACATTTCCATTTTCGAAAACTAATGACCAATGACGCTGACGCATAGAACAGTTACTTGACGTTGTCAAAACAATATGGGCACTATAGCCTGTCAACATCGACCTATACCAATATGAAAAATCTTTACATTTTTCAAATATGTTCTAGGGATTGTTGGGCTTTTGAAAGGCGAATTCGTATCACAAGTTTCACTAGGAAAAGCACATGCTGTTGCTCTGACAGCCAAAGGTCAAGTTTATACATTTGGGATCAATAATAAATTTCAATGTGGAAGAGAATTCAACTCTACAAGAGAAGGTAATTCTATCGGAGCATGAATTTTTTCACCGCCCCGAGAGTAAATTCCCTTTAATTAAAAAATTCACTTTCGCAGATGATACACTGCTTTAGGTTAGTTATTACCTGAAAAAAACTAGGAATTAGAACAAGTATGCATTTCTTTGGAAAACATACATATAGTTTCGCACCACAGTCCAATATTCTATACAGGAAACGGAATACAAACTTTTTTCTTCCCTAACTAAATATCTATTAAATTCATTGAACACCCTTGATATGGATTGGAAGTATTGTTACTCGTTCCATTCGTAATTATAAATATATTCTACCATGTTTCATTCGATTATTCACCGATCCGTTTTTCAGAAAATTCGTCAAATGTTGTTGCCATGGACACGTGTGGCGTGCAAGAAGAACAAGAGCTATTCGATGATATACAAACAGAAAACCAAAAAGACGCCGATGCCGGATCATCAGATCCTAACCTCGAAGAGCAACACAATATCTGCCTTTCGGGCATGCATTCGTGGCATGATGATGTGTGCATGATTTGCACAGTTTGTAGAGAGTGCACGGGTTATTCGATCAGTTGTTTATCATCTGTCAGTTCGGAGAGAAATCCGGGACAGTGAGTATATCCCTAAAATGATTTGGTCAACTTTTATGCGATTTTTTTATATTGCCTTTTTCTGCTCTGACACGAGATTAAGCATTAGTTTGTTATAAAAAACTCGTGGACTGTACATCGACAACAAATTTACGCAATTTTGATTTTCTGAACGTCACGTGACATGTACGCTCAAAACGCGCTATTATCAATCCGACAGAAGCCGACTACATTTGACAACCTTACTCATTACACAATGCCATAATAGTGCGCCAGTATCTATCAAACCGATTTCCGGTAAAATGGATAGGTACACATTTAGCAGTTTCGTGGCCCCCTCGTTTGACGGACATCACTCTGCTAGATTTTTTTCTCTGGGGGTATTGCAAAAATTATGTTTGCCGCCATGTTTTTGAATCTGAGGATCAGTTTAGGAAACTAGTTCTTGAAGTGTGCGAGAATATCAAACCTGATATGTTGAGAAGTGTTTTGAATTCAACAGTTGGAATGTGTTATCTTTGTTTAGAGAATAATGGTAATTTGTTTGAACATTCTCTATAGTAGAGATTAGTTTTTTAAGTTTCTAGTTAGTAGTTCTTAACTAAATTGGTTAATTGATTAACATATGAGGCGATCTACTTACTTATATGAATAAATTTCTCATATTTCCAATAACGTGATTTCAATTTAATATTTCGAAACATGAGTAATCATAGCCTGCTATACCATACTCAGAGTCATCATTTCACCGCACACTAAACCAAAACGTTCAAACTTTAATAAAAACCATTATTTCCATTTTAAATATTGCAGAATCATATTGTGTCATACATCGTTGTACTAGTAATAAGATATGCTATTCAATACAGGGTATTTTCTTTTCACGGGCCATATAAAAAAATAAAGTTGATGGTGGTTTCTCCGAAACGAAACGTCGTACGGAAAATTTCTTAACGCTGTTTTGTAGGGATTGAAAAATAGCAATGAGAAAGTATTTTTATGGTTTCCGAGATCTCCATGATACACATCCTTATCTTGGACACAGTGTACAAGATCTAATAGCATGGAACACTTCAATAATTTCTGTGTTCTGCTTGCTGAACGAACTTTTCTCCTCATTAAATAAATTTTCCAAACTTATTATCTTCACAACTATGATATATCCTATATATCCTTGAATAAGGAATAAATCGGACTGTGAATTGAACAGCAACAAATCGTTTATCATTCCTTATTATCAATAGTGGATTTTTCCTGTACAGAACTCTTCTAATTCCTGACGATCTCATGAAATATGTCTACTTTTATGTAGCGAGAATCAAATTTTTGTTATTTTTAGAGAATGTGGTTGCGGAGAAGGCGACAGTGGATGTGCAATTTGTGGTTGTTGTAGAATATGCGCTAGAGAGGTGGTCGATAACTCTGAATTAGCCGATTTAGCTAGCATGATGAAAATTGACTTGATATTCAGGGATAAGGCTATTTCTCCTAGGCAAAGAACCAAACTACAAGAACAGGTGATTAGTATTTCAATACAAGTCATCAGTTTACAATTAAATATTTGGGAATCAATCACGATTTGAAAATATTATTTAAACACAGCGAATGTAACTCATAGTGCAATGAAAACGGTAGATTTAACTCTCGCATTTGCTGATAGATTGTTTCTATCGCCCTTAAAGACAATCTAATGTCCAATTGAAAAATCATTTATCGAATACGAGTCCATAATTTGCTGTCTTAATATCAATATCATGAATCAATAAATGTTGTCGATGAGTGAATAAACGACTGTTATCTTTAAAATTTCAGTTACAAACAAGAATGGAAGAAAGAAAGAACAAAAGCAAAAAATCCGTGCAAGGATCAAGTAAACAACAAGCTAAATCAAAATCTTCCAGAACCATAAATGTAGCCAGGATTAATATAACTATGAGACAGAATAATTTACTTGCTTCAGGTAATCCATATTGCATTTATTGGTATACAAATAATAGTGGTGTTATGAATTAATAATCATTATTTTTCAGTTAAGGACCAGCAGGGATCAGATGTTGAGAAAGATGCTGCAAAAATAACATGTTTACCTCCATGTAGACTAGCTTTGCCAGTTGATAATCCTGTTGTTCAAATCTCATGTGGATTACATCACAGTTTACTTCTAATGCAGAATGGACAGGTAATATACAATTGTCTTCGACGTGAATAGGAATGAGAATTTGGATCTTTCTCTCCGTATCGTCTCAACGATGTAGTTCATACATTGAAATGTTTCTCTTATTTTCTACAGGTCTATACGTTCGGATCGAATTTGTATGGACAGCTAGGATGTGGAGATATACTGACGAAAAGTAGCTTACAACTAGTTAAAATTCCTTGTACCGCTATACAAGTGGCCGCAGGTGGCAACCACTCTGTAATTTTAACAACCAAGGGCGAAGTATATACCTTCGGCAATGCACAAGTTAGTATTTTTATACGAATTTTGTGAAAATTGGATTTTCGTAAAATATTCTTATGCACATTAATAATAATCAGGTCACTATGCCACTAAATTACCTTCACACACAATTATCACCCAAAGATAAATGAAATAAAATGTATCAATAGATTACAAAATACTCAATCAGTGATAAAATGCTGCTATGGAAATTTGAATTTTTTCTTCAGAAGGGTCAATTGGGACGGTCACCGAATCCAGTTTCTCAAGAGGGTCAGCCAGGTAACAGTTCGTCTTCTCGTAATTCTAACCCGAGAACACCCTGGTACAGTATTCCTGGTCAAATTCCAAATATTGGACCACGGCATGGGAGAAGGGCAACCTGGGTAGGTGCCTCAGGAGATCAGACATTTCTGAAATTGGATGAAAGTCTCATTAATTCCATAAGCATTGCAAAATCAACGGTTACTGCTAACAAGCACTCCATAGGTAAATATGTTTTCCCCGAAATATTTTTGTACTTCTATAAAGTTAAACTATTAGTGTAATTACAGATAAGTGATGAAGACGTTCGTTTTCTGTTCGTCAAAAATTTTTGATGTTCTCATTCGAGACAAAAAAAACATCATAGTCATCACGAACAAGATCTGAAATATCTGGAAATCGATAAATGACCTGATTTCAACTAGAAAGCCCTATGTTTCATTGCATTTCTAAACTCCACAGCTTAATTCGACGATATGCTCATGGTGATTTTCGGATGTTTTCAATTGCTTATATCTTTTTTTAAATCATATCTGTATGACATAAGACTCCAGAACCATCATTCCATCATTCTGACAATCCAATGGAAACTGTAATGAAACCTTTAGACAACTAACATATTTTCAGCAATGCAGTGTTATTGATGAATTACGGTTATTAAGTTTTCAAATGTAGAAGCACATTTTTTATCTATTCATCATCATGACAGAAATGACAACACATAATAACTCGATCATGACATACAGTATGAATTGATAAAATAACTAACCGTGTATGTTTTTCTGTTCAATTTTCAGTGCTGGTACCAAATGACGAAGAAATCGCCAAGAATTTCAAATGTCTCGTGATAAATAAACGAGATGGCAACTGCAATTCGTTCAAAAGTCTCAACCAAGTGGATTTCAGCAATAAAATCGTTTGTATGGACCCCATATACAACGTTTTCTGGTCGTACAGTTCCTCTAATAATGAAGTAGCTTGTTACAATGTTATCGCCAGCGAACTCCAAATGAGGAAAATGATAAGTATAACGGACTACCATAACAAATCAGTGTGTGAACAACGGAATCTCAATAAAACTCTACAACTGACTTCCATTTTGACCCCGGAGTTGGCACTCCCTGTTTCTAATAACTGCCATGTGACACGTTTCCAAGCAGCTATCAATTTATTATGTTGCTTGGATATTCTGTCGATTGCTCATGATCTGCAAATCGCGACAGTCAGTGAGATTGTTGAAGACAGACAGATGATGTCGGGGAAGCAGTATTCCAAAGAAGATTTTCTGGTAAGTTTTATATTTTTTTAAACAAAATTCATACTACACGTACATATAATACATATAATGACATGGTGAAAGTACAAAGTTTAAAAGCTAAATAACGTTTTTATTTTAAATTTCACGATACCGTGTGTAACAGGATCATGGAATACCCCACTTTTCTCCTTCAGTTTTCAAACTTGGCGTATCCTTCACATATGATGAACAACAACATTTGACATCCTAATGATTTTTTTTCACTTCCGGTTTCGCCGGAAGTACCTGTTACTTTCGATTTCAAACGGGGCTTCCTGTATTTTATTACATTTTCGGATTCTGTACAATTTTCTGAATTCAACGATACCACACAATTGGCATTTTAGTATCTAATTCTAAGGCCACCTAAGTTTTAGTAATACAACTGGAATGAAATTGTATTAGTTTCTAATTTTCTTTTAACTTTAAGTTTGATTGTTTTTATCGCACAACGTAATAAGGTATATTGATGATCACGTTTTTGAGCGTACTAATAAAGGAAGTAGGAAAAATCATTTGGATGTCAAAAGTTCCTCTTTATTATACATATATAGGATACCTCGAATTTGATTTTTTTTATATAAAACATCGAAGAATAAACGAGAAGTGGGATATACCATGATCCTGGTACAGCCGGTATACTAGACTCAAACTCTCGATGTGTATTTTAAATATCGCAATATTCGAGAGTATTATCTTTCAAGTTTTCACACGTGTGCTTTTTGCTTCCGAATTCGAGAATTATGACAGTCTACTACAACACAAACAAAAATCACAGCAAGACAAATTGATAAACGTAATTCCGAAGTATCATTTTTCAGGCTGTCAATAGGTTTGAGAGCCACGGTGGTGGATGGGGCTATTCGGGTCACAGTATCGAAGCTATCCGCTTCATGGCCGATTCGGACATTCTTGTTGGCGGTTTCGGACTGTTCGGCGGCCGGGGAGAATACACCGCCAAGTTGAAACTGATGGATATCGGCCCAGACGGAGGAGAACAAGAAATCGATGGAGAACTACTTGCCGAGACTGAAGAGATCCAGTACGAGTGTGGACCGAGACAAAAATTTCCTATCTTGTTTGATGAGCCAGTTCAGCTCCAGGTGCCCACGAAGTTTCACTTTGTGATTTCATTGTTGATCAAAAAGTATTTTAGGCACACCGTTGGTACGTCGCCTGGTGCAGAATCAGCGGCCCGAGCAGTGATTGTGGTTCGTCTGGTCAAGCCATGGTCACTACCGAAGATCAAGTTCTATTTTACTTCAAGTCTTCGAAAAAATCCAACAACGGTACTGATGTCAACGCTGGACAAATACCCCAATTGCTTTATAAAGTTATAACCCCCGAAAACCAGGCTCAACCTAGACAGAGTGATATCTTCGAATCCATTCACATTCTGTCCAAAGAATTTTCCAGAACCGTCACTAAAGAATGTTTTCAGAGCTTGCTGTCTCTCCTTCAGTGGTCCTGGAATACGTTCAAATGGGGTGTTGTGGAGGGCCAGTCTCTCAAAAATATGTACACCAACTTGGAGTTGGATCGACTCGTTTATATCAGCAGAGCTAGCTTGCGTTTAATTTGCACTTACATCAACGAGAGATACCCAAAACACATTAGCAAGAAGATTCCATTAGAGAACGTCCAATTGGCTGAGAGCATAGGCGATGTTCGGTCATTATTGAAACAAATATTGTCTGATAATGTCATGGTCACGATACAGAACAAAAAATCTAGCAAAATAAATACAGCGAGTGTTAATATGATGAATAACGTGCTGGATGAGTGCCATCACACGTTCGTGTCTTGTTTCCATGCTTTTTATCCCACTGCTTATTTGAAATGGACATGTCTCTGTGATTTACTAGCAGAAAGTAATAAGGTGAGTCAGAAAATTTTGGGACAATCTTCGTTTTGGTCAAGTTTATCAAAATTCATCATATTTTGTAATCACTTTACCGCTTGCATCCAAATTATTCCAAAAATATAATGGAAATATAATTTACATACTGAATACTCTATGTATGTTAAATATCTTTCAATCGATAAAGAATGTGAATTTAGTGATTAATTGTTCAATAACTTGAGAAATAGTCGATGACCTAATATCTCAGATAGCAGACAAGCTGTAATATATTTTCTTGCATAATAGAAATCGCAATATCCCAACCAAACATTGTCCTTGATTTACTGAATTAATTTCGAGTTAGAGACTAGCACTTCATTTCATTTCAGGATAATGGACAGTATATTTATAATAACAGCCAGAGACTATTAAGTGCCGTATTATGCGCACTAAGTGAGTCAAATGTAAGACTCCGAAGCACCTTTCACCTTATTGGTCATAGTGTAAGTTCTGAAAGTTCATTGCACAGAGGGTTGAGTCCATCTGACAACACTGGATTGCCTATGATGAGTGTTTCTGATTCTCATCACTACCCAATATTGGTAGAGCAAATGAGCTACAAAAGTCAGGTAGATGAGTTAAAGTTACTAATTCTCATTCGTCAATAATT
Organism: Plagiodera versicolora; assembly: GCA_037013635.1. Taxonomy (NCBI): domain Eukaryota; kingdom Metazoa; phylum Arthropoda; class Insecta; order Coleoptera; family Chrysomelidae; genus Plagiodera; species Plagiodera versicolora. Next base: position 9,447,623 of record CM072983.1, on the reverse strand, counting down.
GAAATAACATGATTTCAGATGGAATCGACTTGTTCCGTAATTTCTTGGCAGTGGAATGAGGTTTTGGAGTGCCTCATAAATCTGGCCTCGAATCCAGTTGTGAGAAGTCTCCAGAAAAACACCACGACATGTTCGTTAGAGCTGACGCGTTACTGCTGTCATTTATTAGCCAGAGTATTGGCCGAGTTAGTCCATCAGTGCAGTTCCACAGAAGTGAGTGGCGTTGTCGCCGGTTTTAATATTATGTCGGAGAATCTAGTATAACGTGTTGATTAATTTTTTTTTGTAGGAAGATTTGCAAGGAATTTGTGGTAGAACCCTACATATGACCCCTTCTCGTTTTACCCGAACCAATCAGTCGAGGACTTGGAATACTGGCAACGGGTCTCCAGATGCCATCGGTTTTCAAGTTGATCATCCAGGAATTTCGATTGTGGGAGCAGGAATCTACGGAGGCATTGGACACTATGAATACGAGCTGGAGTTATTGGAAGATGTAATATATTTTTTTAACAGTTGATGATTCGTATTACAAGATTGAAAATCACTTTCAGACAAGTTCAAGTACTGGTTTAGAAAGTCACGCTCACGCACACAGATGGAATAGTTTAGAAACAACGAGAGGTTCCTTTGGTCCAGAAGATTTTCCGCCAGATATCATAGAAGTGAAGTTTGATAGGGCTGTTCCAATTAAGGTTAGTTACAATACTTTGCAAATAAAATTATGAGTTGATTCTATTACAAGTTTGAAATAACTTCTAAATGAATCATAATCAAGACATGAAAATCTAACAATATGGATTATACAGTTCTGCATCTTCTTCTAGCAAGATAGTTATTATTGTGAAACATTGAATATCTGATCCGACAATAATATATGGACTCTTTGATGGCACTTATTGATTGAATATTTATTGATATCACACATTAGCAAATGCTTGATAAATCAACAATTCATTGGCAATTTCTGAAATAACTAATTGTTGTTCAGCTTCCAAAAACAAACTCAGTCCTGGCTTGAGCTCCCCATCTTCTAACTTTGCTTTCCCATTTATAACTATGAAAATACTGGCACTATCCCTTTTGATAGTTTGATAATCTGTGACAGAAGTTGGAATCTTTATTTCTGCAACAGCGAAATCCTTCACAGGAGGTTTATATAACTTTGTGAAATGGTCCTCAGATTGAGGTTTGAATAGTTTATCAGTAGGGTTTTCACCCTTGTAAATGAGCATTGAACACAGAGTATCCACATCAATGAACTTTGGTGTTAGTCCAGCTCTTACTACATTGTCTGAACATGCCATGTTTTCAATGCAGTCTCCTGATAGATATGCATGTGGTTCATTTGCTCCCAAGTATATTGCTTCAGATGGCTCAAGTTTTAGGTAGTTTAGAAAATACACCATTAAGATTCCATTGTCATAGGGGAACTGACTGTGGAGACGTTCTACTAGTTCTGATAGAAAATAGTTTAGCTTTTCCTGGTTGAGACTACTGAATCTTTCAATGATATTATCAATTGTGGTCTTCATCTGCTGTTTGTTGCATGTCAGCACAGCTCTAAAAATAGCACACAATTATTGAGATTGAGACATTATCTGAGTTATCAATATATCAAAGAGCCTACTAATTTTCAAAACCAAAATCTTAAGTAATTGGTAATTTGGGAACAATATTATTATCTTGTTCTTTATTCATTTTCCTGTCCAATTGTACTCATCTTTTTAGAATCTTGACAGAACTAATAAATTATTCATTGATTCGATTCCATTTAATCCTGGCAATAACTAACTCATGAAAATTAAAAACTGAGTACCACCTCACCTGAATGCATTTTTCAAAAACTCAACATTATCACATTCTTCAAGATTTTTGGTTATACCAGCCAATTCTGGAATTTTTTCACAGAATTCTCTTATTTCATTAATTGGTCTGAAACCACACAGGGCTTCAAAAGGTGACAGAGCAATCGCTAATTCTGGTTTATGATTTGGATCTTTGTATACTTCAGGAAACTTGGAATGCAATTCTTCAGCGTGTTTTTTCGAAGGGTGTGCCTGAATTGATAGAGCTTTGTTCACTGATAATACTTTGAATAAAAAAGGTAATTCATTCTTGAATGATTCAGCAACTTTTAGACCGAGGGAATTGGGGTTCTCTTTGATGTAGGAGCCAAGATTTTCTTCCGTTTTCTTGATTATAGAAGGTGCGTTAATATGTGTTCCCATCCATAGCTCGGCATAGGGAAGATTCTCATCAATTACGAAATTCTCCTTGACGTTACTATACAATGTAGCTACTTTGCTTTGCGAACCTTTTTTACCCCATTCATAATTCTGTATTTTGCAATCTAGTTCCATTTTATATGATTTCAAACAACCTCATCGACCTCTAAAAGGTGAGTCAGTTTTGACAGTTTAGTGTTAGGTTAGATTTCTTCTTCTATCTCGTTAGTCATTAAATGAAGAGACGAATAAAATATTCTATATTCTTCTTCGTTTCAAATCGTTTGAATTTGTGTGAATTGTTGAAAAACACAAAAAAATATTACTTATTATAAATATTATATATGGGATAATAAGTTAGTACACTGTTGATTCGCTTTTGTTTTATATGGCTATTTCATCTAGATGCAATGCATTATTCGAAAATTGAAACGTATTTTTTTTCTAGGAGAATATAAAGTATGCAATTCGATTAAGAAACCATGGTGGTCGAACAAATAATGGTGACGGAGGACTGGTCTCTGTAAAAGGCTCTGATAATACAATATTCACTTTTTCTACTTGTTCATTGAGCTTCAATGGGACCACTCTTACTAGAGGACAAGTTCCCATGATTCTTTATTACAGGTAGGAAGTTAATGATCATATTGTAGAATATGATAGTTCTTAGTCGGGATTAATTTTTCAGTAATCCTCAAGAATATGGAAGAGCATCGACGACGAAGCTTGAGCAACAGGCGCGAAACGCCGCTCTATCAATGACTGCAGCTATCATCGAAAAAACAAGCAATTTGATGGTTATTGCTAGAGAGAGAGCTGATGATGTACCATCAGCTGAAATATTGAGTAAATCATGCATAGTGACAACTTTGCTTCCATTGATTCTAGCTCATATTAGTCCATTGGTAACTAGCGATTCGAAGGTGCGTTCCATGTATCGAAAATGCGATATAGATATTTATGAAAACATTTTTTGTGCTTACACATTTTGGTCAAAGAAATACGAATTTGGCAATATTATCGTAGGGAAATTAATACTTTTCGAAATATTCCAATTTGAGGTCCGAAATTTCACCTTCGTTCCTTGAACATTTTCGAACGAAATTGTACAGCTTCGTGGCAAATTTCTTCATCAAAGAGACACATAACATATTGAGAAAGGATTCACCATGCTTTCATTCTCAGACATGCATTAAAAATGCAAATGTAAAATGTAATTTCAATTCGTTTCAGAAGAATTTCGTGGAACGCTAGTAATTTAAACATCAATACTTTATTTTTGTATAAGGGAATCTATCATCATAAACTTGATAAAAATATGCAGCACTATTGATAATGACAGAGATTAATGAATTTGGACTCTTGGTTGACATGGCAACTTCAATCTACTTGGATCCTTTTCAATTAATGATATTTTGTGTATATCAGAATCCATTAATTGAAAAAATTTAAGAATTGTATGAGATGGTCTCCCTCAATTGACTTTTTCTCGAAACTTGTTAATAGTAAAACGATGATAATTGAACTGAGCCTCCTCACATACCGAACTATTCTCTATTTCTTTTTTTTTTTACGCCAAAAGGCTCCGCTGCCGGCGTGTCCTTAATTTATGCTTCTCTCTCTTTCTTTTTTGGGAGATATTGTTCACAGGAAAACCATTCTACAACCGCCTCAATTCATAAACCGATTGGAAACGTGTCTTGTTATTACAGAGTGCTGTTCATATACTCAGTCTAATCCAAGAGCTTCTTCCTCATGTAGCTGCTTTAAATATGCTAAGCCAATCTGTTTGCTCAAACACTAAGCCACCCATGTCTGCGAGTTTGTGTTCTAATACAGAAATTCTAGATTATAAAATTAATACTACTAGTCATCACTACACTTTGGTCGAAAGCGATCATCCGTATAAGCCGTCCACAGTGACCAATTACAGGTACGTTATTACTTTTTATTCTATAAAATATCGACAATAATTGAGTTTTGTCAATAGAAAGTGTATTTGACGTAGTTCCTAGGTTGGATTCGAAATCTAAGTAGTAGACAGTTTTGTAAATGTAAATCTTAATAGAGAAAAAAATATATAAAACATGGAACGCATATAATCAATTTAATCTTTCACTAGTAGCAACGCAGACAACGACTCAGTCTGTGAGGATATTCGTTATCCTTTCTTCGAGCTATTCCAAGAGAAATTGTTGTGGTTCCTCAATATTCAGCAAGCTATTCATTACACTTTCATTGAACAACGACTGTTTTCGATACTGTTTATTTTAATAACTCACAGCTAATTGAATATTTCATTTTAGAGTTTTGTTTCCGGAAAATGTCAAATGGATGAGTTTAGATTTCGATTCTGCCTGCGCAACAGTGCAACCAGAAGATTTACTACAACTTTTTGTACCAGCTCTTAAACGAAACGATAGGAAGCATTCGAACTGCTTTGAAGACGGAGAAACACCAATGCCTTATTGGCCTGTTCTTCATAAGTTTAGTGGAAGGTATGTATCGGTAAAAAATACGTACTAAATATTTCAAGTCGCCATTGCTAGAATCAAAATTAGACTGAATAAGTGTAAGGAAAATGTAGGAAAAACAATTTAATTGATACGGCTTTCTTAACATTGGAAGCTATGAATCATCAACTATTTCTAGAGAAAAATCCCAGTCATCATTTCTATCAAATTATGTGGAAGAGTAAATGTTTTGGAAATTGTTTTATTTTGTCTTCATAATTTGATGAAAGCGAAAACCAAGAGCTTCATTGCATCAATATATTCTTTCCAGATTACAATGGCCCACAAACACGTTAATACTACCAGGCAACGAAGTGATTTTCTCTTTAGAAACAGCTACAGATTATCTCAAAGATGATCGTCAGAGTGCCTACGGGTTCAAATGCCTCGTAGTTGGATATGAATGGCCACCAGAGGGCAATGGTAGCGTGAATCTCGAATTGAAGCACCTGGAATCAGAACTTTCATTTCTTGGAGGCATGTGTGCTGCTAGTTTAATGAAGAAGGATATTTTTTTGCCCGTCGTAGGAGGTGAGAGAAGTTCAAGATAATTTCAATTATGATATATTCAATAACGTGAAAAAGTTTTAACATTTGCAATTTCAATTCGCTAGAACCATGCTGTCACAACGGCATCAAGTTGATATTAATTTCTGGATTGAAAACATATCGATTTTCAATTCGAATCGATTTTTTTAGGATATCGCTGAAAACGTTACAACAGTTTACAAGATTTGGAATTTTAACACTCTAAAACTAGTTAATTGTATTTTGCCTATATGGTAAAAGTTTTTCTAACATGTGATATCCATATAAATTATCTTTTTAGATGAAGCTGATATAGATACTGATGTGGCAGAGAACACTGCTTCAGACATTTTTATGCGCCATGGACCCCTATTATCAAAAGGTTTGGCCCTGAGTTCACCACCCACAGTACATCAAGCTTTAGATGGAATGCTGCCGTATAGGTGAGTAATGAGTGGATTTCAGTTCGGAAACATTGAATATATGATTTTAGTTTATACAGCAAATAAGGATAAAATAAGAATGCACCAATGAAATTACATATATGTTACGACTTGACATGAAATGTTTAATTTCATTGGTGCATTATTATTTTATCTTGTTCTTATTCGCTGTATAAACTAACTTTAACAAAGGAATGGATGCCAGAATCAGCTCTAGAACATAATTATTACTTTTGCACTCGTTATAATAAGGAGCGATACTCTTCTAAATGTTAATAAAAAAAGGGTACGAGATATTTCGAAAACAGTCGAAAATTAATATTTTTTATATTAAAATATGTCGAGTTATTAAGTTAATTTAAAACAATTCATAATAAATAATTTACAAATCTGTAGTGAGGAGATCAGTTGTTTCTAATACAACATGCAATTCAGTCTGTCTGTAGGTCCTCCCATCAGGCACTATCATACTAAGTTGTCCATTTTTATCCCCCTTTGTTCCTCCATACTTTTTCTTCCTGTACACGAATTTATAATACATCACTAGTGCTGATAGAATAACTGTTACAAAAACAATTACGACACAGATAACTATCAAAGTAATATAGTAATTCGAAATTACAGAACACATGTTCAATTTGTAATGTCTTACTATCATATACTCTTGATTATTTAAACACATAATTTCATTGTAATAGGAAGTTTCTTTGATTTTGTGGTCTATATCCGTACAATCACATTGTTCACTCATGAACACGTTTCTGTATTGAACGTGGAAATCGGTAGTCTCAAGTGAGTACCGACTTAATTTCGACAGAACGTTTGAATCAAATACGAAAGACATGTCATTAACTTGGGTGTCCTTTCGTAAAGTTATTCCTTGAAAAGCTCCATCGTAGACTTCTCCAAAAACGTTGTTTCTGAAAATAACAGTCCCTCTAGAGATCACCTTAAATGCCTCACCATCTAAATGACTTATATTTGTATTTGTAACTTGTAGTACTAGTGGGTTGTAGATGGTAAATCCTCCGGATCGTACTGTATTAAAATTACAGTTTTCTATTGTGACGTTTTGATAAACGGTTATGTTGGAAAAAGTCCGGCTTGGTATCAAATCAGCTGTCACACCTTTTAATTCCAAGTATTCGGTGGAGAACTTTTTGAAACACTGATTTTCTAATTCTCTTATCACCGAATTCCTAATGGCTATTGTTTCACTTTGCAATAGATTCGCGAAAGCCAGTGGTGATATCTTTTCTATCACCGTATTGTCAAAAATGATTTCATTTATTCTCCCTGCGAAAGTATGGCTGGATATGAGAGAAACGTTACTTTGGGTAACTGATATTTTCAACGAAGACAAGGATATGTCGAACCTCTCTTCAGTGTGGCCTTTATTTCCTTTATAGCCATACCAGTTCATACTTCTGCTGTCGAATATAACTGAATCTATGTTGCTGAGAATGATGCTTCTTAAATTTTGCATGTCGTATATTGAGTTTTCTTCGAATTTGACAAGCTTACAGCCCTCAATTTCAATGTTAGTTGTTGCGAAGGCTGAGATCGTCTTACTTCTGATTATCATCTAAAAATGATGTTCAAGAGTTATTGAAAAATTTTATAGAACTGTGTATTATTTTACTTGCCTCAGCACCATTCTGACAATTACATTTCAATCCAGCACTAGAACCGCCATACCATTGGCATCCATATTCCGTGATATCCGAGAAGTCTTGAGATGAGACAAACTCGTAAATAATGACCAGTGAGATAGTCACAATGTGTTGTTTGAAGTTCATGATTGTTTTTCTGAGCTACATGTTGGCTTCTAGTGTTGTTGGTGACCACTGAATTATAGGACCTGGAAATGAAAGTTTTCAACTTCAAGTGTTTTTGAATATTCATGAACATGAGGAAACAGTAATAAACTCGATTTGTTTGCCCCAATATTGGTAATATTGATATTTTCAATTATTTATTCGTAATGACAGAGGCCAAGAATTATCCAACTGCATTAACTTTTCATTTGGTTAATTTTACTAAGTTGATTGTTAACTGTTACTGGTAGATTTTATATCTACCGTGCCTCTGAATTATTTTCTACTATATCAATACAAACGGTTTCATTTCCTCGCCTATTAGGTAGGTGCAAATTTTTATTTCTCACAACTTTGCATAAAGCAGTAGAGTTTTTTCATCATAATGTATGGCTAGACACATATAGCAATGATAAAAGAATCTTTTCATACTCGGACTCACCGTCTTTAATAAATCCATTGTTTTTTTGTGTGAAATTCGTTACACGATCACTAGACACACATTTTATATTGAATTTAATTCTGTTCGTGCAACTACAACAACCCAACTAACAATATTTGAACGTAAAAAAGCAAATCAATACGAGACACTATGTAAACACTTCGACAAGGAAATACGTAGATATAGAAAGAAACACATTAACACTTTGTTTATACAATTACTAATATTCTACGTACCTTGCAGATAAGTGTCATCAAACTCTCAGAGATTCCGTCGTAATTTTTCATGGATAGCAACAATAGAATTTATCTCGGTACGAACACGATTTTGCATTGTTACCTACTTTCAAAACCGTTCAAAACTATTAAACGGGTTGATATTGTGCCAGCACACGATCATATATTTCATTAACACCGTTGATAAGATTAGATTCGATATAGGTATATTTCGCAATTGCAGGTGACTAAACATCGGGGATACATTGTTTGCTTGTCGCACATTGTTCATAGTCATCTCTCTGTATATTTTCAACTGTAGGATTGTTGAGTTTATGGTTTTTCATTGGGTGGGAGAGATAGAATAAATCAGCTCATATCAAAATGATGATGAAATTTGACTGTTGATACTAATTCAATCATTCCAGTTAATCATAAAAGTTTATTTCGGTTATGACTACATTTAAATTCGATTAAGCTATAAATCATCTGTTTTCTAGTAACCTACGTCCATCTCGTACAGGAAATGTAAGGATCAATTCATGCATCATAATCTTCATACAATTATAATAAGATATGATATGATAAGTGACAAACCGATTAAGAGATTTCCATGGGTGAAATTTTTATATTAATATTTTATTACTGACTTATAAGCATTGATATACTGAATTATAACAATTTTACAAGAAAAACAATTGATTCATGCTTATAAATATAAATCACCCACCCATTTTCATCGTTATTGTTGCCAATAAAAGTTGTATACAGAAGATTCCTAAATATAAACTAACAGCAACCAATAATAGTTTCGTTTTTAAATATTGTTCACAATTGTTTTCCCAAAACTGTGACTATCAAAGGAAAGTACATGACATCAAATAAGGAAAATTTCAAATATATTTTGTTAAAGAAAAAATAGGTTGAAAGTAGCTATAAGATGTAGTCGAAGTGAACTATAAACGTGACTCAGCTGTTTAATATTTCATAATCAAAATGATTCAGAGTGATAAAGGGAGAATGTATTAATTTTGGCAAATTATTCTATATTCCTAAGAGATGTGACAGAATATACAGGATATCTCCAAGTGCGAAAAATGTTCCCAGACGTAAATATGACCATCTAATAAAGCTTAATTAATTTCGGAAATATAAAGTGTCAACATGTTAAGCATATATTCAAATTATTTTGAATTGAATTGATGGAATCCTAAAATGAAAATCCGATGTGATAAAAGTGATGTATCAGTAGTTCATCTTTTAGTAACATACCTTCTGAAAATTCAACGCAAATCGAAATATCTCATCACAAAGTCCTGGCGTTTTGATGAACACAAAATAAGGGATTTCAAACCATCCTAAATGTTTTTCCACTCAGTTCACATACCGTGCCGCTCTCAATATACAGATTTTTGATCGAACGTGATCTATCATCTATCACCCGAAGAACAAAAAAATTGCTAGCCTGTTACGAAATACGAATGCGACGATCAGCACACGAGTTATTTCTCGGTCCACGAATGTGTCAACAATTAAACGCTTCATCTGAGGTCTTCGCTTACCTAGAAGTATAGCTTGCACATGTTAGTCGACGACGATATTAATTTGTTTAGGTTTCCGAAGGTGCACCATTAGTTTATTTGGTTTGTTACATCTGTTTGGGAAAAGAGTTATTGACTCGTGGTTAAGGGTTCGGTTATGTAGTTTGAAGTCGGCAAACTCTTACTATGCAATAAAATGTTGATTTCGTGGATTTTTTAGAGAATCTATTCTTTCTTTGTCTTTGTCGAAGAAATATGGCCTTGAAATTAATCTACCTTGATTTTTATACATTTTCTATTATTGTTCTGGGAGTAAAATATTGCAGAGACATTTAATTTGGTAATGCTACAATATATTTCTTCTATTATAGATCCTTATTAATGATGCATATACAATGGTGGTTTATTTTGGTATGGTTCTCTTTTCAAAATAAGTATAAAACGAGAGTAGATATTTTTGCTCAATGCTGGCTAAACTCTGCATGTGATCATTAATGGGGAACTAATTGAATACTTTAATATTTATTTTTTCTAACTTTACACTGACTCATATTATATCGTTGTAATTTTTGAACTTGCAAAGAGCTGTGTTGATGGACTGCCATGATGACTATCTATTATTATAAATAATCAATAGGTTTATGAAGTTGCTGATGTTTGCTTGATATTACACTGAGGTCATGAATCAATTTAGTACACCAAAGTGCTAAGTTCATTCCCGAAATAAATCGAACGATGATTCAAAATGTCGAACTATTCATGTTTATGCGTATTGTTATGTCGATTACTTAATAACTAGCAATATTACCAATGCCAGGTTCAACCTTGAATGACAAACATATGAGTTTCATGCCAAATATTTATTTTTATGCCATCATAACTGTTTCTTGCTAGAACTTCCTCGATTCTAGACTGTATGGTAACGTTTTCAGTTATCTGTATACTTATAATTGATTAATATTGCAATTTAAAAATGTGTCTGGCTGTCAAATACGATGGTGGAAAATTTGTATGAATCGGTATACGCTTGAATTTTCTCTGGATTACTAAATACTTGGATAAAACAATGAGGAGCAGTTATTTTTATAATTAGGAAAAAATATCTTGATTATTTTTGATGTACCGAATAATTCATGAATATGACGTATCAAAAATTATTTTAATTTCTTTGTTTAACTTCCACTTTTTTTGTATCTTTGAAATCTTGAATATTATATTGCAATGTGCCAAGACAATATTATTTCTCCAGTATTTTTACCTCAATATATTTTAGAAATACTTAATATTTTATCAAAACGATAATTCTCAAATTGACATTTTATAATGACCAACATTTCTGATGTTTTGATAACCTTTAAGTATTAGACATATTCATATGATTCTCTACTTACGTTTGAAAAAACTGCAGTTTCATATTCTATCGGAGTTATTTCTCATTATGTGAATCTCGAGCTTTATCATCAAATTCGAATAATAATCACTTTTCAACAACAATAACACTAAATGCTCCAAACCAACTGATGTTAAATGATGCAGGTCGCAAATACAGCAATTTGCGTTCATTTATTTCTAGCTTATGTTTTATTTAATAGACGGCATGATCTAATGTGAACTTATTTTTCAACCTTGCGATCGTCGTTTCGTTTCTGTTTATGCACATGGAAAGACGACGGCAACGACGTCGACGCTGGGATTCCACTCTTACCAAGGAGATATGATAGTCCGCTTGTTCATAATCCGTGTTTTCTTAAAAAAGGGTACTACTAAAGAATAACTAGAAATCTTGACATACATCTCCCCCATTCCATGCGTTTTGTATTGTTTTTTGTTGATTTGTACAAAATTTGTATATTTGAATTGATTGTGAAACTATGAATCAGTTTAAAAAAGTTTCAATTTTAATTTCTATGTTTTTCCTCAAGCTGGTGATAAATATCGTGTTTAGATAGATGAAATTCTGTTGTACCTTAAAGGTAAAGCATCGTATTGTTCAGGTTTTAACGAAATTGAAAAAAAGATCTACATTTGTGACTATCTATTTTATTTAGCACTTTCCAAAAATTGTCTCTAACGTACATCTACGAAATGCTACCTATTCTGAGTGGAGTTTCTTATTGTACTCTTAGATTTCCAGGTTTCTAGAGAGAAAAATATGCCTAGATGTTTTGAAATCTTTTGATGTTAGGATAGTGCTTGATCAACCAAAAATTGTTACACAAAAACCAAAATGCCTTTGTTGTAGAATCAGGTTTTATTCTCGGTATAAATATAATATTGTTACATTTATGACAGGTATGTCCTGGAGGTTCGATCACCTTCATCAGTGAACCCTTTGGCGGAAGTGTATCTGACGAAACTATCTTCCATCAAAGTAACTCGATTTTGAAGTTACAAAGTTTACAGGTTTCTATTATGGTAGATAAAGGCTTTTTGATAGACGATATTTTTAATCAGTTCTCAAACTCTGCAAGATTTTCCTTAAAACAAAAAAAGAACAGCAGAAAAAACAAACAATAAACTCACAATTCATTCCATATCATAAACCATAATCTTGTCTGCAGTGAAAGAATAAATTTTTTTCATGATATCACATGTCCAACATTCAAAACTTCTTCATCTTCTGAAAGTGTTTGTGTCTTCAAAGTACCCTAAACTAAATCTTGCCATCAGAATCCTGTATACATTTTGATTGAACCATTCACATCCACAACAGTATTCTAGGCTATACATATTACATGTCCAACATTCAAAACTTCTTCACCTTCTGAAAGTGTTTGTGTCTTCAAAGTACCCTAAACAAAATCTTGCCATCAGAATGAAATTGAACTATCCAATGTCAATATTTATAATTCTGTGACTGCCCACTTTGGCGCTGCATTCTCGAATTCATTCGCCAGTAGAGGTGTTCAATAGTCAAAAATGTGTACAAGCTATTTGGAATGCTAGAAACAATCAATTGGCTATATCTCATGAAATTAAAGAAAATTTAGAAATTGTATCTCGAGGAGTGAGAAAAGAAATCTACTTTCAATAGATTATGGAATATACATAGTTAATACATCAATCGGAAATATTCATGGTTTTTTCTTCTGTTGAATATCACTCATAACATATCATTATATATACCGGGTGATTCTTCAAGGTGGCTCGCCCCTGTAACTTTTTTATTATTGGAGATAGAAGAACAATTCGCATTATTTGACGTATTCACTTGCTTTGCAGTACTTCCGGTTTGACCGGAAATTACCTCAACTTTCGATTTTCAAATGGAACACCCTATATATTTTTACTTATTTCGATCGAGGATGACATTATCTATCCAACAAAACTTTGTTTGTGAATATTTGACGTATGAAAGAATTTTTATTTCAATTTTTATTTTTCGATCTAGCGTGCCATGGATCGATTGAAACGCTTCCTTTTTGATCAAGTGACATGGGAAAAATACAACTTTGAGGCATATGACTTCAGAGTCGTTTCAATAATTTTCTCAATGTCACAAATATCATTTTTTCCAGTTAACTCGATTTTTTCAAATGGAAAGAGGGTGGCTTGTCGGGTTTTTGTGAAAGATCATTTTCTTACGAACAATTTGATACCACACACTTCCACTTTATTTTCACTATCTTTCTCAATAATTGCAAGAAGCCCAATACCTAAATTGAAATACGTCAAATATTCACAAACAAAGTTTTGTTGGATGGATATTGTCACCCTCGATCGAAATAAGTAAAAATATATAGGGTGTTCCATTTGAAAATCGAAAGTTGAGGTCATTTCCGGTCAAACCGGAATTTTCCCACACTAGTGCGGGAAATTTCTTCCCATACTAGTGCGGGAAATTTTTTCCCATACTAGTGCGGGAAATTTTGTATGAGAATGAATTACTTACGAATTTCGGTATAGTTTCGCTGCTGTATAATCCCTATGCTGTGGCAATACTAAGTGAGTTTGTTCAAAATCATCCATCATTTTGCACTATTTATTGAAAAAATGAACAAATTTTGATGAATAAAAATGTATTCACCCTATATATAGGCTTTGATTGATCTGATAACGAGTAGGTAACAATTGATGTTGTCATGCCGATCAATACACAAATTTGTTTGTAATTGTCAGTGTGACAGACAAAGCGTACTTATATATATACTTGTATAATTTTTTTTTTTTTATTTCTGACAGTGACATTATAAGCTTATATCGTCATAGTTACGATATCTATAATGAGGGTCATAACTCCCTTGGGATATTAAGGTTCAAAAACTCCCTCTTACCTTTTATATATGCCAGAAAGACAGTTTCGTTGGCATCTTTTGACATAACATTTCTCTGTGTCAGCCACTTCAGATATATAAATATGGACATATTGTTATGAAAATCGGTCAAAAATAAAATTATCCATGTACCACGGGAATTATAGAGCCAGAGGCCCTCGGGACGCAAACTTTGCCATCGGTAATTAAGGCCCTCATAATTCCCTTAATACATAAATAACTATTATTGGTGCCCCTTTTTACCCATTTAAAGCACGCCCCAGCGTGTTTAAATCGAACTTTATAAAACGCGCGTTTTTTAAAGTTACCATGGCAACATCAACAAAGAAATGAGAAACGCGAAGTGCACTAAGTGTAGACCGGCGGACAATCAAACGCTTGTGTAGAATAGGACAACTTTTCACGCGATTGCGCGACTATACGGTCGCGTTTTTGTCGCTCGTGGAGAATGGCACTAAGTGACAAATTTTTGATTATTGATCTGACAGGAGTACTTTGTACATAATAGTTGACGCCTTGTACTGCTCCGAAATTTTCTGAAGGTAAGCTAGCACAACTCGTTCATTTATTTCTGATACCTCTTGCTCCTGCATTCATTTGATGAATATTCTTTTTTATATACCTGTATACAGGGTGTAACTGAATAAGTGTAAAACATTTGAGGAGGTGATTACTTATCGAAAAAAAGATAGGATCTTTCATATAAAGAAACTTCATTGGAGCATGCCTTGTTAAGATACAGCCTCTTAAAGGGGGTACATAAAATTTGTATAACAATTTTTTTCACAAGCACTGAAAAAGTTACAATATTGAAATTAACCTGACGTTTTGTACTACCAAAAAAACCTTTAATCGTTTAATGCAGGTACTAACTACAAAATAACAATAAATCCAGTTCGCATTTATGACGATGTATCTCTGTAGTTGTTCGTAAAATAATGTTTTGCTGCTTACTGGTTTATTTTGGGCAAAAAACCCAAGAGACATTTTTTGTTTAGAATGAAACAGGCTATCGGAAATAAATTTTTAAATGGTAAACAAATAATAAGACAAAAAGTTACCTCGGAAATAAATTTTAGGGGTTGCGTTTTTCACCCCTTACAACCATGGGGTAAACCAAATAAATTACTGGCTAAGTGTCTTTTTGGTAGTACAAAACGTCAGGTTAATTTCAATATTGTAACTTTCTCAGTGCTTGTGAAAAAAAATTGTTATACAAATTTTATGTACCCCCTTTAAAAGGGGCTGTATCTTAACAAGGGATGCTCCAATGAAGTTTCTTTATATGAAAGATCCTATCTTTTTTTCGATGAGGAATCACCTCCTTAAATGTTTTACACTTATTCAGTTACACCCTGTATAAAAAAAAATTTCAACATATCCCTCTGTTCTTCATTGGAAAATGGCATATTGCAATTCAAATGAGTGGACTCCAAGCGTAAAAAATACTGAACTGTCAAAATTCGAATTGAACAAATCTGGGGAGTTTGTTTTCCACGGCAATCTTCGAAAAAATGTTTATTAGGAAATTTCGACCATAATTTGAAATCATAACATGTTGTGTAGTACATCGTCGGAATCAGAAAAAAAACTGCATTCAGATATATGAAAATTCAATATGGCGTCCACAAGAAAAAAAAAGTTGACTGTCATTTGTTTCTTTCTTCGTGTGTTAGAAAAAATGTAATATTATTGCCTAATTCCTCGCAAAAAGTTGCTTTGGGAATGTTACGGTTGAAAATTGATAACTTGATCGGGTTTCCATTGAAAAAATAAAAACGAAAATCGCGAAATTCCGTTTTTCAGCGATATCTTGAAAACCAAGGAAGATAGGTCGGATTTCTTTTCAGATTATTGATCAGTGCCAGAATGCGCAACTTCGCCCTAATTTAAGCAACATCGTATCTCTCAAGGTAACCGAGATCCCCATGCCTAAGCTCGAATTACGGGCACCCTGTATATCACTGGATTTTTTCGGTATTAACCTCGATTCCGCCTCACTATTCAATGAATCGATATTGGAATAATTCATTTTTGAACTCTGCGATAACAATAAATATAAAATTGTGAATGAATATCTGTTTTTCTAATTTCCATGACAACGAAAGGTATCCTAATGTCACATCACGAAGTCAACCATTTTGCATTATAGTTCTCATTTCTATTCTTTGTAGTAATAAAACCAGTTTATATTATTTCATGCTGCACCAATAAAAAAAAAATAGCGTAAAGTATTCGTGGATCTGGTCTTAAAAACACTTGCTCTATTTCGAGCACGACGGCGCAGCCGAAGTGCTCAAAAACTCGCGCGTGTTTCAAAGACCTTTTTATCCACTTATACTTTAATATACTATTTCGATTCAGTGAAATTGCCACAATGAATGAATTTGTTTCCTACACTTGTAGAAAAAATATTGTTCCTAACTCATGCGGAAAGTGTCTTTCCCGTATTCGACTGCTTACCCGAACTCCGCTCCGCGTCGTTCGATTTTACGGCAGTCGCGTGCGGGAAAGCATCACTCTCCGCATGAGTTAGGAAATTACTATTATTTTTCGAGATTATTTCTTTCGAATATGATATGCCTCAAGTTTCCATAGGAACAGGAGCAGTGGTTGCGCACAGCATTCTTTTCCCATTCACATCCCTTTTATTGTCTTACATCGACGTATTCTCACAATCTAACTTCGATAGATAATTCGCTGATCATAAATTCGCGAAAAATATACGGTTCCTATTTTGATTATTTGTGTACATATAGAATTCATTGAAAACTGATGCCATTACCCAGTTTAGGTAGATGTTTTTCTATTTACATGGTTATACATCCTAATTTCTTAAAAAACCATCTATCTTGTTAGTTGAAAGCAAAATACCTTTCAATTATACTCTCATATTATTACTAAAAGTTATACACGAAACATTCATTTGACCGTTCTATTGAATTGTAATATAAATTGATGATAAATGTATGAGATGACTTCTGAAGAAAATAAAACTACTGACTCATGTTACCGTTATTTTTATTATAAAAATGTCGATATTCAATCAGAACTAAAATACAAAATATACAACTAATATAAATGTTTAAAGTATTTTAAACTGTACAAGTATCACAGCGAGGCAAGACACATCTTACCTCCATTATCAAAACATGGCAATTATCTAGTCCATAAGTAAATCAAAGTTGAGTATCATAATGATATAATTCTTTTTGCTATTTCTATAAAAATATACCGCTTTATGAAAGTATCATCTTATGAAAGGATATTTGAAAATTATCAGTTCTTGCGTATACAAAAAAACAAATCATAAAAATTAATATCGACAAAGATGATAGAACATCGTCCAAACAATTGGAAAATACCCATCACTTGATGTTGCGATGGTTACATAATCTAAAAAAATTTGAACGAAAAATATAAATTAAAATGAATTCAGCCAAGTCTTTATATACATTAAACTCTATGAGATGGCCCAGCCTTCATCTGAAAGTTTTCATCACTTGGTTTTTCAGGTAATGGTCTCAACGTGTTGGATACATTTGATTTATTTGTGTCATTGCAGTTCTTATTTTTGATATCCATCCACTCACTTTTATTCTTCAGCTCAGAATACAGGTGCACAGCAGCATCGGTCGGTTCAGAATATTCTCCTGCTAGAGCAGGTTTAGGTTCGATAAGCTCCCTTTCTTCAATTTGAAGACTATTGAATTTTTCTTCCATTAGTCTAAGAATGCTTCTAGCACCATTAGAGATCTCCTTTTCTTCCTCGTACGGTGGTGGGGCAATTTGTAAGTTGAGATTGCCTAGTTCTTCGTAAAGATGAGCTTCTTCTTCTTGCCTGTTGTTATTGTCAGTACCATCATCTATGATGAACATTTCGTATAGCCTTTCAATCATTTCTGAAGCTTCTTGGTGAGTGTTGGGGTCATCGAGTCTTTTTGATAAAACTTGTAGGAATTCTAAAGTGAGTTCTTCTGGTACGTCGAGTTTTTCATTTTCGTCGACAGTAACAATTGTGCCTTCCTCTTCATTACTCAACTCGTTGTTGTTGTAGTGAACATTTTGAAAGTAGCCTTTCTCTTTTAGCCATCTACTGCCCCGTACGAGTAAAAAGATGAAAGTAACTACGATGGCTACTATGAAGAGCCCAATTATTGTCATCATGAATATCAGCCAACTTCGTTTATCTGAATCATCCTCAGAGATGAAGATTTTACTAGTCGTGTCGACTATTCTTGTTTTGCCTTCGTATGGCTCGCAAACTGTGAAGTTAGCACACGCTGTTTCAGTAAAGTTTTGAATATTGATGATTCCGATAGGCAATGAGAAACATTGAGATAAAAAATCATCGACAGTACAGTAGCTGGTTTCCATAACAAGTTTGGTTTTCTCTGAATTATTGGTGATACGTTCTACCCATGTATCAATGGAGCAGTTACAAGATTGATTAAAGAAATTGTCATCAAAAACTTGGAATTTCTCATCTACTTGTGACAGAAAGTTGAAAGCACCGTCTTCGATATTGTATATTTCGTTTCCTCTGAACGACATTTTTTGCATATCTGTGCTACGACTGACATCTATGAAACCGGAGCGGAGGTATTTAATGATGTTCTCGTCCATTACGATTCTGTTCCAGTTCATGATATCGAATCCAGAGGTTTGGAAGTTGAAGATTTGGTTGCCTACCACCTCCATATTTGCAATGGTGCTGATTATGGCTTTTGGTTCTATGTCCCTAATACTGAAAAAATAAACATTTAGTTTCATCCTAATAAAATTTGATCTAATTATCATAGCTGTGAAGGTGTTTGTCTGTTTGTTAGTAATTTCTAACTGGTCATATCGACTAGAAAAAAATTATTCTAATCTTTACGCACTCTCAGAAAAAATAGGAAAAATCTATGGTTATCTTGCGATCTAAAAAACAATATTTTTGATAAAAATATCTTGAAAACGGCCTAAGCATAGAATTTCGCGTAAAATGTGAAAATGAAATAATATAAAAATAAACAAGTTGTTCAACTGGAAACTCTACATCCTGGCGATATTCCATATTTGTGTTGATTTACTCTTATTTCTGTATTAGTAGTATTAGTATTTACTCATATAATGTGTTTAATAAATACATACCATGTGTCATCATATGATTTAAGGAGGAAAGGATGAATTTCCCATAAGACTGGAAATATTCATTCAAATGTATCTCTATACTTTCTATTTTTTTTTTGTTTCATCATTTTTAATTATTGAGTTTTCAGAGACATATTATAAAATTGTGAAAAAACAAAATTTCTTATACTCACATGGAATGGTTCATAGAAAAGTTCCCAATAGCAGCCATGATTGATTTGTTATGCAGCTTCGAAATATTACACTTGCTAATTTTGAAGTTACAAACAAGAGTCCTGTCAGTGAAAGCTCCACTTCTGATCTCTTCTATGGTCGTGTCGACTAAAACGATAGAGGAAATTTCTGCAGCTTTGAAAGCTTCCGAATGGATGGTGCCGATTATGGAATTTCGGATCACTATACTAGCAAGAGGTTTTAGGAACACCTCTCGGGGGATTTTGGGGATAGCTACGTTGTCGAAAATTATCTGAAAAAATAAAAAAGACAAGTTGCAGGATGTTTTTGTACTCGGTTTCTCGAACGTTATTCAATTCAAAAATCATTGGTATCTTCAACTGAATCTGATTGAAATTGAAATAATCACAAGCAGATATAATATCAAATAACAATATCGAAATGCATTGAAAATTCTGAACATTGACAAATATTCTTCGAGTAGATAATATATTTTCGTATTAAATTTTGTTCTTTCATTATTCACCGTATTCTAACAATTTAAGAGCTCAAATTTTATTAATTTATGTATGTTCCAAATGTTCGTCTTGTTTCTATAGAATAAACCATACTTACAACAGTAACAGGGCCAAGCCTTCCGATATCTCCTTGATTTTTGAAATCAAACGATTTTTCATGAAAGTTAATTTCTCTCACATTTTTGAACGTACTGTTGTCTAGTTTACTGAAAGCAGCTGGCTCTATTGTAATTTTTCCTATATCGAATAGTTCGGTCGATACAGAGCTCTGAAAAATAAAACATAAATCAATATAATCCTATATTTTTGGGTGAATATCTGTCGAATCCATGCCAAACATAAGAAACATAAATTTCACTTATTCATTGAAAAATATTCAAAAACGAATCTCAAGAGAAATGAATTTAACATCAATTAAGGATAATAACACATTCATTTCTCAAGTGATGTGGTTGTGTCGTTTCGTTTTTCAACCCATTAATACAGGAAACTTTGATAAAAACGGTAGAATATTCAAAATAACCACTAAGTTTATAATGATATGCCGCTTTAAAAAACCAGACATGAAACATAAAAACCCAATTAAATTTTTAAATGTTCTAATTTTAATTTGATTTTGAATTATTTTCATTGAAAAATACTTCCACTTGGCGCATGCGTTCAATTCCAGTCTAATTTTCTTAGTTTCTTACATTACATGTTATAATTTCAAGTCATCAATCTTTAATTTATTTTGGTTTCAATTGTTGGAATTTTCTTATTCATTAATCGAATATGACTATTGAAATTTATATTGCACTACAAATACACAACATATTCAAAATAGCAAACGAAATTGAAGAATGATTGTCTGTGAACTCACCTGAACATATTCGAAGGCACCAGTCTTAATAAAAATTTCATCACAGCTTTGTATTTGAATTAGTAGACTAGAAGAGTTAATATTATAAAAAGATTTTTTTTCCACTACAACTTTCTTTGTGCCTTTAATGTTTATCAGAGTCAGTCCTGGCATCGCATTGAAGGTCTTCGAATCGAAAGTGATTTCTTTACCACCATAAATGTATATTTCCAACGCCTCTTTAGGAACGACCTTGGAATCAAAGTTTACCACCTGAAACAAAAAATATGTCATCAATAATGATATCGTTTATTTCCATGCGACATTCTACAAGGTAAGGTAGTAGTCACACTTAAATATCAAATATCCAGCAAATTTGATTACAAAACTTGAAAACAAAAATTTAATATGGATTGATTATGTGTTTTTGGCAATAAATACGTAGATTCAAAAATTATCTTGTCAAAATGTCAAAGTGATTAAAAATTTTCCATCAACAGGTTTTGAATCTGATAACTAGGTGAAAATTACAGATAATTTATATTTACAACGTTTGGACTCTCTCACATTTTCACAAAATTGTTCATATCATAATATATCTTATGATCATAGCAACATGTTTTTTGCAGGTGTATTACAATAAACACAAATATATCAATAGGTGTTGGGCTTTAAATAGTGAATCAGAAAGACAAATGAACGGCTTTTAATATACCTAGTATGAGTAATCGAGATATAGTGTAATCATGTGTAATATAAAGTGTTACAATAAGTACCTACGCGTTTTTATAACAATATACTTTGTAATGCGGGTATGACGTAAGTCGGTCCTTAATTTCCTAGTCCCTTTTTTATTTGTAAAAAAATAGTAATTCAATGTGATACAAGCGGTAATTGTCGAAATTCATACTGACCGCGATAATTGAACCATGAACCAAGCTATGGGGGTGAATGGAACATTCTAATAAATTGTTTCGGAATTTTTAGTGAGTATATTATTTGGGTTGGTGTATCATTAAGAAATCCCAATGGATATGTATTTATGAAATGACATGTTGACACTTTCTATTTTAGCAGCAGGAACGTGTCTCATGGTTGAGAATTTCATAGTGTATTATATTTCTAACATAACTGGTAATATTATGAAATGGAAGAAAAGCAATCATTGCAACTTGTTTTATCTTCAGATACATCTAGGAGATCTTGTAAAATGATATAGATTTGTACATAAACTTGATAGAATTATAACAGAACGAAAATAATGAACATTTTGTCGCAGATTCCACGAAATGGAAAAATTATTTATGAGGTTCTGGTAACTTCACAATGCTACTGGCCGAGTCATTGGTAGGTACGTACTACGGGCGAAATAAGAGTAAATTGAATAATACATGAGGGCGGAAGGCGAACATCATCGACGACTCGTCACACGTCTTTATTGTGTTTAATTGTCCATGTGAAAGGTTAACTAGTACAAGGACCGTGAGTGTACAGCCAGTCGATGGGATATATGATATATCGCTGAATTCGTGGTAGGAGATGTAACACGTTTGTTTTTGTACCGATTCACAAGTCTATTTTTAATGGATTCGTTGCAATATTGAAGTTTGAACGAACTGTATTGAGGTCTGCATTATCGATTGATATGTCAAGCAATTCAGTCGTCAGTCCCAGATGCAAACGGTTTGACACTCGCATCTGCTAGAACACTATTTGAAATGGAAAACCAAATCCTTATTTAGAAACATTATTATCTTCATGTCTAATTCATAGATCAAATTTTTTGGGGCAAGGCTCATTATTATAAATTGAAATATATATCAATCCTGGAAAAATAATTTTGGAAAAGATACATAAAATAATAATCATACGATTAGACTTGTATAATTCTGAAAATAATGGCTGATGATGTTACGATTCCAGTTAGATATTTCGAGTTCTCATATCATTTTATCCACTAGCTAAAGTTGGCACTGTGGTAATACTTTTGGCAATGGTTCAATTGTTAGTTGTGTATCAACATTTTTGGCTAACTACTTTTATAAAATTGCCGAAAAGTCCAAACGAAAGTATGAAGGTAAAAATTTCGGAACTATAGAAAGTATTGCAACAAACATGTCACATTTTTGACCGATTGAAAGCCTATGTTTTGTATCATCGTCACATCAAATAAAACGTAAATAATTTCCTAGGCACCATGGAATTGAACATTTTTTGACGTTTATGTGACATGATGATTTAATGAAATGATATTTACATTCAACTTAAGTTTATGTCAGCTTTATTATCATCGTAAAATCCTACAAACTTAATTTTTTTGGTATTATCTTGAATCAGATAATAACCTGATTTTCTTTCATAAAACGAGACATTTTTATAAAACATAATGGGATTTTCTTAGTACCACGAGAATAAAGAATGAACATTTCTGGGTGAAATTTTCTTACAGATAATTTTTCCTAGAACCAGAATGTTTTGAAAAAATCACAGTAATATCTTGAGCTCTAGCAGTAGTATAGGTGATGAATTATTAAATATTATTTTCGAAATCTTACAGCCATTTCTTGTGTGATAATTGGGCACTTGGGAGTCGTTGAGTGTTTATATTGAGTTCTGTGAGCATGTGTAGCTAGTTTCTATCAAAATTATCAGCACAACGAAGTGTTAAGTATTGTACAGTGTGTGTAAAATCCCGCAGACCAAAACATCGTAACAGTGATAATAGTAAAGATATCTGTCGTACCCTAAGCGTACTTTCCGTTTATTCCAACTGGGTATCAAAACAAACGATGGCCTCGTGTTTAGACGAACGTTATAGGGTGAGCTCGACGAGAATGTATGGGAAAGCATTCTTATGAGTGGCGAGCATAGTTGTGTCGGAGTATGTTCTGTTTATAGACAATCACAGACAGATGGTAGTTCTATGAAACTGTGCTGCTTCCATGGCAATTGTTTACAATTAGAAACGGAAGAACGGAAGTTTAACCGTACAATATATTTTCAGCCTGATTGTTGTCACAAGGCTGAACCAAGGCAATGTTACGTCTTGGGACAATACGACTACTTAGAAAGGATGGGATATCCGATCAGAAAAAAGTTCAAAAATAAACTAATAGCGGAGGCATTCGAACATTGCTAAGTCACAATGAGATAGTAATTTATTACCAATTTATGCACCGATTGGCGAATCACTCTTTAATAAATAAAAAAATCAACGGGTGTGAAAACTCCACCTAACGAAGCCACAATAAATGTTTATAATAATACAAATATATGACGTGGCTTCCGTTGAAATTTTCAATTGATTTTTTTCTGATTTCTTATGCTAATCAAGACGATTATTATTGCTTCAAGTGAGTTCAACCATATTCGAGTAGACTTTTTTATTTAATTTTTCAAAAGTTTTAAGAGTTAGTAAAACGAATGATTGGTTTCTTTCGTGTATTTGTTATTTGTTACTTTTATCAATGTTATAACGAATATGTTTATTGTCAATAGAATATTTAACAGGATGCAAGCTGGAAGAATAATATAACACCAGTACAATTTTGAGTTCGAAGAAGACTAACAAGAGTCATCAAAATAACATGAAGAGACTGAAAAAGTTATAACTCTTGTTATATCAGTTACCACTATGACTGCTTTGGTAACATGTTTTAAATATTCTGGACAGAACCCAATCGATAATCCCTGTGAACAAATTCTCAGATCAGTGTCAAGTTCATACAGTCATTTTAGCCGAAACAGACATTAAGATGCAGTATATTAAGAGTAATAACTTCTGGAGGAATCAATCTGTAAAAGGTCAATGAACTTCTAATAAAGCTGACACTGTTTGACTTTACTTCCCGACTGATATGAATGTCTTATCAATTAGATAACGTCATTACCGATATGAAGTCAGCCCCAAGTTATATTTTGAACCGACAATAAATCTGACACTTTATTCAACAGGGGTGGATAATTTTCAAAATAATGTGGCAGTGAATCTAGATGAAACAATGAATTTGAATTACTGGATTCAACTTGCATGAAAAGTTTATGAACTTTTTTCGGTATCCGCTAATACTGATATTAACAACATTGATTATTTTAAATTGACCTATCCGTTCTACGGCAATTGAACTACATCAAAATGTATTTGCTGGGATCTAATCGTTTGTTGAGTTGTTTAAGCAGTTATTTTCCTATTAGTTACATATAAGCAAACAGCAATAAATAGAAATTCGATATCCCTCTGTCTAGTTATATTTGATATCTGACACGACCTTTGACCAATTACATTAAGAGTACACACGATGTGACAAGATATATCTGTTGAGAATTTAATAATTATTTTCATGATGATTCTTCAATCACAAGAACTTTATTTTTTTTCCATTGCATTTAACGAAATATTTTGAAAACCACGCAAGTTGTAGTCAAGGTTTTGATTCATCTTTCTGGATACAAAAACAATTTAGATTCATGTTGGTTAAGAAACAGACTGGGAACACCGGCAACAGCGTATATAATGACAGCTATCAAAACTCTTTTCCTCCAACAAATATACTATTGTATTATACAGTAATCAGATTCAAAAATTATTCAACACGATTCTCATTTGTTGAAACAATTCGTCACTTTTGAAAAGATTCAGATATTAATAATTAATCGAACTGCTTTCAATTTTGGCGTTGTACAGCTTTCTTCAAATTATCAAGAAGGTGATTCAATCACATAATCGGTGTTCCACATTATACGAAATTATTAGAATGACAATTATGTGGAAAATATATCTTCTTCCTGTCAGATATATTCACTGCTTGTCTTCATCAGATAATAATTCGAAATGCTAGAATACAAAGTATGTATACTTTTTTTCCGGTAACCCCATGAAGGCAATACGATGCATTCTGATTGTAATTTCTGAGTATAATGACCTTCATTGCAGATATTACTATACTTCTGAAAGATTTTATGCTACTCCTAATAGAATATTATTAGATACAAAATGTACAAGGTGTACTCCTCATATCGAATTCAATTCGATACAGATAGACTTTGAAATTGTATGGTTTAAAATTGAAACGACATTGTAGTTACCAAATATACTTCGGACAACTTTGTTTCGTTAAAGATAAATTCTCGACAATTTGCTTTAGTAATTTCATAGATGTCTCGATGATCTTACAAATATTATTCGAGGGTCAACGATATCTTTGGATCATAATCAACAATTTATCGAGGTTCATCTGCCTAATCGGTGGTATTCTTTGGGACGAAAAGCCAAGTCTGGCGAGTGATTTATGGTTCTTAGTCTCACCACCCTATTTTAGCAACACTTGGTTAACGGCCCGTGGGAATGACAAAGGATTATGGCGTCATATTGCCTTGACAGAACACCTGTTCCAATAATGGAATCAAATTTTGTTTGGGTTTTTACTGAGCCGTTAATGGATATCAGCTGATGCTGGTATTGTCACGTAGTACAAATACTATTCATTCTCAAGTATATTAATAATTGGTCTAAGAGCATTGACAATACAAAGTTTGAACAAAAATGGTGTGTACGACACTGATTTGGGCATCACTCAGTGTTCATTCACGACAATAACTATTAATCTTCAAATCGAGTTAATGAATGTGGACTGGATTCGACTCATTCATTCTTTGCAGGAATCCAAAACATCTGTCTAATTTGAAATAATACAGGTCTTCGAGATAGACTATAACCAGTCACGAATAATATTAGGCGTAGAAAATTGTTAATCCTATTAAGGACACATTTTTTGTAGCCCTAATTGAAAAAATACTGTTTAGGAAACTATACCAAGAATCTGAGAAAAAAACCATCTCATCGACTGATATATTCTTTTGATGGCGCCAAAAAATAAATAAATCATATGTCGTTGAATACTTGCTTTCAATCAACTCAGAATGTGGCATTTTCTAATTCTTGAGAGTAAACATAGGAATATGTGAAAAATGTGGAAAGGAATTTTTTTGGTGTCACCAAATTTAAAAATAGGTTTCTTAGGTTGAGCTATTTTGCAAACATTCAACTGAAACGAAAATCATGTCTTGTCATTATTCTTTCAGAGAAACCATCATATCGAATATTAAATTGAACAAAAAACAAACTTTCATTGAAATACCACAGTTTATTTGATTTTCAACTAATGCCCCAAATAATAGTTCAGATACGAAAAGTTTGTTGTAGCATGACAATCAATGCTAGAAAAAGCTTACTCTTTGGAATCGTCAGAATTTCATAATCGACTTGATTAATATTCACAGATATGAAATCTGATTATGGGCGGCATGATTGCAAAAAAAAAACAAATTTTCAATACATCGAATGTTTTTGGGAAAGCCTGTATATGAAGAAAATCCTTGAATAAGACATTATTTCGTGTTGTATGATAACGATCAGTAGTCCTAAGGTAGAAACCTGCGGAAAGCCATGCTGGTGATTGGTTAAAGTGCTGATAGAGCGTCTGAATTGGTTCATAATGATTCGATTGAGTGAAATTTCTCTCTACATTCGAATATTGATCTTTCTGCTGCAATATTCAAACATTCGATATCGAAGAATACACAACTTTGTTGTTGTTGATTGCCGTATCTCATTTCTGTTTATGTAATTAGTGCACAGATATCATCGATGAATAATTACTAATCTTTCAAACAGACTTATCCATTGTGAGCATAGAATGGCGGCCATATTTATGACATGAATAATTCTGGATGTTATCGACGAACTCAAAATCTCACGATGATAACATAGCATTGGGTTGAAAAATTTATATTTGAATTATTTTCATCCAGTTCAGTTCATTCTTCACTACCATCAGTAATATGATTATATGTAGGAGATACGGTTTCGTATTGTTGCATTAAAGGAGTTTTCAGTCCGTGCATTTGTAACGTAGGAAAAATATGATTATCCAAGTCTAAAACTTCACCTTCATATTTGTAATTCAATCTCGTCGGCTTGAAGCAAACTCGTAATTATTTCTATCTCGATATAATGACATGGGAGTGTCCCATTTCAAATAATAAATAAGTTATACTATTACTTTTGCATCATTGTCTTACTGGTATTAGATACATAACACCCGATTCTAATGATCTTTAATACATTGATTTGAGCAATTTCAATATTGGATGGAGCGTGTTTCGTAATAGAGGTGGGCAGAGCCATTTTTATAATCCATTTATCTTGTTTTGATTGAATTGCTACTGGTTGATCTTGAAACTGAGTGGAAATATTGCTTTTATGGTTGACAATCTAGTTGGTGAAAATGCACTATATTGTATGTTTATGTTATATTCGAGTGCATTTCTTGGGAGAAGACAATTCCCAATTTCCATTAATTTTCTGTGATGAGTATGAAACGTGAAAATGGTTGTATTGTCTTTCCTCCTAGATTGAGTACTTCTTTCGTCGGGTGTCTCAAATACTCTATTAGAAGTAACCTTTGATAACAAAGTAAATATTCAATAGCGATCTATGGATTTAAAAAAGAAATCACATATAAACATCGAAACTTCCACAATTTCAACTATTAGGAATGGCCTTGTTCATTGAATGTTGGTTAAGAATGAATGTGTCAATTATATAATAAATGAAAATGATATATTGGAACTTGAACCTCGAATAACTTACATTCATATCGACTTCATCAGTTGTTTTCACTTTCCATAGATGAAACCATATCGATTAACGTTTGATTAATCATACATCGATAAAATTTTACAATCACTCTTAACTGTGCAACATTATTTATGAGAATTCGTCACGCATGGCTGTTTGCATTTACCTAAAGATGAGGAAGAATGCATTGCACAGAAAAAAAACATAATGGCATCCAGAAATAACTACATGTGCTTCAAACATTTAGGTGTTCCGGGCAACAGGAAGCTGTCTGATCTAAAATTATATACATACATCATGAAATATAATTCATTTAATGATTCTTTTCGTTTACCAACTTGCCAGACGGCGTTGAGTGTCCACGAGAATCAAGATGAAGTTCTGATAGAACAAAACGAAATAGTAAGCAGTTTCGTAGTGGTGAGGAATTTCGGAAACATTCCACATGTTCCACGGTTAATTTTAGTTTCGTATAACATATTTACCTAGTGTGTGTGTCTCCTGAAGACTTTCGCACGAAATCATGTTTACGAGAGAAACTCGACGGAGTATTTTCTAGAAGTAGTGCGCTGATTTCGAATAATCTAACAGAAATGCAAACTGGATTGCACTGGTTGGTTTTCTCTGTTCCAACTGAATATCAAAGGTCAAATTAGGCATGTCTTGTTTCTTCATCAACAAATGGCAATTAGTGATATTTCACTGTCACAGCACCTGTTTTGTTGTTGCTGCAACTACTCCTTATTAATAGTACGAGGAAAATGATACACCAGTAGTGAAGATGACTAAAATCGTATACAGTAGACAGAGCAATACAAAACAATTATTTCTAATAAATCGGAACCATCATGGCACACTTAGAATAAAGAATAAGAAAATACATCCAAAATGTCACTTGTTTCGTATCGTTTAATGCAGAAAATTGTACAGAATCCGAAAATGTAATAAAATACAGGGTACCCTGTTTAAAAATTCAAAGTAAAAGGTAATTCCGGCAAAACCGGAAGTGGAAAAAAATCATTTGGATATCGAATGTTCTTGTTTATCATATGTGAAGGATGTCCCAAAATTAGAATTTTCAGTTTGAAAACTAAAGGAGAAAAGTGGGGTATATCAAGATCCTGTTAGACACGGTATATTCCATGTGTCCGAGATTCTCTAAATCTAGACAATAAAACTTTTTGGGCAAGTAAAGATGAATAACGGGAATGATTTTGAAATTAACTATTTCTAGATTTGAATAAAAAATCTGTATATTTCTGAAAAATCATGTTTCAATCGAGAAAGTAATTATTTTAGATTGTTTCAAATCGTATCATTGACAATTCTGTAAGATATTGTTCTGTTTCATGAAATTCATCTGACAAATCAATCAGTAAATAATTCAGCTCTCATTCTTCATCGAAAGATGCGTCTTGTGTACCTGTGAATACTCCCAATATTAGAATATGAAAAACTTCAAAATAAGCTCCATAAACCAATAATTCTTTTTGTTGTGAAAACCGAAATTTAGACAAGACCGGAAGTTGTGTTAGTATAATTAAAAAGCATAATGTTTACCTTTATTAAAAAACATAAGCGGGTCGGAGTAAAAGATGTTTGAACATACTTATCCTGTAAGGCTGATGGGGTTATAAAAGATAAATGTTAAACAAACCGATGAGTACGCGTGAATGGTACATTCTTCTCATCTCAACTTATCCGATGATATCATGTATTTTCCGAACGAGCAGACCTATTTTGAGACATATGCCAGACTAGCAGTTCCTTCGAGACATTATTATAAACATGCAACACTGCAACACCGTAACGTTTCGTCATGTTCTCTCCCCAAACCCATTCTCACGTTATGATGAAGCTAGCTTTAAAAATTTCTTTGGCGCTCATAAAGGCTGCTTTAATGCGTGTACCCTGTTGAAATCTGAATGGTGCTTGTTCTGGGAATCCTATCTCAGAGGGTGAAGTTGGATTTCAGAAAAAGTGAGATAAAATAGTAAGATACAGAGATAGTATACTGATAGGGTGGTCCAAATTGGATTCTTTTGATGGAAGACATTGAAGGAGTTGAAAAAGCTAACCAAAAATTATTCATCGACATTCAAATGAAATAAGTTTATATTCGATTATGGCATTTTCAATAAGGGGGTGAATTTTTACTTTGAAATAAATCAACCTTTCCGGAAATGTTTTCCCGTTTGCAGCCATATGTCCAATTTGAAAGTTGAATTAATTTAAACCAAAAATAACCAAACAGATTACTGTATCACTGTTGTTGATTTGGTGATTTGTGTTTATCACGATAATTGTTCATTAAGTAGGTGAATGATATCATAGTTTATACTACTAACGGATGGTTCGAAATTGTGATGTGACAAATGTTTCATTTGTCTAAATAATTCTGAAAATGCGTTGTTGCCTGTTCTATCTGTCAATCACACTTTACGTTGATCTACATATAAATTTATATACTTTTTTGACGAACGAATTTATTTTTCCAACGAAATATTCGAATCAATCACCAATTTGAATGTGCTCAGTCAGTTTTAATTTTTCGAAATATTGAAACCTGAAGTTCCTTATCGCTCTGATAGAGTTTCGCCCATTGGTAGAGTGTGTACTGCGGAAGGATGTGAATTTTGTGGCCAAAGAAACAACTTTACGATTCAAGTAATGTATTGCACACTGCTGGGCACTGAAGATGTGTTTTGAATTTTAATAATCAGGATATAAAAAACACTCATTATCAACCTGATCGTATTTTAGTTTTTCAAAGCTTCCTTTGAATGTGAGGCGCTATCGGATGAGAAAGTAACATCAGCGAGCGTGGCAAGGTCTTGAATACAAACGTGAAACAAAATTAGGAACCTTCCATGCAGTATAAGTTCGATGAACACAAAGTTCTAAGATTTGGATTCGATTTTGGAAAATGATTCCTTTGAAAGCTCTCCTCGAAACTTCGAATCTGAATATTCAAATTTGGATAAGCTTTCAAGTCCTGTACCGTTCGCAAGTTATCGTTGAATTTCGGTAAGCGTATGTTCTCTAGCACCAGACACATAACGTGAGTTCACAGGAGTTTTCAACTGTTATTGTGCAAAGGCCTGTCAAGTTTCTTCGAATTATCAGCGAATTGATATGCGTCTAAGACATCCGAAGTAATTCGTTCTATATCAAATAGACTCACTGACGTCACTTGTAGATAAAGCTATACTAAGCACTTTGAGCATGTTCAATCAAGTTGAGGTATAATAGAAAAATATATTCATTTTATCTAAGGAATTAAGCTGTGCTGTTGTACGCAAATTTGTTCGATGAACCATTTTCACTATGACATGGTTTATCTTCCTTGCGAGTTTGCCTATCGATGTTATCATTATAAATAATTTCAACATGATGTGTCCGTCCCTATTATTTACATTCTATTCCTAGAACTAGAAGCTTGAATTTCAGACTCTTTTGTCATCAGTAATAATTTTCTTGTTTATGTAAATTATGCAAAATATATGGTAACTTATAGGACACCATAGACACCATTTTATATAAATTTTCCAACATTGTGTTTTATATGAATGAATTATACGGAACCTTATTATATGGTATAAAGAATTAAATTTTGAGCCAAGAACTGTACAAATATTATAGTCATAGCGAATTGAGAATGATTGAAAGTTCTGAAGAAGTTAAATCAGAAGCTTTTATTCGCCAGTTTCAGTTAAAATTTCCTAAATTATTTTCATGTGTTTATTTCAGAGTGAAAGCTACTGGTCGAGCCTTACCTGTGCATTATAAAGTACACAAGTGATCCAAGTGTGTGGATTTATCATGAATTATTCAAATCACATTCGTGTTTCTCGGCATGGGCCTACAGTGTGGAGAAATTGTAAGAACGTCTGGTGAATATTTGAAAAGACTTTGCTGAAATTTATTACTTTTTAATTCAGTAATTTTTGGTGTCAATGTTGTCTTTACACTGGCCGCTTCTGAAAGTTTTCACTCTCATAGTGCCAAAAAATGAATTGAAGTTACCTTCAACAATCATCGAAAATTGGTCCTAAATCAAAATAATAACTTTCTCGTTCCACCCACAGTTTTCCAGTAAATGAATATTCAATTTGTTTTTATTATTCTATTTCCGCGAGAGGTTAAAATTTTTTATGGAATTAGATGATACCAAGAGATCTATTGTTTTACAGTGGAATCCCATTTGATTAAACTCGATCTTCATAAACTACCAACTACATTTTCAGAAGTATTATTATTTTGACTTCTGTAGACATAATAAATATCGATACTCATCAAATTAATCGATTCTATTCATCCATCAATCGATGACATTAAATATAACAAATACAACGTTGAATGAATGTCCCCCGCAAAATACTTATATAATCCACAGGATCTGTTTACCTGAAAAAATTGGAATCCTAAACCTTTTCTGATTCTAGCTGGTATAGAGAAGTCCTACACCGCTGTAATAACAAAAAACAGAAAATAATTTGGAGATACTCATTTAGCCTGAAATTCGATTGTCGGGTGGTGGAAAATTATTCTTACATTTGAGTATACATGATACAAGACATGTAAAATATATAGAAAGAAATTACGTCATAATATTGATAATTTCAAATTCAAAGAATTGTAGGAGTAACCTGTGAACATTATTTTCATTCATTATTAGTCACGAACACAACTACATATGTGCATATCCAACAAGATTATGTGAGGTGTGTATCTTTGATGTTGTTTTTCTTGTTTTGGATATTGTCGAGATTAATTTTAATCCACATTATGAACTACAATGTGTAGTTTGAAAAATAACCTTGTACATTCTATTGCAAGATATACTGAGATAGTATCTCTAGATCTGATGAAGTAAAACAACCAAGATGATTATTCAATCATCAACAATAAATGACATACTCCTTCTGGCTTTTTATAAAAACTACGCCACTGGATAACAGTCGAAATTCCACCCACAATGGACTGACAGTAGGTAAGGAAAATGTTCTATTATATTTATCATTGAACCACCTGGACTTTGGTGTGAAATTAGCTAGGTATAGCACAAAAAGGATGTGGATATCGTCCCATCTGTCGCCTGTACGAAATATTCACTTTAAAATTCAACAACGAATCACTCTGAAGATTTTAAATCATCAATAATGTACAGGATGATTGAATTTCTTCGGTTTTCGAGATGGACCGAAAACTGTACTTTTCAACCACCCTGTATTGAAAACCTATGATGTAGTTGAACAATGGGATTCTGTTGAGTATCAACTGACTGAAAACAAATTCTCATTTATAATACTAGCTTATGATATCGTATTGTCCAAAATATTTTAGGTCCTAATGAGTGGGGTAGGCCGGAAAATTTTCCAATTAAATTTTCAGCGATCCACCGATCCAAGTTGATACTAGGTACTGTATGTCGAATTGGTATTGTTAAAATGAACACTTCATGCTAAATTTTTGGAATTTTCAAAACTCAATCAAACTTTATGCAGCTAAAATTTTAATTAAACAAAACCCCAAATAGGTACATATAATATTTGGACAATCAAAAGTTGATTAAGTTTAAATAAAAATTTCAAATTGAGACTGTATCAGCTGATTAAGATGTATCATTTGAAGATAAAGATTCCAAGTCCATGTTATGAGATTATTGCAAGAAAAACAGACTGAATGAATTTTAAGGAAGAAGTGAACTTGCCTGATCATCTTGTAAACTACAGTTAATGATCTTCCAAGAAGCAGCTTTAACGGTGCAGTTGCATCCTTGTATATCGCACATAGTGAACCCTCTCTGGGCCACGACAGAAACCGACAAGGAAAACGCACAAAAAATCACCCACCGCAGAAAAATACATCTCACACCCATATTTCACGCACATTCTTACACCTGTGGTTCGAATACCATCGAAAAAAAATTGATTTCAATTCGACTTTCTGTTCGGCACTTGTTTTGGTTCGATCATGACGGAACTGGTCGTGTCGTGTTGTTTTGTTTTCCGAGAGTTCGTGTGGCCGACGGACCGAGAAAGCGTTTTGTTGCTCATAGACCGAGATTAACCGAGTCGACTGAAGCGAAGAGCAAGCAACGAGTAGCCGATTCGTTAACTGTGAACAACTCGGTTTCAGTAGGTGGGCAGGACCGGATTTTACTCTCCTTCCATAAGCTTTGTTCGCCGCCGCATATCCGCACCAGGTCGGGGGATATTTGCGTGCGCAGCATGAGAAATGTCGTTCGCGGTTGATGGAATCCTGAATTTTTAGTAATAGTTCACGCATCACATAGAATATCCCTATTATCGATGTACTATTAACATTTTAACAACTGCTATAAATCCGTAGAAAAGAGATTAAGAAAACTTCGAATTGTCAGTATTCCATTCAATTTGAATTCATTCAACACAAAAAAGGGATGAAAAATCCACTGACCAAAAGGGTTTAAGAAAAATATGGAAGTGCTCTCGTATGACAGAAAAATAAAACATAATATACGTTCAATTCAATTCCATTTGAATGTCTTAACCAAACTAATATGCAAAACTAAAAAATACTGTAATGCACTTGAATGCAATTAAAATTGATTTTTGTTGTCATTCAAATTTTAACCTGTTAGTGTTGATCGAACTCATATATTCATTTCTGTGGAGAGACACTACTTCAATTTCCTTGCGTGATATTCTATTGATTCATGTAATACTATTTAGAACATCAATTCACACACATTAGGTCCAACTTATATTACTCTCATATAGTGGACATAATCGATGAGATGGGAGGAAAGTATTGCCGCTATCTACTGGCTATCACATCTCTACAGATCTCATACCTCTATATCGTTACTGTTACTGCAAAAGGTCGTATGTAAAAATTGTCCATTTTTATTTTATTTGTGCTAAAGGTGACATTTTGCAGTCTGCAACTGCTACAAAGATTTTGTATGTCATCAGCTGATCTATTAAAAGTTATGGTCAAATGTAAAAAAGTCGAATGTTGTGCAGCTGATTTTTTTATGCTCCCCTGTAAAGTAGTTAATTTTCACATACGACCTTTCGCACTAACAGTAACGATATTATTCCTCAAAGTAATTTCAGCCCCACTCGGCACCAAATGGTGTGAACACCGCAATAATCATATTTCTAGGAGTATTTCGTGGATGAATTATCAAACGACTTAGTGCAGCTGATGTAACCTGGTAGGTTGTAACAGCTGTCTTGTATCGGTTGGTAATTCACACACATTCAGTTCAAACTATATCTATTTTCTATTATGGCTGAGAGAAGTACATAGGTACACATTCTGTTGATATTCTGAACTATAGAGCACTTTCCGTTCTAATATTGTACACACTAGTAATAATTCTCAATTTCTGATTTCCATTTGAAGCTTCCAATATTATTCGATAAGAAGGTGCACAAATCTGAAGATGACGAAAAACTGATGTTAGAAGTTTTGTTTTTTCAGTATCATTGTCTAGAGCTGTCGACTAGTTCTTTTAAAAATGCTGAATTCACAACGCTTTCTTCAGCTGAGTGACTAGTGATGGAAATAAAACATATTTGGCCTGAAATTTTGAGGGACACAGAAAATGAAAATTCGGAATCGAACATGGATCTCATTTGAAAGCAGTGTGGTATAAAATTCGTGTTTTACATTACAAAATAAGTCAGCACGATCAGAATTTAGAGCATATCTATTTTAACAAGTAGAGTTTACTGTGAGTAAGTTTCTGATAGGTCATGCATACGAACTCCATTTCGATATAGTATAATTGTGAACGCTCTGAAGTAAATATTTGCTGTAGTCTCGAAGCAAAGCCTTATTCTCGGTGAATACAACCCTGGTTGATACCGTTCTGTGAGCCCATCTTACATCCTTCTCCAATTATGACCGTATCTCATCTCATCCCGTCGGTCTTTGTTGTGTGAATGAGAAGAATCGCGGCTGCTGTGGTGTTGCTTCTTGCTTCTAGCACTACATACCAAAAGAAAAAAGTTCACTGTCATAGGATGACAAATGATCTTACAGACCGAAAGACAAGTTGGGACAACCAGACATTGGGAAGATTCGAATAAGCGGGGATATTCGTTATTCGATTTAGACGGGTTTTGGAACCGTTTATATTGAGATGATTAAAATGTAGAGTAGGAACCATGGACCATATTTAGTCAGAACTTGTGGTTCGTTGGTTTACTATGTACAGGTGTGTTTGTGTAATAAAAATAATGCTAGCTTTACTGCCCAACAGTTTCTCATTTCTGGGGCAAAGTAACAAAAAAAATCATGGTACTATGAACACATATTGTATTTTCATCTATATATCAAATAAACATGAAAATGTACAGGTGCTACAATTTGAGAAATGAAAGATATGGTACTTTGAAATTCGAAAATTTTGCACACTATGTGATGACTTGTGTCATTCAAACTCTATTGAAGACCTTCTCAGGCTTTATTCAATATGTATCTTCCATAATTTCATCCCTAAGGTATTATTATTTGAAGTAGTGATATTGTAATGATTTTTGTAAATATCAGTCGATTTCAATAAAATTCCAAGGAGTATATGTAGGTTAAATAATTGTAACACCCTTTTTGTGACCATTGAGAATATTTTGCTGATATGCATCCTGAGAAATAAATGAAGTTTGCAAAATAACAATATCCTAGCTAAACTAATAACTGAGCTATATATAGCTGCTGGACCCTGTATATGAACACATCTATGATATAAGCCTCGATGAATATTCAAAATGTTCTTTATTATAACCGACTAGTTGATTTGATTCCTAATTAGACTACACTCCTGTCGACTTTTTACCTGCTCAAAGTACTTGGTTTGGTGTGGAAAAATTTGCTTTCACGTACCCCTGTAAGAAGAGTCCAGTAAACGACAAGGAATACGAATTTGATATTTGGTAACTTAATATACATATTTAATCTTCGGGAATATCCTTGAAAATTCAAATTGTCCTTCAAGAAAGAGTCAATTATATATAATCTTGAATTTGAAATAAGCTGTTTAACATTTTTTCGCATCGAAAAAAGAGTATTGTGAAAATATTATTTAAAAATTTTTACTGAATTGATTCTAAGTTGAATACTCCTACTGTTACGTTATAAAAAAATATTCAGCTTGATGGTGAAGGATGGAACCTATAACAATTATAGTATTTCAAAACATATACTTGGTTTCCCACGTTAATATGAAGACATTTCCAATTTTTTTTGCAGCGCCAACTCGAACGAAAAACTCTTCCTCCGCGACTTCGTTAACTGTGTCTCGGGCAGCAGCGGCGGTCGTTTGGCGCAGTGGCTTCAACCCGGTAGCCGTGTCGATCCAGCCAAATGTCAGGTGTTATATGCACGTGAAGAGCTGTGCTGTGGATGGCCAGCCACCATCACCGTGCTGACGAGGGACCAATACGGCGACTTGGTCCATGTGCCCAACATGAAGGTTGACGTCAAGGCTATGCCGATCGACAAGAACATAGGTTTTGACCCTTTTAATAATTATAGATGTAGTTAGATATCAAAACAATGATTGAGGATCATCTTGTAGAGACCTCTTAAAATTCGTATTTGTGTTGGGAAAAAATCATGTCAGATGGTATGAGGTTGTCATAAAAACTAATAAACTAGCATTCACTTTCCTAGCATTTAGGGAGAAATAACGAATCTCAAATTCAACAATGAAAGAGTGGGTAGTCAAGTTTGTGTTGATTGTTTTCTATTCAGTATAACAAGTATACCGGGTGTGTCACAGTGGATGGAACATTAGAAGTATCTGGAGAACAGAAAGACAGATCATTCCGAAAATTTGTGGGCGTGGATAATCAAACTTGCTCTATACGTCTAAAATATTTTCATCAATACAGTGTTGCCGCTTGTTTCAGAAAGTAGTAGCTACTTTGTTATTTCAAATGGAACACCTCGTATATTATATCATTTTTGGGATCCTTATAAGATTCCTCACAACTTTCCCACATAATTCCCTATACCTATCTGTGACGATTTTCGAGATAAAAATTATTTCGTCAGATTTTTTTGCAAAACCTGACCATTGAAAAATACGAATTTTTTCCCAATGCAAATTCACAAAAAATTGCAATTTGGGTTATAGCTGCATAAGACCATCAAGTATTCTGTCGGTGAACTGGATCTCAGTTTCAGCATACAGGGAGGTTCAGAAGTGAGTGTCATCCGGGCACTCATGAAAATGACTGCAACTCCATTTTTTTAAATGGAACACCCTGTATATTATCACTTATTCGAAAAGCTATAACATTTTCCATTTTAATTGAGTACACTTTCCCTATACCTATCTCGTACAGTGTGTTAGTTATGATCACTTATGTTATGAATTCGTTTCAATAAAATAAATATTGGATAGTGCTTAGGATAGTAGGCTATGAACTTCATTCTGACAGAGAACTCACATGTTCTTCCTTCATTGCTATCCTGTATTCAAGATGCATGGGTGTAAAAATACTATAGCAAGAAATAATTACTTGAATGCGGTTAAAATGGATTTATTCATCATTTATGGTCAATGAAACAAGAATATCAGTAGAACATACAGAGTTTTTCTTTTCAATGAAAAGAATGAAGTGATTCACCTCGGATAAATCCGAGGAAATTAGATTGAAGAGAAATTTCGAACTGTTTTTGAAATCTTTCTAGATTCATTAATACACATGTTAGACTTTGATACTTTTAGCTTTTCATGATGATATAAGCATTTCAAAATTTCTCTTCAATCTAATGAATTTTCTCGGATTCGTTCGAGGTAAATCAGCATACTTTTCATTAAACTCGCTGCATTTTCTAATGATATTTTTGTTACATTGACCATAAATGATGAATAAATCCATCTAAACCGCATTCAAGTAATTATTTTCTGCCATAGTATTCTTACAAACATGCAACTTGAATACATGAGGACAATAAAGAAATAACAAGTTATTTCCCTGTCAGAATGAAGTTCATAGCCTACTATCTTAAGCACTATCCAATATTTATTTTATTGAAAACGAATTCATAACATAAGTGATCATAACTAACAAACTGTACGAGATAGGTATAGGGAAAGTATACCCAATTAGAATGGAAAATGTTATAGCTTTTCGAATAAGTGATAATATACAGGGTGTTCCATTTAAAAAAATGGAGTTGCAGTCATTTTCATGAGTGCCCGGATGACACTCACTTCTGAGCCTCCCTGTATGCTGAAACTGAGATCCAGTTCATCGACAGAATACTTGATGGTCTTATGCAGCTATAACCCAAATTGCAATTTTTTGTGAATTTGCATTGGGAAAAAATCCGTATTTTTCAATGGTCAGGTTTTGCAAAAAAATCTGACAAAATAATTTTTATCTCGAAAATCGTCACAGATAGGTATAGGGAATTATGTGGGAAAGTTGTGAGGAATCTCATGAGGATTTCAGAAATGATATAATATACGAGATGTTCCATTTGAAATAACAAAGTAGCTACTACTTTCTGATACAAGCGGCAACACTGTATTGATGAAAATATTTTAGACGGATAGAGCAAGTTTGATTATCCACGCCCACAAATTTTCGGAATGATATGTCCCTCTGTTCTCTAGATACTTCTAATGTTCCATCCACTGTGACACACCCTGTATAAGTGTGATATTCATTATATAGAAACAGTATATTTTATCAGTTGAATCGACAATTTGATATTCCATCGTATTATTTCATTGCGAGTGAATATGATTACAGGAGAATGTGATGCCGGTAGAAAGATGAGGAGAATCAGCCAAGCAGATTTAATGACCTACGGAGGCCTACCACCACCTCCGTTGCATCATTTATATGAGGCGACTATCAAAGATAAAATGTGTTTCCATTCCATTACAGTAATGAAGGTGTGTTCCTTTTTATATAGTTTAAAAAATAGAATCCGCGTCGGAAATGACATTGATACGTACAATTTTTCAGCCATTCCAAAATTATTCTTTTGAGGAACTACGCTTCACCTCACCGCCTGTCAAAAGATCAGGAGAAAACATGTTGGTTCGTTCAAATTCGGATGGATCTTACAGCGCAACTTGGACTCCAGCATCCATTGGTTGTTACTCCATTGTGGTGAATATCGATGGATATGAAATGGAGGAGGTGAGATTGTTATTTTTCCAGTTATTCCTATTTCAATCGTGAAACCTGGAGTAATATCATCGGGTTACAGAAAACATCTTGAAATTCATCCAAATGTGGCTCAACTACAATCTTTCAAGTCTGGTTGTAATAAAAACTGAACTTGTTACTTTCTCATCGCCTCAAAGTGAATAAGATGACTCAATCTGAATAATCTTTACTCAAATTATAATTCAGTGAAATCTGTTTTGAAAGATTTCATTGTTGTTTGTTTTTAATATTTTTCAAGCGATTCAGACATTGCAAAAAATAACCAGATCTTGACTCTTTGCAATTTCACGATGAATGAATATTGACAATTCACTGATGAAATCTCCACTAATAGTGTAATTGGTTATGAGAATATTCTCTTCGATTGTTCGATCGATATATTGGGTAATTCTTCTTATTATGAATTGCCATATCCTTAGATTTTCAAAGTTGACGTCAATGAACCACCCCAAGGATTGACCCCACCAAATCAGAATACCGCTAAAAAGTCTGAGCATCAACCAAGCAAGTTGAGGAAGTTCGTGGCAAAAAATTCAGCAGGTCTCAGAGTGAGGGCTCATCCTTCCCTCCAAAGTGAACAAATAGGAATTGTACATGTTAATGGAACCATAGCTTTTATCGATGAGGTGAGATTTGAAAAGACGATAAATCATTGAATTATACGTAAATGATCGCATGATTGGTAATGGAGACTTGATGACAACTGTAAGATCGAGCTGTCAAGATTTTATATGATTTTATATGTCTATTTTTCAATGAAAATAATCGAAATTCCAATTCTCTAGGCCCATCTGTGTTCTAATGTTTCATTAGAACTATTCAATTCAATGTTTGTGTAACTATACATTTCTCATTCTAACTCGTATTATGAATCATTATAATTTGATCAAGAGTATAAGTAAGGAAACAGCGACACTGTGGTAGTGACCCAGTAAATATATCATTATTCAAATTTGTAGATTCACAATGATGACGGAGTTTGGTTAAGACTATCAGCCGACACTATAAAACAGTATTGCAACATAATTGTTATTGAAGCATGGTGCTTACAATACAATCAACATTTAGGTAAAACTCTTCTTTTACCAGTAGAAGAACCAAAAACGACTATGGATCAAGCTATGAACGATACGATAATGAGAAAACTACCAGAAATCAAAGAAAGGTACTATTTGCGTCTGTTTACTCTCTGCACGAACAATAACTCCTATTTTTTTTGTCCAGGAATAAATCCGCAAACGCAAGCGTGAATTATCAGGTGATCAAATGTGGGGCGTCTGGTCATAACGTAAGAAGCCGTCCGAGTTTTAAAGCACCTCCTGTCGGGATGTTAGTATTAGGAAACAGAGTCGGTGTTACCGAATACACTGTAAATTCAGATGGTTGCTGGGTTATGCTAGACAAAGCAACCAAAGATAAATATTGCTTTAACTCCGATTCGGAAGCTTGGTCTTTGGCGATCGGCCACAATAACGCTTTGTACTTGGGGAATATCAACGAATCAGAAGAACAGCCCAAGTTGACACCGGAAGTAGACGCTTCAAGGAAACAAAAGCGGGGTTTCAATTTTTCGCTCAAGTCTAATGAAACCGGCTTTTCATTCTCAGCACAGAGTTCATCTGATAGGGACGATGTTGTTTCAACCAATCCCTTTATCTTTGGAGAGAGTGTGCCTCCTGAGAAAATAAAAACTCCTAAAAAAGAGAAAAAGGATAGCAAGCTGAGTAGTCTTCCGAAGTGGTTCAAGGGTGATGATTCAAAAACGTAAGACAAATTCCTCAATATCTCATGACTCTTATGAAATAAGCCAAAAATATATAAATTAACCATTGGTGCCTGAGTTGAATATGTTGAATGTTAATCTAATTCATTAATTATTTGAAAACCGTTTTTTCAAAATACCTCAACTGAAAGTGAATTTAATGATTGACATTAGTGATAGGATTCAGACTCAACAATAGGTGTGCATTAAATAAAATTTTGTTGGCATCCCACAATTCACACTATACACTAGAAGAATTTCAGATTTTTTTATATTACTTCTTATTCTACTAATAATGAAACTACTCCTTAATTATGGACGCACTTTTAATCTATCAGCAGTGAATCAACTGAACCCACATTGCGTTCTCCAATAAGACCGCCCAGCGAAAGTGGAGCAAATGGTAACGGAATAACTCCTCCAGATACACCTAAGAGGTCGCTAAGTCCTAGAGGCCCCAATCTATCTCCTAAGATTCCTAGCAGGAGTTCTAGTCCTGTACCGATACCTTGTAAGTTTGAATCTAACGTAGTTAAGTTGTATTATATTTTCCACGTTTTTTTGCAGATCGATCTGGAGTAGTTCAAGAGAGCGCTAGTAGTAGTGCACATATTCCTGGTTCACCTAGGAGTATAGGAGTTTCACCTTTAGGTATATTTGAAACAACATACCACAACTTTGTTTGCAGTTCATATTCGTGTCCATCTCAGAATATTTTCTGAATCGAATATAAAATAAAGTGAATGCGTAATCATTGAGGATTTTATTATTGAGAAAATTTTCGAACGGAATTGAATTTCCAAGTGATTTTTTTGTGTACTTCTACGGTAGTAATTATATTTTATTTTATTGGTCGCAGCAATGGAATAGTTGTTGAAGTAATATTTAAGTGGAGTAACCTTCTCAGCTTATGATTTGGTTATTCTTTCAGTTAAGTGAAAATTTCTTTCATAGGCTGTTTTGTTTAAAAAACACGTTCGATCATTTGGAGCTCTAACATTATCATAAAACCACCCAATTCATTTTTTTCTATTTCAATTCGATATTCGCTGAAATTACTATTGAAATTCATAAAAAAATATTGTTATATTCAGTGAGTGGTACAGGATACGATGCAACTACTAGAAGGAGCTCAAATCAGTCAGATACCAGTGTGCTGGTGAGTAGTCTTACAAGAGATATATCGCAATCATCAAGCCAATCCACTCAACCCAAAGACATTTCACCAAGCCCTAGCTGTAGCTCAGTACACAGTACACGATCCGAAGAAAGTCCACTCCATACGCTGTACTCGAAGGAAAACACTGTGAGAATTGATTTTGCTTATCTATATTTATATACATAATATTTGCAACATAAATCTTCAATAATGTTTTTATAGCTCATGAAATGTGTTGTCTTCATTGAGAATCCTGTAGTTTTATGTGGGGTCTTTTCAATAATGGTATTTATATTTAAAAGTAACCATCATTGATCAATGACTATTTTGATACAAATGAATATAACTATTATGAATAATGGCGTTTTCATGATTGAAAAAGGAATCAGATGGGAATCCAAGGAAACTCACCCAAGCTGGGACCCAAACTTCACCAGAAAACTGCAACAATATGCCAATCAAATCGAATTTCTCCATCGGAACTGCAGGAAAGGATGAAAAAGTTTCTCCAAAATTATCGCGCAAAGATAGAAATATTTCCAAAATCCGACCTAAGAGAGCGATATCACCAGCTAATATGCAGCAGCTACCAACAACTTCCAAAATCAGTTATGGATCTGAAACAGCCAAACAGGCTATGAGCCCTTCAGTTGCCGAATCTTTGAGAGCAGTTTTTGCAGCTTTCTTATGGCACGAAGGTGAATATAATTGATATTCAACCATACTGCCGATTAACATCATTTTTCTAGGTATCGTCCACGATGCGATGGCCTGTGCTTCCTTTTTAAAATTTCATCCAACACTTCCTAAACAGGGTGCTCTAGTAGTAACACGTCACCAAGACACCGTCATGGATAAAAGACATAGAGAACTCACGAAAGAAGAAAAGGCCAGACAAAGACATTCAGTTGAAGTCAGTAACGCAGGGAACTATTTACATATCCAACCATCGACTTTAGAATCGCTCACACGATCAGCTGCCAACGCAAGCGCGAATAGAAATAGAAGAAAAATTAACGAAGGAGTAATTAGAGAAGAATCTACCACAGATAGCGATGGTTACCAGACTATCTCAGTGCTTCCACCTGCTCTTAAATCATTGGTGTATTTATGGGAGGAATTGAATTCAAACTGTCTTCAAGTTATCACACAACAAATTGGTGTTAAAAGCCCGACGAAAGGAAAGAAAAGTGACAAAAGTGACGTCAAGGAGAAGAACAGTCAGTTGGAAAAGGACTCTA
This sequence comes from Plagiodera versicolora, assembly GCA_037013635.1. Taxonomy (NCBI): domain Eukaryota; kingdom Metazoa; phylum Arthropoda; class Insecta; order Coleoptera; family Chrysomelidae; genus Plagiodera; species Plagiodera versicolora. The sequence goes on along the minus strand of CM072983.1, from coordinate 9,402,964 downwards.
GAAAAAGTAGGAGGAAGAAGATACCACCGAGAAACTACCTAGGTAAAAATCTCAATCCAGTCCTTTATTTTTGACTTCATGCATTTTTTCACTAATGACTTCATTGAGAAATAATAATAATGATGATAATAACAATAATAATAATAATAAGAACAAAGTTCGATAAGTGCAACAGCTCTTGTTTCGTAACACAGTATAGTGAATAAGTAAATATTTAGATATAATATAATAGGTGAAGTTCAATGCATATAATAAGGTGACATAACTTATTTTTCAGAAGATTTAGGGGGTCTATCCAGTTACTTGCAATCTTCTGCTGCTGAAACAGTATGTGAACTATGCGGTGAGAGCTTCCCACATCCTGTGACGTACCACATGCATCAAAGTCATAGTGGATGTGGGCAACACGCTGGGGGAAAAGGCTATAACTCTGGTGGTAGTTATTGTCTTGGATGGGCTGGAAATTGTGGGGAAGGAGGAGTCCGTAAGTTATTATGTTTTCCATAGACGTATACGTTACCAATAGGCACTGATATTTATTTCAGCTGGTAGTTCTTGGTATTTACTATGTGAAAACTGTCGTGAAAAATATATGAAGTCTAGTCGAGGAGGAAAACATGCAAATTTCCGTCAAAAATCAACAGTTAGCCGTAGAAACATGTTAATGAAATCATTATCATCTCCTTCAACAAGCCTAGAACCACATATAATGATGAAGAATAATGCCATGTTTTTGTTAGATTTGGCAAGTTCAGCTGAATCGAATATATCTCATCAAAGACGATCTTCTTCGCATATAATGCCTTCTGTTTCCGAGAACATATCCCCTCCAGATAATTCTGGTCCTTTCAGACCACCTCCTTCCTTTCAATGTTTGCAGGCTCTTGGAGTGAACATTGTCGATGAAGATTTTTTCTATGGCGATGTATTGAGAAATCACGATTTCATGGATGATTTTGGTGTGGGACCTTCATCATCTGGTCAAAGAGTAAGTAATGAGTAATCAGGTATCTTCATTTTTATTTTCTAATTTTTTACCAATCGAGAATAATTTACTCAAGAATTATTATAACATCCTGAAACGTTCCCGAGATATTCATGTGTATGTTATGTTGTTGACAATATAAATTTTCCAATTTTGATAAATCTGGCATTTTATCATAGTTTTCGATTTTTCGAAGAAGACCTATTTGATATATTCTGTGTCCTCAGATTATTGCAATCAGTATAATTTCCTTTGCTTGGAAATATTTTAATCCGTCAATATTTATGATGAAAAAGTTAGCAAAAACAATTTCAGCAGTCATTTTAACTGGTTCACTCAACAGCAATACACAAGGAATAATTCTACAGGATAAACGAGCTTGGACTTTTTTTTATTATTTATTTGTTATATTTTTGAAACAGTGTCGAATCACACTGTACATATCCTCGAATTCAACACATTCATATTTTTCTTTCAGCCACTCTCGGAAGTTTCTGCATCAGATGATTCAGATAGTACCAAAGGGCTAAGATTTCATAGATCTGTATCTATGGGAACAACAAATGGTATTCCTTGGTCCAAAGCCGGCTACGATGGAAGGATTATAATGATGAGGAAAAGAAATAACAGCAGTGGCGAAACAGTCAATGGTATAATTTAAAATTTAAAACGTACCTTTCCACTGCATTCCGTTTTTAATTTGCAGAGGGAGGATCTTCTTTGCTGTGTAACCCTTCAACTGCGCTTCAGAAGCTGATTCCAAATAAAGATAACCTTTCAGCTGTTGTTGCTAAAACGGATCCTAATAATGCCGGATATGATAGTGATCGTCTAGCTCTATTACAGAGACCAGTACTGCAATTTTTATTACAACAACATGACCTAGAGTCGTTGCAACTTGCAATGAAGCAAGCTTTGAGGTATCATCCTTTGAGGTTTACTTTATTACAACAATTTCATTCTTTGATTTCCAGGAAAGCAACATGTCGAGTATATGCGATGCAAGCGTTGAATTGGTTGCTACGATCTGTAACCCAGCCTGTATGTTTACATGATTTACTATGGTGGTTCGTAACTTCGCTGACACCCGTGGAAACTGACAACGAGCCGGAAGATGATAACAGGCTACCAAAGAGAGAAGATGAATTGGTAAATATTGGTTATTCCTATTGACACTTGATTTGGTGCTTTCATTAATTTATAAAATTCCAAAAATTAGGATTATCTTGATGGAAAGAAACTGTGGACTCGGATCTAAAGAGATGTTCATATATTTCAACTGATTGATCTGAATTTGCAATGTATTTGGCCCATATTTCCTTAAACACAAACAATTAAGAACACACAACAATAGCAAAATTTTCACGTAAGAATTGAACACAATTGAATACTTTTGTTGTATTTTTTTATTATTCTGAGAACGCAAGATTGGATTCTCTGAATGTAAGAAAATCGTATTTGAACTGTTTTCCTGTGTTTCATTCCCAAAAGATCTAGGGTATGAATTCTTCGAAAGAAGGAAGATAAAAGAAATCTATCTTGACCTTACTCGAATAGTAAAAATTAATCATTGGGTTGAGATTTCAAATTTCTTGATATTAAGTCTCCATTTCACAATTGTGTCACGAAGGAACCGGAATCCCTCTTTACATGGCACAATCACTTGTGCCTAGAGCCAGGGCTTGGCCTAAACTGACTTAATATTTGTTTTCAGCGGGTCGAAAAATATGCCCTTAAGAAGGTGGCGTCCGGTGTACAGAAAACTTTTTTATTTTTATGTGCCTTACTATTATCATGATCTAAAAACAAGTAATCGATTATTTTCAGGAATCTAACGTATGCGAGCACCCCCTGTCAGATATCACTATCGCTGGTGAGGCTGTTCACCCTCTACCAAGTACATTCCACGCTCTTTTGCAAACTATAGCTGATCTAATGGTACTTCTTCCTATGGGATCAGCTCTACAACAGATAGCAGTGCGTTGTTGGGGAATACGATTCACGTCAGCGGATCATTCCTTCTTGCATCGGTCTCAAGTGTTCAGCAACATCAGCAAAATTTTATCAAGATCTGAGGAGATGGAAGACTTCAACGTGTCCATGCATGAAAGCCACCAAAGTGCAATGAATCAAACGACCGCTACTGTCGAGTGCCTGAAAGATCTAACCTCGACCATTGAAGTAAAGGCATCGAGTAGACAAGCTATGGTCGGGAGTTTGACTGATAATTCGACGGAAACTTTCTGGGAATCTGGGGACGAGGACAGGAATAAAACGAAGAGTTTAACTATTGTTTGTCCTCAGGGACATCATCCTGTTTTGATTTGCATACATATTGATAACTGCCGAGACTTAGCTGTAAGTATATTATGGGTAATTTTAGGCATTACACATGAAATGACAGATATATCAGGGTTCTATGGAATCCACTACAGAACATTTTAATGCTATATTTTCCTTTCCACTCCACTTCGAGAGGACGTTCTGGAACAATAGACCTTTTGAATACAACTGTAGACTTTCTTAAGGCTAATGAAAAAATCCCTTTTCAGCTTGATCATAGCCAACTATGATTTCCATTTGAAAAGATACAACTGTAGGTCATAACTCGAAATTGAAATTTTTTTGGAATTTTCTCTACGCCGATGGATTGAACGGAAAAAAGTATCTGAAGAATGTAAAAAAATCTCTCCTAACTTCACTAATAACCATGATATTCGTATATGTCGTGAAGTCGAAAAATCGAACTTTTCTTTATAACTCGAAAACAAAAGACGACAGCCAGTGAACTTATCTCGAAAAAAGCGATCGAGGATGCTACCTCCATTTTTTAGTATCTCCTATAGTTACCGAGTTGTCTTGTACAAACATCGAAATTTGGCCACCCTGTACAACATTCATAATAAACAATACGAGGATACTGTCTCATTTATGATCTATTTACCTAATAATATCCAATTTTCATTGTGCAATCATAGAATTTATGTCTTCTGGTCCTCATTCATTCGGTCTGGATGTTGGTTCAAATAGAATGATGTATTGTTTCAGAATAAAATATCTTCAATAACATTTTATTCTGGACAAAATAGTGATGAGTTGATGAAACTCAGGACCGTAGAAGTTGAAACGAGATTATTAGGAGGTTGGGTTAGTTGTCCTATGACAGGTGAGGTTGTCTGATAGCTCAAAATGTTTGCTTTGGGAGCTCTATTTTGTCTGCTAGTTCATCTGCTATTGATATTTTCGTTTTCACTGTGGGTGCTTATTTGTTAATTTTGTTTTGTTTTTGTCGTTTTGTCGTTGTTTATGTATTCCATCTTTGTGTTTTTTTATGTTAGTTTATCTGTTAGTTCCAGTTGTTTTTGTTAATAGTTTTCGTTCTAGCATGAGATATATCTATGTGTTTATGATTGTTCAATTGTAGTTATATCGAAGTACATCTGAAGCTCTTGTGATTGTACAATAGTTTCTATGTCAACCATTATTACACATATTTTGATGTTTGGTATAATCTACTTTCTTTGAGCAAGGCAAAAAGCTAAACTTTGTGAATTTTTTGAACAAGAACAGAATAACAATGCCTTTTTACTTCCATTGGACACTGTAGAAAGTTATTTTACTTTTTAGTATCCCAAAAACATGAAAGAACTTTCTGTAATCATGGTCCAATCGTATAATCACTTCATACCAATAATTTATATGTATTGCAAACTATACTACATAAAATCATATTATGATTATTATCATATTGACAAGCTGTCTTTAACGAAATATGCTGTATAATTCAAATCGTACATTGAGTTCTTGTTTCCATGTTGATTGTATCAATATTTGCACGCTTTACTGTTGAATCAGAACAATGAAAATAACAAAACCGATTCAGTTTCAGAATCTTCAAATAGTATAATTAGACTGGAACTCAAAGGGCCCGACAACTCTGTACGAGTACGTCAAATTCGAGTCCTCGGCAACATCGAAAATGAATCTCTCCGAGTTGGCAGGCAATATTCCGCTAGTACTCTCCAGCAGAAGTACTGCGAGGCGGAAACACTTCGAGTTTTCCGTCTCATAACGTCTCAGGTGTTCGGCAAATTGCTACAAGGCGAAGAAGGTTTAAACGTCAACAGCGTGGATGCGCAAACTGGGTCTTATTCGATGAGCGATAGCGGCGATCCTAACGAGGAGGACAATGATTTGAGAGAGCATGTAGTCGGTATTTTGTTCAGTAGGAGCAAATTGACTCATTTGCAGAAGCAGGTGAGTAGTCAATTATGCAATATACATTGAAAACAAACATTATATCAGTACGATTGGTTGTTATTAGGTGTATACGATTGACACTTGAATATACTTATAGGTGATTGTTCATATCGTACACGCAATCAGGAGAGAAGCTGAAAGGGTTGAGGACGAATGGGAATCGAATCTCAGTACTTCATCACCTTTCTCCAATCAAAGCCAAGAAGGGACGAAAAACTCGGATACCTACTGTTTTGAAATGCTATCCATGGTATTGGCTTTGTCTGGAAGCTCTGTAGGTCGAACTTATCTTTCACATCAGTATGGGTTCCTTGCAGATATCTTAAGTTTGTTACATACAGGAAGTGCGAGAGTGCAAAGACAGGTATGTGTTTTTCATGAATACTCTCGAAGGATATATTCAGTTTCATATGCGTACCAAATATCGTATTCCTTGTTGTTAAAAAGATATTTCATAAATATCGACTAATTCAAAAAATGCTCAATAAGCTTACTGACAATATCTCAGATGGATTTGAAACATGATTTGAATATTTTCAATAGTCGAAATTTTGTTTACACACTGTCTTTTTCTTACTTGCTAGGAATATTTTACTTCCAAATGTTTGTAAGTTTTTCCCGATTCGGTGTGTAAAAAATTTCAGTTCGAGTATCCCCAAAAAAAGACAGCACAACAAGCAATACATATGCCTGGAATTTCAGATACGCATAGACAGTTGTTTGTAATCGTTATCATCGGCTTCATCCAGATCAAGAAATTTTCTGCCCAAACATTCACTTCTTCTGGATGTTGAATGTGCCAAATATTTTGGGGCTCTCAATCAAAGATATATTATTTTTAAGGTTACCTCATTGCTGAGAAGAATGTTACCGGAAATATCACCCGAGGTGTTTGCAAAAGTATTACGTGTAAAAAAACTACCAGCTAGGGACTTCAGCATTGTGTCCGTAGCCAATAAAGATTCCATATCTGGACATCTCGATATAAATCTGTAAGTTTCGATGCTGCTTGAACTTCAAATAATCACATCTAACTGTCAAGGTGAATTATATCATTCGAACGCATTTCAGGATGGGGATTTTGGATGTGTTCCTAAGTGTCATTGCTAAGTCTTTAACTCTTCAAGTCAAAGTGAGAGGAAAAACTGGCAACGGAACAGCCTCGAAAGAAATCAATACTGTGACTTTAGCAACTTCAATTCAAGAAGATAATTTAGGAGCAAGATGGTGGCTGAGAGGTTCTGTTAGTAAGAAGCTGGCAGAAGTCATCGTTCAACTCATCAAAGATATGGCAGCCGTGAGTGGTCTATGATGAAGTTATCGTTTCGACTGACAGTCATATGGTAAATTTATTCCAGGGGAAGTTGTCTGATGGTTGGGCCAATATAACTAAAGGTGCCATAGCAGAAACAATTATTCACCTTACCTATCTTTCTGATGAACAGAGAGTACCATCTTCTTGTTTAAAAACTCCAACCTTGTGGCTTGCTTTAGCTTCACTTTGTGTCTTGGATGAAGATCATGTAGAGAGATTATCATCAGGTTCGTTTTTTAATTTATTTATCATCGTTTGAGCTCTAGGTAACAAGTTGGGTAATTAATGATCCCGTGGATATAATTATAAATTATTGTGTAACCAATATAACACGATACAATAGAGCAGTAGGTAGCTGTCACGTCAAGTGTCGATAATAAATTAGCTGATTGGTAAACGAGCAATGCCATGCCATTGAAATTCTCATATTTAATTGCTGAATTTATTTATTGGCAATGCAATATCTAATAAGTAAATCAATACGATTTGAATCAAACAAAAAATTCTCTCTGATTTCTAGGAGCTCCAATTGATTCAGCGGATTTCTAATTGAATTCTGGTATACAAGTATAACCACAAGTTTCAAAAATGATTCAAATCACACAATAACGAAAAAAAAAACGTAGGAACAGAAACTTTATAGCTGTGATACAACGACACAAAGGTGCTTATTTTTCTGTCCAATAATCTGTAGCCGGCATGATATGATGTCATCTGCTCGTGTTATATTATGGGATACTTATTGAAAACTTTACATTATCATTCAAATATGACGCAGTATTTAGTATTTTATTCAAAATATAGGCCAATGGAGTCAGCCTGAAGGTCAACCAGTTCCTCCACGTCCAACTTGCGGCAACCATGATGATGGAGAAACCGTGGCAGTAGTTCAATGCAGCCACTGTGGAAACTTATGTGCTGAATGTGACAGATACCTTCATTTGCACAGGAAAACTAGAAACCATCAACGACAGGTAAATCTTAATACATCAAATTTGACATAATTTCCTCTGACTTCTTAACATCGATGTGACAATATTTATATCCAATAGTTTGGGAATGAAAGCTCTACCAGTATCGTGAATATAATAATAATTTTTATAATTTCATATACAATATCGGAAGTAATTTATTTAGAATTCAGAGAGAGCACAAAGAATATATCTTTAATAATACTCTTATAGACTTCTGTCTATACCCGAGCGAGTTATATTCTTTTCTATATGAGATTCATGTTAATTTTGTGTGTTGAAGGTTTGCAAAGAGGAGGAAGAAGCCATTAAAGTTGAATTACATGAAGGATGTGGCAGAACGAAACTATTCTGGCTGTTGGCACTAGCAGATCCCAGAACCTTGAAAGCGTTGATTGAATTCAGAGAAGGAGGAACTCGCAAGGCAGTTGGTATAAGTGGAGTGTGCAGATTTTGTGGAACCACTGGGAATTCCGGTTTGCTGGCAATAGGCAATGTGTGTGCGGATCATGAATGTCAGGTTTGTAAACTATTCCTTATAGTATTTCGTGATGTGTTGATTCAATAATTTCTCAACAGGAATACGGTCGTACAGCATGTTGCAAATTGCTCAGCTGCGGTCATATGTGTGGCGGAGTTCTTGGCGAGACGAAATGTCTTCCTTGTTTACATGGTTGTTCTGAGGATAGTAGTTTAAGACAAGATTCGGATGACATGTGCATGATTTGTTTCACTGAGGCATTATCATGTGCCCCTGCAATTCAGGTATGCAATTTCATATGTGCGTAGTAGTTGTTTAATCATTTTATTTTCAGCTGAAATGTGGACATGTTTTCCATTTGCATTGCTGCAAAGCAGTGTTGACGAAGCGGTGGCCTGGTCCTAGAATAACGTTTTCTTTCAAGCTTTGTCCGATTTGTAAAGTGAGTGGAATCTGCATCATCAGCGAAAGTAAAATCTTTCATTATTTAAAATGATAATATCATAACAGACAAAAATAATTCAAATGCAGCAATCATTATATATTTTTTATTTGGTATTCAGACTTTCTATTTGAAAATCAAAGTATTAGAACAAATTTTCTCTTGAAAGCAGATAAGGTTTAAAAGGAATCACATTTCCTCACGAATGCATATTGAAATAAATGCAATCGGAAAACTGGTTTCGGAAATAATATGCTTTCAGAAAAAATTAAACAAATTGAGAGAATTTCGTCAATTGTATGGATAACAATTAGCATAACTGGAATTGAGGATTTTCAATTGAATAAATATCACAAAGTTTCGATTGTGCAATTGTCTTCTGGTGAAAACTCACAAGTTCCAGGGATCCGGTTTCAGAGATTCATCCGCGATTCGCATCCGTTTCCTCAGTTTCTGAAAATTTCGAATTTCAATGCTATGTTGCCTGAAAGTGTTATGGTTCATGCCCGTTACCATTCGATACATATAATATTGATTGCCTAGATATATTCTGCTGATTCTGATTTGCTGATTTCTACTTGCTACGTATTGGTTGTGGGAATTGAAATGTATTATATAATTACATGAAGAAGGGATGTCTGATATTGATTTCACCATATTTTCAACGATTTCGAAAAAAAAATGCATAATTATTCTTTGGAAACATTAAATTACACTTTGAATGTTTATTTTAAGGATGACATGGTACATGAGACCTTGAATGAGATTTTGGCACCGGTCTTGGAACTCTATAAAGATGTTCGAAGAAAAGCCCAGATGAGGTTAGAGTATGAAGGGTTGCATACCGTGGACGCTGTCGTTGCACCGGGCGCCCGGTACTATAATGACCCAGCATGTTATGCCATGGATAGATACGCTTATTATGTGTGCTTCAAATGTAAAAAGGTAGATCACTTTTATCATCAAAAATTTACTTCTTTCTTTGAAACGCCGGCGATCTGGCGATAGTATAGATTGAATTGGTGGGTACTTCACACACGAAAAGGCAGTCGTGAGATGGTACTTGTATGTTTCAGGCTTATTATGGCGGCGAAGCCAGATGTGATGCTGAGATGGGGGAAAACTACGATCCCAAAGAACTCGTTTGTGGAGCTTGTTCGGATGTTGCGAGGGCACAAATGTGTCGGAAACACGGTACTGATTACTTGGAGTACAAATGTCGATACTGTTGCTCTGTCGCCGTATTCTTTTGTTTTGGAACTACTCATTTCTGTAATCCGTGTCACGACGATTTCCAGAGGGTCACCAATCTGCCAAAGAATGAATTACCAAGTTGTCCTGCAGGTGAATAATTTTGTGAAGTTTTTTCTGCAGCAGAGTCAATAGAATGACTTGCAATCAATGTTGATTTTTCAGAAACTGAATTATTATGCGCATCTCAAAGGTCTCATATAGTCTGAAAAAAAAAGAGTAATAAAATGAAACAGTTGAAATCTGAAGTGAACCACACAACAAAAAAATATAATTTCTACGACCTTGAATAAATAATAAAATGAACGAGAATTAAAAAAAATATATATAACGTAATATTTTTCGATAAAAACTTCTGAACTGAAAATAATGAAGTATTACGATTCATTGACTTTCATTAATCTTCCTTTACTGCAGCTATAAATGAAAAATATTCATTGCATTCTTGGCGTAACCACCAAGAATATGTTATCAAGTTAATTAATTAGCTTTATTTATAATTCCATCATTTTACCTTGAAATTTGACGAACATGACATTATGAAAAAAGCAGGATATATCCAAATTACCATAAAACAATGCACCTTTGATATATGTATATATAAGTTTTATATCATGTCTCTATATTGTATGTTGTAGTTGGTAGATTTTAATTTCTTATAAATTTAAGGTCCTCGAGCTGTTCAACTAGAAGGTGACGAGTGTCCATTACATGTAAAACACCCAATGACTGGTGAAGAATTCGCCTTGGGTTGTGGTGTGTGCAGGAATGCACATACTTTTTAAAATTTTATGTATTTCGAAAATGTATCTCGTTCGTGTTTAGATATAAAGAATATCGTTTTATAGGCTTATAAGTGATATATTTATTGAATTTTAAGTTTTAGTTAGACAATTACAAGTAACAAGAATATCCTCGATTATTCCTGTAGAATTGTAATCTCAATTTGACAAGTGATTATTCGTTTTAGAAGCAATAACATAATTTTTTCAACAATTCTGAAACTAGTTTGAAGAGTAGTGTTTGAATTAGATCAAGAATAAATACATTATAACTTTTTTTGTTGTTATTTTTATTCAACTGTATTCCAATTCATATTCACAGCGTTTTTGTTTGATGTTTCGAAATCTGATTACTAAAAATTATAAACATTTTACCTGCACTTTCTTCGATATTCTTGATCAGCGTATCAATATAAATAGATAGTTTACTTATTTATTTTTACACCGTTTATGATTATGCGTTCTCTCTCGTGTCATTTTAGTTTCTCCTCTCCACCCTATAAGCGGTTTTTAAATTTCTTTGGTAAACCTTTTCGTCCAAAAGATACATCCACTGTCAATTTCATATTTGACACCCTGTAGACTAATGATAGACGAATCGAAACTATTGGGACTTATGGGGCAAGAGACGATACGACCAATTAAAACAAATCAATTACATTACTTTCTCGCCATATATTTACTTTAACACATGAATGTGTATAGGAATTATTACGAAACGAGAACATTACCAATATTTGCTGTCGTTTTTCAAGCGATAGTGTTGAGCAAGTTTTTTCGTCGATTCTGTTGCACGTGTCGAAGCGATCCATTGTAGAATCATGGAACAAAGGAATTGAAGCTGAATGAATATCATCATGGATTTCCTGTAAGAAAAACCATTCTCAAATTTCCAAGAAATAAGTCCTTAGAACCATCCCAAGTAAAATTTCATTGAAATGTCATCAAATTTATAATTCCTGAGTTGAAATCGCTCATTATCATCGATAGCGTCATTTATATACTAAAATGTCTTGATAATGAATATGATATATGAATTTGCTGTGGACAATAACGTGCAAACAATATTTTTTATATTTTATTATTTTATTATTATATTTCTATAATACTCATGAATTTATATATGTCGATTTATAAAAGTAGAAGTTAGTTACGAGGTGAATAATAATAATTGACCACAGAAACCACAGACCCATCAGGTATAAATTGTCGTATAATAACCTTTATTTAAAGAAAGGCTATCATCAATTACAGTATACATCTCACAACTTTGGTAACCGATACAAATAAAAAAGGGATGAATTGACTATCTTCTACATGAATAACGTCAACATTATATCGAAGTTGATCTTATTGGAAAACAAAGTACATATTATTAATGTTATAGTTAAGTAAAAAAAAACTATTATGAAAATGATATCGATATAAACATTTATAGTTTACTTCACAGCTGAATATTGACAAAGGCTATCATCAATTACAGTATACATCTCACAACTTTGGTAACCGATACAAATAAAAAAGGGATGAATTGACTATCTTCTACATGAATAACGTCAACATTATATCGAAGTTGATCTTATTGGAAAACAAAGTACATATTATTAATGTTATAGTTAAGTAAAAAAAAACTATTATGAAAATGATATCGATATAAACATTTATAGTTTACTTCACAGCTGAATATTGACAAATGCTTGATTGGAAATATAGACCTGGTGTACCTAAAACAGTATGGAGATCTACGAAGTCTTTATACGTGGGTAGATTAAATAGTGAGAACAAGCCGAGTTTATAAACTCTCACAGGTAAATACCTTTGTACCCAGACCACAGACGCAGGTAATTCTCATTACGTTATCAGTGAGTTTCGTTTCCACGGATGGATTCAGCAGCAGTGATCGGAAAACCAGTTTGTTATATCGCGCCTTGCAAGAACGTAACTTCGTTATGACCTATGATATGAGTGTGCCCTGAAAAAAAGACAGTTTCTTTTATTGTCGATGTTTTTGTTTCGATTGGTCGGTTTGAATTTGAATGTTTGGTCGGTTAAAGTAAAATAATACACGATTGTATTATTGGTGATTATACATTTTTTTGATTGTGTCTTATAAGTGGAAAAATATGCGTGGAAAGTGGACTAATAGTGGGACTCCAATAAACGTAAATAGAAGTTCTTCGGTAAGTTGACACAATTATCATTAGATATCGTCAATTATTTTAATAGCACAGTTACTGCAAACACTGCATTTAACTAGAATATTATTAAACATAAATACACTCAATTCATGTTCTATTACGAGCAGATTCGCGAAAAGGGTCGATTTTGGATTTATTTTTGCCATGAATTTACATTAATAAACTGAATTGTTGAAATTCAAATATGAAATTAGTATAGACAATATTTAAAACCAACGAGTTTTTCTCATTTTTGTTATCATATCTATTCTCGTTGCAATTTTTTTATGCAATTTTTATCTACAATACACATCATAATAAATGAATTCTGATAAAACGAGTTGATTTATACAATGATATCATCCAATGATTCATCCAATTAATGATTTTTCTTTCTTCAAATTCGATTAACTGCCAAAAAATCCAACCTCAATGCTGTTCCGATTTAAATCGCCAATTTACATAAGAGTAACGAACAAGATGACTAATTAAAATTTATCTATATAACTACTTGTAGATCAAACAACTTCGGTAATGTCAAACTATCATCTAAAATAATCAACAACAATTTTTACTATTATTGTATATTTGTATCCATCAAGAGGATTTATGTATATATTACTTTTTAGTGACAATTAATGATATGTTTGTATCCTATGTACCTGCCTTTTATTTGTTGATAATTTGTTTAACCGGAAATATCTCCTTAAATTTGAATGATTCACTTCGTATATAATATGTCAATTATGAAACAGTGTGTTTTTCATTTTAATTTGTCCGATGTTAGGAGCAGAAATAAATTTAAAAAACGAGAAATAACTTAACTCTGATTGTAGATTAAGTAAAATTATTTACTTTACATTGATGAAGATTAAAATTTGTACAAATTTATTTGAAAAATTGCTCGCACCTTGAAAGCTATCAAATTCTTAAGTCACTTCTTCCAAGATATTGTATTTCCAAGAATAATAAATGAAAACGTTTACAAAGAAAACAAACAAGATTATATCAATCTTTGAACGCATTAGGCTGAAAATTTATATTTATTCTGTGTAGTCTCTATTGCATCTTTAATTTATTCTTCTATTTTGTTCAATTATTATTCAAATTGATTTAGTTAATATGTTATGAGCGCGTTCTTTTGTTTTATGTCGTGTATAATTTTTTCTTGAATTTCAATTTTATATTTATGTTTGGTCATTTGCTATTTCAATGAATACTTTAGAGAAACAAAAAATGGCAAACCAGCTGAAAATTTTTGCTACGTGCAAAAGGAAATATGTATCTATCTATCTTGGATAGTAGCATGGCAATTGAATGAATGTTTCTGATAGGATATTCAACAACGCAACAGTTTGTATTAAAGTTCAAGACCAACATTATAATGTACAGACTTCCTGGATTCATGCTTGACTTCGGCTAATTATTTGCACTTACTCAGAGAGATGATGCACTCATAAATGCTAGAAATCTTTCAAATGCGCATATTGAATAAATTGACGTGAAACAACATTGTTTTTCAAATTATCTATCATTTATTTATAGACGTTATAGAAGAACCTGTTGATCAGAGTCTGAATAATATTGAAATACTGTTTTTATAGCTATAAAAATCGAAATAATGTCGATTATCGATTTGGGGATGAATTTTATTACTTCATTCGGGAAGTGAATGAGCAAGAATTCAATTTAGATTACTTGTATATGAATCGTTATTGAATTGATACTTACGATAGAAATTGAAGCTAATTTCAAGCACGAGATAATGTAAATATAAATACGCTTAGATTGTTGAAAAAATTGGGTGGATTATAATACAATATGATACAAATATATCGAAAAAAAGTAGGTTTTCTCTTTGAGACATTTCTTACATTGCATCTTGAATATAGCTTTCTTGAAATCGTCGAGTGGCCCAGGAAAATGATTGAATATTTTGTTAAATTGCGGTTTGTTAGTCTCAAATTTCAAATTATTACCAAATTTATTTTCTGAGAATACCATCATTCCCTATATATTGGAGAATAATACATTATACAAAATGGACTTAGAGTTGTAGTAATTTCAGATAAGACAATGTCAGGTCGACCATCATACACTCAGTCTCAGATAATGTGAGTGTGTCTGGTGTTTCGATGACAGTTAAACATAATAAACAATATACCCACTTTACTATCCATTAGTGAAATGGACAGACGACAATGAAACTCACTAAGAAATGTATAATATTCTGGACAGAAACAATATGGAAGAATATTTCCTGAAACGTATAGAAATGAAGTTGAGAAAAATACTATCGAATTCTAGGAATAGTCAATCCTAAACATCTTTGAAACTTTGACAGATTACTTCTATATCGAAACTTATACATTTTGAAAAGCAGACACTAGTGTCTTGGGATTTCATGCAAAATTATGAACACATTTTACCTATCATTTCGCATATTTTATGTCTGTATCTAACTACCTTAACTAACGATTTCCCCAATACAAAAATCGTTAGTAGCCGATTGAAGTTGGTTTCCTAGTAGAAAGATATATAATTAAATCATGTTCAATAATGAATAAATATAGGATGTTTTGAAATATTTCTATCGGAAAGTTGTAGAGTTGAGTATAACTACCCTGATGGCATCGTTGGTAATGCCTGCTATTCGATACAAAACAATTGAAATAACCTTCGTGCATGAAATTTCCCATGCTATGTATATTCAAAGTTTTTATACAAGAAAAATCATTAATTATGCTGAAATATTCAAACATAATTTTGAAAGTGAAAATTTCAGATATCTTTGAAAATATTTGACAATGTTCGAGCAGTCTCATTGTTTTTAGTGATCTGTAAAATTTTCCAAAGATCATTATGAAAATCCCAATCACCCGATTAATCGATAATACATTCAATAGTATATTAATCTGGTTGATTTTGAGAAATACCATTTGAAGATCATCTTATCATTTCATTATTGTGTAATATTGTGAATAATATTTCTCACTCGACGTCATCCAACTTGTATAAAACTTTGGAGACAATGGATTGACAATGCATCATAATGCTTTGTAAAAACTATTATATATATATTTCTCTCTTGAATATATAACTACAAATATAACTGGAATCTGAAGATTTGTTTTCGAGATATTCAATTTGGGATTCCTATGGTTAACCTTCATTTATTTCAATCGATGAAAATAAGAAATGATGCAACTAAGTATGAATATAATTGAGAGGGAATCAGCTAATCAACTGTGCGTCCACAACTTTCTCCAATTTTACCTCACCCACCCCTTAATTATATTCTGAGTCACGTGACGGAATAGCTGGAAAATTCAATCGATTTTATTCCAGAAAGGGATTATGATCATCATTGGAGATTTGATGATGTTTTTCATCCAAACAACAATAGGAATTCGAATATTTGTCAGATAAGGAATCAATCGATATAAACCTTATCTAACGATAAGATGCCGAATAACGCTATTTCATAATAATAAGTGCTCATGACTATTATTCAAGATAATATTTATGACTGAAAAATAACTATCATTTTATAATGAATATTTGACGGAACATTCGGATTATTTCCGGT
This sequence comes from Plagiodera versicolora, assembly GCA_037013635.1. Taxonomy (NCBI): domain Eukaryota; kingdom Metazoa; phylum Arthropoda; class Insecta; order Coleoptera; family Chrysomelidae; genus Plagiodera; species Plagiodera versicolora. The sequence continues at coordinate 9,386,711 of CM072983.1, read as the reverse complement.
TGTCTACAATTATCTGTTCATACTTTCTTTGATGATTTTAACAATTTGTCCAATACAGAAAAATATTCCTCATCAATAAAAATATTAATAGTTCGGACTATTAAATCTAAAATGTACATCAGATATATAATTATTTCTGAAAATGCGTTTTCTCTTCAATTTCCTGTGTTTTCAAATGATCTTAGTTTCTTTATGCTATATGTATACTGAACGATTAGAAATGATTTATATCATCTTTTTGTAGCTCACATTCGAATTATTTGTTGAATACAATAGAATTTTGAATATAACTTGGACTGAGCTAATTCAAGTTTTATAAAAAAAATCTATTAGGACATGTGTTTTCTTCTCAAAATGTGTCAAAGAATCACCTCTTCAAATATCAGCATGTCTTTAAGGAACACCCTGTATATGGAATTGCCAATTCAGAATGATGTAGACCAGTGGTCGCCAACCTCCTCAATGTGTTGAGCTACTTTGTTAATTTTGGAATAAACAGTGAGCTGTTAAATATTATGACAATTAGATTTTTTTGTGGAATTTTTGGAAGCTTCTCTGATTTTCGTGGTTTGTATTTTCAAAATTAAAATCGTTATGAGAGCTACCAGAATTGCCTCCGCGAGCTACCGGTAGCTCGCGATCGACAGGTTGGCGACCACTGATGTAGACTGAGTGTAGGTGTGAAAAATGAATAAGGAAACTGAAACAAATGAATAGTTTGTTGAGATCGGTCCAGTTTAAATGAGAGAACATACAGCAAATGAAAAATCTTAATGACCTACGTAACTCGATATTTCATCATTATTCATTATTAATGCTTGCAAATTAACTTTTTTTTCTGTCATTCTTTTCTGGAATCAATTCTGTCGAATGTCAAATTGCAGAACATCGGAATAAATATGAGATAACCTATAAGGAGAAATCTTGAAGAGAGAAAAACAATAACGAGTTGATGAAAATCTATTGTGCATAAAAAAGCCTTTGGTATATTTGAATAACTTGAATCACTGTAATGAACCCTGGAATTTCTTTACAATCTCAAATAACCATTTGATGAACCTTATTTTCTACTTTGATTCACTTCATAAAATGGAAAAGCCTTGTATTCATTCTCTATTGAATAGTTATTCCAATTATACAAGTACACGTTGCATAAGTCCAAGGATTATTAGTTTTTTATTGTCATTTTTAATATGTATTCTGAAATTAGTAATGGTATGAATAAACATTCGTTGTGAAGTTGATACAATGAAAGGATATGAAAACAATTAATATCTAATGAATATGGTAGACACGCTTTTGTATTCAAAAAGAGAGTAAGTTACTTACGCCAAATATATTCAAAGATTATGTCGAACAATAGATTGTAAAAAATCATATTATTCAGATATCTCGGACATTTTGAAACGACGCGAACGATACTGGTCAACTTAGTATCCACAACTTTCCATCATCCATTTACGATGTTCTACGTTCACTTTCGATATTGATGAATGAAGACAAAAAATATTCATTATGAAGGCTACATAAGGCAATATGAACGGAAATTAACACGTTTCTCTGAATTTCCTTATACAATTGGAAGTATTTTAATTTTCCATATGCATATTTTCATGATTCCATCGTATTTAATATTGGAAATGAGGCTAACTTAATTCAGTTGGCTATGACGGAAAGGTACAACAAGAAAATACAATTAATATCCCCCAGAACATAGCTTTTCCGGTTAAACCAAAAGTGAATCTCCTTATTTAATTAGACATAATTCATAGTAATTCCTAAATGCATTTTGAACCATTATGATTCTTGTAATTCTAAGGCAAACTGAATATAAATAATTTATTAATGATTCAAAATGATATTCATCACATTCAAAATCTTGTTGAAATTCTGTACAATGCAAAAGCGATGCAAAGAGCAAAAGACACCCTCTCAGAAGGGATATACAAGGAGAAGAAACCGGAGATCATGAGACAAGGAAGCATCTTCGAAATGCCCACTGACAGGATGATCAGTCTCACAAGTAAAATTGAGTGGACATCTGGTACACGGATGGCTCCAAGGCAGGAGACGAAACATGGGCCGGAGTGTATCGGCGCCGAGGAGGGGAGAAGCACATCTTTCCGCTCGGGAGCCATACCACGGTTCTACAAACCGAACTGGTGGCAGTGCTGAACAGCGCGCTTCAGGCATTGGATGTCAGAAGCCAGGAGCACTTGTACATCTGTAAGGACAGCAAGAGCGCTTTAGAAGTTCTTGGAGGGTACACCACAACATCAAAACTGGTGCACGATTGTTATCAAACCTTAAATCGCCTGGCCGAAGTCGGACCTGTAACCTTGATGTGGCTGCCGGGACACAAAAGGATAAAGGGCAACGAGATCGCAGACTGAGTGGCCAGACTAGCGCGATTAGAGGGTTTATAGGACCAGAATCGGCAACAGGAATTTGCAACACATTCATCAAGAAGAAAATTGATGACTGGACTGCAGCAAAGCACAGGGAGGCATGGAGAAATGCCCCTGGGTGCAGAATAGTCAAGATCTTCATTAGACCAGATCAAATGAAGAAATGGGAAAAACAACTACTCATACTGAGTAGGAAAAACGCAAAAGTGATCGTCGGTATTCTGACCGATCACGGTATTCTGAGGAAGCACAGACGCAAAATGGGATTGGAAGAAAACCCATTGTGTAGATTCTGTGAACTAGAAGATGAAACCTCACTGCATATCATCTTCCAATGGTATGGCGACCCAGATCCACAGGGATTCCAATGCGAGGAAGGCACTATCAGGAATATCCTGACCTTTTGGGGGAAGATCTTTGATTAGAGCCACCAGCTATCTGAGGGACGTCAAGGGATTACCCATACGTCTGGAGGCGCTACGCGCCTCAACTCCACAGTCGACACTCGAGGTCGACATAATAATAATAATAAAATGTAAACAATCTCCTAAACAAGGCTGTCAAATGTCGTGAATAACCTGGAATTGACGTAATATAGAATATATTCAACGTCACTAGGGAATTTCAGTTCAATTTAGTATAGGAACAATACACATGTGAAGAATTAATGGGAAATGAAATGATAAGAGAATACACCAATTGACAATTTCTCATTTATATTCTTTGTGATCAATGTTTCTGTGAGTTGATTATAATCCATGAATTCTGATAGAGAATATTAACCACCAAACATGATTTTGGGTTGGAACGAAGAAATTAAATGAGAAAATAAGAGTTGTCCTCTCTGTTCTTGAATCTTATTCGTAATGTGATGAGAGTCTTCTTGTTCAAATTTTTAAGTTATGTTGTTGCAGTTTGATTGTTTATGATTTATTCTTGGTTTCGGTTATTTGAAGCAGTTATCGTTAATGCTCCTAGTTGATGTTGCATGAACCCCATCAATTTCTTAGAATTGCACACTTATTTTAACCCTTGAGAAATCGGGTGCTTGCAAATCACTTAAAGAGTCGGGTGGGGTCTGTGAGACCCAGTTTTTATTTTGCAGAACATATTATAAAATAATAAGATAAAACTATTTTATACGCAAAATATCTTTTTTATTTAATTTTTAATACATCTTAGCTATTTTGAATCCAACAATGAAATAAAAAACGTTTCTTAATAAAATACGAAAAATAGGTTAACAAAAATGCACTTTTCTTACATTTAGTAGAAAACCCCTAATCCTCACTTCAATTTTCAATGCATTATTCGCACATCGGACGAACATGTTCTAAGCATAGCCATTTTTGACATTTGACACGAAAATATTTTGTTTTTCGATCTGGGCAGTAAGCGCAACGACCTCGTGTATTTGGACGTGGAGTCGCTGGCACTGGGTCTGCAGGTACTCCACTCAATTTTAGGGCGATGTTTCTGATATCTTTCCGTAAATGAGGGTCTTTTGCTCTTATCAGCATGTTCTCTTTTGCTAAAGCTAAGCCAATTGCTTTTATAAATAATCTTCGCTCGAAAATTAAGTCCTCTCCATTTGCATTACATTTATGTATTACGTGCGAGTTTATGACTGCAATGTTGAGCAAATTATAAAAAATGGCCATTGGCCATCTACGGGTGTTCCTCGCTACGATATACGCTGCACATTTCTGTTCGACTGAGTCAACTCCCGACTTTGTGATGTTATAAAATGTAATAATATTGGGCTTACAAGCATCTCCAGAATTTTCGTCGATCGAGTGAAAAGATGATAACATCGTCACGACTTTTTTTTCTTTGGTATGTACGAGGCCAAAGTCATGGATTTGGAAAAGGCAAACATAGACGAGTACTGTGGCCTTTTGGGATCAAGAAGTTCTTTTGGAATCTCCCTTTTGTTTTTCCGAATCGTTCCAACAATTGTAATTTTGTGCTGCTCCAGCATGCGTTTTACAATTTCACAACTTGTGAACCAGTTATCCATTGTTATATTTCTAGACGTAGACAACGAAGCAAGAATACAAACCGCCTGTGAGACATAGTAGCTCTGAACACCTCTGCACCTGTTCCATCAGTAGCCCAAAATTCTTTGAAATTTCTGCGGCCTACTTTGAAAACTCCAGCTAGGTATAATAGACCAATTGAAGCCTTTATTTCTACAGCATTTGTAGGTCTGGCCTCATTCGGATCTGTATAATTGTTTCTTACTTTGAAAATAAATATGTTCGTGTTCTGTACAACGGTTTCAATAATATTGTCATCAACAAAACATTTCCAACACTCTAAAGGATCAACAGCTTGACTAGCATTTCCTTTTGTACCTGGTACATACGAAATTATGTTACAACTTTTTGTTCGAACATTTCTTGGAGGCGCATGTCTTCTCCAGGATATACCATTTTTTGCATGAGCCCTTGGTTTTCCTTAGTAGCTTCAAAATATCCTGGAGTTGCAAGTTCTTCCTCCAATTCTTCCTCAGTGTCGGTATTGTGGTCACTTTCTTCACACCGGTCTGACTCCGGCTCGCTCTCAAAATCAATATCCTCTTCTTCTACTTCATCATAAAGCTGTTGTAATCTTTGAATTTCGTTTAGGTAAGGATCCATCACTCAACTCTGAAATACAAATGAAAAAAAAAGTTCAATAATCTACATATATTATGAATATATAGCTTTTATGAATAAAAATACTTACTTCATGTGAATTATATTATAAAAAAACAGGAAAACAAATTCACTTGTCGAAGCTACAAAAGTTACTTGAATGGTCGGGTGGGGTCTGACAGACCAAACATGCAAATAACTTGCGAACTATTGGACACTAACGCACACGCCTTGGTTCACTAATACTCGACCTTCGGACGAAAAGGTACTGACAATTGCGACGCGCTCCGATATAAAACAAGAGTGGTGTACGAGAACGAAATGGCTGCTGGTCCCACAGACCCAACCCGACCACTCAAGGGTTAATTGAGTTGCATGAATCCACCTCAAGTCGTATTTTTTGATATTCCAGATGAACCGACAACATGGCGACGACCCCGTCAAGCCGATCAAATTCCTCCACCATTCTCCGTCCCTCAAAGCCATCCGGACCTACAACGACCTGCCCGTCGATGGAGGAAATCGCGGCGGCATCGATTTGGGCTTCTTCCAACCCCAAAAGTATGATTCGTCCAGCGTGTCGAGAATTTCCGTAGGCAGCGATTCCAAATCCAACGAACACAACTTTTACGATTACGCGACGAATGAATCTCTATCCATGGCCAATTCCGCGTCGGAGCTCAATTCGGAAATCCACGACATGGGGTCGACTTTGAAATTGGTACCATCCAAAATGGAATTGGTGAGTGTCTCAAGAAGATCCGGTAGTTAACTGTTCCTTCCAGTTCTTTTAGAAATTTACTAGCGCACCTGACAGACGTTGTTCTTTATAGAAGTATCAAGTTCATAACTTTTCTTGACAAAGATGTAACAGTTTGGATTATTTCAATAAACATTTTCATCGCAAAGTTATTACAATATCTAACGTTATTACACGTGTCGATATCATTACTGAAAGTTCCACGCCAATTGATATCCAAATATTGTTTTCATCACTTTTTTTATCAGGAACCGCAAATTCTAGGAAAGCTTTCTGATTGGTCAATTGTAGCCTCACCATCTACCGGAAGTGGGCGAAACATTCAGTTTTTAGGTAACGAAAACTATAGTGACATTTGAGACGTTACTTAGTTGCAGGATTCAGCTTGTATTGAATCGAAATATTCCTGGACTGAATTGTGGATGAATTAATCTTGAATTCACTTGACACTAGGACATGAAAACTGTCATCAAAATATAAATTTTCGAGAATATTATTTCGAGGTTGTCTTTTTCTGATATAAAGTGACAGAGGCAGACATGGCAATGATTAAATGAATTCTGTTTCCACCAAATGAATCTCAACAATCATAAACTACTGGGAAATAGACGAGGCTAAACTCTTTTCAATAGCTATCACTATAGCTCACCAATCTCAAATCCCTTTTATTTCACATGTCCTGATTCATCAAGGAAATATTGTGTTTTTTTTATTCATAGTTAATATCTACGATGTTGATTCACTTGATGAAATCCACAAAATTTTGTGTGCATAAAAATAAATTTTCCGAATAGTTTGTCTCCACTGTTATTTATTTTACGATATTTGATGTAAGCGATTTAGGTGATATATACCTTTCGTACGATAGTGTGTTTGTATTTAAGGTTGAGAAAATGTTCGAAGATGATATGAATGTTTCGAATCGATTAATATTTTCCTAAACATATTTTATATCACTGAATCATTCCGTGAAAAAGGCGCACTGTTTCTCGATTTATGTGTATCAGAACATTTGATTTCTGCAAGATACTATTGAAATAGAAATAATTAATATTCAAGTTGTACAAGCGAATTTACTTCGTTATATTTCTTCGTTATCGAATTTTGTATTACATTTCATGTATAGGCCTTGTTATCAGTATCCTTTCTGTACTTTATTTGCGGCCATGAATAGATAAATGGATGAATAAATAAATAAATAAATATGTGTTGAGATATAATCTGATATTAATTGAGTTTCGAATGTTGAACATATGAAAATATGTGAATGTCGCAACTAGAGCGTCTCAAGAAAATGATAGAAAATTCAAATGAATACATTCCTGATATTTGGTTTCCAAAAAATTTCCTATTCTAACGTAGTGTTCATTTTTGCTGTTGTTGAACGAGTATCATACTACTAGGAAATCAATTTCTATCATATTACACAATGTTGAATTAGCCTCTACTCTGATGTTATATCTTTAGAAAAGGAGTTATCACTTACGCTGGGTTTTACTCTCCTATAAGGACTATCTGCAGCGCTCTTGGTTCAACCCCCTAGGAGGAGTAGATGTTACTTCCAGAATTTTAAATGGGACGGGAGTTCAAGTGGCATCATTTTGATTGGCCAATTCTGTTTCCAATAGAACCATGACTTATTATTTTTGGAGGAGCATTCAGGCAAATTCTAATTACATTTAATTACGTTTAGAACGCCATTTTTCGAAAATGAAATCGATCAGTTTCTCCGATTCCTCATATCGTTTGAAGGAACATTTTAAGGGTGGAATGTTTTCAAATTGTCACCACCCTGTATACACATTTTCAGAATCAAGTCCCCTAGTTTTCCATATAGATCACGTTAACTCATGAAAAAACTCCCTGTATAGGTATGCCATAAAAATGTTAACTGTACCCTGAAGGGATTAGGACAAATAATATTTTTTAGGATGCAGGTAGATAATCAGAAATAACAAAAGAAACTAGTTTCTATTGGTACGGATTCCAGGTACACGACTGTTAATGATATGCTAATCTTCATTTATTGGGATCATTTATTGTTTAAAGGGAGTGGTAGGTACCATCCCCTGATGTCATTTGGTGACGAACCTTGCTAGTGAGCAAACACTTTTAGTAAACCTCGTGCTAAGTTCGTGATATAACGTGAATTTCAAGTATATTTGATAATCATGAAAATAATGTTGAAAACTATGGAACCATCCACCAGTTTATCTACTACACAAGATAAACTCATCGGGAATGGAAATTATGGAGTGATTTGGAGTGTAGTGAATCCAAGAAATGGGAAGAGAGTGGCATTGAAAGAGATTTCTGATGCATTCATTGGTCTGAGAACAGCAATCATGGCGTGGAGAGAGCTGCGAATGTTGATGAATTTCCATCATGACAATATTTTGCGTATGGCAGAAATATTGCAGCCTCCCCCTCTGTGCGAATTCAAAGACTTAAATATCGTAACAGAGCTGCTACACGAGGATCTAGCCAAAATAATTAGGTCCAAGCAGTCACTTTCATCCGACCACATACAACTGTTCATGTATCAGTTGATGCGAGGGTTGAAATATATACATTCTGCCAAAGTAATCCACCGAGATATCAAAGCAGCCAACTTATTCGTAAACGAAAACTGTTTACTGAAGATAGGAGATTTTGGTATGGCGAGAACAGAGGTGCCCGATAAATCCAAACAAATGAACGTGGAAGTATTCACGTTGAGTTATCGACCTCCAGAAATCCTCCTGGGGGCTAGGCACTATACGAGCTCAGTGGACATCTGGGCGTCAGCGTGTACATTCTCTCATTTACTGAGATCCGTTAATCTTTTCGACCCGTACAGCAAAGTCAATCACATAGACCAGGTTGTTGACGTGTTGGGTACCCCCTCAATGGAAGAAATTGATTTCGCTCCTGAAGAGTTCAGAAATCTGGTGTCGAAATCGACGAAGACGACATCGAAAATCTCCACTCTCCACGCTACGACACCACATGCTACTGCCGACGCTATGAATTTACTTTCTAGAATGATGCATATCAATCCCAGTAAGAGGATTACTGCCACCGAAGCCATGGATCATCCTTACATGGTTCGCGGCAGGGAACTGTACCATACCGGGTTGTGTACTTGCTGCATGAAGAGAGAAACAGGCGTTTGGCTACACACCAAAAATTTGGAACCTTGCGAAAGTCGAGCTTTTGAGGACCAATGGGAAGAGGAAATTACCGATGTGGAAATGGCGAGAACGAAACTGCACGAGTATATAACTGGACGTCTGATACCATCACGAAAACAACTGTTCATCGATCCAGATGCAGATAGAAATGATAAGAAACTTAGATGGTTCAATCGATGACAACTGCCGATTGGTTGCTTGTACTAATGCTGCGTTGATTGTATATACATTTGATCTTTTTTGTATATTGTATTATATTATTGTAACCGAGTTTATCTCAAATGTAATTTATTTGTGTTGTAATCTGAAATGGTTTTTCAACTGCTACGGTTGAATAAATGAATGTATTGTGTATATAAGTTGGATATCATCTGAATAAACAATACCAATAAAAACAGGTTGTTCTTTGATTCATTTCTTGAAAACTGTATGTTCTAGTTTATTCGTTTTGTTAGTACGAAAGAAATGTCTTCATTTTTATTCTTTTTCGATCAGTAACGAATCCATTTAAAATTTTAATATTCAATGAATGAGACGATGTGAGATAAAGGGAGCCATGAAATTTGGCGCGTTCTTCTAGAACTAAAGAGATAATATTCACCAGAGTATAGCCCAGCGTAGATTAGATTAAAAAAGGGGCTTCGGTGCTTCTGGGAGCCTCCGCACTGCGACCTTTTCAGATCTATTGTGTACGCCTTCTCGTTATGTTAAGAGTTCTGAGGTTGAGCCCTATGACTATAGGCCATATAGCCAGTGATTATACTTCACGGTCCAGACTTCATGTTGGTAAGGTTGCGGTTCTCCTACCCCAGCACAGAAAACCTTAGCCTTCGCAGTAGGACAGAATGTGTGCTGAAGTTTCCTCATCTTCTTGACATAACCTACAAATGACTATTTCTGTGAGTCCTATATTATTCATTGTGTTTATTAAGCCTACAATGCTCGGTCAGGAGCGCAACCATGATTCTGATTGTTCGCCTATTTTGGCTTAGTAAGTACTCTGAAAACTTGTGATGGTTCTTTGATGAACTTTTTGGCCTGTCTCATTTCCGGCGCCCTTTTCCACCATTCATGAAATTGTTTATTTATCCAAGCACAGTTGGCTGTTTTCTTTTGTGCTTTTGATAAGCCACAAATAACCCAGCGTAAGGGATGACTCCATTTTGGAAATATAATATTGAAGCGTAGACTTCTTCAACAATGTATAATATGGTAGAGAGAATTATAATGATTCCGAAATGTTGCTCTCACACAAATTTTCTATTGCAAACTATTTCCTCGTCGAAACAGAATTGATTTCAATAGAACGAATTCTCTCTACTTTTTCAATACCAGCAAAAATGAACACTTTGGAAGAATAGGAAATTTGTAGGATACCACAAATCACAAGAGCTATCAGGTAATCACTATTTCCGCATCGTTACGTTATTCTTGAATTACTCTTCTGTTGATTACCTTGACTCATGAAAAAAATAAAAATATTGGGAAGTATAAAAAGATATTCAGAACGAACCATCCGACGAAATTTTTTTCTCTGATTTTTGAGATGATTTTAGGGGAGTATTTTTTTATAGACATATTATATGGAATGTTATAATTTACCGATATACATGAATATATTAAGCACGCATATAATGTGCTGTCACATGTGAGTACACACAAGTTGCCCCACAAATCACGTAATAATAGATACATAATAAGGAAAGTAACTCGATACTTAAACAGACTCGTTATTATGCATCCTTGTAAATTTACTACCTGAATGAAAAACGGCCCTCACCTTCACAATTGAACACGAATTGACCTCCACCTCCTTAAAGAATTGACCCCAATTAATCATCAACGTATCATCTCCGAATTCCCAACATAATTAATGAAATTCAGAATGACTGCAGCTGTTTGCTACACTTCAGTAAATTTCAAACCCAACGATGTTCGAATCCAGTAATAATATACGATTCGGCTCAGTTCAGCTTTATCTTCTGTAATAGTAAAATAGCAGAATGACCGCGTTATATTTTTGTTATTCCTCTCAGCTCGTTATATCGGTGTCTGAGTAGTTTCAGTGTGAGTGCTATCCAGAAACATGTACTACAGAGACTATGAAAACGGACAGTTTATGAATTTTCACTACATTTCTCCTGCAGCACCGGGTTATTTGAAGAAATGTGGTGCAGTTCACAAGTGGAAATATCAGTTGAAGAGTTTCTTGAAGAAAAGCGAGTTTTACAGGAAACTTTTCGAGCTGCACGTGAGTTAGTTCTTGTTCGTAGATTTGAAGCTTATAGCTTATACAGCAAATAAAATAGAATTAAGAAGAATATAAAATAACAATGCACCAATGAAAACACACATTTCATTCAAGTCATAACAAATATGTGAATTTCATTAACGCTTTCCTATTTTATTTCAATCTTGATTTCATTTTATTAACTGTATAAATTTTTCATTAGAGAGAGTGAACAATTCTAGGATCTCAAGTTAAAGTCTATAAAATTATGACTCATCAAATGAAATAAATTTCTGGATATAATCAAGAGAGGTAGTCGAACATTTTTCATGGTGACAAATAAATGATAAATTACAATAACATCTTTACAATTTCAACAAAATGTCTTTCAAACGAATTATCTAAACTCCAGTAGAAAGTATTTTGGTACTTTTAGGCAAATAAGCTGATATCGATGACACGTTTCGTTAACCAATTGAAATCTGGAATGAAAATTAGGTAATTATATTATAAACACAGTAGTATAGGGTTTCTTCAATAAATTGGTTCAGGGAAAAATATTAAGACTCGGAAAAAATTGGAACAGTTCCCAAAAATGACTGTCAAGGCAATATTATTGATTATGGTTTCCAAACAGTAATTCTCCAAACATATAACATATCAATTTCTATTACTCACCAATATTGTTTTATGCACGACCGGGCGTAAAATGGCACTTTATCGCCCGGATATGAGGGGGTAAAGTAGCACTTTACCGCCCCCGGACTACTTTACCGCCTGCCGGGCGGAAAATGGCACTTCACCGCCCGCTTGGCAATAAATTAGTTGAGCAGGCGCTTAACTGAATTTCACTGTCATAGCAACGGAAATCTATATTGACTGAGTAACCATGGTAACGTGGATTCCATCACTTCTTGATTTATGATTGATATAATCTGAACCTCACTGCATCGGTGATGTATTCCTATCATGCTTGAGAAGTGAAGAGGTATTTACAATGAAATATACTGGTCGTGCATAAAATGTTGTATGTATCTCGGACGTAATATGCTTTTATGGACCTAGGCGTGTTAATAGCCCTCGCTATCGCTCTGGCTATTTACTTACACGCTACGGTCCATATAAAAGCCTATTTTACGCCCTTGATACATAAATAACTATTATGAAGACGAAAGAAAATTACAAATGCTATCCCGAAGGGGCGGATTAAAGTACGATTTCAACAATTTTCGAAAATTGAGTTAATTTTGCTTGAAATTTAAATTTCCTGAATTTTGGTTAATTCTCTACGCACCCAGGTACTGAAATAATGAACATCAAATTGAAGCTGAATTTGAAACAAAAAAATTGGAAAATAATTGTTTTTGAAAAAACGTTAAAGATATCTGAGAGATATAGGAAGCAATTACGAATTCTATAATACTTATATACAAAGTGTCTCATTTGAAATACCAAAGATAGTATGCTCTTATTGGTATAAGCTTCAATGCTGCATCGTTGATTATACCTCCAGTCATTAGATTCAACTGCTGGTTGAAGTAGCCAAGGCATAAGTGTACATCGCCCACCGATTGGAATTGCAGCCATTGTCAAGAATACGACCTCAATATTAGATAACGAAATACCAGAAAAAGACTGGGAATAAATTATTCCACGCAATTTCAAGAATATCTTCATTCAACGTATTGTTTCAATGTATCTTACGTAATACTCCCACAGTATAACCCACCAACAATAATTAAAATATGATATCTAGAAAATCATCTGATTAAAATGAATCACAGGAACGATTGTCGAGGTGAATTGAGTAACTGATGAAATTATTAGGTAACAATGCCCGTCATAAAATTGCATATTGCAACAATTGTAAGACTTATCTATTCCAGTCATGTATGGTATGTTTAAGTTTTGATATTGAACATGAAATTAAATCTGATGTGACTGAACATATATATGATACGTTCGAACATTCGTATAATACTTATAGTCAATTCATTCATGACTGATTCGGTCATATTTCAGTATCATCAGTTAAAAATTGATGATGTATACATATAGTTTACCATTGAACTATCACTTCTGTTACAATTATAAACATTATCAACTTGTTTTCTCAGGAGATCGCTGGAAAAAATAACGAAAAGGAACTGTGCATATTCTTTCAAGCTGTCTCAAAATCTTTTACCTACATGATTAGGTGATATTCATTATGTTATGAAGTTTGTATCAAGTCTTCGGGGATGAACACGTTGTTGACATTAACCAACTTATGCATTATGAATCTTCATTCTTATCATCATAGTCTCGGTCTCAATTTTATCATCAAATTGAATTTCCATAGAATCTTCCAGAATAAATCCTTCTAATCACAAAAATAAAATACAAAAATATAGGGTTGTCATTTTCAATACATTTGTCCTCGAATGATCATAAACATATACGAAATGAGCGTATGTCGATATTGGATGAAACTAATCAAATTAAAAACCATTCTTGTTAGTTTCAAGTTCACATTAGTTTTATTGTTTCGAGAATCGAAAACAAATTTAAAAAAACTGTATCTTTATGTGACTGGTCATATCACAATTTTTCGACTCAAAACAATTTTGCAGAAAAACTAATTATTTAATTATTGTTGGCTCTAGATTGCGATAATGAATTAGATTGTCGTATTTCAAAACTATAGTAATAAAAGGAAATATTTTTATATTTCGTGCATCTTTGAATAAATTTTATGCACGTGCACCTTCAAATAAATTTTATGCACGAAATATAAAAATATTTCCTTTTATTATTATCTGTACACGTGCATACAGCCTAACACTTCATTTTAAAACTATAATCATTCCAATCTAATTTCACTTATAGACGCGAAAAATCTGTAACGTATCAATTTGAAACTTTCTTATTAATGCTATATTGTATTTCAACAGCTTTGAAATCTATACATGGACTCGAATTTGTTTTGTCATGGACGATGGGAGATTTTTTCTGTTCATTTCATACACTCACAATTTTCTCATATCACTATATAGTGTTTTTCAATCGATAGTTGTGAAAGATTAATTTTTATATTGGTGTTGATTTAGTACTTCAAAATAGGGATATTACTGGAATTAAGTGAGTTGGCATTAGTTTCATTGGTGAATAATACTAATATTTTTATCATTAACAATAACATTTTTCGTAACAAGACAGTATTGTTATGTTGCTCAAATCAAATTATTTCGATTCATTTGATGTATGAACCCTTCTTCAACTAACCTTTCTTAGAATTTGAATAGCTTGATGTAGAAAATTGGATTCAGAAATAATGTTATCTTCGTTTTCGAAATAAAAAAAATATTTCTGGAATATTCTGAAGGTGAAATTCGAATAAAAAGAACTACAATTCTTGATTATCATTATTTTTTGAATCATACATGGTTTCGATATTACATGTCGTGTATAGATAACCCATAAATTTATAGATAATTTATAATGGAAGACTTGGTTATTTGAAATCAAACGGCATTGCCGTAGGCTTCAAATGGACGATTACGAACAATTGCAAAGTGAAAGTCACCTGGTTTACCTTACTCCTAGCTATATACCCGTCTACACTCTGATAAATTTCAATATACTGAATTTTCATATTCAAATTAATTACCTAGTCGTACCCTTGATTTGAACAACAGTGAATGATAACATTTCTGAATTAATGTTGCTCGTAATGGACCAGTTGTTTTCAGTGATTCGTCTATATCGGATACGTAACGTGCGTTCATGGTGTCAAACGGTAGGATTTCCCCCGATTCATTGAACTCTAAACCGGAAATTAACAAGGTGAGTTTTGTCAACTGAAAATCGAAAAGGAGTACGAAAATTCTATTCAAATTTTATGTTCTCAAGGCCGATCTTCGTATTTTCATTTACATCGAACTAATAACGTTGGTGGATAATAAGTTTCCAGTATTGCATGAACTCATCTGTTTGGGAGGGTTGATGTGATGAACTGAAGTTTCTTCTTGTTTTCGAAATCTGTTAGATTCACTGCAATAATGAAAAACATATATATTGCTGAAATTTGGTTCCAGGTAATGTTTGATCCAAGTATTTTACAGCTTTGATGTTTCTTCTTAGATTTTCTGAGTCGTTTGCGAATTATCCAATAATAACATGATTTCGTTTTGAATATTGACAAAATGTATTGTATACCGATCATATATGGGAAGGATATTCTTGAATCGTTTCATGAGTATCTGAGGAACAAATACTATTGGGAAATAACTACGCTGGAATGGTACCTAAATTAACCATTAGTACAGCTTGCTTTGAACAACACTATTTAGGATTCACCATTTCACATCAGTTATGCTCTAGATTCTCCAATACGTTGACTCACTCATAGACGACTTGGACTGGGATTGAATGACATATAAAGACAATTTCACAATAATTATACTCTGATTAACTAATCGGTTCGAAATAATTACCTCTATACTCTAGATTCAATCAAAAGTGGGTAATATCTGTCTGTTGAAATAGAAAGCTAGGTTAGCTGTCAGCACGTTGGAATGGAATGTACCATGTTCCTGACACATTGAGTGGTTCTTGATTACAGAATATTTATCTGTTCAATTAGGTATATATTGTCCTCTTAGAGCCAATATAAAAATGCATGAGTAGAAGTTCAGGAAACTTACTCCTCACAATATTGTTCATAATATTCAATATGTTCGACGACTATTTGATTTTTCGACACGTGCACAAATACTATCAAATTTTCAATACATTAGGCATCGATTATCTTTTCAGTTAGGTATAGTCTCTTATGTATTAGGTCTATAAAACTAATACACTTCCTAAAATAGCTGTCTCTTTTGTATATGCTCATGAATGTCAAATTATTTAATCATTACTGAAATACAAACGAAAAATTTATTGATCAATATTTATATTGATAACTCCAAAGATATCTAATTTGATAAAGAGCATATATGAAAATTATCGTAACTGAAATTAAACTAAAGGGATTGTAGTAATAACTTTTTATTTTATGATCGCGACAGACACTGTGATGACGATGATGATGCATAAATTGGCTGGCTCTATTACTTTTCAAGATATTCCGCAAAATTGAGGTAGTTTTATTTCAAACACGCTTTACAGACCGCGTCAAGCTATATAATAGAAATAGTGAATACCTCATGGTTTGGCGATTTATTTTAATAATGATAACCAGTAGAATGTAGGTGAATCGTGATTGATTATGTATAATCATGTTATCGATTTGAGATAAGAATAGGAAGTGCAGTGGAATCAATATTTTCTAACAGTATCAGCAGCATTATTATATTCTTTCATCTATAAATAATATGAAATTGTTTGTTCTCGACAATTCTGAATTACTGTTCAGTGTGCATCGCACCTAGTCGATCTAGAATGGAAACACTGATTCAGTATTTTTATTTAACATCAACGATAACAACAGATTCTGGGAAATATCAGATTTTATTGGTGATTAAGTCAAAAAATTACTTTGGGTGTGCCAAAGAAAAAACATCCGTTCTCCTTTCATTTCCTATCGTAGTCTTTGAATTTAATATAAAGGCCATTTAATTCTTCAGTATATCAAGTATGAGAAGATATAATCCTCAGAAAATTTGGTAACACTCGTTCAATGAACATATATCCTCAAAATTTCATTGAAAGCGGACTGAGTTAAAATAAATCGCATTGTTTATATGCTTGCTAAAAATAAAAAAAATGTACAGCAAAAATAATGTGATGAATTAAGAATCTTTGAAGGTAATCAATCACTGAACAAAAAATAATATACCATAAAACCACATATTTTTTTCACGAAGACTCTGGAATCTGTAAATTCAACAACTTTGATCATAACTGACTTCGAATTTATCTAATAATATATCCTATTCGAATGAAACAAGTTTTTCCTTCGACAAATTTCATCCTTCAGATAATAGTTCTTGTATAACAATAAAATTTCGATATAGTTGACATTTTGTTATTGCAGACAATTTTTGTTGAATCTCTTTTGTTTTTTACAGTCCTGTCAAACATGGTTCTACTACATTTCAACCGCTCTATGCACTATGTCGATGGCCCTAGGACTTGGCAATCTCTACAGACTACCTCAAGTAACAATGATACGAGGAGGCCTGCCATTTTTGATAGCACACTTGATTCTAACAGTGTTTATTGGACTTCCCCTTATATTTCTGGAATTGGGATTTGGTCAACTAGCTCAAGAAGGGTTTATCAAGAGCTGGAAGGCTGTGCCTTTCTTCAAAGGTAATTCATCAGTGAATCTGAATGTTTTTATCAGCCGATAGGGATTTTAGTTCTGGATAAACGTTTGTCCTTGTATCTATAGTCTAATCATTAATTTATTTCTTATGAATCTGTTTCTAATACTGAGAAACATTGTGAAATGTTGTGAACGAAATGATTGAAGAATTATGTGATTATGTATTTATTATAAAATGTGATTTCTGATGATGATTTTGAAATTGTGAGAGATAAGTAATACATAATCTCGTTTTCATATCATTTTATATTATTGTCTATATTAGCTGTTAATAAGAATGCAACCATTGCATTCATCATTAATAATTATAAAATTAACAAAAAACACACATTACAAGATAATTCATGAACCATGCTAACAATTTTATATACCAGGTGATGGAAATTATCGAATTATCATTATTCATTTCAAAGTTATAGCAATAGTACCACGATGACTTTATCACATGAATTAATGAATTTTCAAATGAAATACATGTCTACTTTTTCAGGAATCGGATATGTGAAATTGCTAGCAGGATGCTTGCTGAGCATTTACTACCCATTATATATAGGTTTATCCCTTTATTATGTGATATGGATATGGAAAGGCTCGATGCCTTTTCAAGAATGTTCCGCTGGAGTTAAAATAACAAATGTACGAGTCATCTCAGTATCTTTGATTCATGATAATGTTTTTGAAAATGTTGTAGGCGGGATATTCTACATATGGAAAGGATGGTCAACAATGCTTGAAAGCAACTTTTCTCAAACCGCCCTTCGAAGACCCATCCTGGTATGGAATATATTCGGGCTTGTTATTGACGGTATGGATTATTGTTACCATATTGTAAGTACTGTATGTTTTCTCTGATACCCCGAAGAATTTACTAGTCTAAACCAATTCGTTACAGATCATTTGCGAAGACGAGAAGTTACATTAAATCATTGATTTTATTGATTTTCCCAACTCTTGGATTATATATAACTTTATTAGTTAAATCAATATTACTTCAAACTGAATATGATTGTTTGAGAGATTTCTTCTACAATGCTGACTGGAGTTTATTGAAAAGTGCTAATGTGAGTCGAACGATGTTCCTTCGTCACATTTTCTGAATGACACTTTTTACAGATATGGTATTATGCAGCAGTACAAGTTTTTTTCTCATCGACTGTTGGGTTTGGATCTTTCGTAACTAACGCTGGAATAATTTATAATAAAGTGAATCCATTTTGGTGAGTTCATGATTTCAATATATGACACTAGATATACTGGATGTTCTATCTTATAGAGGCAATGTCTGACTCATTTGACAAGATGATAAGAAAATAAAAAGAAAACTGAAATAGGCGATCAAAAACTGGAATTTAATTGAAAACATACTAGCATTTTATGTTGAATCAATCAATGTTAATTTTTTGATCAATCAATCAATCATCGGAAAGCATCAAAGTGGTATGAGGCATGAGAAAACCAATTCATAAATGATGAATCCTTCCATTCTAGATAAGTCAGTAGTGATATCTGAAACGTTTGAATTCGAGTACAGGAAATTAAACGAAAACTTTGTATAGAAATTCTCGTTGAATCCAAATACGAAATTATATATAGTATTTTATTCGAAATGTTACACCTCTGTTGGCGATATTTTATAATTATTCGTAATGTCTCAGATGTTCATAATTTTCATCGAATGGGTCTAATGAACGGGTTACATCATGAAACCTGTATGTACATATAATCGGAATCAAATATCTTTAGGGAACTAACAACACCTAACAATAACAAGCAATGAGTTGGTTAAAAATCGTTATATTCTGAATTGTTTCGTTACTTCATTACAAGAAAAACTAAACATTTCTTCGCAGATGACATATCTACGAGCACTAAAGTAGATGAAAGTATAGAATATACTCGTAATTGATTTTCTAAATGAAGCTACTTTCAATTATAGAGGTAAACATGAAGAAAATCTAGAATCAAAGTACAATAATTGTACTAATTATTGTTTTATAAATTAATTAACTTGGAATAAGTTTATATAGAAATTGAATTCTAATATTTCAGGACAGCTTTTGGGTTTACTGCAATAAATCTAATATTTGGAGCTGGTTCCGTCATTATTAGTCAGTCTCTAGCTAACAACACTAGGTTGAATCTTAGTACTAATAGTGGAGCTATAGCTGAACTGTATATGCCTTCCTTGATATACGACATTGGAAGCAACAGTACAAATTCCGATATAAGAACATGGACAATTCTGGTGCATGTCGTGTTAATACTTTCGGGGTTCATAAGTATGGTAAGTGAAGGTTTTCTATAACCATAAGTATATCGTCACCTTATTTCTATTAAAAGAGCTGGAACAATGGTGAAATTGGGTCGCTTTATTTTCATTGATATTGAGTAATAGTTTATTATTGTAGTATAATTCATTCAGTCGGAATATATAGTTGCGTCGAAATATTTCATATTTTCAAGTTTCGATCAAATATTCTTGGTAGCGCACCTGATGTCAATTGGTTCAACGTGATCACCATATTTCTGATATAATTGAAAATCTGATCTTTCAAAAACTTTTTTCTGGAATGAAAATAAAAAGAATAACAAAAAATTATTATTGAATCAATTTTTTGATGCAAGATATTCCTTACAACTCATTTATTTCGTTCAATTCGTACTTGCAGTAATTTATTTCTTTTTTAGGCAACCCTAACGTATACTTTACTCAAAGCCATCACAGTTGAGAGTAAAATGAAGTTGAAATGGTGGCACGCCAGCGTTGTACTAAGTTTCCTAGGCTTCGTTCTGGGTTGTGCTATCTTGCTACAAACTGATTTCGATATTGTGCATCTGCTAGATCATTATATCGTTGGAAATCTGATTCTCATATGTGCTATTATCGAAATAATGGCTTTGATAGCATTTTATGGTGAGTTTTTCATTATTGAATACTTTAATTATGGAGATACTCAAATTATAATAATTGAAATCATTGGATAATGCATTGAATGATTCGATTTCAATAACAGTAAATGCGATCAATAATATTCATGTGATTACTATACATTGTTTAGAGGGTGTCACAGTTTATATTCCTTAAATTAACCTTGAAATTAGGTGAAGATATATTTTATTATAAGATTCTCGGGAATACCCGAAGATCCTCAAATGGCACTGCTTATGAATTCGTCATATTGTCATACTAATCAGTTTATTGGGAAATACCTACATAGCACAAGTACGTCCGTGACAAGTCAAAGATATATGCAAGTAACCTTATTAATTAATTTGTGGATAGTGTATTGTGCAAATCATATAGTCTCGACCAAGCCCTATGAGAAATTGAACACATTAGGCAATATCGAAATAACTGCAAACAAATAAACCCATGAAGTTTATTTTTGAAAACACAATTTTTTATAAAATTGCAAGTGAAGGATTGCTGTTAATCTAACAATTTACAATTCCATTATAAATCCTGACTGTGACTATTTAACAACATTTATCTATCTATTCACCCAAAGAAAATGATAAATGAGATTATTAGTCGAGTTCAATAGGTATTTTCCATAAAAATTGATATTTTATCGATATTGGTACTGAATATTCCAAACTGACCCATTTTGACATCTACTTCATGTAGTTTGGGACACCATGTATACCTAACAACTTACACTATCATTTTTTTAGGAACGGAAAGAATAAAATCTGACTTTGAATTTATGCTCGGGCATATTCTATCTAACTGTTGGTTATTTTTGTGGTGGATTTCTCCTCTAATACTCACAGCTCTATTTGCATGGGGAATGGTTACTCTACCATTAGAAGGTATATTCAAAGAGGACCCATCCTGGTTGTATGGTATAGGGTGGGGAGTAGTTTTGACAGCTACGTTACTCATCTTTGTGATCGGATTCTGTGTTGTATACCAGCAGGATGGTTATACTTTCAAAGATGTGAGTATGAATTTGAAGTTTGGTAGCTGTGATTTGACAATTCCGAATTCTAACAGAAAATGAAAGCATCATTGAAGCCTTCGAAGAACTGGGGTCCAAAAGATCCGATATCCCGTCACAATTGGGTCCAATGGAACACTAAAGCACAACATGGCGAGCGAGATTTTACTCTGAAGAGAAAAGGCACAAAAGATTATACCAGATCCATAAAGAAAATAAAGAAAATGCAAAGCCAAATGACTGCATCAAGTATCGATGGGGTTTATAAAGAGAGCAACGGCAAACAAAGCGTGAGAACCAATAATGAAAGTAACATTTACACAGAGTTGTACGATACAAACGGTAATCGTTCGAAGAATAAAAAATCGGATGTACAACAGTTGCAAGTATCTTCATTTACGGATTCCAGTGTGGTCATAGGCAATGGGAGGCCCCAAGAGGAATCTCCGATACAGATAATTACTGTTAATGGAGTCATACCTGACAAATATGGCACTTTCAGAAAGGGTCCTTACATAATTGAAAAGGACAACGTTGAACATGTTTGTTTCAGGAAATATAGTGATAATGAGAATGCTACAGAATTATAGTTATATTTATTATATGATAGCTATTTTTATCATTATTATGGTTTTGTTTGAATTTCCTTTCCTGGATGATTTGGCGAATATGATTCAGCATTTGAGAGCTAAGTAAAACAATTTTATTCACATTACATTTGAAATGAAATTTTGTTTTGAACACCAAAAATTAAGTCTCTTAGTGCGACTATAGTTCGTGAATTGATTCGAACTATTTCGTGAATTGTTTTGGTAGCAATGGGCGACTTCATAAGAATAATGCTAATTACTGTTGAAGGAATCATAATTTACAAATATTGAACCCTTACAAAATACGCTAATATAATTGAAAATGATAAAATGCTTGAATGCGACGATAGATATTATGAAAAAATATTTTCATTATCATCATTGTAAATTATTAATTTTGTTTCCTTGCTTGTGGTGGAATTCGACAAGTAATCAAGTTCAATATATAACCTTCAAACTGTAAACAACAATGCAAGCCATATATATAGTTGATTGTATTTATCTAAAAAAACAGTTTCATTCATATTGCATTTAGAATAAGAATATATAGGTAAACAAATGTTTCACTTTCATTTATGTGGAATCATATTTATATCAGTTCAATTCCCAATCTGATAATTCACACTCTGAGACCTACTTTGGGATCCATTTAATTTGAACCAGATCATGCTGTTACACTGTAAGATTCAGTCCAAGCTTTGGCATTTACTTGTTTAAGAATTGCCCTTAATGATGTACCAGGTCCAACTTCAAATATTCGAGGAAAATGAGAACCTGGATCTCTTTCAAATACTGTGTGGATAAGCTGTTCCCACTTCACTGGCTTGATTATCTGTCAGGAAAGCAAAACAATCAGAAATTCATCAGTGAGATATTTCTAGATTATTCCATCAAGTTATGCAATTCAAATAACTTTTTACTCTTTTTACTTAACTTACATGTTTTGGAAGTTGTTTCCTAATATGTCCAGCATTGTGATATTTCTTCCCATCAACATTTGAATAGACACTAATAACAGGATCTAAAATTTCAGATTTGTTCAAAGCTTTTTTAAATGTTTCCATTGCTGGTCTCATTAATTCAGTATGGAATGGCCCACTAACAGGCAGTCTCATTACTTTCCTAATATTGAATTGTTGGTGGTTCTTCTCAAGATATTCTAGTGCCTGAAAACCCAGATTCTATACTGTTGCCCATAATTCAGATGGTTCAAATAGCAACTGAACACTCACTGATTCACTACCAGCAATGACTTTACAATGTGGATAAAGATATGATGCTATTTGACATTCTGGCATAGGGTCACCTCTATCTACAGCCCACTCTCTAGCTTTTAGACAAGCATAATTCACCTTGCTATTGGGTTGATACATTATAGTGAGCATTCCACCTTTGAAAGCTTCACTAGCTAGACTCATTGCTTCTCCTCTAATGTTGACCAGCTGTAGAGCTAGAACACAATTTCTGAAAACATTTGATTCCAAAATCTTTGTGACATTAGAGTAGAATCAATTAGATAGATAGATCCTTTATTAGTTCCTTTGGAAATACCCTTTTGGGTGTAGAACATGTCAATATAAAAACAAGATCATAAAAACCAGACAATGAAATAATAATATAGCACATGAGTATTACAGAATCAAATATATACACACTTTGTACATGGATGCACAACACACACACAAGTCATGTAAAATCATCCAATACATATAGCCAGCTGACAAAACAATATACAAGATAACATGAAATAATTGTATCTGCAAAATACTCATCACATACATAGTATGCTTTTATAATGAGCAACTTTTTCAAATTAATTTTTAGCTTTCTACTGGGCTGTGTTCTCAATGATTCAGATGATTTGTTATATATGTTGATTACTGAGAATGGAAATTTTTTCTGTATGTATGTGAAGGTGGGCTTATTATTCAGGAGATTGTTTTTATTTCAAGTATTATAAGTGTGGTTTCTGTCATATAATTGAATAAAAAGCAAACCTCTCTCAAATCCAAGT
Organism: Plagiodera versicolora; assembly: GCA_037013635.1. NCBI lineage: Eukaryota > Metazoa > Arthropoda > Insecta > Coleoptera > Chrysomelidae > Plagiodera > Plagiodera versicolora. Next base: position 9,362,643 of record CM072983.1, on the reverse strand, counting down.
GCTCCAGCAAATACTAATGCTGTTATCTCTCCCAAACTAAATCCAGCGGTGGCAACACAGTTGGCAATAGCATTAGGTCGCTCTTCTTTCAATTGTTCAATAGCAGCCAATGAACAAACCATTATAGCTGGTTGAGCATATTTTGTATCATCCAATTTCTCTTTTGGGCCTTCCAAGCAAAGTTTCAATAAGTCATAACGTAAAATATAATTCGCAAGTTCAAACAGATCTTTCACCATTGGAAATTTCAGCAAATTTTTGGCCATTCCCACATACTGAGTTCCTTGACCAGGAAACAGTATAATCGATGAATCTCTGGGATCTTTTTTATCTTTCTTGGATAAATTTTCTGTTTTCTTGATATTCGTCCCCTCTGGGTATGGTAAGGTGACCCATTGCTGTCCAATATTTGTGACATCTTGAAAGGATGCTGATTCATCCAACAACTTCTTTAACGGTGAATCATGGGCTGTATTATCAGAATCACCCTTTTTCGATTCACATAATAAGCTACTATTTAGAGACACTAGCCGAATAGATTGTACATTATTGTGGATTTTATATTTTCTCAACACGCTCCTACCAAAAAGGCTTAATCCAACTCCTGATACATTCATTGTCTGGATAGAAATAAACTTGTATTCATCACATTCATATATCTTGATACAATGTTTTATTATGTATTATAGGAAGTCTTACAAAAATATGATAATGAGGTTATGCTCTCTACTTGTCTTTTTTGTTCCAAAATACCACTACAATGAAGATAGCTATTGTATAATCGCGGCCAGTCGCGGCGAAAATTTTAGAGACTTCTGTATAAGAAATATGGTCACGTGATTGATTTTCGTTTCAACGTGATATCATAGATGTCGCATAATGTATGAATTTCTATTTTAGGCAATGTGAAGTTAGCAGTTAGCAGCTAATTTTAAGAAGTCATGAAGTGTTTATTTTAAGCTGGCTGCAATAAAGGTTAACTTTCTGATATATTGTTTGTGCAGACTTTATAAACAAATTCCCAAAGCAGCGAATCGATATCTTTTGCACGGGGGTTGCAATGCGCGAAAACAGCCCCTCATTGCGGGTTTTACGCGAAAACTATTTGCCATACGAAAAAATCTTCACACAAAATAAGTTGTACAGTTTGTTTCTGCGTACTTTGATATCAAGTTTGTTCGATTTCGATGTACGAGTCATTTTCTGTGGGCCCGAAAAGACGCGTGTAGGGAAAGCGCGAGGACACGAGTGGGACAAGGCGCGATCATGGCGACACCGTCTCACCCTTTGTCGTCGAGCCGACTGACCGACAAAGTGGACTTTTTTTTTTCGATTTCTTCGAAATAATAATTGTTTACGAGTTTCGGTAATCATCTAATTGTAAGAATTTATTCCGAATGTAATTGTAGAATATGAATTCAGTCTTTGCTTGTAGTTTGTATTGAACAGAAGTAAAGTGAATTTTTGTTTTCCAAAAAGCTCTTCTTATATCTTGTGGGTGTAAACGTTTGCTGATTTCACAGGTTAGTATAATATTATTTGTATATGGAGTTTGAGCTCGATTAAATGACGTTAGGCAGTGCTCATAGTTAGAAAAAATCCAAAAAGCCGATATAAATCGTTTTGTCCGACATTTTTTCCCTCTATGAGATCAATTGGTGAAATTTCAATTGCTTACAGTCGCCATCATGAACCGTTCTAAAATTTGTGAAATCTGTCGTTGAACCGCTCGATTGCGGAAAGGACACCACTGTAGTCGTTCATCAAAAAGGCCTGCAGACATTGACTTTGAAGCCAATCATTGAACGACGACAAATAAGAGTGTTGGGCCAACGATGATATAAAGTTTTTCTATAAACTTTGTCGTGTTAGATATCAAACTGCCAGGGTCCAATAAAACGCACTAGACTTGAATGTGACCAGCCTTCATCGTCTGATTCATATCAGAGCATCAGCTGTCGTGAGTGCACGAGAGATATCTGCAGTCTGCAGACCACCTCAGCCCTCGATCCAGAAGGAATCATCGATACAACATGCGGACGTATGCTCCACTTCTCAGCCTACGACTACTTTTTCTGTACAGTCAAGTTTCCAACATCTGCAGAATTCAAGTTCTGAGCATCGAATGGATGTGAGGAGGTTTGACTTCACGAGGATGTGCATATTTAGTGCAAAGACTGTTTACGAGGTCCTTATGTTTAGTATTAATGTAATCGAAGCGATTTATTTGTAAAATGTAGGTATGATATATGTACAGTTCATCTGTTTAATAGAGGTGTGAATAAACGATGTTACGATTGATATCAATGAAAAAATAATACTTCTTTGCCCTCCCTTCCTTTCAATTCATTCCTTTCAATAATATTTCTTGACTTTCTACTGTTGAATCTAAACATAATAACTTAATCAACTTGTTTATACAACTACACGATGATTATTCTACACAATTAATCATGTTTATATAATATATGATGATTCTCCGTAATTATCATAAAATGCTTTTGGATAATTTTGTTCATAATTTCAATAATCTTTGTGGATTGAAATAATATATATAACTTATACCGAGTGTCCCGACGGTGCGCATTTGTTCGATATATCGATAAGGCTAAATTTATTTGAAAAAAGTCTTATATAAGTTACACGGCACCAAGGTTAAGTTTTGAAAATAGTTCCAGATGGACAGGGTATTGCATTTTTCCGTAATAACAAAAACAGAATATATTTTCAATGGAGCACCCTGTATATTCTATTACCATCGAAGTCAGCGTTGAATTCTGCATCCAGGTTCATGTTTTTTTTTCCATAAAATACGACGTTAAACTGAAACGAACAATAATTTGATGAAAATTGGTGGATCATAAATGCTGCCTGAAAACCGTTATCCATGATAATTGAGTGAATCCATTCGGTAGGTATGAAGGTCTCGTTTTGTATACAATGTATTTTTTGGATAAGCATCAATTCGGGAGATTTCAATTAGCAAAAACTTAATATTTTCAAATGTATATTATTTCTTTATATTGTAGAGCTATATTTCATGCCTTCCCTTTTAAATTCATAATGTACTCTCTGAAATTGGTTGTTCCTGAGAAAATTGTATTTTCAGTTTTCGAGTCAAAACAAGCAAACATTTTGGGACACCCAGTTTACTCATGAAACGTATTTATTTGATGATATATAAAAAATGCTAAACAAAAATAATGTTTATCTTCAATTATAATCTTGTGCAATGAAATCGATAACGCAACGATTTCATTTACTCATCCCATCTGATTCTATGATCCGACGAAGGGTGTAAACTCGTAAACAATTGAAGAGCTTATAGTGAATGAAGATGTTATGAGACAATTAAGTCAATCGAGATAATCAACTGTAAAGTTTTTAACTTGCTCTTTTTCTCTATATACATAACAACTTCATCCACTGAAAATAGATTTATTCGAAAGGTTAGCGAAAAGGGGGAACATATGCTATGTTTAAAGGAGAGCATAACATGTTCATCCACATGAAAATCTCGATTTCCTCAAAAATGTCACTCAACATGTTCATCCACTAAGCTCTTCAATTATGATTTGATGATTTGATGTCGGCTCGAACGACAAAGGGTGAGACGGTGCCGCCGTCATCGCGCCTTGTCTGTCCCACTCCTCGTGTCCTCGCACTTTCCCTACACGCGTCTTTTCGGGCCCGCAGAAAATAACTCGTGCATCCAAATCGAACGAACTTGATTTCAAAGTACGCAGGAAAGAAAGCTCTACAACTTTTGTTCGATGATTTTTTCGTATAGTACATAGTTTTCGCGTAAACGCCCAAAAACCAGCAATGAGGGGCTGTTTTCGCGATTTGCAAATTTGTTTATAACGTATTCACAAACAATATATCAAAAAGTTAACCTTTATTGCGACAATGCGAACTTTTCGAAATTTTATTGGACTACAAGTAATTCAGGTCAAGCAATAATCATATGTACAATGCTGAACAAATTGTGCTCTAATACATCTAGAAAAAACTTTTCCTCTTCTTTCTTTATAATTCAAATGAATAGCGTGACAGCAATTAGCAGTGAAAAGAGCTAACTTCTTTGTTGTGGATGCAGAGATAGTAGCTCCATCTAGTGATCTAGTGGTTGATTCCAAAAGCATGATGAAATATATTTCCAAATTTTAACATTTACGTGCACATCTTGTCTTATCTCTGGTTCATATCAATGCTTCAAAGAGAGCTGTAGAAAAGATTGAGGAGGGAAGAAATCTCTACTAATGTGTAGAAGGTGAGTAATAGTTCAAGACGCCTGCAGATGACGAGACAATGGACTTTCGAAGGACGGCGACGTCGATGATTTTATAATGACTTAATATTTCTTCAATTTGAAACTTGGGAGGTGATTCAATTTTTTACGGATCTGGCAACAAAAAATGATTTCGTCTGCTCCCAATGAATTTTAAATTATTTTAATCGTGTTACACCCGTTTTTCATCAAAATTACCAATGGAAATCTCTGATGGAAGCTATCTTGTCATCCATTTTCACCCTATCACCAATGTTGTCAACTGTCTCATTTGGCAAGTGAAATTGTCTACCAGGGGTGCGTTCCATTAAGCGCTCACAACGCCCAAAACACTCATTCAGACGTTCCACATGGCGACCACGATCGTTGGGGTCGTGGCGAAAATGTCATGAATGACGTCATGATTCATGCTCACGACGACCCATCTCAATAGGTGGGTCGGCGTGAGCGTTTCGATGACGCACAGAACCAAGTGGAACGACAAAATTCGTGGTCGTGAGCGTGATCGTTGTGAGCGCTTAATGGAACGCACCCCAGAAGATCTTTGAGAATTCGCAAATTGCTGTGTATAGTCGCTTTGACCCCGACAACCATTTACAAGTTAAATTGTATTTAATCAATCACATATACCTACTGGAGTTTTATAAGCGTTAGTGATTCCTATAGGGGTGGAAATGGAAGGGAAAACGATTTGCCTGGCTAATTTGATTTATTCCTACAAGCTCCCTTCGATTGTCATTTATATTCGATTCATTTGTCATGTCATGGCGGTGTCGTATGCGGTTGTTAGGCATTGTCCCAGTGGATCTGACTTTCGTTTTATTTTCAAACGAGTATTGTTTGGCTTGAAAAAAGGATGCGATTCCGGAAGTTGACATTTCAGGAGAATTTATATCATTTATATTTGTGTATTTGACGGAGCTACAAGGTATTGATTTTTATGTTTCACCCTATACATTTCCAGGAAAAAAAGAAGCTGAGATATGTCAAATCGAATCTACACATATTTCCACAGTTAGTTGTGTCGTCCAACTATTGTTAATATTTTCGATATCTTAAATGTACCTATAGATTTTCAAAATTCATTCATGATGTTACTTACAACATATGTCATTCATTAAACTTAAATATCATTCTTGCTAGTCACCGCCCTGTTCAACTCATCCTGTCTCTCAACTCTGTGTCTTTCGCCAATGTAAACTTTTTTCAGAATCAAATGCAACCAGGCATGGCTTCATAAATAATGATACCCTTTACCAAATATCCGACATTTAATCGAGACAAAAATCGAAAGTAAATAATATCTGATTACGTAGATTATTTGTTACTTAGGGTGCGTTCCATTAAGCGCTCACAACGCCCAAAACACTCATTCAGACGTTCCACATGGCGACCACGATCGTTGGGGTCGTGGCGAAAATGTCATGAATGACGTCATGATTCATGCTCACGACGACCCATCTCAATAGGTGGGTCGGCGTGAGCGTTTCGATGACGCACAGAACCAAGTGGAACGACAAAATTCGTGGTCGTGAGCGTGATCGTTGTGAGCGCTTAATGGAACGCACCCCTAGTAGCATTCATTGACTTGTCCATTGCGCACATAACTCAGGCAGTGGATATGCGCACTCCAAAGTGATATCCAGCTGTATTCAGAATAGATTCAAATTGTAATAATAATTCAACAATTCAACAGTTCCAGCGTAGATATATTTTTTCTCGCCTGTCATAAATAACTTCAATAATAAAAATAACAAAAATAAAAATTTCACCTTTGTAATGGGTGGATAGGTTATGTAGGATAGGTTAGGATAGGTCTAAAGTGAGTGGGTCAATACGTCCCTCCACTGCAACCCTGGCTCATACCAATTCAAATTTCACCAAATAAATCCAGCTTCTTAACGAAGCCGATTATGGTATCAGGTCCGAGGTCGAGAGTGCTACCCTGCCAAACACCGAGAACCTGATTCTGGCCGCAGCGGGGCAGACACAAAGTATGTGTTCTGCTGTTTCATCATCTTCCAAGCATAGGCGACAAGTCGGGTCTTCTGATAGACCGAGTCTAGTCATGTGATGATTCAAGCGACAGTGACCTGTGAGGGGGCCTGTTAGGCAACGTAGAACATCTCTGCCGTAATCCGAATGAATGCCTTGGAGTGGGTCAATCCTGGAATGCTCTGCCAGAAGTTTGAGAAACTTCCTGTTGTCCAGGTATCCGGTGTCTGTTTGGCAAAACTTAAAGAGATGCCAATAGCGGGTTCTGGTCCAATGAAATCACTCGAGGTGCTTTGCCTTGCAAGACAATCTGCCATTTCGTTGCCCTCCAAACCGGAGTGGCCAGGAATCCAGATCAAAGATAGTTTGTTGATTCTACCAATCGAAGAGAGTCTCTTCTGGCAATCAAAAACCAGTTTGGACGTTGCTCGGTTCGAGCAAAGGGCTTTCAGTGCCGCTTGGCTGTCCGAGAATATTTCAATTGTTTTATGTGTGAGGTTGATTTCTTCCAGTTTCTCGACACATAGAGCAATGACATGGATCTCTGCCCGAAAACCGGTCGCAAAAGATCCTATGCAGGCAAATTTTTCTGTCCTAGGCCATAATCACCTGCACCAGAACCTGCAAGTGTTTTAGATCCATCAGTAAACCAGCAGCTTCTATTCGGGATTAGGACAGAATAAGGCAGGTCGTAGTTTACTGTAGGAGGCATAATGTCAGAGGTCATTCCCAGAATACTGTGACTAACAGTGTCATCCAGTAGTCTGCCACGCTCCGTATAAGCCTGATTCGTATAGTTAGCACCATCAATAATGTAACTAGATTCTCAAGATTCGCCATCAATAATACAAATTGCAACAATGGTTTTGATGGCCTATAAAGTGTTTTGTCGGAAGTCCATGACACGTTTAATATCAGCATATCTGAAACTCTGGAAGAGTTATAAAAAGATGGGAATATTTTATAGCGTTCATAAATTTCAATGATTTATAGCTGTTTTTTGTGTAGGACTTATCGATTTATTTCAAACTGGCGGTTCACTAAATATGTTTGATGTCATGAATTTGAGAGTCCAAACATTGTTTGTTTTTTTTTCTGACAATAATAATTCACTGAAAGTCAGCACTGCTCAGGTGATGACAATAATATCAACTTTGATTTAACGATACTTTGAACCTTAGTGGTTCTCACAGTCTGATTTGCTACACGATACTACTAGAGAATTGAGACTGAATTACCACGACAAGTCTGTTTGTATCTCTTACAGTCCCGACGCAGTTCTTCGGCAACTACCTGGTCCTGGTGATCACCAATCTAACTAGTCCTGAAGGTTAAATGACGTCACGGGGTGTTAATGTGTACACATCAACCACAATACCGTCCATCTTCGGGTGTTCAATCTTATCCTACAACAACAATTCAGATCTTCACAGAGTAACAACTCTTTGACTAATATAAAATATTATAGGATTACATATTAACAGATTGAAAATATATTCATCTTTATTAGATATATCATTTGAGTATAAATACGGCACGATGGATTGATTTACAAGATGCACCTATCAAAAGTAGGTAAAGTCCAATCCAAGAAAACTTATAATGCACAGAAATAAAATATCGTCACTGAGAAAGCACCTCCCAGCAAATGCTCCCCAGGGGGCTGTGCTTTCACTCATCCTGTACAACATACCCACACCATATTCCTCAACCACCCAGAACATTTTTCTTCCTATTTGCAACCACAACCATTCTTACCAATTCTCTCGACATAGAAAGTGCATCTCAACTACACCCAATACTCTCATTCAATGGAAAATGAAGGCCAATTCAGAAAAACACTAGGAAGTATAACACAAGTCTATATTTTTTTATTTGATGTCGCTGATTTCATGTTATAATTTGGTTAAATTAGTTTGCGAGACATCGAGCGAAGCTCTCAATCTTGAGGCTATGTTTAGGTTTGTAGCGATCATTAATTACCTAAAAATGTATCAATTTCTTTAATTTCAATATGCCGTCGTCAAAAAAGTGTTGCATAAATGTTTCAATTATATTTTGTTAAATTTGTGATAGATATGTAGTGAAAAAGTTTAGAAAACCTAAATCAGGTTCATCATGATCTAGAGGTGATGGAAGATCACCTAAGTCGCAAGTTTTTATTAGCGTACCGGATATACTTGAAATCAGTTTCACCCTTAGCGGTAGACTCGTGTAATATACAGAACCCAACATCATTCAAATGTCAGATCATCAAATGAGTCAAAAAGTTAGGCAAGCAATAGCCAAATGTTTAATGAAGTCCAAACTCCACTCAAGCAAATGAAGACAATGGCATTTAAAAAGAAAATCAGAGAAAATATTTTGGCTACATATGTGTGACTCTTTTCACGCTCAGCAGTTATTATTTTGTTAGTTATTCCGTTTATAAGTTAACGAACAATTTAGAATATAAGTTTTCTTATTTTGGGGCTGAACTAGAACTTTTCCAAATTGTTTTCAGCTCCATTTTGCATGATTGTATTCAACCTTGTTGTTGTAAATGTTATTTTTGTAATGCAAATAAATATTATTATTATTATTATTATACTATATCCATTCATTGCAACAGCAAACGTTACATTTCAAACCACTAATCTGATGAGCCAAAATATACTAATCAGGAAGACAATTCATGAGAATGCATAGCGAAAACAAAATACCTAGAAAGCTGAGTCCACCTCAATCAATTATTTAACCAATGTTGTGACAATGAGTCATTACAGACGGGCGTCACATTAGCTTTCCTAAAAACATGAGGTCCGCCCACGGTCTCAAATAGAGGTCTGGAAACTGGTTTGGTGGTTCTCCTGTTTCGCCTTCTCTTTGTCAGTCAATCACAAATCAGATCCAATCAGCTTTGTGAAAACACAAATGTTTTCTTATTTATTCGAGACAATTTTGCAAGATATAATATTCCCGGCATTGATTTTATTCACCATTGGGATAAACATACACTGTGTCCGTAAAGTATGGAACAAATTCATTTTTAGCTAAACAGGTCATTTTAAGAAATAATCCTGAAATACGTCGATTTTTGATTTCAATTTACCGTATTTTGAAATAATAATGTAATATACAGGGTGAATTACGTTCGAGTAATGACGTCACCGTCGTTTTTTTTTTTAAATGGAACACCCCCATTTTGTCTCAATATTCGGATTACTCAAGCTGAACTGATTTCAAAAATGTATCACATGTTGATTCCAATTGGTACAGGGTGGACAAAAATGCAATAGTTTTGTGTGTGCTCATAAAGTAACGCGTAACATTCTTTATTAGGTAAATTAACAATATTATCAAAAATACTTATAGCGGCAATTGGTTTAAATGTAACACCCCGTAGTTTGCTACATGTTTGGTACTTGTGGTCTAGCAGACAGAATATGAAATCAACATTGGAATCAACATGTTATACATTTTTGGAATCAGCTCAGCTAGAGTAATCCGAATATTGAGACAAAATGGGGGAGTTCCATTAAAAAAGAAATGACGATGACGTCATTACTCGAACGTAATTCACCCTGTATATTACATTATTATTTTAAAATACGGTAAATTGAAATCAAATATCGACGTGTTTCAGGATTATTTCTTAAAGTGACCTGTTTAGCTCAAAATGAATTTGTTCCATACTTTACGGACACAGTGTATAGATAATCTCAGCAGGAATCTCAGATGCTTACTTGCAAAATTTAAACTTCTGAGAACCTTTCTGGACATGCCCAAACTCAAAATGGTCTATCATACTTTGGTGGGCTCACGATTAAACTATGGTATCATAGGGTGGGGTGGAGCAAGGAACAGACACCTTAAAAAAATTTGTATTATATACAGTTGAAAATCTTGAAAATAATCTTTATGAAACCTCATACCTACTCGACAGATAATCTGTACACAGAAGCAAGAATCTTCGACATAAAGCAATCGATTTATCGTTCCATTGTGGTATATCAATTCAAAAATAAATCAAATCTACAATCTCCAACACATCAATATAATACGAGGAACCATAGCACTTGCTATAAAACTCCATTTTCAACAAAAGCAATTGGCCAAGCACAATTTCACTTATTTAGCACCTAGAATGTATCAGATTCTACCCAAAAGTCTAATAGAACTTCAAAATTAAAAAAAAAATTAATGAATTTATTACGGGGTACCCGAGAGACGAACTCATCAGAATAATAGACATGCAAAAATATTTGTGACACTGAATTGTTTGTGAATATACATTTAATCTATACCATTTTATCATTACACACTTTACCAATATATAATGTTTTATTTATACATTTTATTTATATAGGTATTTATACATTTTTATTTGCATTGTATCTGTTCATTGTCTTCATTTTATCTTTACCCGTTTTTAAAATAGGATAGAATAAAATAGAATTAGTATTAGTGTAACCAGTGTCTTGAATCCTAGAGGCTCACGCACAGGCAATCTGCCTTAGTGAGTTTTTGCGGTTTATTGAAACTGTACTTCTGAATCTTATATATTTCTGAATATTATTGATTTTTTTTTATATGAACTGTACTTTTGTCAATAAACTATATATCATTATTATTATTATTGAAATCTTAACCGTTCGTTTTATTCACAATACGAACTGTCAAAGATTATTCACGTGATCCTCCTAGACACATACTCTCCTGGCGGATTAGTATGGCAAACTATTATTCAAAAATGGCGACACTCCTTCCCACTCAAAAGTGCTGTGGTTTCCAGACCTGTATGTAAGACCGTGGATCCACCCAGCATTCTGCGTTTGGTGGATCGTCTTACGGAAGCCAGCTGAGTATAAGGAAGGGGCTTTCAGTCCTATATGGTCTGTGGCGCAATGCCACTCGTATTTAACTTTGGTTTGAATGGGTCAGTGTTTGTTTTATGAGCCTTAGGGGTCTATTCACAGTATCAAGAATAATGTATCTTAGGTATTGTAGTTTACTGTGACCGTAAGAGAAATGGTTGTTAAACATTGAGAGAGCAATTCAATTTCTATTCGAAAAGAAAAAGAAAAATGATATCGCATTGTCATTCAACGTCAGTATCGAAAAAGAATGTACTGAATAATTTATTCGTGACTTTGAAATTGGTTTCACCCTTTTGGAAAAATTTCAAAGAGTTCTGTCATTCGAATCAACCTCTTCGACGATCTGGCGATTCAAACATGATTTCACTTTTGCCAATATACGCTGATGATGGATTATTAGTTATTTGTCTAGGACGAGGTGGATCTATGGGATATTCTTTGCAATGTGCCTCCACCAATATAAAATTTTCAGATTGAGTATAATCCTGTGAGTGTAAGTATAAAATACATAGATTTCTAGTGCCAGAGTCACAGAAACAACCCCATAACCACTTAATGATACGTACTTTCTGCAATTAAGTAAGTAGTCGACATGTTTCAAGCTGTAATTTGACTCTCGTTTATTCTCGAAAGCACAGAATGAGTCGTTGTCTGAGTAGCTCTTGCTACAATGCTCTGTAACCGGCAGTTGACGATCCAAATGGAGTGAGTGGAAGGAAGAAAAATATTGTCTTTCTTGATTATGTGCCATGGGAAAGCATCTCTGTCAAGTCATGCACGATTATTGATTCATCGATTCAAATAGATTTCTTGAAATTGCGATTGAAAACCGAATCTTTGGTTGATTCGAGGTATCGAAATCATCACAACCCACCATCACCACTACGAATAATACAATTTTCAGAATGATACTCCAATCTGTGAATTTTTAATTTTGAAAATCATCATTATACAATTATTATAATATACTTTGTACTGATCTTGAAGGTAATCGTTTCAAGCAATGATGTCCATACACACCCCTTGATCAAAAACACAAGAATTGCGTTTGGACAATCAGGGCCAGAAACAATTGAAGATTTCACCACATCTTTTCGTTCTAGCTTCCAGTAATACCTGAAAATGAGAATTCAATATTCATAAAATGTTCAACAATCAGTAAGTTATTATTTGGAATTAATTTGAATGAAGTATGTTAAAAAAAGATTTCGTCTCTTCAGTGGATGATTTTTGGAAAACAGTTTTGGTTATTTGTATCAGAAATAATCTGTTCTATGAGGAATTCATGTTTGAATGAATTGGAATTACACAGGAAGAAGTTCCATCATCAAAAAATTCCAAACAAGAAAAATATAAGAAAGGTTCTTCTCTCATACATTTGTCATATTCATTGGACAATAAGCAATCTATGAATGAACTATCGTAAGCTTACAATAGGTGTACAATCACAGCTGCGATCCCGATATGAATTATATAAGATTGGCAAATACAACTGTTCAGTTTTCACCCTGTATATATAGGCGCATTATGAAGGATTCTTTGTGAAATATTAGTCATTCTGGAAAATTCGAGTTTATATTTAACAGATGTGAACATCCTTTCAAAGTGTTGGAATACCGAACCTTTTCTGTTTGTTTTCAATTGTTTATGTCGAATTTTGGGTCATGTTTCGTATACATCTGTTTTTTATCTAAATTTATTGAGAGGCCCTTACCTAAGAAGATGTCGATGGTTAGGGACGATACTTTGTTAAGAACTTCAGTTTAACTTGTTACTCACTCGAGTTCGGTCGTGTCTAGTCCAGTTTCTAACACTGGCATTTTGTAGTCTGAATATTCAGACATATTACAATCGAACAACAAATAAATACAGTCCACTCAAATAATAATCGAAGTGTTTTACTTCAAATCAAACCAAGTCGTACACGGTGATCCAGGTTCCGGCAAATAAAATTACGGGTTGTGATCACGCCTGAAAATATACCTGAGGGCATCACAATCGCACATGACACCCAGTCAACAACTTTTTGTAGATTCTGCCAGGAAGACGAGGGAAACTCAACACATTCACTTTCATACTGTGAAGTTATGGATTATGTTGCGGATTTACACCATGAGAAGAAACCACAACTTCTTAACCTAGATCCAGAGTCTGGTCCATGGAGCCTTCTTACAAAGGCAGGCTTGAACATACAACTCCGGCATAAAGTGATGGCTACCAGAAGCATATGAGCCCGATATCAATTTGAGAATGAATTGTATTGGTGGTCTTGTTTTTTCTTGAAATTACTACTCAAAGCTCAACACACACACAATAAAATCTGTTGTAGATGACTTCTTGGTCTTGATTACTTGGTGTGTTGTCTATTGGATGTTTCTTGAATCATCTACTTTTGGACTGAAGTAGACAGTTGAATTACACAAAATTTCGACCAAGAGGAATTTTTCGCATTCTCAAGAGATACAAACAAACATTGTATTGGTAGTATTGTGGCGGGAAGATGTCAAAAACGTTGCTTCAAACAATCAATCCTCTTTTCAATAAATTACCCTTTTCGTATATCTTCGTAATTTGATCTTCATTAATCTCCAATTTTCAATCAAACCGTTCATGTTTGTGGGCAATTGAAACGTGCATTTATTCCTGCGGAAAGACCCATTCCCCGAATCATTTGTTAAATGAATCAAAGCCGCGCCAATGGAGAATCTCTAACCGTTTTCCGTTTCGTCATCGACAGCACCATTAGGGACGGCCATGGACACGAGATAAATTAGAGTACGGTTGGGTATGGACAAGACAAGACTAAGACGGATGGTATGCTTTTCCGATGGGAGCCTACATCTCGTCCCACGATTCAAAATCACGAATTCAGCATTGGCGAATTCTACCATCAGCAGCAACTCGTTCATCTGCGAGCATTTGAATAAGTGCTTTCGGTTGTCGAGGATGGGGAGGCTGGAAATTGATTACTTTCTTTTTTAAAGTTGATGCTTGGTTTGCTAATCGTTAAGGCTTGTTCAATTAAGCGGTTATTTTGCACCAGAAATGAGAAAGACCTCAAGGAGAGGAGTGTTTTATAATTCGATTCACATTGAATATAAGAATTATATCTTTCTCAAAGGGCTTTTAACGAAGCTGAGCTCGTAGGGCAGAAGTAATTGAACGTTTTAACGAACAATTTGAGTTTTGATGATATCATTTCCTCTTTTCACGAAGCCAAAATTCCAGGTGTCTCATAATGAATTACATCTTTGCTCACAGTACATCTGTGATAGTTCAAGTTATTACAGCAGAATCCTCAATATAACTTTTCAATTTCTTTCTTTTCTTGATGAATTAGCTTATATATATATATATATATATATATATATTATATAAAACTTCTCACGAAAGGAGGCATCCTGTAATGTTCAGAGAACATCGTGAGAAGCAAGAGAAAGGAGGTAGGAATTGATGTTCTTTTTAAATTTCTGAAGGTCATATGCCTCGGGGAACACCTCCCTGGGCAATGTGTTTCAGAGCCTCGCTGTTCGTTGGATGAACGAGTCTTTGGAAAGAAATGTTCTGCAGGTCACCAAATAAACCACAAATGGGTGTGAAGACTGGACTTGACGGGTTAACCTCGAAGAGACCGCCAAAGAAAGAACGATTGTTGATATCTCAGAAGAGCACCGCCCATAAAAATATCCATAGAATAGAGATAGATCGCCAACCCTTCTACGGTGTTCCAGAGTAGTAAGCGAGTTAGTAAGCTGCACTCCAAATATGGGAACAGTATTCCAGGACAGGTCGGATTTGTGCCTTATAGATCGTAAGCAGCTGACTGGAAGTGAAGTAGCTCCTGGCACGAAACAGAAAACCAAGTTTTTGGGATGCACTTTTAGCGATTGATCTCACATGACTTTCCCAAGAAAGGTTATTGCTGATAGTTATAACAAGCATCGAGATGGATGACTTCAAAGGTATGGTCACCTCTGACAAGCTTATGTTGGGCATTGTGGGGTCGGCCTTTTTGGAGAAAAGACATGCTTGTGTTTTGTCTGCATTGAAATTTACTAAGTTTTTGGATCCCCATTCGAGAATTGTTGCCAAATCCATATTTATGTTGTTAACATTTCTTCCTCGTTCGTTTTTGATTTGGCGGGCTGGTATTGGAGCCTTGGAAGAGAAGGCAGTGTGGAAAACGAACAAACTGTCTCGAATTAGAATCAGAAGTTCAAGTTCCACCGTTAGGTAGATATGAAGCCGAATCTGAATGGCTTGTTTCATAATGTTTAGTAATATTCGACAGGTCACATTCATGTTTCATGGTGCGACATTGAAACATTAATTCCAATAATTCTATAATCTCAGTTCTTAGAAAACATTTTTAGATCATAAATGCTGTGATAGGTACTGCTTTGCTTCAAAATAACAGAAAGAGAGCAATATGAATTCAATCATATATATCATAAGTTTTTTATGATGCAAGGATTACTTCTCATTCTCCATATATGTGATTGTGAAACAATGTACAAAGTTGAGAACGCGAAAAGTCAAGGATAAAAGCAATTTCTCATATTATATCAATAATATAATTATTAACGTCGTACCTTTCTTCTCTTTATTATTTTTCTATTATTTTTCTCATTTTTCTCTGTTTCTATATACTAATTTTACTCTTATATCCTCAGTTTGAGTCAAATATTCACAACATCCGGTATATATTGTTTTGTTCTGTTTTTTGTATTCTGTCGAAGTTCCCTGGTGGGCTTATCGAGAAATAGAACTAGTAGCCCTCTGACTCTCAACCCGATAGGACACGTGAATTTAGTATCTCTCCGATTCAAGTGTTACTATTACCCTTAACTCTCAAAGTCTAAATATTCGCTGACCCCACGTCCCAGAAGAAGCTTACAGTTCTCTTCCCAGAGGATAGGTGGTTACAACCCCGTCCAAGCGTGCGAAGGAGATCAGGACGACTTTCGGAGTACCAGCTAAGTCCTCCTTTGGGCAGCTTTCACAGATTCTGAAATCTTTGATTATATTGTAGCCGGACCTCATCCTCGTTAGTAATACATAATGTTCTTCGTCTTCTCAGTATTTCGATAAATTTCTGGAACATAGGTTTATGGTTTATACATTCATGGAATATCATAAAATGGCTGTTATTGGATCTCGTTATACACAGAAAAATACAGTGGGTGTAATTTCATCATAACAAAATACACTTGGGAATATAAGATTGCAGGTAATATACCAATGCCACGTGGCAATGCATGGAGAATGATCCTATTCTGCCAGTGATTTAATTTTCGAGAATAATATCACGGAAGTATTCGGTTATTCGGTAGTGGAGCCATGAAAAACAAATACGACTGTACTATTTGAAGACAATAAATGGATAGTAGAAGCTTTGTTGTGGCCAGCGAGTTCTGAAAACTAGACATTCAATTCAAAACTAATTGTGTTAGTTATTGCATTTCTCTCATTTATTTTTTCTAGTTTGAATATATCTCTTTATACATAATAGCTGGTGTAGTATACAATCTCTTCCATTAGTTGTCTCATTATCCATTATAAACAATCTTTCGATAGACATTTTGAATTAAAAATTAGATCATCGCTATGATTTTTTGTCTTACCATAGATTAGGAATCTATGACACGAAATTGTATTTCAATCTTTTATATGATATGATTTCTGAGGACTTGCATTTATTTTCTTGAGAAGTGTCAACAAATTGCAGGCTATACTCCCTCAACTTCAATAGGTCATCAATCATTTCCTCATGGTGAGTAGGTGACTTCAAATCTTCAAGTTCTCATCTGAATATAATGGAGGTAGCTTTCCATTTAAGGTTCGTTAAAAACAAATACAAAGAAATTTTACTTGATTCGTATATCTACGATCCATCCAAGTATCGAATGCAGTTTGCACCAATGAAACTAAACATTGTTTTTTTCCTCATATTCAGCTTATCCAGCATGTATTTGCATATACCCGGAACTCTAAAGTTCCTGAATACCTAGTGATTAGTTCGACATACACGGATGGTACAGTGAACCACGATGCCAACATCAATTATTCCATCTATAATTCAATCTAGATCGGAATCTGAAGCTTTGATATGCTGATCATTGACGGAACGGAGTTTGACAAATGAACCGTTTCGGATTGATCCAACAACGCTTGATTGCGGTCCATAGATAAATATCTGCAGATGACAATCTGAGCGGATAAAATAGATGAAGGTCGATACGGAGTGCCAGAGGAGGCTGAGCTAGCTGGATTGTAGATATACAAGGTGTTACAAAGTCGTTTCTTCTCATTGAAATCTGAAAAAGTATTGATATCTTTGAGGAAATGAGAATGCTATGCTCACAAACCGACCTTGTATCTGGAGCTATCAAAAAAGAATATCAGAAACAGTAGGGTTAGTTTGGATACAGAGATCGGGCCGAAATTGATAAATTATTGGTGCTGAGGTATGGACAGTCCTCCGAAGCAGATTATTATTACCCTCCAGAAATCTTTAGCTGAGTACTCCACTCTCTAGGTAATCCAATGTATTCAACTCATAGATGAGAAAATGTATAACCATGTTGATAACTTTGAATTTAGTTGATACAAAATCTGAATATTAGATGATTAAGAATAGGAAGACTAGTTGTTCACACTCAAAAATGTTTTAGTGGAGAGTTTCACATTGAATAATTATTTCCATCTCCTCTAAACCTACAATGAGATCACCCTCTACAAAAGTTATTTCTTGCTGGATTTCTGCAGAGACAAATTTGCTGATGGCGAAATGCAATAACAGTGTGCAAAGTATATATTGTCTGGCAGAGAACGGACATATTTGCAGAATGGAGTGAAATCGGACGAGAAGTGACTGTCTGGGAAATGCGGAAACGGTTGCTTAGTGGCAGCTGGAATGAATGGAGGATCCTGAAAAAGTAAATTGAATTTTCAGTAGGATAACTGAATATGTTATTGTTCATTATATTCACTAGATGGTTATGGGATGTACAAAAATCTATGAGTTTATTCACATGGATATTCGTACAGTGAATATCATCAGTTTGATCGTCATTTTTGTGTTGAAAAAAATTAAATAAAAATCGAAAATTATGCCAGATTCAACTGCAGAAATAGTGATGCTATCTGCTAAACTAAATTCTATGAGTATCTGATATGGCTGACGTAATATATCACGCAAAGAAAACATTTCGCTAGTAATTATTGAATGACAAGAACTTGGGCCAGTAGGTTCATGAACTGTCGATTAACTTGACTTCGCTGAGTAACTATGGTGGCTTTCAAGAATTGTAGTTGTCACATCTGATCCGATTTTATGAAACCTATACCCTCAGCTATTACAAACTATCTGCTTTAAGCACTATTAAATCTAGCACTATCGATCTATTTGATAAGAAATCAATGAAAAGCACGTTTACATAAATTCCAATTTCCTTCCTTATGCATTCAATCTGCAGTTTAGGAAAATCTTCCTGATCTGATGGAGAATTTCGTGTATGCTTTTTTTTAATTTCTAATATGCCATTTATCGAAGATGACAATTCACAAAAAGGGCTTCTCAGAAGAAGATTATAGATATCATGGTATTCTTATTCACCCATTTTGATCGTTTCATAGTGATAGACTTCATAAAAGTATGATATGTGTTTGAATTTTCCATATTCAAGGGGAATCCCAATGAAAGTAATGCAACTGTAATGTTTTCCAAACTTCCATAGAAAATTCATCTGGATGGAAGAAGTCCCAAGAGTAACTGAAATTATTCGATAACTGAAATGTTGCACCAGACTTCATCTCATGAAAAATTGAATGGACCGACAGCAAGTTACACTTCTTCTTGTTGATTTATACTGTGTCATCGATTTCTGACAACATGAGAAGATTCAGTTTCTTTCTCTGATTATGATTTTATTGATTGTTAATATCTTTATCTCAGCTACATTACATCACCGACACGTCACAGAAAACGCAGCATTTTCAAAATATTCATATTCCCCAAAATAACTGCATTTTTTATAATATTCAAAGATATTCTCTTGAAAAGATTTTAACAGTTTGACAATGACTTGAGCATACGAATGGGAGTAGAATTTATTCATTTATTCATTTATTTATTTATTTATTCACACTGTTCTACAGAAAAAAAGATTTCCAATTACAGAACAGGAATCAAGTAACAATCACACAATAATAACAATAGAAAAACCTAAAAAACTAGTACACATTACACATTAAGAATATCAATAGAAAAAAGCTAGTTAATTTAGGAACATTGATACTGAAGGTAAAACTTCTTAATTTCATACACATCACAGCAAAATATATCAAGCTGCTCACCTATTAAATTATAATTGGCACACATAGTATGAACAGGGGACCCCTTTAATACATTTGTACGTGGCGCGGTAGTATAGAATGAGTCGGTGCACCGAGATGTCTGACGGGGAATCCTGAAGTTTATCCTTTCTAGTAGGCATCGACATTTAATTTTGTTGTTGATTATTTTGTACAGCATGATGACACTTGAACACCTTCTTCCAATGTCCAGACTACAAAATCCATGTCTTTTCAACAAACTCTCGTGCGACGTGCCAATCTGCGGATAAGTCCGATCAACTTTAAAAGAAAGCGTCTTTGAATTGCTTCCAGTCTATGAATAGTTACCTGATAGCATGGGTTCCAGATAACCGATGCATAATCAAGCTTGGATCTCACAAAAGCATAATAAAGAGTTTTAAGTGTATCTGTATTCTCGAAGTCATGACCCACCCTAATCAGAAATCCATACATGCGGTTAGCTAAGGCAGTTATATCATCCATATGGTCCTTAAAGGACAGTTCTGGGTCAAAAGTAAATCCAAGATCCTTGAACTTAGATGGCCGGTCTAGAGAATGATTGTCTATCTTGTAATCAAATATAATTGGATCAGATCTCAATGTATATGACATCACGCAACACTTGGCAGGATTTAACGTCAACTTATTACGACTGCACCATAGACTGATTTGATGTAGATCTTCTGATAGTTTCTCACAGTCAGAAACATCAAGGATAGGTGAGAAAATTTTCAAATCATCAGCATACAGTAAGAAATTCTGTTCAATTATGTCACCAATATCATTAATGAAAATGTTGAATAATAGTGGGCCGAGGTTGGATCCTTGCGGAACTCCTGATTCAGCGAGATATTTGTTAGACATAAATCCATTTAACTGCACATACTGCATGCGATTGGACAGATACGATTTGAACAACGCAAGTAGATTACTCGATAAGCCAAAATTCGAGAGCTTTCGAATTATTGAACTATGATCAAGTTTATCGAATGCTTTGGTCATATCCATATAAATAACGTCTGTCTGAGTTCTACGATCAATATTTTCCGCTATGTGCTGTGTAACAACGACTAGATTTGTTGTTGTTGATCTACCTTTAATGAAACCGTGCTGTTGGTCTACAATAGAATTGTTGACGTGTCGATACAGAACTCCTTGTAACAAAATTTCAAAGACCTTACAAAAATTACATATAATCGAGATCGGTCTGTAGTTTTCTATATCAGTCCGCAAACCATTTTTATAAATTGGACATACCTTAGAGCACTTCCACATAGAAGGAACTGTATTTGAACGCATGCAAATATTAATTAGAATTGTTAGGGGGCGAGTTAATACTGAAGCGCAGTCCTTAACAATAAATGCAGGAATATGATCCGGCCCTGTAGTGCGTTTTGCTTTTATAGATGTCAGGGCTGCTAAGACTTCTTTTTCCTGAAAGTTGTCGATATTCAAGTATGCATGGGAAGATGGGTCATCATCCAGCATGGTACTTGCGTCCGAGCCCGAAGGGTGAGCGAAGGAACCGCTGAAAAAATCCGCAAAGCCATTCAATATATCAGATGGATTAGTTAGTGGCCGATTTTTGTATGTCATGCTATTAGGTGTTCTACCATTTTTCTTCGTATTGTCAACGTAGGCCCAGAATTTATTAGAATTTATTTTGATTTCAGATTCACATTGTCTGACATAATTTGTATGCGCTATTCTAATGTCAGTTTTAATTGCTTGCCTAAGCTGTTTGAATTCTTCTAGTGATTGAGTGTTCGTATTTTATTTAAGGTGTCGATATACGCTGTACATTTTTGCTTTTCCCATACTGCATGGTCAGTATCTATGCCAGGTCTGTTGAGCTTTTTACAGTTGGAGCAGTTTTTGCTGTTAGATTTACAGTTTTTAAGTTCATGATCTTGACCGCAGATTGGACAAGAGATAGCTTTTGTGCATTTTCGTGCAGAATGATTGAATTCATTGCATTTGAAACATCTATATATATCAAGTGCATCATATACGCTGCAACTATCATAACCCACAAACAAATTACCTGCCGCCAACGCATATCCATACACCGACTCATCCACCTGTAAAATAGCTTGAAAGATATTATCATTGTTTTTCGTAGGAAATACTTTCAGAATGTTACAATTTGAATCATCAGAGAAAACTCTAGTATTACACTTGAATAGATAGTTCCTCAGATCATCGGCTGAAAACTTCTGAGTCATACCAACCAAGCGAACTCTTCGAAGAATAGCACCAACTTCTTTCACTTTATATTCTGCTGGCATTTTTTGTTCCAGTCTGACTTTCAACTTTTCATTATCAGCCTTACTACCGCACGATATTAAAATTCTACCATCCTTGATAGATCTGACTTTCGTTAGCTGCAAGTTTTCTTGACCAGGATCAACATTACGCAAAATCTCTGCCTTAGTAGTAGAAGAAGACTGATTACTGTTATTGGGATGAATCAAAATAACTGGTTGTGACTTATTCCTCAGCACATCTGAATACTTCATACGACAATTAGATGTTTCACTTTCATTTATCTTCGTAATCGCAGCATTTACCTCGTTCTTCATGGAATCAAGAGCATCACTCAGTTTATTTTCAACTATTTTTTGTATGCCAATAGAATCTACCAAAATGCAGCTGCCTGTACAGTCGGAGCATTTCCAGAAGAGCCCCGGTACAGTGTTCAACAAATTGATTAAATCTGCAGTTTTTATGATACAAGTACTATGGAATTCTTTTTTGCACCCGATACATGATACTGCCGGCCTGCTTCTACTTATTGCACTTGAACAAGACGTACAATTCACCATGATGAACAGATTTTTCACATATATCCGTGTCTGATGCACCCTATCTCATAATCACCACTACATATGTATTCCTAGTGAACACACTTTCTGTCTACTTTGAAAAACAAACAAAAATCTCTTGATTTATTGTCTCCCGTCTACGATGCGATGCGTACCGTTCGACGACCAAAATATATATTGAATTGAATACAGAATCAAATCTGAATAATTTGAAGATTTTTCAATGCTTTTATGGGAATGAATGCATCATGACTCTTTTTTTCTATGAAACATATTCAGTTCTTGAAAGTCGTCAGGCAGCTTGACAATTTTGGCCAAAATTTTTGGGGAGGAGGGGAAATATTAGACCAAAATAAAGATTGCATGATGGGTTATTTCAAATGTCTACTTATGAAGTCACTCATTGAGAACTTTTGCATAGTACTCGACCCATAAGGTGCATTTTAACGATGCTATTCCTTGGCATCAAATGTCACCGACGAACGCATAAAGGCATGAATACCCCTACGCCCTTCTACACATTGATTAAACGTCAGAAAGGCCCTTGTTATCGGAATCGTTCGATCGAGAACACGAAATAGCAGCCGGTCTCGTTAGCGCCAGTGTCGAAAACATGTTTTGTCGGTGTTTACGCGCCGCGCTTCTGTTACAATGCGTAATAACCATTTATCGAAAGGCAGTTTTCGTTGACAGTCGATGGAAGGGAATCTGAGTAGCAACAGAGGATATGAATGAATACAGATCATTCCGGTACGGGGTTTCTCCGAAGTTCATTGAAGTGATGCATTGCATGTGAACCAATTCTATTTCAATGGTTAGAAACATGTAGTAAAATGAAAGTTTGGTGCAATCAACATGACATGATGGCATATGAATAAGTATCGATATCATTGGGTGGAATGATTCTCAGAAAAGTAAAAGGTCTTCTGCCAATTTCGCACTCAAATGATCCAAAACTTGTTGATACAGAATCATTTTTATGTACTCAACGATGTCATCGACAACATTAACATCAAAAATGGTTATGGCCTTCGAAAATATTGTTACCGATGAATCTCTAGACAAATTTGATTTTATTTACTTTGGAAGGATCCATGTATGTAATTCAATTATTTCATCCTAGTGATATGGCAGTTGTTTACTTATTGTAAGAGTTTTTAGACGACTGAAAATGCTACATTTCCTATATTCTCACAAAAAATCAATATTGCATCATTCTTTCATGTATAATGAAAGAAATTTAATCGAAAACTTGCGAGACAATGATGGTGATGATATATAGGTTTGCTTGGTGCAAAGCATAACTTTCATGGAAATATAGACCACATAATTGCAAAATTATGAGAAGTTTTATAAAACGAGATGATTTTTTCTTGCTGGTGTAAGTTCAACTGTTTTCAGTATTTAGTTGTTTATGCTGGTATAACATGAATGATATTTACTTGTAATGTTTCGTATTCCTTGAATCGAATGTATTTAAAAATATAACATAATGTCTATGATCGAGAAAAAATTGATGTTTTCCATATTTTTATGTTCCTTACTTCAGAAAAGCACAAGTTAGCTCAAGTAGTGTTACTTGAGTGGATTAAAATCACCAACAGGATAAAAGCTTGAGGAAATATATTAATCACTGAAATTATAGTTCATGAACCCACTACAGACACATCGTGTCAAAACCGTGTGTCCCGTTCACTGTAGTGTGCCAAGCCTTGATAGTCCCGTTACCGCAGTAGGCTTTGGAGGGTGGAAATACGAGGCCTATTTATGGTGGTGGGCTTTGGTGCAGATAATTGGGTGCGATATCGGAATGAGGTGATGAGGTGGATCCAGTGGCGTTCCCACTAGCGGTCAGCAAATTTTGACGCTAGTTAATTTATCTCACTTAGAAGTAGGTATTATTAATATTCATTGAACAGAAGAAGAAGTAACACAGTCAATGATATCCTATTCTCAGAACTCAAGCATTATCTTGATATCTGCATGCAGTGGCGTATCATGAAACAAACAAAAGAATTTCACATGACGGATTTTGGTGAATATATATTACGTAGAGGACATTTCCTTATCCTATCTGCAACGCCGTCAATCAAAACTTCCAAACTGTCCAATTCTCATAACAACGACGAAGTTTTTTTTCAGTTGTGACTAACTGTTTTTATGATTATTTTTTGATGAATGTGTATATTCCAGAGAGATGAATAGTTTCACTACACTGGCCAACCCAGTTGAAAGTTTTTGCATTTTATCATTTGTTAGCTAGGATGGTGTGAAAGTTTCTGCTCAGAATATCCAATCTATATTTATTCATATTGTAACCGTTTTCATATTTCTCAAAAGAGTACCGAAATTCTACTCGAATTGAGTATATGAGGAATCAGATTATAATTTGATGACAACTTCTAACTTTCTGATTATATAAGAAGGTCACACAAGTGTATTGATTTGATAATTTTTATTCTCTCCGGAGATATTGTTCTTCTTGATTTTCAATGTGTATTCTGGATGAGGAGATATGTCGATGCCTGAGTATGGATGAGTGAGTTAAAGCAACTGCATTTAGTTTCCTGAGTAATTCGAGCGCTGAAATCGAATGGTGACCTAGTGGAGGGCATATGTGGCTGCTGATATACAGGGTTATGATAAAGTAATGCACAAAATTCATAAAACGTACAACGATCACTTTTGAAAAAAATGCAAAATTACGTCAAACTGTTCTTTTTATTCCGCATCTTTTGACCTAAGTTACAAAAATAACACGTCAAAGTTGTCAAAGTTATGACATCATCAACAATTTTTTTTTAATGGGAAGCTAAGATTTTTATCACATTATGTGATAGAGCTTATGTTTTCACACACGGGAAAAATAGTTGCAGTAGGGCTCACATAAGAAAAAAAAACGAGAAAAGGAATGAAATAAATGATAAATAATCCTTTCTCTTTCGGTTAAACGATCCATGATAATAAAACTGTGGTGACACGAATTGTACGACTGACACTGAAAAACCGTTGTTTTAGTAAAACAATTGAAAAAATTCATAAGAACGAATGTTCTTACTAGATAAGTGTAAGTTTGACCTCTTTTTATAATTGGTTATGTTATTTCGTTTTTTATTCTTTTTCTCGTTTTTTTCCTATGTGAGCCCTACTGCAACTATTTTTCCCGTGTGTGAAAACACAAGCTCTATCACATAATGTGATAAAAATCTTAGCTTCCCATTAAAAAAATTTGTTGATGACGTAATAACTTTGACAACTTTGACGTGTTATTTTTGTAACTTATGTCAAAAGATGCGGAATAAACAGTTTGGCGTGTTTTTGCATTTTTCTCGAAAGTGATCGTTGTACGTTTTATGAATTTTGTGCATTACTTTATCATAACCCTGTTATATAATTCACGTCGAGATCGAATTGGTGCTTCTACTGATTCGGATTCAGATACGACGAAAAAAATTGAAAATGAGTGCCTTAAATATTTTCTACAGGAACTCCAAACGAAGATAGTAGCTCTTGAAGGATGCTGTTGAAAAAAGATAGGACAACTTTCAAATTTAATGGAAATTCCATATAAAGGATACTCCTGAAACATACTGACCTTTTGCAGTTCATTTTCAAGACTCGAATTTTTTCACTCAGTACGCTGAGCACTGAAAAAAATAAATTGTAGTTGAATGTTGGGAAAACTGATGGAGAATAATTCATTTGAATTCATTGGAAAAACATCTCTATGGGATCGAACTACTGATTTTTTTGAAATTATCAAGTAACACCCTGTTTAAAGTAGTGCACTGTTGCAATGCCTTTTCATTTTCGTGAGTGCACTTCATAGTAAGTATATCTACATCGAGCAGATCAAGAAGATTGTACGAGATACGGATGCATTTGAATAAAAAAAAAGTTGCGCTCTCAAAGAAGTTTTAGTTCAATTGGGTAAGTGATTTCTTCGAATTAGAGTTCTATTATTCTTCCTCTTTATTATTAGGAGTCGCGTAAATTGGCCGATTGGATTTCCTGGAGTAGTCATCCTTACTTTTCATCGGAAGGTAAAACAGCCATTTCATATCACACATTCAGATGAGGGATTTTGAATTGTTATGAAATACATCGTTTTTTCGAAAATCGAAAAAAAACGTGTCACCCTCCTTCTACTTCATCATTTAAGAACAATAATCCAGCATATTCCTTCGTAGCTCCATTTGTTATCATAATGTTATCACTGAAATGATTGTGTGATATTATTATTTTATTATTCATTATTATTCCTATCTCGAGATGTGTTTGTTACTGATTTCTTCTGTAACTGTTGATATTTGAATTTAAATCTCAATTCATTATCTGGGTTACGAAGGAATACAAATGACCTGAAACACATATTTTCGTGTATGTGTAGGATTTTCAGTGTGTAATCAATACGTTTTAATGGATTGTTTGTTGTTGATATGCTATCAGAGGGAAAGAATGGAATCCAGTTCGATTAAAATTCATCACTTCTGAGAATAATTGTTTTATTGTTTGTTCATTATGTGTTGATTCAGGTTTTCGTGGTTTGAGATACAGATTTGAAATAAGTTTTGTTCAGGTGCTTCGATAACGAATCCATTATAAACAAAACAGACGACTAACTGAAAGCGTGCTCTCAAAATATTCAGAATTAAGCAGAAATACTTGGCGAGAAATAAAACATTCTAGTGAAGTTGAACGGTGATAGGTGAGGATTATTAGGTAATTTCTTTATCTAGTTTGTGAGGTAATGCAATTGAATAGCAGTTTTTTCTACCTACATACAAGTGCTGTTGAACATATATACATTCCTTTAATGACACGATTTTGTAATCGTTATTATCGAAAAGTATTGTTTTTGCTGTGCTATCCGTATACTTCTCACTGTGCAAAGTGTCTCCCCCTATCCATCAGAACAGATGAGATGACGTAAATGTGAAACTTTGAAAAGTGCTATCGGGGATTCTGCATCCTGCTGGAAAAAGTAACAACCTAGAACGTGTTTACGACCACCCAGAACTCTAATCTTCTTTTATTTGTCAAACTGGGAAATCGGCAGTATTTCAAGAACGTGCTGAATCCTATTTTACAACTTTATTATGATATGATTCACGATGAATGTAGAGGGTATAGCAGAATTATGGATGTGAACTTACATTGGATGTTAAATATGGCGACTGATAGCGATTACAATTTTTATTTGCACAGTTTTATTTACCATATCATGAACCACGAGGAACTTGAATATTTTTTGAACAAGTATTCCAATTGTGAGAGATTTGTGTTGGATATTTCACAGAGACATATGTGAAATTCACTTGAAGAATTCAAGGAACAAGAGGAAGAAAATCATCAGATAGATATATAGAATTTTTTATCAGAATCCACTTCTATTCAATGGACTGACTAATTTATAGAGTTTGTGTTCGAAAAGTAGGAAGTTGCTTTAGAAATGAGATAATAGGTATTGAGCACTGAGTAATGACATGCTCAGTATAATAAATGAACAAACCGCCCTGCTTGAAAAACCAACCGAATTTGACCTCACTTTAATATTGTCAATTTCATTCCATTGGGCTGATACACACTGTACCTACATTTTCGTATAACATTTTGTTGAAGGATGAAACCAATGCGTGGATTTGAAATCGACACAAACCAATTAGATTAATGTACCAATCTGAAATATCAAATCTAATAATTGATGTTTGGGACCGACAATCTGTAACTAATCTTTGCTTTTGTAATGAATTTCTGTCATTCGGTAATGATTGGTGTCAATAAATCAAAATTGCAGTCGAGATATAATGCAATTATTGTATACGTATCTGAGTGCAATCAGTTTCTATTTAGCATACTGTCGAGCGCAATCAGCTCTTTGGGTTAGCAGTGTAGTATAATTTCCGTGGAGCTACACGCTGTGCATGGTGTGTGTTCCTCATGATTTAGATGACACAGTCCAAGTGCTTTACTATCTTGTTCTGTGATTTTCGACAGTGCCTAGTCTAATGATAATGGATTCAATGCAATAAACTCAATGCAACTAACAGTACGACAAATCTGCCATATTGATTATTTATTTCGTTTGAGATGCAAACGACAGGGTTATATTTAGTTATGGCATATTACGCGATAAATGAAAACTATCACCAATTAAGGGGCCATGCTATAGAATATTTTGGAGCTTTTTTCTTCACATAATATAATACAATTTTGGCAAAATATTGAATAGTAACGGAATCATGTGTTGTCTTCGGACGTACCCAAAAAAGTTCCCCAAGTGCTGACGTGACACCGGTCGAATGGGCGGCTGAAATGAGAAAATTCAAAAAGGTTATTGAAGTTGAAAGTATTTCCTATACAATGAGAAACGATTTTTGAAAACTATGAAGAATTAATAAACTGGAAAACTTTTTGAGTAAACATCAGTAATTTTTTCAATATCAAATTGACAATTTTCACTGAATATATTCAAGAATACTCAGTTTCAATTTGAAGTCGATGGGCTAATTTTCCTCGAAGTATGATGTCAACCCGAGGTCCCGAAAAGTCATGAGGTTCAAAGAGGAAGGTGCGAACCAATTGAAACAGTCTGTATATTTCCCAATTTTCTAGACCTAGATATGTAAAAGATCAATGAAATAAGATAAGAATTCTGAAAATGTAATTAGGAATATTGCTCCTAATTCGAAAGAGCGAAATAAATATTCTCGACTGGTATAGCCCGAAGTGTCACCTCAGGAGAATATTGTCATTTGGGCTCAGTCAGAGATGCTGCTGTTGATGTAGACCATTAGTATTATTCATCATACTCAGTTATCTGTTATGGATTCCACTAAAGCACGTATATTTCTACAATTTATCTCAAGACGCCATTTGAATATACAAATAATATCACAATTTCAACCAGCTCATGACTTCCGTTTATCGGATCGTTACGACCCGTTTATATCGACGTTTAAACCGCAGCCCACAATAGTGTTGCTACGGATTTCGGGTCATTTGGTGGCTGTTCCTTCGACCAGATTTAAATGCTGTCGACGATAAAATGGATACCCTGAAGCCATTCGTGGCCATCAGCATTAAAAATAGCGTGAGAGTCGGTAACGGTCAGAGTAATGATGGCAATGAAACGGGAGATACTTTATGAGTCCCATGAGAGGAATGTTCGGCTCTTACGTATCCAGAGACGTGATCGATATATTGATGACAAGACTCAATTCTGTTTTGATTTGATGCAAGGTGGTTAGAATATTCTAGGGTGGTAACGCTGGACCTGATATGGGGTTGAAGGATATGAACTATGATGATGCATGAAGATTATTTGAATAATTGAATAACAAGACGGAAATCGAGATAGCCCAAAATGCTTCGAATTTGTGTTCTTCTTCAGACGCATTTTTTCACTACCCTGAATATTATTACATAACTACCACGGAATATTTATGTGATAATTATTTTCTGACTGAATCTTCTTCAAAATCATAATCAAATCTTCAGCAAATTTGATCAAATGATTATTGGATAACTTTTATTTGATCGTGATCTAACTTGTTTATGGAATACATGCATTTTGAAAATTGGGTCATTTCGATAAATTATTCATTGATTCATGCTCGGAATGAAATGATATTGACATGTAAAACATCATTTATATGACTGAAAAACAAAAACGATTATTTTTTGATGAAATAATCATCCAGTGCTGAATTTCCATGATTTAATTATCGAAATTGATTTCTCGATATTACACCATATCATGTGACCTGGATAACCTCCGAGGAGAATTCAGAAACATATTCATGCTCGCTTACAGTTCAGGATACAACTATTGATGTATAAAAGTTTGATGATGATAGTTATCCTTTGATCTTCTAAACCATCCGAAGTTTCGAACTTTTTTGCATCGAATAGATGTCCTTGCTTTTATAACTAATAGCCTCATTTTCCTAACAAACTCTATACCACGCAAATAAGCTGAAATTCACCCAAAAATATTAGTTGAGATTAAAAGTTGGAAATGGCGGTATTTGAGCAGTCACTGGGTATAAAACTGAAAGTACATCGTCGCAATTTATTTGATAAATCGGTGGAATCAAAAAGAGGGGTGGAATTTCTAAAATATGGGACGATTTAATCTTAGCGGTTTGTCTGTGGTCTCAAGTGGGATCAGGAAAACAAGCCTCAATCTGCCAGAGATTTTTTTCAGAACAGGAAAATTTTTCAACGCAACAAAATTTTCATCATATGATATCATCCAATTGGAAATGGTTATGGTATTCAGGAGAAGGAATGATGATAGGTAGTTTTGTGTCAGATTTATCAACAATTATTCTGGTTGAAATTTGAATTTTCCAAATGAAATTGAAACTTTATGAAGACGACCGAAGACAATCGAAACAACTCATAAATAAATATCTTCTCAGTTTTCAGAAATCCTGAAAATAATTTAGGTAATGAGAATGATAACCCCAAAATTTTTATAAATTTTTGGAAAGTAATTTCTCAATTTCTGACTTTTGATGATAGTTCCGCAATTATAATTCCGTGGCTCATTTTATGGACGGACTGAATGATATTAGTTGAATATTGCGATTAAATAGTCGACAATTGAAATGGCGCACTTGGATATCGATCAATAAATGAATATCGATTATTATTGAGCCTAAACTCTATTTATTATGGAACGAAATACTTGGAACATTCCATTTGTATTCGGAATTACAATGTATATATTGTGAAAGTGATCATCTGTTGGTTTATCTACGGTTAATTTATATGCAAACTCCTCTAGGATATACTTCTGGCTGAATTGGGCAAATTATGTCGTCTTTTGTAGAGGACAACTAATATTTGCTCAACGTCCTAAATCATCATTCCCAGCTATTCAATTACAGTTTTTGAGTAGTTCCCAGTCAGTGGCGTATATCGCGACCCAAACCTCTAGGGCAGTGGTTCCCAAACTGGGGGACGCGCCCCCCTGGGGGGGCGTGGAAAAAGTCCAGGGGGGGCGTGACACCCAAATGAAATGAATAAAAAAAGTACAAAAATAATCTCCTCAGATTTTTGAAATAAAGTCTTCCTAAGTTTTCAAAATCAGAATATTCACTTGACATAATGGTCAAGTGTTAGTAAAGAATTAACGCCATTGTTTAAAATAAAACAGATCAAAACACACAAGAGTTCAATATATTCCATAATCAATTATATTCGTTTTTCATGTAATATTTGTTTTAGTTTTCACTTTACGTACAATTATTGAAGCTTTCCATTCTGCGTTACCGCATTCAACAGTGATCGAAAAATCTACCTACTCACCGTATCATGTAGGAGTTGGTATGTACGGCACCGTGGAAATAGGGTATTGCAAAATGGAAAGCTGACATGTGTAGGGGGGCGTGGGGGGTCTCCAAATAACCAGAGGGGGGCGTGGTACAAAAAATTTTGGGAACCCCTGCTCTAGGGTTTGCCAACCCAATAATCTATGAACAAAAAAAAAAACAATTGTATCGGGCAAAAATATGATGATATTGCATGAATCATAATGAGTTGGGAAGCGTTGAGAACAACTGTCAAGCCTGCAACTGTTTGATATTTGCTATCTCAAAATATGGAAATGCCTTCTTCGAATTATTTCGATCACTGATGAGCTGAGAAGAAATTATTTCACTACCATGAGATGTATTATTCAAATTTCTCTAGCAAATAAAGTGAAAAAAGTTAGCTGCGGCTTGCACCGCTACCACGGTCTTACATATAGGTCTGGAAACTGTTTTGGTGATTCTCGTGTTTCGTCACTTGCAGCGCTACCCTCTCTCAGTCACTTTGTCAGCCAAATATAAATCAGATCCGATCAGCTTTATCAAAATACGAATGCCTCTGATTCCATTCATTATTCAAGTCCCAACCGTTTGTTTTGTCAACAAGTACGATACGAACTGTCGAAGATTAATTATACTCCAAGACAACTACGCTCCTAGCGAATAAGTATGGCAATTATTCTTCAAAAATAGACCTGTATGTAAGACCGTGGCCGCCCCTCATATCCTGCAGTTCCGGGCCATAGCCTTTTCCACCCTTAAGTAAATATGCCCTTGGTTTCAGTGAGAAGAGTAACAAACACAATACTTCATCGACTGAATGAATCGATTTCAATGATGAAGCTGAAGGATGTTTATTCTTGGTTAAATTATTTTAATCTTCCAAAATCTACTCTTTTGAGAATCTATTTCTACAGTGAAAACTGGTTCATAATGTCCAAAATAATGAGAAGGAGATGACTTTGAGGTTATTTCAACAATGTCTCATTTCAGTAGCTGCTGCTTTCAATCAAGAGAATATTGTTTTCATGATAGTGTCTGCAGTTATGACAGCAAAAATACAAGCTAGAATGATTCCCTTATTCATTGGACTACCATAAGGATTAGTCTGGAAATGAGAAAATTGAAACTTGAATCATTATCACTAAACCTAGTATGAACAAATTTCAAATGAAAACTCACTTCCTCTTTCACCTCACAGGTTTTTGTGAATCTAGTTTTTTATTTGCGTATTTGCTATATAAATCATGATCCACTGTGATTGGCACTCAGGAGGTTATTGCTTTTTATGCTGCAAGCGTTTCAATTCCTAGTGTTATATGTAGATTTTCATTCCCATGTAGGAAAAAGAAAGCTGTCAGAAAGGAAATGAACGACGTCTCTTTGCTCGCGCTAACATTTCCGAGGGAATATTCTTTTCTACATCCCGTTCTTGCATATTTATACAATTCACAATAGAGCCTAGGGCTATATGCCATATTGAGAGCCAGTATCACATCCCAAAACTCAAGAAAACAATTTCGTCTTTATTGTTCCGTTTGA
This sequence comes from Plagiodera versicolora, assembly GCA_037013635.1. Classification (NCBI taxonomy): domain Eukaryota; kingdom Metazoa; phylum Arthropoda; class Insecta; order Coleoptera; family Chrysomelidae; genus Plagiodera; species Plagiodera versicolora. The sequence goes on along the minus strand of CM072983.1, from coordinate 9,329,453 downwards.
AAAGTGACCCGCTCATGTGAAATTGATAATATTTGCGCTCAATTCAGTGATTCTAAGGATGCTTACAAGAAAAATTATACATGAATTGATATTGAGGTTGCTCAGGAGATGATCAGTCATGAAGGCGATCAATTTCATGAGTAGAAAATGCTCATCTCTTGACCGATATTTTTTTTACACTCTTGAGGTTTTTTGCCTATAAAGTTGAAGTAATTAACACTATCTTTTTGGGGAGCAAATCCCCAATAATGTTGAATTCAATGAAACGATATATTTTTTATCCAAGATTGTTCTCATATTTTTATAGTGAAAAAATCAACATTATCATCATTGAAATTCATTTCGATCCCAGTTCCAGAAATATTTTGCATCAATGCAATCAAGGGGTAAGTTACCGCTGTATATGCAACAACCAAATAACTTTATTATCTAAATCAAATACGAAACTCATTAAACCGACTGTATTGTGCATACCTCGACACATTTCTGGAAATACGAGCTACAAAATCACACATCTAGATTTCCGCGAATTCCAAATATGAATGAGAGAGTCCAAGTCATAAAATACCATTCCATGATGAATAGAAATTATTGGATTTTGATTACAAGTGTCGTCTCGAATAATGTAATTCTTGGAATATCCACTACAGAAATGAATTGAGCATCGTGATGATGATGTAAAGGGGGCCACTTCTGGTAGGAAACTCCGATTCCTAAAGAAGGTGAAAAAAATAACCAACAAGTTGAATTTTTGTGAAATATCAACATCTGATAGAACCATCGTATCTTGGATAAGGGGTGATTTTGATTTATATGACTTTATTGGTGATTATTTGTTTGAATCTATCCAGAGCGTACCCTTGTGAGCGTTTAATATCAAGGAACTAATTCAATAACAGTAATTTGAGTCAAGAATTTATTCGATGCGAAAGGAATCAACTTTTTTAAAGTAATTTGATCTATGATGGAGTGCAACAAAGACTCATTTTTCCAAATTGCACTCACTTGGAATATTATGATACTTTTACTCGGAATAATGACACTCTTGAAACACAATGATGTTATGACCTCACACAATTCATTTTAGTTTTCCTCTGAATAAATGGACATTTCTACATTTTGAAAAATATTACCAGGAGCTGAATTAGCATAAATATTGGCATGACAACTCCTACTTCTATCAGACCTCGTTGGGTGGTAGGGCTCTGCCATCATTAGAACTGAAATCTTTCAGTTTGTCTTCTAATATGTCAATTATTCAATTCGATAAATGCGTCATTTCCAGAATATTATAGCTGAACCTGAAATGTTCTACCTACACTATACTTTGAGAGTAAATATTTGTATAATGTTGATTTGTGTAATGATGAGTTTGTGATATTTTTTTGGGTACACATCCTTCGCCTCAATTCTGAAACTGACATTTTGGTTTCAACTGTTGATATCTTGAAACTAGTTGCAAATGCCTTGGATACGTTGAATGAATGATACTATGTTATTTTCAATAATAAATCATAGATACCAGTGTAAAAAACTTGAGGAGTTTGTTGATTGGTCGAGCAACTCCGAACTATCATGAACTATTTGAAGTTGACTCACCTTTAAAGTAATGAATAATTATCCGCGGCGTAATCACAATTGCAATGTTTATATTGTTGCATCCATATCTGGATGGAATATTGGTTGACTCATCTATCCTAACTTCACACGAATAACAATCCATTGCGATGTAAATATATGCATGAATATATCACGTAGCGTGTATACTGACTAGCAAAACTGGGTAATTGAGTTTCACTCTTTTTGCGAATTCAACATTTCACACTTCTAATCATTCAGAGTGGTGAAAATGTCACAAAAAAAATAGCTGCTCTGAAATATATCAATTTTGTCAAACTCTTAATTTTAGGAGAGCACATAATCTGAAAGGAATTGTTTTGGAATCATAATAACGTTTGTCATTGACGACGAATCGCACTTATCAATATCTATCTCAAATAATATCAGATATCAATCATCATTATTGGAACTCTACGAGTCTTCTACTTTAAAGGCTCCCAATTAACTTCCTTCAAATATTATCAAAAAATATCGAGTTCTTCATTTACATCAGTTCAAGAATGACCAATTTTTCCACTTTATAATTTCAAATCAGCATGGTCGATATTTTGAGTGGAAAATCAATACAGTTAGTTTTTTGGATCATAATATTCGTACGCCAATTCATTTTGAAATCAAGGAACGGTGGTGAAAACCTGATGATATGATTTGAATTCCCAATAACACTGAAAATTTATATAACAACCTGTGGACGAACTTTTTTGATCTAGATAACGTCAGTATAAATTTATTCCTGATTGAGAATTGAGCAGAACAGGCAAAACGCAATCTTCAAAATCATCATACAAGTATAGGAAAATCATTCACGAGAAATTACTAATTCCATAAACATTTGATGGAAATAGGAGGATTGACTATTTTGAACACACCTTCTATCACGTGTTGAATCAATGAACTTTCTTTTCAAATTCAAATCAATACACGTGTCCTTTGATGATTATAATATTTCGTGCGGAATCATCGGAATTCTGGAATTTTGGAATCGGCATCCTTCTTATTTCAATTATACTTCTTGTCAGAGGTGCAATCAATTAAATTGGAATTATATGAGAAATTTTCCGAAAGCTCACAGGGAAATATTCTTATATTATTGACACCAAGCAATTCAATTTCGCTGCATATTTTTGCACAAAGGTTGCCATAGCAATGACACCGTTCAAATGGAAAATTCTTCTTTCTGAATCTTATACAGCCTTCTGAATACGAATTGATGAAAGTGAATATTATTTCTGTCAAGTATGAATGATAATGAATAGAATTGAGATACGAAGGCGATAAAATATGAGTTATATGCCCTCTAGGGAATATTTTCTGAGACTCATTTAAATAACATCAGTTAACATCATGAATGTGGATATGTACAGGACACAAATTTTCATGATTTTTATGATTTCCATCGTTTTTTGTATGGCAATTTTTGAGGATTGAACTAAAGAAATCATCTCGATCGAAACGGTTCTGATTCTACCGTATTAGCACTGTAATGCCAATAATATCAACTGAAATATAAGTCGACACAAAGTATACTCGAAATCTCCAGTAAGTTATTGATGAAGCAATCGAAATTGAAAGGATTCCAATTGGTTGGTTTTGGTGGGAGCTACAAAGTTCGAATAAAGTTAGCGAGAACCTCTTCGGAGTCCTCCGATTCCAGAGAACAAAACTTTCACAATACAAGAGAGAAGATACAGTGGAAATGAAATAAAGTTTTAAAACACTGAAAGAGCCTTTCATCTCTCGATAATATCTGATTCGAACTCAATCATTCCTTTGGCCCAATTCGAATTAATTGAAAGACATTCCGCTGCTTGGTATTTGCATTTCAAAGAGAATTTCCTGGGCTTCTCTCCGTGTCGAGATTTGAGGACAAATAAAATTAATACCTTCGTAATCGCTTTCTGTGTGTTGAATTTTGCAGTAATATATTGAATGGCACTGCTGTGAGGCTGAGATATTTACTCGAATTGAATACCCAATTGGAACTGATTTACAGTGCGTCAACTTTGAGAGTGGCTACTGGAAAATCCATGAAATTGAATTCTTCAAAATCATGTCGAAAAACAAATTGATAAATATCTATACTGTCAATTTCTTGGTCATAGGATATCACTGTTCTCTATACAGGGGTCAAACTTCGAATCAAACTGAATACTCTGAAATATTATTCTCCTTGCTGGTTGATAACTCAGAAAATCAGACTTACCCAGAGAATCGCCCTTCTGAATTCGTCTAGGTACTTACGAGCAAAAAAAGAATTACCTCAAACATCAACGAATTTTGTTCAACAATAGATTTTTGATAATATTGTTAATTTACCTGATAAAGAATGTTACGCGTTACTTTATGAGCACACACAAAACTATTGTATTTTTGTTCACCCTGTACCAATTGGAATCAACATGTTATACATTTTTGGAATCAGCTCAGCTAGAGTAATCAGAAAATTGAGACAAAATGGGTGTGTTCCATTAAAAAAATGACGGTGACTTCATTACTCGAACGTAATTCACCCTGTATATTAGATTATTATTTCAAAATAAGGTGAATTAACATAAAAAATCGACGTGTTTCAGGATTATTTATCAAAATGACCTGTTCAGCTAAAGATGAATTTGTTCCATACTTTACGGACACAGTCTATAGCGTTGCCATTTGATGAATTTCATTATAGCTTTGGTTCATTATTCTAGGATGCTCATACATACATCAAAATAATCGAAATATTGAATTTTCTCAATGAATTGCCATTTGTTAATTCTCATATTCTTGCAGAATTTATTCTGTAGGCATTCATTGATGATGAATAAAGGAATCCAATTTGTATCGAACTGAATTTCTGAACTGACCCCATTTTTGATGTACTATATTTTATCAAGAGCTGAGTAAAATACCTCTCTCCTAGCGATAGTTGAGTGAATAATATCGAATCTTCTGTATACAATTGCATACTTGATGTATACAAATAATATTATATTGACGATTTTAGATCGGTTAGGGGGGTATTACATTTCAATGATTTTATGAGGGAAATTGTATAAACTTCTCAAAATTTTCGCTTATAGGCGGGCACGTTGAAACTTTATTTTTCAAAAATACATGATATCATCTATATTCAATGGAGTTTCGGAACGAACAACTGATCTACTTTGGAGTCGTAGCTTTTCTACAGCCTTATTAATATTCTAAGGAGTTGGTTGGGGTTATTTTATATTAAACTTCATCAGGACGAGTTACGTTTCCACAATGGCGGTTGCAATTATATTTCTGACTCAATGGATTATAATTTAGTTTCATATAAATCTCAAGACAAGTATTATTTATTCGTCAATGTTGTTGGATTGTATTGTTTGGACAAAATTGCGTTCTTCCTGTGAATATTGGTTAGGAACAATAATCTTGTTCGGATTATTATTGTGGACTATGTGTAATTACTCAAAGAATTTTCAGAAAACCAGGAAACTGCTTCAAACTTGAAAAATAAATTGAGTGAGAAGTAGTGACGTGAAATGATAGTATTTCCAATATAATCCATCAGTATACGTTCCATCATTATAAAAATTGAAGAATGATGAATAATACGAAAAAAATCCTTGATGTGATGATAATTGTTCTTGTTAGTATATTATAATAAATAATTCAGATTTCACCTTTTTCCGGGTTGTTGACATTGTCAAGATTACTTTGAATGGTTCAAAATGAAGATGAAAGAATATATCTTGGATCAATATTTGATTATTCTATAATGACGGATATTGAAACCATCCATTTATTTCACAAGACTGCACTTTTCGAAAGATTTTGATGTAGACAAGAAGGCAGATATGAAAATGCTAGCATAAGAAATTAAATACCTATACTTGTACATGCTGAGTATATCTGGTTTCAATATCAACATAGTCCTTTGAACGTTTTCAGATATACACAATTGCAAAAAACTAGTTACTCACCAGCACACAATATGACCGGGAATGCATATCCATCTGAAAAAAAAAAAGAATCAATATTACACGGTCATGATGGCGACTGCACAATTTTATTGAATCCAAAACTGTCATGTTCATACAAATATCAACGTGAGTGGACTTCATTTCGAAACAGTTCAGAATTAGTCAGTCCGAAACTGATTCAGAAAAATGAAGCATATGTCCAGTTATGGATTAATTGAGATTTTCAACAAACGAACTCATGAAAGTTCGTTTATATCTTTGCGTCTTGGATGAATTATCGAAATATCTATGGTGGTTGTATGGATGGAATTGAAAAAAAAAATGATTTGTTTCAACAAAATATCAAACGGTTTATTGAAGTCGATGAAATAATGAAGATAATGAACTCTCAATTCCAATTTCATTGGCTAAATTAGCGGATTCCCGTATATTCATCATTGCTTATCTTTTATAAAAAGTGTGTGGTTTTGAATGACACAGACAAGTGTCAAATCCAGATAAGAACAAGTTTATATTGAAGAAGTCCGATGACAACTTCAGGAAAAAAATCTAAACTTCCATGCATCAACACTTCCAAAGTTTGGGAAACACCTGAGTACCCGATATAAATCATCGTCGGCTATGACATGAGAAAATCCTTCAACGTTCGACCCCCTCTGCCTGGAGCCAAACCCTCTCCATAACTTCTCCGGAAAAACGGCTAACTTTGTTCCATACCTGTTTGTCGGAAAACTTCACGACATGTCTGAAAACTAATTCCGGCAAATTCGTTAACTCGTTACCAACGAAAATTCACTCTGCAAAACAGGCCCCAGCAGCTTTTACGGTGATATTGAGTTATTGAAGTTTGTCAAGGAAATTTTAGGTGTCACACTTTTCAAATTCCGGATGTTTCTAACTTGGATAAATAAAAATTTAAAAAGTAGATACACCCAATTGAATTGGTCATTCAGAGTTGTACATTATCCAAAAGAAGTATTGCAAATCCCTAATAAAATAACCAAAACGGAATGAACAGGTTGACTAGAGAACACAAAATAACTAGCAAATGTATGCCTCCTGTGGAATTAATATTACTTGAGTAACTTGAAAATATGAATCTTGGTGTTGCATAGATATCATAAATAGTACAAAATCTGTTTTGGACATATTTGGACAAAAACACACAGAAGTAATATGTTCGTTGATTTGAAGAAATAAAATCGATTTCAGTGTGATCAAAATTTAGGAATTATTATATGGGTGAAAAATCATAAAATATTTGAGGCTTACGGAAGATAATAGACCAACCAAACTCAAAATTGAACCAAGCCTTTTCTCACTGAATGATCGACATATTTCAAGATCACTTTCTGTAGTTACATCTCAATCAATCGACGTACTGATATGTTTGAGCTTTATATAGAACTGAAAATGATTCATCTTCAACGGTCGCCATTCTATTCAACTATTCATCTTTAATATTGTTGTTGAAAACCTGAAAATAGTTTCTTGAATATTGGGACATCATCTGCTGGAAAAACTGGAAGGAGGAATATCAAATAGTCGATCGACGCACATAATGAGTCGCTGTCTGTGTTGCTACTAGTGATGAGACCCTCGAATACAGCCATCGAGAACCATCTGATTCACATCAGTACTCTTGATTATGTGATATTATAATTTGAATTGTATTCCTTGTTACTTCTGTGAATTTCATACTCATACTGAGAATATATATTTTATGATACCATACAGGGTGGGAATTTTATCTCTAGGCAAGTGAATATCTCGAAAAATAAGAAGTGTTTCGAATAAAATTTGTTTGTTTCAAAAGGGCTAATTGGATGTTACCAATCTAGACCTGCCATCTCCACAAATTTCACTCGGAACATTTCTTAATACGATTCTCATTTTTGAGATATTTAGTTGTCTCAAAATAAAAAATTCTGAATATATGAAACTAAATCATGGGAAATTAACTCCAATCTTGCTTGAACTTTGATTTCACTAGAATTATTTCAGATTGCATTTAGATTTCAATACGGAAGCCAAAATAAACGTGGGCATATACAGTATCACAGAAATGAATGGAAAGAGCCTAAACACAAATATGAATCAAACATTTCAATAAAAAAAACTAAGACCTTTCATCTGCTGATCTCCACTGACATAAGCTAATCGCCAGAGGTTCTGTTTTTTTCGAACAAAAAAGCGATAACCCCAACTTTTTGGTCGCTATTATAAGCCTGCATTCCGAATCAGATCCCATTTTCGGTTAGATATTTCATTCGCTGCGAGGATTCGCCTCTTGAAAAGAATAACGTTTTTCTGGTGATGACAAAATGATTTCATTCTTCCCTTGTTCGGAGGCATGAAAAAGTGGTTCGTTGGCGATTTATCGAGTCTCAGATCTCGCCTAGATATATTATATATAAGATCAAACCCAGCGAAAAATGTGACGGTTTGGGCGGTCGGACGTTTTTTATTCAATAGATTCGATCTGGCTGGGAAAAAATTCTGCTTACGTGAAGTTCAGAATTAAGATTTGATGGTGAAAAGTTGAAAGTGTGACGAGGATACCATGTAGAGATTATTTTCATTAGATTTTTTTAGACGACGTACTTCAATAATGGCTTATAGTGACTCTTATGTGCGTCAGACAAAAAATGAATTTCACGAGAACATGAATAACCTAATTTTAGTATTATTCAAGATAAAGTCGAAAAGGAGACCGTTTCGAAACATTGCGTATTCGAAAATATAAAAAATTAAAACGTGGTTATGAAATAAATTACGATAGTATCTACTATATACGTATTGTAACGTTATTCGTGGGTTCCAGTAGAGAACAGACTGATTTCCAACTGATTGACTATTTATTTTCACGTACAAACACCAACAAACTATTTATTTCAACTATTTATATCAACAACGATGTAACTACGTCGCGTTCAATTCTTCAACTCCCCAATGTTGTTTGGAAGCTCGATATTTATATGTTTTACATCTGTTCTGGAATGTTCTAGAACTGTCAGTCTTCTGTCACATCTCTTCATCTCTCTTCATCAGACTGCTCGCAGGATCTTCCATCTTCTTCTATTCTAGATTATTCGAGAGCTTCCAAACATGTGATACAGGGGGATTATTCAAGTTCTCCTGGATTCCATTACAGTATATACTAATCATACATTATTGTCACTTGCTGTCGGTCCCTTTGCTGTTGTGCGAAGCACTGTTCTATTCAACGACAATGAGCTTCCTCATTGAATGCAACCAGGTTCAGCTTTAAAAAAACCTAACTCTATATTCGATATAAGATCGTGACGAAAAAATCAGTTTTTCGAAAAATTAATCGATATCTAATTAGGTAAAAATTGAATACTTCAGTTGCATTCAAAGAACTTCATAGTTTTCACGTCTTTTGTACCATTCTAAACACAAGGGTTTGCCCTCCAGTGCCCACATAACTCACGAGTGGACATGGGCACTCAAGTTTGAGGACACGACAAATGCTAAGTGATCCAACTATATATAGAATATATCTAAATTCTGATATTTCAATGTGAGAGAGATAAAGAAAGAAAGAGAACGGAGTCAGAGACAGAAAACAGAGACCAAAAAACAATCAACACGTTGATCGATAGAACGTTTCACATTATCTAGAAATGTGGTATTTTTTCTAAAATGTCACATCGTATTGGTTGAAATGGAAGAGGGTAGAAGACGGACGTGTGATAATTGGAGGATACAATAGTCTTCCTATTGTTGTAAGTAGCACCATGCATTATTCACTGTCTTTCTATAGAGCCGTTTGGGTCCGCACATAAAAGAGACCATCTGAAAGGGTCACAGTCAGTACAGAAGGGAATATACTAATGATGAATTAGTCTATCAAAACATCAGTTATGTACAACTTTGAACCGTATGGGGAATTGCTTTCTTGTATTGATTTTGTCACATTAATTAACTTACTCGTTGATTCACCTGACTGGAAAAGATTTGGTAAATTTTTAATATATTGTGTGAAATTGATTCAATTAAATGGTTTCAGAAGATCTGTTTCGATCTTGTGTCCATTTCTGAGAACATAATATGTAGAATGACTGTTTCATTCTATTTGGTTTTGGTTCTTGTTATGATACTTTCAGTGTGTGGAAATTTGAAAGATTTCATAGGAACATTGGATGGGTTTAGCCAGATTATGTGGTATATAAAACGAGAGCCACGAGAAGTTCGAATGCGGAGCAAACTGAACATTCTAGAAGATGGAAAATTTTCTTTTCATCGTCTCGTTATTTTTTTCGTCATTTCCGTAACTCCGCTGATCTCCTCATAAGCTGACTTCGAAGGTCCGCAGTCCACTGATGTAGTTCAAAATTGTCGTCACGGAGGCAGATTGTCCCCAGGGCGTCTCAAACAAATCCTTTGCGGATTTCGGACGAAAACGTTTTTATTATCAGTTGGGGAGCGTAAAATGTATGAGGCAGGGACTTTTATTAACACGACATGGGGTTCCATCCTGGTCCATGTCGAAGGTTGGGGGTCAGTAGGGTAGTTTTCCCTTGCGTCATAGTCGGTGGATTGGAGATTTCATTATACTATAATAGCAGACAGATTCGCCATGCTTGTATGGAGATAGTCCTGAACTTCCGCTTCTGACTTCTTCCATTGGGGCAGATAACATAATTTGGGATAGGGGGAATATTCAAATTTCACTGAGTTCAAACAGAGTTGGATTGGATCATCGTGGAAAATATAATATTTCTGAGGTGGAGATCAAAAAGGAATCACATGAACATCCTGATATATATCCATCATGTTCTAAATCTAGCTAGTCATGAATCATCACAAGATCTTACAAAATTATATTTTCTTCATCTTGAGAGCTTGAGCATATTTACATTATTTACACCTATTTTTTGTCATATAGGCATTAGAAGTTGTAGCGAAATTGGATTTTTTCATTTTTCATTTATCGACATCATTGATTAGGAGTAAAAAGAACATTTGTCATATATTTTCAAGTTTTGAATGATAATGATAATGATCATAATAACACTAATAATAATAATAATAATGATAATAATGATGATAATAATGATGATTTTATTGAGTCCTGTGTGATCAAATACATGATATGGGATAAGTCAAAATAGAAACATATAGATTCGAATACAGTTCAGAGTATAATATAAAAGCAAGAAAACAAAATCAAAGAGATGTTAAAATAGGATGTACACGAATATAAAAATGAAAACATAAAAACGTAATTTAAGGACATGTTGAAATGTTGAAAGAAGTTATTTCGCGGTTAAAAATTCCGAGTCGCTGTAGAAACTATGTTCTTATAGGTATATTTTCAATTTTGATTTGAACAAATATTTTGATTGGGAAGTTTCCTCAGACAAAAAGAAATATTGTTGAAAAATGCAACTTCTATGTATTTTCATAAAATGATGAGGTATGATTAGGAATTGTGTCGCATATATGTTTATGCTTCAGAAATAACATAATGCATTTCAAAATATATATGCAGGAAAGGGCAGAATGTTATATCTCTCAAAATATTCTTTACAGGAATCTCTGATTCTCAAATTGAATATTGGTCTGATGACCCTTTTCTGCAACACAAATATCCTGTTGGAATTTCTGGAATAGCCCCAAATGTTTATATTACAAGATATATGACAAAAACTTATTGCATAATAAATTTCCATTAGTTGAGTTGTATTGAAAACATTCATAAGTTGAAGAATAGCGTAATAGTCACTGCTTAACTTTTTACAAATGACGTTTATATTTGTTTCCCAACTAATATCACTGTCGACAAAGGTTTCAAGGAACTAAGTGCTTTCAAAGAGATTGATTACATCATGCACTACTTTAATATTTTTCGTTATTCTAGCTCTGCAATGAAATTGAATGCAGATGGTTTCGTCTGTGTTCACTATAGGCAGGAAATTCCTTCGCTATACAATTTACCCTGTAGATCTTCGGGACTCTCAGCCTCTGCCGCTAGAGTCGTGTCATCAGCATAGAGAATAACACAGTTCGTACTTATATGAATATATAGATCGTTTATAAATGATAGAAAAATCAGTGGTCTCAAAATGGATCCCTGAGGAACTCCTAGATCCATCGTATGAAAGTTTGACCGATTCTCGTTGATTTCCACAGATATATTTCTGAATGATACCATCCACGACAAAAAAATTCCACGAAATCCCAACGAATAAAGTTTGCTTCCGATGATATTGGGCTCAATAATAACAATTGCCTTCGACAAGTCAGAAAAGAGTGCTCCAACATATTTTCTTTTATCTAGTTTATCTAGTTTGTCATATGTAAATTGACATTTTGTTATTATTTAATTCATCGCTTCAGAAGTATACTCACTCATTATGAGACCGATTCTTCTGATATAAGTTCATTCATAAAGGGTGTAATGTGATCTGATAACTTTAGTTACATCTCTTCTGACAATTATACCCCTTGATTCTGGGGTACCCATTTTTGTTATGTAATTACATTCAGAATTTGGGGTGTTGAAGGAGCACTGCTTGTATATAATCTCGTGCCATGTCATTACGATTCGTCAGGAGTCGTGATAGGGAGCAAAAATGAGAATAAATAACAGCGAATTTGAATTTGATTATGGTATCGACTCGTGAAAAATAAATGGGATATGTGAGGTGAGTTGAAAATATAATCATACACAGTCAGTCTGTGTCCTCTCTGATCAACGTGCTGGCAACAACATTTGTCCATATTGAATATTCGTATGGCAATGACGAATCGTGATTCTGATATATGTTTCAAACCTATGACAAACAATGTGATGAAATAAGAAACAGAACAGAATAATAATGGATGAAAAGTATTGGGAAACGTAGTAACTCTAGATACCACATAGAATCCTTAGATGTCAATCAACATGCATCAAGAATTATTATATTTGCAGATGAAGAAATTTCATCAATCATTTCATAATCGAATTGTAACTTTATTGAATCCATATTTGGCGTATTATTGAATATGCCTGATATTGACACCATTACAAATTTCAATGTTTATATTAAATCACATATATCTAGGTGGGAGAAATAAGAAATCAGTTGCTTTTCATTCATTCACGTTATCTTTAGTTGCTTGATCGCCTGATCCCAGCCTTGCAAGTTTTTAATGCTGACAAACTATCACCAATATTCAATTATAACCAAGAGCTCATTCATTGTAACATGTGAATGTTAAATGCATTCAATACATCTCTTGGAGTAATTTATCTCATTTCTTCCTGAGATATTTCCAACAGCCTCAGAAAATTGGACGGTAAATAAGGTTGAGTTTTTGCGTAATCAAGAGCTAATAAGGACTGGCAACGTGATGGACCTTCAAATCTTCTCAATCCCAACCGAAAATAAAAACGTCTTGGATGTTAGTTTCCACTGAATTAATGTCAGCCATTTACTCCGTCATAAATCTTCTTCTTTTTGCTTTTTCTGACGTTTCCGGTCTATTAAACTGGGCGGTTTCATCGGTTCCACCGATTCCTCCATTTTTATCTCGGCGGGTATTCATTCATTCGATCAAGCCCTGAATAGTATCTGAGATACCAACCATATGGAAGAAATTGCCTTCGGTGTTGTGAGCAAGTGAGATCACTAGTAGGGATACTACCAGTGGATGACATTGTATTCATTGTTTCAATCCACGTTTGGAAATGAGATTCAATAACAGGACTCCACGATTTTCATTGGATGATCATTTTTCCATAGAATTGCTAATGAACTGCTGAGAGTGAAAATTTTATCATACTTAGCATATCGATATAATCTAGATCTACTGACTGGTTACTGAACGGAATACGTATTTACCTAATTCCTTTGAAGAAAATAGTGACTCATCAAACGTGAAAAGTTGAGGTTATGTTTCATTATGCTGGTTCGAAATAACGTGTCCTAACAACTTTGAATGAACTTGAGAAATTTTTATGACAAGAATTTTCTTCTGAAATATACATTTCTCTGTTGGATTGTGCAATATGAAATCTTTTTACTGCATCACTAGACTTCATGGCTATTTTATCATGTCCATGGAGATATTTCAGTTGACTTGCAATAAGGAATTCCCCACACCCAATATGAATGTGCTGGCGAGTTATACGAATATTCAGGAATTCAGGAATTCATCCAAGTAAAGGATTCCAAAGATGAATAGGGAACGAAATATTTGTAGAATATTTTTATATTGATGCAAACTTTTGGACTTTCCGATTCAACTAATGGAAATTTTGCACTTTCATAAGTCATCATCAATACTATATTGAATGTACAATGATTAGAAAAATTGAACTGAATATCGAATAATCGATTGAATGATGATTTTTTCGAAACGTTATGGAAGTGAAAATCTGGATGTTCTGGAATATTTCTAACTCAATTCTACAAAGTCGAACTCAGAGAACTCATAACTTCGAAAAATTCTCCCATTTTTCTTGAAACAGACAAGCACTTCCGCAATAATATGTAAAACGTCGCAGAACTTGGAGTTTCGAAAAGAATATAAAATGAAAACCGTCATGTAGAACTATATTGTTTCTCCTTCCCTTAGTTCCATTGAGACCTACTCATTTCTATATTCTAAATGAACTATCGTTATATGCCTCAGATGTTGTCCACAGATTGAAAAAATAAAAAAATAAAGTATCTTGGTGTGATGGTGGACCAACACCTAAGGTGGGATGAACATGCATTATATGTAACAAAGAAATTACGACAACTAATACATAAGTTTTATTTGCTACGTGATATTCTCAGCAGGAGAAACCTTTCCATAATTTATAACTCATTGGCTGAGTCAATTTTAAGATATTGCATAGTAATATGGGGAGGTCTCTACCACAACGCTCAAAAAAATTGCAAACTACTCAAAATTGTTTGCTAAGAATACTTTTCAAAAAGGACAGATTATATAATACAAAAAGTCTGTATAAGGAATCCAAGCAACTAAATATCAAAAACTTATTTGCATATCATTGCCTACTATATACCTACCGTAAAACAAAGCCCGTCATTAATCCGCATAAACATTATGTTACCCGATTCATAGAGAACAAATCTATTGATTTGCCGATTTTCAAGAAAAGTCACTTACAAAGATTCGTTTTTTTCATTGGCCCTAAACTTTATAATTCACTACCTTTATGTGTGAAAGAATTGAGAAGGGAAAAAGCTTTCAAAACTAAAATAAAAGAGCTCATAGAGTCAGATGAAATTAATGTTGATCTTTATCTAAAATTTTAGAAAACAAAATACCTCATATTAAAATCTGAAAATCATATATCTTACTTTAAAACAAATATTATTAATCACTGTTATGATGTTGTTCTGAAATTAGTGTTGAACTGTTGATACCAGAAATTTTAAGTGAATATCTAATACTTACCTCGTATTAATTTCTGTACCTCTTCGCTTTACTTTAAAATCAATATTTACTGATCACTCGTCTGATTCATAAACTGTGTAAACTCTGTGCATGTTTTCTGGATGATCATTGAGATGTGCAAAACACAAGCATACTGTGCTTAGTTTGTATTCTTGCTGATCGAAGGAATACAATGATAGTTAGGTACATACATTTGCAAATGAATGATATTATATACTTAATACTGACTAGATGTATTGTAACTTACTTTATATTTGTTTTGAAAATTGAAATTAAATAGTTGATACAACTTGTTATCAGGTTATCCCCGAAAGTGGTTTACCATTATGTAGTTACAAGATACCATTGTTTCTTCTGGAAAAAAAATGAAAATAATGATGGAAGGTTAGATTCTAACAAATCTTTATTTCGTGACATCGTGATCTAGAATTATTTGTTTAGACTCATTCAGAACACCTCTTATCTAACATAAAGTAATGAAGTTCATAAAACAATGCATATTCATCCAGCTGAACGGAAGGGTAGAACGGCATACTTGACGTTTATGGAGTATCAAAGAACGAATCACTCTGGAAATTTGTTGGAAATCGTCATCGGATCTCATCAACTTCGGAAAATCGACGTTCTTTCACGAAGTAGTAGTTTCTCTGATATTTGAAAGGACACAACCTGTATGCGTCTTTCTAACAACATCTTCGATTTCTTTTCAGGGTCATACATAACTAACAAAATATCCACTATCTTCGTTAAAATTTAGTAGAAATGTTCTCTCACTTCTACTCAAGCGATGTACTATGAATCGTTTGAAAAATCTAGGTCCGGACTAACAAAAATTCAACATATTCTTGGATCCCCCAAAAGACTCCCTGTATCTTCGATTTCTCGAAATGTTGTCATACATTTTCCGCAAAGTGTTTCACTAATGAGTTTTCACATTTGAATTTCACATTTCATGTATCTAAGATTCAAATGCAATTTTGAATCTGGAAGAAGAAATTCAATACGACCTACTACCTTGAAATAGGAGAATTAAAGGAATTGCTCGAAGTATTTTAATTTTGATTCATCCTTTTTGGCATAAAAAATATCTCGAGCAATTCTTATAATTTTCCTATTTCAAGGTGGTATTGTGAGTTGTATAGTCGAAGTCGTAGACTTTTGTCAATAAGTAAGATACAATTCTCCCTATTTCGTATACTAAATTGTTTCTTACTGAATCTCCTTTACCAATGCCAGAGTTGTTGTTTCCGCCTTCCGTTTTCTTTGTAGCAGAAAAGTACAAGGCATCAACTTCCCGTAACAAATTCGATATTCGCCCTACTGCCCTTTCGGCTTCAGAAGACAAAGGAGATAAACAGAGTCCACTTTCAGATAGGGTGAGACCTTTCCTGTTTTCCAAGTGGACACTGACAAACATCGGCGAAATAAGATTAGACAGCTGCACTGTCAGCAAGGTAGATGAAGTAGAAAATGTTCGTGGATTGAAGTGGTTCTTTGCTCCGTGGATGTGGATTATTGATTCAAGATGATATGGAAAGGTTGGCGTTCCTTTGTCCTCTGAATATTCACGAATACATGACTATTCCACTCATGTCGTTCGTACCAAAACAGAACTATTCAACTTTTGTCCATGATTACTTCAGATCCACTAGAATAATCAGGATATTATTCAAAGGAATGATTTATCAGAGTTGAGAGCAGGGTGCCACACGGATTAGCATTGAAACCACTTCCATTATTAATGTACTTAAGGTCAACTCACACATATATCAGAATAGCATTTGGATTGGATTGAGGGGACAATTGAGTTAATGAATAGGTATTTTGAGCTCAAACTGCTAGATGATTCCAAGATTGAGAAGGTTAGAAGACTATATGGGATGATGAGAAAAGAAAACATTTGAAATATGATATGAACTGGAGTTGAAAGTTGATTATTACGCTTCTGGAGTGAAATTTCAATAATTTTTCAATAAATTGGATCTATTCTGCTAGATATAAGTGCCTTCTATATTTCGAACTATCTTTCGGGTCAGAATGCAGACAAGAAAGCCATTATAAATTCCCATTTCCACACTATGCACGTTTTGCATGATTAGGTCTTATCGATTTTCCGATTCTTGCTCAGTTTTAATGCCTTTTCTAGACAATTTATTGGAGATACATCATCCATTTTCTTTAGACTCATTCAACTTTATATGGCTCGATTCACGGTTATTTTGCTTTTATCCTGAACGATTTCTGAGATCGAATGGAGCGAATGCTTGATTCCAATTGGCTATTAGTATCAAATTATTCCAATTCAATTCGTTATCGGATATTGGTCCTATGATAAATTGAGAACTGATGGAAATTTATTACAAATCGATTCAAATTTTCAACAAAAAGTTCAAATTCAATGCAAGAACAATTGTTAATGATTGGAGCTTTTTCTAAGAATTGTTAGGAATTTCCGCATAATTTTTAAATTCATTCTTTCCACGAGAGTATCAGTAGGTGATCACATTAAGCAGACATTAAGGAAAATAATTAGCTACTAACCCCCTAAGGAATGGAAGGATGCTCTTCTCGATGAGGAGGTTAGCATTTACGGGTCTAAGTTGAATGTTTTCTCACTACCAACAGTTTCAATTAATTCATAAGTCTGAGTTCAATTTTTGACATCATTCGGTAATTATTCGTTGAAGTAACACTTTTGAAAAATCAGTATGTTTTCTATGAATTGTTCTAGGTAGCTTCCGAAAATAGTTCAGGAAATGGAACAATTGTTTTTTTTTTTCTGAATAGGGCACTAAAATAAGAAATTATATACAATGATGAATGGTCGATGAATATTACATTCTATGGATCAATAATGGTGGAATATTCTGAAACCTATACAGTGGACGCTTATAGAATTAATCATGTTTTTAAACATCCTATATATTATCCATTATTTATTCGCGAGGAAACGACAAATTCTCACTTCTGTCTACTCCCTATATTGAAACCCCCATGAAACCACTGCATGTGACTGCTTTTTAGTGGACAGAATAATAAGCTTGAAGTACGCTATCTGGTATGAATTATTATAGTCATGGAGCTGTGAATCATATTGTCGCGTACAGGGGTGTTTTTTGGGGGTCACCCCTGTCGCTTGGGTCGTACTCAGGAAATATAAATTAAATGATTTCAATTACAAAATTAAATACAAAACAAAGCATATAATTTAATGATAATTTTGATGGTACATTATTCAAGAGAGATTTAATGATACAAAGAAATACAAAGAAATATAAATGCTTACCCTAAGATACACGAAAATGTTGAGAACTCAGTCTTCAGGAGGAGACCCCCCGAAGACTCCCCGAAAAAACCGTCTTCAATTACTTTTATCAAATCTATGATTATGAATCAGCAACATCAGCAAAATTGTATTAGTTATTCTCCTCTTGTGATAACATACTTTTCATAATATAATTTCTACTGACCTAGTTTAAATCATGGACTTGTAAATATGTGATTTGTTTATAACAATAATGAAATTGAATTTAGAATAGAATTATACTTGGTGTTTTACTGAATTGGATTTTGAAAAATGTATATCTTGACATATGCCCCTTCCTCGAAAAAGCTGGCCCCCAGCTTTTAATAACAACAAGAATTGTATCAATCAGCTAATTCCTGAATTCAAATTGATACCCTACATTGTTTTCCTATCCACATTCATTAAGTCTTCGGTACACACATTTTTTCCACTCCTGGCTGCACGATTATATTTGGCTCCGGTCCTGCGATATGCCTAGATGAGGCAGATTTTGGATACAATGCGGAGAAGCAGGTTCCTGTTAGTTCTGTGGGAGATTTGAAGTCCTGTTTCAGCTGCCACCCTAATTTCAATTGAAAGTCGAAAGTCCTTCTTTGAGAAGACGATCTCGTATTCTTACTCATTGGGCTATCCGGGATTGTTCCACAATTGTTGATCAGCAGTTTCAGAATTGAACTTGATCATGACCTTTTTATCCTTCGGTCAGCACATTCTTGGGTCTCACTTGAATGTATAATTGCAACTCGACATGGTAAATAATATCGACTTATAGTAAATACCATTTTCGATGAATTTGTCACTTTCAGGAAGTCAATGAATGGGACGGCCAAACTACTCAGTTCATCCAGCATGGTTCCCCATCCATGTACTGAAATAGTGATACACTCAATTCATCAGAGTTTGTTGCAGACGTTTTCTTCTTCCCCTCAGGAGTTTGGTTTTACATAGGTCTCCACATTGTGCCCTGCTTCTCCCTTTAATTTTTCCTCATCACCTTGCCTTGTCCGTGCTCTGGTGGATCCATCTTCGTTGAGATCTCGTGTGTTATGTGTGTACCGTTACATGGAAAATAAGAAAGAGAAAAACAATCATAAGTATGAATCAGCTGTCCCGATGAAAAAAAAAAACATTTCCAAATATTCTCAAATTTTCTAGAATAACATGTATTTCAGAAAGTCAATACCATTACATAAAATTCCCAACATACAACAAGATTTTAAAACAGATATTTCTCATGTAAATTCCATAACATAATTCAATAAATGATTTATTCTACTTGAAATCTGAATTCACCCAATTTTTTGTAAATTGCATATTTTTCACTCTAATAAATTCTACCAGTTCATTTTCTCAAATTCCCTAAAAAAATATATTTAACTCAGGAACTCACTTTTTATAGACTATAAAACATCAAAATAACAAAATAGACATTCTCATTTATGAATAAGTGAAATCAGGATTAAAATTATCTTATATCAATTCTCCATATGCTTCTTACTCCGCTTGATTGATTCAAAAGTTTTCAAATAGTGCCTCACTTCATTGATTTGTTAAAATTCTCACAAACTATCTCAGAACGTTGTTCTATTGCATTACTTGAATATAAAATACCACTTCATAGCACTACTCCATGCTATACTTTAACCTAAGGGTAAGCGTTCACCAATCACTATTTTGGCATCTTTCACGCTCCCCTAGACGAACATTTACTATTTCTCAGTAAATCAACACCTAATTCTCAACAACTTCATCTTTACATAACACTACTCATGTGTTATACCTTGACCCAGGGCAAGCGTTCACCAATCACTATTTTGGCATCTTCCACGCTCCCCTAGTCGAAAATCAACTTCAAGCTAACTACGCGGTATCGACAATATTTCATTTCATAGAAAACATACATTCATCAATAATTATATTGAAAAACTATTTCCATAATGAGTAAGGTACTATTTTCGACTTGAAAACAATAATGCAGTTACAAAATCTTGATAATCAACACAAATATTATTTTATCTTCTTCTCATTTCACTTACTATCTTTTTCAATTTTTATGAACAGAAATGTGAGCTCGTGAATCAATTTTTGGAAAAACACCCTAAATAATTGATATTTCTCTTTGAAAACTCGAAATGAAATTCAAATACATGTATAGTTAAGAAGACTGAAAAAAAATTGAACTGGCAACAATTCGAAATTTCTGAGATATATAATATATAATTTTTCCGAGAAAATATAAACTTCGCACCATTCTTTGAGTTATTTATGAGTTTTGCCACATTATTATTTGAATTAAATTAATTTTTCCACAACAAAAATGTAATTTATAAATTTAAAGATATTACTGAATGATTTTTTGTACCATCAAAATCACATGCTTAAGTGAAAGATATGATTGAGTTTCAGCATTGAATCAACAAAAAAAAATTAATCATTATCCTTATCATAATTTCAATATTTTTTTTCTTAAGTTAGGTTAATTATGAAGAATTAACCCGCGGGAACCAGCAAGGCGCCTCCACCATATGTCGCGTACAGGGGTGTTTTTTGGGGGTCACCCCTGTCGCTTGGGTCGTACTCAGGAAATATAAATTAAATGATTTCAATTACAAAATTAAATACAAAACAAAGCATATAATTTAATGATAATTTTGATGGTACATTATTCAAGAGAGATTTAATGATACAAAGAAATACAAAGAAATATAAATGCTTACCCTAAGATACACGAAAATGTTGAGAACTCAGTCTTCAGGAGGAGACCCCCCGAAGACTCCCCGAAAAAACCGTCTTCAATTACTTTTATCAAATCTATGATTATGAATCAGCAACATCAGCAAAATTGTATTAGTTATTCTCCTCTTGTGATAACATACTTTTCATAATATAATTTCTACTGACCTAGTTTAAATCATGGACTTGTAAATATGTGATTTGTTTATAACAATAATGAAATTGAATTTAGAATAGAATTATACTTGGTGTTTTACTGAATTGGATTTTGAAAAATGTATATCTTGACAATATGCCCTGAGCAGACTTAACGATCCAAGTTATAGAGGTCCTTTTGTGTCCCTTGCGTTGAACATCATACCGAGTGATCACATTTTGAACTAGGACCTGTGAAAATGATTGATCTATAAAATGGTCGTTCTCCTATATCAACGTTGGGCGGAAAAATATCAATTAAATAGAATGATTATATGTGCAGGATATAAAATACTTCAACTGGATGAACTATTTTTAGTAGATAACTATGGTACCACCTTAGAATACCATTTCATTCAAATTTGTTCGCATTTTGACAATGGAAAGAAAGCGAATAATCGATTCATCTTCATCGTTGACGAGTGATGCTAATGCGTTACAATTATTGTATAACTATCTCTGGTTCCTGTATTCGTTTCAAGATACAGATGAACGGTATAACTAGATAGTTGTTACTAGGCTCGATTTGCATTCGTTCACTAGTTGAGTTTCAGTTAAATTTCAATTTCTACTAGCTATTGGAAAATGAATGAAGCCCATTGCTTCTGAAATAATTCAATTTGTCACTAGCAGAGGATTGGATACTTGGCCATATTCCCCTCGAATTACGTCCATATCATTTCAGTTGCTATTAGTATAGGAAACATGTTGCTCATATATATCTGCAAGTTTCTTCACTGCGATCTATCTGTCCTTGACTCCATAGAACAGACCTTAGATCTAGAACTGATATTATAACGCAATATAAAATATACCCTGCTTGCAAATTTCATGTTGATGATACTCGTTCTTGGTACAGGAAATTCAAGTTATACTGTCGTTCTTAAGGATATATTCCAGCTACAGCTCTTCATCCTAATTTTTCATAGTCAAGTCGGCTTTGCAGTAGTGCGAATTGAAGTGATCAAGGAAGTAAGTCAATAATAATAATTGAGGATACTGGTATCTATATTGGATAGTCATTCATTTTCTGATAACATATTCATTTGAAGTATGAAATCATGTTATTTTCTAGATATTTGAGTTCGTTTTTTGAAAGTTTTCCGAACTTTGCTCATCATTTCTTTTTTCAAGGGGTTGAATGAATTCCTAGAGATGTACCATCATCAGTATCTTTTCATAGTTATCTTCTTTATTTTTTATATATGAATATGGAATTTCTTTATGTACACTCAAGATTTTTGTATATTAGTCTTATTATTAACAAACTACTACTACTATTCATCGAGCTCCTGAAAAGATGCGAGACTGAGCAATTCAACTAATTTTCATCACTTCTCTCAACCTCTTCATTCGATGTTGATTACTTTTCCTGGTGGGTGCGTAGTATTTCGTTTGTATCTCATATCCCTCATATTACATTGATGCCAATTCTCACAGTCTCTCCATTTCATCCATCTCACTAGTCTCGATTCTTGTATTCCAGGTATGATCGTTACATTGTTGCCAAATTCACTCTTGTGTTATAATGGAGAGCCTGAAGAACAACTTTTTTGTAGATGACATTTTGTCCATCATATCATTTTGTTGCTGTATATTTGATCACCATAACTCGAAAAAATAACGAATACGCAAACCCCCGAGAATCGCTAGTTGTTTCTGTACAATTACTAAGAGTAAAGGACTTTCGAATCTGTTCAATATCAAAATTGATGTCCAAATAATGACTCCACAACACACCGACGATCACTGATCATGCAATACTCCATTAACGAAGTAAGGTTGTAATTATATTCACCACGCCACAATATAATCGTTACATCGTATTCACTTAAGTTTCAATATGAAGTGACCTCAATTGGGGGTGGATATTAATCCGGTTTTCCTACGAAGCCACAACTTGTTCAGTTGTTTTCGGCGGCTGCCTTCCACTTACATCACTCGCGCCCCGGTTATTGGAGGTAGTTGTAGGGGGATCGTACGTGAGATTAATGTTTTGGAGGCAATTTGGGGCAGACAAACATTCATCATTACCACGGAGAGTTTTGATTCAATGAGGGCAGTGCGTTATATAGAGATGTATCTTGCAGTACGTATATTATGCATTGATCAGGTTAAACTCGTGAGTAGAATAACATTCGTTAGTGTGGATTGTATGGATTGATTCTTGATGCAGTCTACTGGAAATTTGCATCTAGATTCTGGAATACAGAATCAGGGTCGGAGTTATTTGAAGAGGGAAAAATTAATTCGTAGATATGGTTAGGACTTTCTGTGCATTATGTATTCCATTCAATACTGTAGCTGTACAATTGAAGATCAATAGTAATGAATTCAGTCTACTGAATAAACGAGCTCAGCCTGGAATTCCAGATGGGCTCCTATCGTCAGATTTTGTTCAAGAATAAATGATTCAGTCAGAATAATAGTCATATTATATTCGAGAATGGACTTTTTCGAAATAATATAGAAGAAATCTGACATATAGTCACGAATATGATGATTGTCAGTTGAATTTACAGAAAAAATTTCAATATTCGAATCGAAACTTTCATATATATATCAGATCTCCAAAAATCGAAGTAGATAGGAGAAATAGTGAATTAAAAAAATCACATGGTTAATAATTGATTGAATAATTTCCTATTCACTATAAGAATAATTTTCCATCAAGAAGTTATTGGAATTTCTGTTAAAACATTTTTTTTAAATTGTATACACGTATATATTGGACATTTATCGTAGCAAGATGTTCTTCACTTTGGTATACTCGAAAGGATACAATGTTTTGATGATTATGAGTATCTGAATTTGTCGAGAAATTCGTTGATTTTTGTAACAAAAATACAATATATTTATAAATATAGATACATGGTAGTGTTAAGATCGCATGAAACTCAAAAGCCTCTTCTCAAATAGAATCGCATTACATAAAATGTACTTATTCAATAACTGAATCATGAAATATACAATCTACAAATTGGATAGTGTAGTCAGTATAAGGTGGTTTAGACAACACAGTCTCATGCAGTATGTTATTGTTTCTATTGTTCTATTTTTTCTTAGAACACATTTTGCTGTTATATTAAGAAACACACAATCTAGTGGATTATTCGAATCTGTTGGCTGGCTCAAAATACTAGTTGTTGATTTAAAAAGATCCTTTCCATTCTCCTGTTCACAGTACCTCTGGGACATTCACCAACATGTCTGTGATATAAATACGGTCCTGAATCCACTCTACACAAATTGCTGGCTATCTACTTACCCAATCTCCTAGAAGCAAAACTGAAATCTCCTCCCTCTCAGTTCATCCCATCTCAACTGTAAACCAACATCAAATGTAAAAGATAAGTTTTTCGTGAGCAACCAGCCGATGAAATTCGAAGGAAATAAATTCCTTGGCGAGACACTTGAAAAGCGCGAATGAAATAAATGTTTCTACGTTGAAATGTCCTTTTGAGCGTGTTGGAACTGGTTCTCATGGAGTGCTTTTTGATGGGTTCCGTTGATATTGCGTACTTTCCCGTAATACTTCATGATTTCGTAGTTCCTTACACTTCAAATCGGTCTCAACTTCTTTTTTGAGAATTGAGTAGTATGGAAAATTTGGAAATACTCAATTGCACTGGAATTTATTCTCGAGTAATCAAAGTATCAAGAGATTGAAACTCATTCTTAACATTCTACAGATTGTATTGTAGATTCACCATTTGCTATTTTTATCACGTTTAAACATCTTAAGAACATACCAATTCGTTTTTCGGAAAGAGTGATAGCTAAATTTGCATTAATTGACTTATTTGAATTTACTAGCTCTCCTAAACTTTCGGTTTGACTGATTGACAAATTATTCAATGGAACAAATAATATTTAGGAATTATTAGTCATTCTCATTATGGCCAAGCAAATATTATGCAAAAATCATTTCAAATGTAGAAATAGATGATATTTTGAATAAATCGAACACTGTGACTTGAACTGAATTCAAAAATTGGAGGGATGGATCTGAGATCACTTAGGAAGAATTGGTGAATTTTCTACCAGATATTTTTATTCTTTACATGCTGATTATCAAATGTTTGAAATATGGACAAGTATAATGAAGAACTGATTCGTCTTGAAAATAGTTATACCATGTAGAAATATTAGAAAAAAGAATTCAAAATATTTTTTGATATCTTAACCGCGGAGCAAAATGTTGGGAATTCATAGAGAGCTGAGTCTGAAGTTTATATTCGAGATCAGTGTCTGAAAAATGTGACCAATCATCTTGTACGACTGTGCAAGAACTCTAATCTATATTTCTTCAAATATCGAGAATATCATAGTGACTTTGTTTTAAATACAACACACTGTATAAATAGTTTTGTGCTTATAATACCCACTTCAGGGTTATCATATGTACAATGATGATTCCTTTTTCGTTCGAAAATACTTTGTGTCTGTGGAATTCTGAATCTGAGTGCAGCACTTTCAAGGGCCAAAGTATAAAGTAACATTCACCGATAAATTGAAAACGATTGGTTTTTTTATGAAATTCTTCATCCAAAACTGATTTTATGCCATGGAAGATTAAACGAGTCGAACGAACACTGCCATACCGTTCAAATATTTACCTTGCCAACGTTTCTCGATGTTTATAAGCGCACACCCTCTTAAAATTTCATTATTTCTAATGTTTTCCTCAAGTCCTCTCCAGTGCAAACAAAAGAGAAGGAAACGTAATATATCGAGCAAACATTGACATTGTTTATTCAGTTTTCCCTTCGAGCTATTACTATTAGGCGTCGGAATTCATTGTGGACATGGAAGACTGATAGGGAAAGAGGAATTATTAGAAAAATAAGCAAACGTTTCAGTGGAACCTGCGCTGGGTTATGTTTTCCATCCTTGAATCTTCCATCACATTATTTTTATTATACTATTTTATTTATCCTTCATGAAATCAACTGGGGCATTTGAGTTTGTTTTGTAAGAAACCAACAAGATCGTAGAGTGTTTCTGAGTGAAACTTGCAGTTCGATTTGAAGACCAAAAAAGGGAAAGAAAAAAATCAACAGCAACTAACTCAGCCTACCTGGAGTTCCTGATGGCTAAGGTCTTGGTAGCTTTCCGATGGTGGCAACCATCTTTTGGTTTGCGATAGAAGTATGAATGTGGAAAATGAGGAAAAGAGAAAACAGCATGAATTTTCAAGTGATCATAACAACGATGTATATTTGCAAACTTATTGAAGAGAGGAAAAATAATTCATCCCGTATTGTTCTGATTCTTTTTGAAAAACTTCGCGATAGCCTGGCTGTGACCCACTTGGCTTTTTATAAACAAGAAATTCAATGTGAAACAAATAACAGGGTAAGCATTGCTAATAACAATTGAAAAGATGTCCCAGTTCATATACCGGGTGTTTCACAGTGGATGGAACATTAGACGTATCTGGAGAACAGAATGACAGATCATTCCAAAAATTTGTGAGCGTGGATAATCAAACTTGCTCTATCCGTCTAAAATATTTTTATCAATGCAGTGTTGCCGCTTGTATAAGAAAGTAGTAGCTACTTTGTTATTTCAAATAAAACACCTCGTATATTATATCATTTTTGGAATCCTCATGAGATTCCTCACAACTTTTCCACATAATTCTCTATACCTATCTGTGACGATTTCCGAGATAAAAATTATTTTGTCACATTTTTGTGCAAAACCTGACCATTGCAAAATATCAATTTTTTACCAATGCAAATTCACAAAATATTGCAATTTGGCTTATAGCTGCATAAGACCAACAAGTATTCTGTCGATGAACTGGATCTCAGTTTCATCATACAGGGAGGCTCAGAAGTGAGTGTCATCCGGGCACTCATGAAAATGACTGAAACTCTGTTTTTTCAAATGGAACACCCTGTATATTATCATTTATTCGAGAAGCTATAACATTTTCCATTTTAATTGAGTATACTTTCCCTATACCTATCTCGTACAGTTTGTTAGTTATGATCACTTATGTTATGAATGTCTTTCTTATACAAGCGGCAACACTGGATTGATGAAAATATTTTAGACGGATAGAGCAAGTTTGATTATCCACGCTCACAAATTTTTGGAATGATCTGTCATTCTGTTCTCCAGATACGTCCAATGTTCCATCCACTGTGACACACCCTGTATAGGCCTATGTTTTCTGTCTTCTTCCACTCCATTGGAGTCCGAAAAAGATTTTTCGAGACTTTACGTGATCTTATCCTCGTTATAAGGCTATTTTATCATTCAAGACACTTCAACACATTCAGTGCTGTCTTATCTGGAGAATATCAGGATTGTTCTGAATTTGAGATGAATTGATCGAATACCTATACAAATTACATGTTGAGATATTCTGTTGTGAATACTGGTACTAGGTTATTTTATATTCTGATAAACAATAGACATTGTTGCTACATACAAACCAAAAGACAGATGAATTAGGTCGGGGATTGTGAAAGGCCGACAATCTGGTATGATCATATCAGATGAACATGCATTCAGCGTATTTTGTGATGTGTGTAGGCTTTGTTACTAACTTCATACTCCTAGAAGCGGAGCTGTCAATCTAAACACAACAGCAAATCGTTGGGGACTATCTTCAGTATGACTATGAGATTTCTTGAAAAATCTCTGCCTTTACCGAGGGTCGAACCTGAAACCTCTTGGTTACTCTGATGAACATGATGGGGAGTTTTTTGAGTACCAGGACAGTGAATTCAACATAATCAAAATAATACGAGACACCTAATCTTTTCGTAGCTTCGCACATTTCATGGATATTTCTTCTCCATTTCCGCTCGAATCTATCGCAAGCAAACTCCTTCTAGTATCGTGCCATTTCGATGATGACAAATCTTTACTCCCACAACATCTTTTATGAACATGTGCCGGTGACACGGACTTTATCAGAAACGGAAAATGTGCAAATATATCGGAAAACGTTTCGTAAACTTTTTTCATATATAGATTCGTTTCGCTCGAAGCAAATAGTAGGGTTTCAGCAATATGATGCAACATTTGACTCGAAATATGGAAGATATTTTTAAAATTGGATATGTACAGGGCGGATGATTCATTTCAAACCATTTCGATGAGAGTTCAAACCGTTCACAAATTAGACGATTTCTGGGATGACTCGAAATGTTTGGAACTAGTTCAATAGAACGATGTCACTACAGTTTGAACACTATTCTAGATACAGTTAGATCACTGTATCCAACAAATCGTAAGGACTCTACTCTGTGGTAGATTCATTGATATTCATGCGATACGATTAGGCCAGTCTCACATAGTGACAAGTAAAAACATTATGTGACTTACTGACGGTAATTACCTGATTAGACCAGGGCGATTGAAGGAAATCTGTAATTATTCCCGTTGTCATAGGAAGACACCCGTGAAAATTTTTCAATTCGTTCAAAGGATGGCGCCACTCGCGGAGTTACCTACATACTCACATACTGTATGTTTAGTTATAATTTGATATCATTAATATCAGGCGTATATGTTTTAGAATAATTGTTGATTCATAGTGAATGCATATGAATAATGATCACACTTGCGGATCATATAACATAAATGCGTGTCATTTCCAAAAGATGCTGTAGCGCCTAGCTCTTCAAGTCAATATCTCCCATATCCTTCACTTCGAAATGAATTCCTAGTTCACTGTATTAGTAGGATTCATCGAATGCCTCTCCTAATGCCAAATTCTATACCGTGTAGCGTGAAAACGACATATCTACAACGTTTTCCGCATGGAGGATTGAAAGTTTCGTTCTGCGGTCGAACTCCCTCCGGCAAAGTTGGATCATCGTTGAGCTACAACTCCCACTTCATTCCACATTTCGGTTGAAAAGGCTGGATAAACTGGAAAACTTTCGAGGAAGTTGCTAGTGCCTAGGCTGTAATCAAATGACATTTTTATGTAAGGTTGAATGTATATCGTGGGATGTTCAAGAGTGGAATAGAATATTTATATGTATAGTTCGATGAGACTCTTGGAAAAACCTCTTTCACCTTTTCTGTTGAGAAAAACACATGACATCAGAATCAGAAATATACTGCTGAAGTTCAAACTTGCTAAGGAAAAAGAAGTTTGAATTTATAAGCCTAATTAAACATATCTAATTTGATTTTTCAACTCTCGATACGTGATTTATAATTATAAACTAACTCTCCAGGTAGTGTCTGGATTATGAAAATTACCAATTACACACTACGAAATTCTGGTGAATGCGCTGGTACGAAATATGTTTACCTACTCACAAACAATTTCTTCAGTTTCAATTTTTCATCCCATCAGAGTGTTGTTTCCAAATCAATTGTAACATTTGAATTCAACGTGACAAACAGCAATAGTCAATAAAAGATACCATCCTGAAAAAAAAAACAAAACCTCTGAACGAAATATTCATCAGCTGCCTGTCCTATCCTGATCAGAAGTTATGTTGACATGGAACGTGTTCGCCGATATTTATCTGTCACCCACTGACCGCAAAAGATCCGTTTGGGAATGGGCGGATGGGATTGCTGAATGAAGACAAAATGCTGCAGATAAAAAAAAACTGATTGGTCCAGGCTACAAACCATCTTGAACTCTGTTCGAATTGGGAGGATTGAATTGCCGATTTTTCGTTGGCTACGGAGTCGCAAGGGAATGCCTGAGCAGACCCCTCGAAGGGACATAAAATGAGAAAAAAATAAAGTTGGATGTGTATGTGTGATCGTGTTGGGATCGAATCCGTTCTGGTTATATCCGATGAAAGGATCAACTCGATGATGGAATGCCTCAGATATACAGTGTGTGAGATTTATCGATCAATCGCAACGTTGAAATATATTGGTGAAATGTTCATACAAAAGGAATCTGATGAAAGTGATGTAAGAAAAGAAAGACAAACTTACCCTTCTGATAAACCAAGATTGGCAATTACTCAATATCATCAGCTCATCTTGAAAAACAGTTGAATTACAGGAGATGTTTATAGTTGAATGAGAATCCTGAATATATAAAGAATAAGCTCCAGTTTATTAAAGATGAAAGTGTCGATCAACAAGGAAAAGAGTGAATAAATCGATATTTTATTTTGGATAAAAACAATTGTTCTGTCTTTTCGACATCGAACTGTGATCCAATCAATAAGAAAATTCAATTTCGATTCGATGAATATGAGAAAAAAACAGGTGGAGAATTCACGAGTGTTCAGCATACAGATTTTGAAAAAAATATGAAACATTATTCAAGTATGTAAATATTGAATTGACCACAATATGAGCCACACATTGGAATGTAACTCAAATGGCATTACCTCGTAACAAAAATTTCATTGAGCGATCTTGGCGCTCGGTATTTCGAAATCAATATCTGTTATCTTTGTCACTGATGGCAAGAACATAGCTGACAACATAAAGGCATCAATAATTACGGCAACACCTCACAGTGACTTCACAACGAGGCCAAATGTATTTGGAGAGGAGATTTTGATCCGCTAATAACATTTGTTGATTCTAGTAAAAATTTTCACAAATATTGAAAATACCATTCAAAGGTTATCCACAGTCAATCAGCATCCAATTTTGTTGAAGATGTTTTACAAATTGGAAGCATTCTTCGAATTAATTTGAATGCTCATATCGTTTGTGTAACCCCCAGCCTATCAGTTTCCAGATCTCTATGAAAAACCGTAGTATGAAGTGATGCTTCTAATGATTACAATCATATCAATTCTATTTAGGAAGACTAGAATTACATTAAGATTGTAGCACACTCGAAATAAACACGAATCAAACTCACTTGTCAACTCTAGTACAAGAACTTTATATCGCAGCCAACACTGCTCCAAGAAGATAACCGATTATAGAAGTTTATATGGCCGTATATACGCTATGTATAAGCGCAATCGGAAACTTTGCCAATCTTCTGAAAAATATCGGGACGTAATGAAGGAAGTGAATTGCTTGAAAAGTGGTGAACTACCGACGAGATAGCTTCGAACTTGCAAGAATTTCCTCTTTCATTTTCTCAGTTCAGTCTGAATTGAATAATAGAAATAAAAATGCACATATATTCGTGATGTAGAATGGAATGGCAAAATATCAAGGAACTTCTATATGAGTAAGGAATGAGCGTTTCGCGTGCTTTCGGTACTTCGGTTTTATCAATCGATATACAGCATGTCTGTATCTCAGCTATAGATATCTCGTGAATAAAAAAGATGACAGAAACTTTGAGAAGCATATCAATAGCAAAGAGAGATGACTTTAATGGCATTAGTAATAAGTAATGTTGAAGTGCACTTTGCATTACTACTTCATTTCAAATTCTCATGCATGGTCTTTTCATTCTAGGATCGTTTTTTCATCGAGCCTTCGAGAAAAATTTCAATGTTTCTAATCCTAAGTAGAATCGAAAACTCATGGTTCAAAACAAACTTTGAATACATTATATTTATTTTGTTATCATCTCACTGAAAATACAATGATCACTTTATATTCCCGATAACTTCATTCGTACAATTTTCACGATTGAAACTAATTGAGAACTCATTATCTTCTTTCAGTGGATAAACCATTGTTGAGTATGTATATACAAAAGGAGTGTGAATTTTATTTATAAGAAATTTGAAGAACTATCAACTGACCTATCCAAATTTCAACCAGGAAGGATGAAAAAGTAAGATTATATGAATATGTTTTCTACAGGTACATCCTATGAAGTCTGGGAATCAGTTCAAACTTTCAACACCTGGTATGATGAGGGAGAGTTTGGGTAGCTTGAATCTGAAATTACAAGGAAAGTACTTCTTGATTCTCGATAACATTATGAGAAGTGTAATAATAAAGTAATACGTGTTTGATATCCCATGAGAATTCAACACAGCTGATTCATTTATTATTATTATTATTTTTATCGATAACGAATATTCAATCGACAACAAACAACTTTATCCTTCATGTAGTTGAGATTCAAGCTATCCGAATAACTTTTTTTAGGTCTCCATCATATGGAATGCCGAGGAGAATTCGTGAGTAACTCAAATTTCATTCCACCCCTACTAATAGAGATGAGCATGTTTTGATGATTCCGTTTCAAAGAACCCTTACTAGTGTCTTCCACACTGAATCCGTATAATTTTATATCAAATACTTGATGACTAATTTTCAGTGACACACATGTATTTAGACAACATTCTGGACACTATGTACATCGCACTTGAATTCCCAACCACACCTCTTGAAATCCAAGAGAATCACATTAATTTCAATGATATAAACATCTCGAGAACTAATAACTTCCTTGCAAAAAGAAAATGTGCTCCAAAAGTAAACAACATCAACTGTAGCCATATTTCCATTCATTTTACGGAATAGCCTATTTTTTCGTTCCCTTCACTGTTTTCCTTCTTCCGAAATGAAACTCAACGTCATTGCTTTCATAAAACTTGGCACACAATTCGACACAATAGATGCTTTTCACAGCCCTGATATCCATTTTCTGTATGAATTCGAAAAACTTCATAAGCATTTTCCTCAGTGGAATTTCTTCTGCATCATTCTCGACATTATTATCCATAAAACTTTCCAAAGTGACCTTTAATGAAAATTCGTTACGACGTCACGAAATTTGAGTAAATATGAATGTACGTCTTTATGTCAGTCTTTGAATTGGAATGAAGGGGAAGTTTTTCACTTTGT
Organism: Plagiodera versicolora; assembly: GCA_037013635.1. Taxonomy (NCBI): domain Eukaryota; kingdom Metazoa; phylum Arthropoda; class Insecta; order Coleoptera; family Chrysomelidae; genus Plagiodera; species Plagiodera versicolora. The sequence goes on along the minus strand of CM072983.1, from coordinate 9,296,501 downwards.
GATGTGAACTTTTGGGAAATTTCGTTACGTCAAAACCTTTTTTTTACGGCATATGCTCATCGAATATCAATTACGGCGTATACTAATCATTAAAATTTTAATGAACACCAATTTCTACGCAGAAGCGAAAAATCTGACATCTAGATTGAAATGTTTGGACAGAGATTTTTGACGATTGAGTGATTCGCCCAATTTTCTTCTCTGCAAATCTGAATAAGGTTGAATATTTCAGATTCTTTCATGAAAAGTTAGATCAGGTACTTTGTTTCTTGATGGAGATCAGTCGGTATACTTTCATACACGCATGCCACAGTTATCTCAGATGATGAGTCCCTGAACATGAACTTACTGAATCCTTCGCAAGTCGGCAACGGATCTGAAACATCTTTTTTATACACACGACTTTCACAGAGGTCTCTTCTCAGGTAAGAGATACATATGTCAAGGCATCGATCGATCTGAACTCTAATATATCTGGGTTATCGGGCCCCAGCACTTCATTTAACATTTTCCATTTGAATATACAATCCCTCAAAAGTAAAGTAATTGACTTGAATGTATTTTCCATTGATAACAATATAGATATTTTATGTATTAATGAACACTGGCTAGCCGAGGACGAAGCCAGATCAATTTCGCTTGAAGGTTATTCTTTGGTTTCAAACTTTAGCAGGAAAATTAATATTCATGGTGGTGTTGCCATTTTCTGTAGGGCAATATATAAATGTTCCCCATTTATTCAAATCAATAAACTCTCTGTGGAGTTGCATTGCGAATTGACAGGTGTTTTGTGTGAAAATTTTATAATTATAACTACATACAGATCTCCAACTTCGGGGGATTTTGATGTATTCTTGCGGACACTCATGTCGGCTTTAGATTTGATCTCACAAAAAAACAAGAAGGTAATTTTTACTGGAGATTTCAATGTTCATTTCAATAAACCAGACAAATATGTGAATGCTCTCATGAATCTGTTTACCTCTTTCGGTTTCTCCATCTGCAATAGTTTCCCCACCCGTCTGGAAAACTGTTTGGATAACATTTTTGTAAATTTCTCTTTTGATGATTGCTCATTGCACATTGTCGATCCTAAACTGTCTGATCATGTTGGTTTAAATTTGAGCATAAGTAACTGTACTCCTCCGCCCTTAACTAAGAGAATTTTATACAGACCAATTTCCAACACAGGCTTATTCAATGTAAACAGATATCTACAACTAGCAGATTGGAGGTTTATTGATGAATCCTCTTTCGATATAGACGCTAAATCTCAGATATTCTTTGATATGATTGCATCGGCTCTGGATATGTTCTTCCCAGTTAAGTCAAGAATTTTAAAAAACAACAAAAATGAGCTTAGGTGGTTCACACATTTTTTAAGGGAAATGAGAGAATCATTACACTTCCTTTTGGATGTTTATAAGTCTAGTCCGTGTAACGACCTGAAGGAGCTCATAAAACACAAAAAACGTATTTATAGAAATGAAATAACAAAAGCCAAGAAAAAAGCAAATGATAATTATATAACCCGCAATGGAAATAAACAAAAGGCAATGTGCAATTTGATCAATATGGATGAGGTCAAGCCAGATAATTCGTCTGATATGATTTCTTCTATTCTTCTGGATAAGCTAGGTGAATTAAATTTCTCAGGTAAAGCGTTGAAGTTTGTAAATTCTTATCTAACTTCCCGATATCAACAAGTAAAAATTGGACAGTGTCTTTCTGAACCTTTCGTAGCAAGCTCAGGTGTGCCACAGGGCAGCAATCTGGGACCATTACTTTTTACTTTCTTCATAAATGATTTGCCCAAATGTGTTGAACATTCCTCAAGCCTCTTATTTGCAGATGATTTCAAGATCTTTAGGACAATAACTACATCGATGGACTGCCTTCTTTTACAGAAGGATATCAACTCAATATCTGCATGGTTTGATCAAAATAAAATGACTCTCAACATTGATAAATGTGAAGTCATAACCTTTACTCGTAAACATGACTACATTAAAAATACTTATATTATAAAAGGCACTGAACTTCCTAGGAAAAATGAGTGTAAGGATCTGGGAGTATATTTGCAATCTAACCTAAAATTTAACACCCACTTGAACTACATAGTAAACAAGGCTTATAAAATTCTTGGTTTTGTTATTAGAAATACAAAATTCTTTAAGAATGTTAACTCTATCATTAAACTATACAATGCATTAGTGAGACCACATCTTGAATATGCCTCAATAATATGGTCTCCCAGAGCTGGAGTGAGTGTAAACCTTGTTGAAAAAGTCCGAAAAAGGTTCCTGCGATACTTATATGGGCGACAGCATAATGCATACCCCTATATGATTTCATATAGGAGTATGCTAGACAGTTTTCATATGATAACTTTAGCTCAGAGACGTTCATTCCATGCTGTGTTATTCATTTATTATATAATCAATAATTTAAAATACAAAGACTCATACCTAGTCAACTCTATAAAAATATTAGTTCCTAAAGCTAATTTAAGAATAAATAACACAAATTTCTTTTATACAAATCACCTAGACTGTTCTCCTATGAACGAAATGCTACGAAACTGTAATTCCAAAGAAATAAGACTAGCAGTTTCTGATACTGAATGTATTTTATAGTATATGTGTGTAGTTTTTAAGTTCTATGTTTAGTTTCTAGTTTAGCTATAAGTATATGTGCTTTGAAGCACTACCTCTTATATGTAATTACTCCTGTCTGTGTATGTAAGAGAGAGAAAATAAATAAATAAAAATTTCTCCGGACGATTTCAATAATTATTTCGGTAACATTGCTGAAAACTTAATCAACACATTACCCACCACCAACGTCGATCCGGAGAGTTATTTTGTTGGCTCTCTTGAACCTAAGCCAGATGAGGAATTCATTTTTACAGACGTTACATACAATCAAGTCATTGAGGTAATCAATAAGTTGAAAAAAACAAAAAGTAGCGATGCATATAACATTAATATGAGAATATTAAACTGTATTAAATATATTATTCTCATTCCTCTCACCAAACTCATCAATCAATGCATGAGAAATAATATCTTCCCGAAGTTTCTCAAATGTTCAAAAGTGTTACCCTTATTTAAAGGTAATTGCATAGATGACCCAACAAATTACAGACCTATATCCATTGTGCCGATATTTGCGAAAATCTTTGAAGTTATTCTCAAAACTCAAATGACAAACTATTTTGAAAATTTTAATTTATTTAGTAGCTGTCAATTCGGCTTTAGGGCTAAATTGTCGACTACCGCAGCAATTAATTCATTAATAGATGTAATCAATAAGGGCTTTGAGGAAAATGAATATGTCCATGTACAGTTCTTAGACCTCAGTAAGGCTTTTGACTGCGTACCCCACAACACTCTAATTGAAAAACTAAAATTTTATCAATTTTCGGAAAGTAGCCAAAGAATGATTAGGTCCTACCTGACAGACAGAACCCAGTTCGTTACTGTTAAGGACATCAGCTCCGAATCAATCAACATTAAATATGGGGTGCCGCAAGGCTCTGTTCTGGGCCCGATCCTGTTTCTTGTTTACATTAATGATTTGCCACACAGTGCTCCATTAGCAAATTTCACTCTGTTTGCGGACGACACCACTTTGGCTCATAGAAATGGCGATATGAGCATGGTGTTGAAGCAGGCTCATAATAGTCTTACTTTGACACAGTCTTGGTTTAATTGTAATAGGTTAGTACTAAACAAGGAGAAGTCTGAGACATTGATTTTCAGTTTGAAACAATATACCGCTCCAACCAACTCACATTCTGTTAAGTTTTTAGGGGTTCTCCTGGACAGTAAATTGACATGGGAGGAACATACGGTTATCGTCTGCAGGAATGTATCACGAAAAATATTTTTGTTGCGAAACCTGCAATACTGTCTGTCACAGGCAGCATTATTAATGGCCTATCATGCACTTGTCCAGTCTTTAATATCTTACGCTTTATTAGTGTGGGGCCACTCGGCGCATGCCTCAACAGTTTTTTCCATTCAAAGGAGGGCCGTCAGAGTCGTTGCCGGACTGCGGTATGGTGAGGACTGTAGGGATGTTTTCAGGCATTTGTGGATACTTACCTTGCCCTGTGTTTACATATTGCAATGTCTGTCTTATACATTTAAAAACAAATCTGAAAAACTATAGGACACATGATGGTTTACACTCCTACTCAACGCGTAACAGAGCTATGATACGCCAAGATTATTTGCGACTATCAAGAACAAGAAATGGGACAGACTATATTATGCTATCAGGTTCTTCAATGTTTTGCCGTATGAAATTCGAGTCCTCGAGCGTGTACAGTTTATTTCAGTAATTAAGCGGTTCCTGATGGACAATGCGTTCTATGATTTTGATGAGTTCTTATCAACAGATTTTTCTCAGTTGACCCATCAACTCATGAGCTGTAACATGTCTTGTTGATTTGTTGAGTCTTGCCTGGTAGGCGTTGTACTTACAATTTTTATGTTTTCAGGTTATTACTACTTACTCTATAGTGACGAATATTGTATTTTTTTATATTTACATACTTTCATGTTTTTTTTTTTGTCTATTGACTAGTCAAAACACAATTGTGTATATATGACCATTAAAAGATCTATCTATCTATTGGAAGCAGATTGAGGGGAGGAATTGAATCCAATACCAATAAACTATTGGGGGAACTCGAAAAGCACATCTTTCAACAACGAGTTCGATAGGAGTATACATTGATTTACGTCGAATTATATGATACTGTTAGTTATGTCAGAAAACGAAGTCGAAAATATGGTTTAGTTCAATCATCTCTTTGTTATTATTCGCACTGCCCAATATCTCATTGTTACCATGGCATCGTCCCAACTCCTTTTCAATAATCACAGAGCTACCTAGAGTGAATAACACAACTTCGTTATGATTCAAATATCATAGAGATCCTCCGTATCCCTCTCAAATATAGATACAAAGTGACCGACAGCAGAAATTCATTAAAACGCACAGATAGGTCGCAATCCCTCGTGAATATAATGTAAATGAGGTTAGCTCAGTGAGATACGGTACGTGGAAATCTGAGTTATGAAGATATCATGTTATTCTCTACATGTAATTTATTGTCAGAGATGTAACCGAGAACTGAAAATGATGAGTTGCGATGCTACATGACTTTGCCTATATACTTTGCCTTCATTCCAAAACTTCCCACCACTATTACTTCTTCTAGTAGGAGAATTTGACGTAGGCAAAAAATACGTCAATAGATATCTAGGGGGAAGTATAAACCAGTGCCAGTAGTATTTCAGGTTTAACCCCCTTACATACCTATTGCAATGAAATGGATTATTAAGTGTTCAAAAGGTGCACCATTGGTAGCTAAGCAAAAGTACAATCTATACTCGAATTCCTGTCGGACATTCGTAAATGTTTCGTTAGTAATTTGTTTGCATGTGGCAGTAATCCTGTGTCTTAAATCCTGAATGTCCTGCGAGGGAGTTTTGTATACCATTGCCTTCAAATAACCCCAATGGCGTCGAATCTGGAGATTTCGCCGGCCATTCCAAATCGCCTCTTCCGCCAATCCATTTGTCAGGACATGCAATGCGTAGTGCCTCTTTTCACGAGAACTGATCAACCAATTCGAGTTTTCTAAACAGGGTTGGGTTAGGATTTTTGAGATCTTCAAAATGGTGTGCTACAAGATAGGAGTGCTATTCAAAATTATCAAGGGGGGAGGTAGCTAGGCGTAAGGGGGTTAAACTTAAAATACCACTGGCACTGATTTTAAACTTGAAAGTAATAGGGGTGGAAAGTTTTGGAATGAATGCACGGTATATGTACTCTGTTTCCCTATCATCTTTTTATGTCAGAACACTTCAGACAAAAATCTTCACAATGCTGCAACATTGTTATTGGTAGAATTTGATATTTAGGCATGGAACAAACGTCATGATACGAATAGAAATACTTTAATGTGAAATGTGATCACGGTCTCATTTTATTCATTTATTCATTTAGTAAATAAGACATTCCTAATAATACAAGTGATCACATGTGATAAATTCCTCAATTATTATTCTAAACATAGTAAATTCAAAATTATGCTATGAAAGATATATCAAGATACTAATATACACAGTAAAAATTTTGGTTAAAGTTTAGTTACACCTGTTGAAAATATATTGCAATAACTTAGATTTGAAATCTTTTAGGGATGAAGCAGATTTTATTGAGCAAGGTAATTTATTGTATGTATCAAAACCCTTGAAGAAGACTGAGTTCATGCTGCTTCTTACATACAGTTCTGGAAAGTGATACACTTTTGATTGGAGAGGAGTGGACTGATGATAGACTGAATAGCACTAATTGCGTTAGCATCGGGTCTGAATTCAAACTTATTCATATGATGCTTTGAAAATCATAAGTATCAACAATTATATTACTTAGGTATACGTTTTGTAATCATTCTATATGATTAGTATGTGATTTCAGATATTACTAGTTCTTGTGTGAAAAGTACTGTGAATCTTCTTGATCTTCTGGAGTTTCAGAATATAATGCACACATATAAAGAATATTGATCGTAATTTATCAGTTGAGTAGCTATGTCAACCTGAACAAAATATCTTCCAGGTGAAAGATTTGTCAAACTTTCAATATAATAATTGTTAGATGAATGAAATTGAATGCATTTTCTCATTTCATTTATACAAACAAAATATGTCAACCGATTATTCATATTTTCAGTTTGTCTGTGACTACTAGACCTTCTTCTCTTGATATTCCAGATGTTTGATTCCAACTATTGGTTTTTAAAGTTCTTCCTCACTATTGTTCAGATTCTCTGGCTACTAATTTTGTTTGCACAATTCGTCTTCATATAAAGGAATCGACATTAATCACACCATGCGAATCGAATGGTTATTAAACATCACGAACACCCGCCCCTCTTCTCCCTCGCGAAATTTGCTATCATTGCGTCTTATGGAATTGAACCATCCTGTTATGTCTATCATCCTTGAAAATGGTCACCATTTTTAAAGAAAGATTTGCCCTATTTATCCGCTAGGAGCGTAATTGTCTCGGGGTGTGATTAATCTTCGACAGTTCGTATCGTAATTGTAAATAAAACAAACGTCTAGTTATACTTGAATAGTAAATGAAAGCAATTACAGAAATATAATATCTTCTCGATTGAATTACAAATGAAAATTCTCCTCTTTGTTAGACCGTGTTTGTTACAGAAATTATTTGCATTCCATATCGCAATTCATTGAGTATATTGAACTTTGTATGTAATGTGTTCTTGAGGTAACTCAAGTTCAAATTCGGTTTAATTTGATTATAAATGTATACACAGATTGGTCTGTTCAAGTTCAATGAGAATGTATGAGTTTCCACATCATTGTATATTTCGGATTGAATTCAGATCATGTATGACACAAATAAAATATGGAGTATAATACACGAAGTTGTATCAATAGTCAGTTTTGATAATAATTACGTTCGTTTGAAAATTACAGATGATTATACATAGATACACCAATCAAATCAGAACATTTCATCCCTTTCAAATACAAATATATGTGCACTTCAAAAATTTCCAATTTCCTCTGTGCTCCGTAGAGTCAACGCAAATATGGGCACAATTTGTAGTTCATTATTAATTCCTTGATGAAACGGCGATTAATGCATTATAGTTTGTGTTCCATTTAGTAGACATGAGCCAAAAACCAATTTAGAGTTGGACACTCTCGTTGAAAGTGACACTGTTTTTGTTGTAGTGATATAGTCTGAAGCTTTGGAAATTGCCGATAACGTTCTGTTATAATCCGAATATCAATATTGATTTTCCAGAAACATAATCGACATGGTTAGATATATTTTGTTATGAGTGAACTTTGCAGTTTCGATTGCATATCTCTTCAATATTTTCAACGATGTCATGTTTAATAATAATCTAATCTTAGGATTACGAATTAGAGTTAAGCTGTAATTGAAATGTTCCAGGAATATAATCAATAATTCATTATTAAAAACAGATCGCGTATACGTAATTTTCTGTGAATTAACTGTCGATATGTATTATGCTGAACATCCATTGTTTACTGAATTTAATCGAATAACTTCACGTTTTTCTATTTGCTCCGTGATTTGTGAATTTCATTCCTGTTGACTCAGTATCACTATCATTATGATGGTCATTCGAACAGCTGTTTTATTCGGCTAGTGTTGATATGAATGTTTCAGTTTTTGTTTTGAACAGGAAAAAATCACCAAGATTCTTCCTTTGGATTTAAGAATTTCATATTTAGTATAGTATAATATGTCAATGTTTACAATAAATGGAAAAAATGTTACAAGATTTTTCAGGAGAACAACTTTACTATAGTGTCAGTGAATTTATTCGTAAAAGTTGCCACAGTTCAAACTTGAGAAAATAAATCACGATATGAAAAATTGTTTCTGATTCGATTGTAATAATGGTAATAATACATCAATTTAATCGAAAGACTGTTAATATGTATGCTGCAAAGTGCAACACAAAGTTCAGAACATGTTTTTCGAATCAGTTTCATCACGATAACTAATTCCTTTTCGTAAGCGAAAATCTACATTTTCTGTTAACTCAACACTCTGTGAAACCAAACCGCTGTGTCATAGACAAATATTGACGTACAATTCAAAGCAATGTATGAAAGTTTGTATTTATTCATACGAAAGTAGTAGACCATGCTCAAAGTGGAAGACCAAGTTTTTTGAAAAGAAACATACACAAAGTCGTCTCCACATATATTAATACAACAGGATCAAAGTCCTATCGGCCAAGACATGTTTCGAGTATATATATACCCATCATCAGTTAGCATATGAAAGCTGGAAAGAATTCACAATCAAAATTCACACTGTATAAGAAATTCAAGTCATACTCACAAAAACAAAGAAAAAACATTGAAATTATAAAAAACAACAAACAAATCTTGACATCGAGATCCCAAAGATATAATACAGGGGTAGAACAACAAATCCGTAAAACAAAACCACTTCACCCATTTTCTCGAATACAAACAATAAGGTGTGGTGGCTTGGTAGCAACAAAATGCGCGAACTCGATAAACAACAAAACATCAATCAAGGAGACGAGCGGAGGCACACAGCGGGACTGCGCAAAAACCAGAACCCGTACAAGAGGACACCATATGGGAGACCAAATCAATTTCATATTTGATAGGAAAATGTTATCGCGAAGACAAACGATAGGAAGGCAGGACTCTCAAAATAGAATCGAAAAAAGGGATGCAATCAAAATGTATCTGATCGTTGAGAGAAAAAACAGAAGGTAGTTTTAAAGCTTGATTAATATGGAAAATTTCACTAATATTGAGCAGAACCCCCTTTGTACAAATCTGAAGCACGTGAAAATCAGTATCTGGATTAAAAACATGGCCAGAATTAACAATGTGGTTGGCGAAAGAACTGTTAGTAGAAATCTCAGAGGTATCGACCCGATTTTTATGCTTATCAATAGCTCTTATGTGTTCTCTCAGCATGCTTCTGAAATTGCGACCAGTTTGGCCTATGTATACACTATTGCAATTGGGGGAAGAACAAATCATTCTTTAACATGGTGAAGGATCGTCATCGATACAATGTTGTTTTCCTTTGATATATTCATCAAGTGAGTATCTTTTTGTACTGAATAAATGATTCATATCTACAACTCTTTGAATATATAATATAACAAAGTCCACAACAAGATATTCGATATCAACTTCTCCCAGAAAAGAGTTTTCTGTGCTTTTCGAAGTATTAGGTGAGGTTTTTGATCATTTAATTGTGTCCGTCTTCACTGCACCTTCCATGGCAAAATTATCGTGGTTGATAGCATAAAATTATGAGAGGAATTTCTGAAGTTTTCTATTATTATTTCCATCAAACTTTTGCTCAAGAATTCAACATCGCCAGGATGGATCAATAATAGCTTCACATAAGCTTGTAATGGTAATAATACATCAATTTAATCGAAAGACTGTTAATATGTATGCTGCAAAGTGCAACACAAAGTTCAGAACATGTTTTTCGAATCAGTTTCATCACGATAACTAATTCCTTTTCGTAAGCGAAAATCTACATTTTCTGTTAACTCAACACTCTGTGAAACCAAACCGCTGTGTCATAGACAAATATTGACGTACAATTCAAAGCAATGTATGAAAGTTTGTATTTATTCATACGAAAGTAGTAGACCATGCTCAAAGTGGAAGACCAAGTTTTTTGAAAAGAAACATACACAAAGTCGTCTCCACATATATTAATACAACAGGATCAAAGTCCTATCGGCCAAGACATGTTTCGAGTATATATATACCCATCATCAGTTAGCATATGAAAGCTGGAAAGAATTCACAATCAAAATTCACACTGTATAAGAAATTCAAGTCATACTCACAAAAACAAAGAAAAAACATTGAAATTATAAAAAACAACAAACAAATCTTGACATCGAGATCCCAAAGATATAATACAGGGGTAGAACAACAAATCCGTAAAACAAAACCACTTCACCCATTTTCTCGAATACAAACAATAAGGTGTGGTGGCTTGGTAGCAACAAAATGCGCGAACTCGATAAACAACAAAACATCAATCAAGGAGACGAGCGGAGGCACACAGCGGGACTGCGCAAAAACCAGAACCCGTACAAGAGGACACCATATGGGAGACCAAATCAATTTCATATTTGATAGGAAAATGTTATCGCGAAGACAAACGATAGGAAGGCAGGACTCTCAAAATAGAATCGAAAAAAGGGATGCAATCAAAATGTATCTGATCGTTGAGAGAAAAAACAGAAGGTAGTTTTAAAGCTTGATTAATATGGAAAATTTCACTAATATTGAGCAGAACCCCCTTTGTACAAATCTGAAGCACGTGAAAATCAGTATCTGGATTAAAAACATGGCCAGAATTAACAATGTGGTTGGCGAAAGAACTGTTAGTAGAAATCTCAGAGGTATCGACCCGATTTTTATGCTTATCAATAGCTCTTATGTGTTCTCTCAGCATGCTTCTGAAATTGCGACCAGTTTGGCCTATGTATACACTATTGCAATTGGGGGAAGAACAAATCATTCTTTAACATGGTGAAGGATCGTCATCGATACAATGTTGTTTTCCTTTGATATATTCATCAAGTGAGTATCTTTTTGTACTGAATAAATGATTCATATCTACAACTCTTTGAATATATAATATAACAAAGTCCACAACAAGATATTCGATATCAACTTCTCCCAGAAAAGAGTTTTCTGTGCTTTTCGAAGTATTAGGTGAGGTTTTTGATCATTTAATTGTGTCCGTCTTCACTGCACCTTCCATGGCAAAATTATCGTGGTTGATAGCATAAAATTATGAGAGGAATTTCTGAAGTTTTCTATTATTATTTCCATCAAACTTTTGCTCAAGAATTCAACATCGCCAGGATGGATCAATAATAGCTTCACATAAGCTTGTAATGTCCTCCAAACGCTATCAGTTTTTAATACTCCATGAAGCTCAGATTCAAATGCATTTCTAAATTCGATTAAGATCATTTAGGATATTGCAGGATCTTTATTCGATGTCCATAATCTCATCTTTTAGCAGTCGATATGATCAGCTGAATATGAAATCGAAACGTTTCGTTGTCAAACTGTTTCGCATGGTTTTATTCATAAATTGAGTATCATGATATCATATCTCATTTAGTTCTCGTGACAAAAAGATCTCTCATTCAACAGAGTATCAATTTCATTTCGACTTTTATCCTGATGATGTATTAAAAACCCATAACAATCCGAAAAAGGATTACTACATGATTGCAATCATAGTAAGATGCACACAATGCAGGAAGTGAAACTAGTTACAGATGTTCAATTAGTGCATTGTAAATCAGAAAACAACTGACATATTTTGAATTACTATAAAGTGTGGAACAGCCAAATGGAATAGATTCGATAACGAAAAAATGAGAGCGTGTTGGGAAAAACGCTTGGACACGTCGATTTGTATTTTTAGATGCGCATTAAAAAAATAATTATATAGACTGTGTCATGTGACAGTAGCCGATACCAACTTTTTTATTTTAAAATTTTGAATTCTTCAGAAAATTTTAGACATAATTCATGTACAATGTCCCATACTTATCTTCAACTGTTTTGATTCCTTTTTACTGATTTTAACAATCAGTAACACAAAACACATAACTCTCTTTGTCTTATGCTAATCAAGTTTTGTTCTCAAAAATAGCATAAATGCACAATTATTCCAAACTCTTTGAACTACTAATACTCAAATTCTGAAACCTCCATATAATCATGCTCTTCACTCACCATAATAAAATTTCCTTGGGAAGCAATTGTTATTCTGATATCAAGTGAATCAAAACTCGACAACAATGGTTTTCCTTAATTTGAGAATACAACAAAAATCGATGGATTGGTTTTTTCTGTACTGTCAATGATACAGAAGTGTTCAAATGAACGCAGTGTATTTGAATGTGATTTCCCGAACATAATTCGATTTCAGCCTGAAAGCACCTTGAAAATGTAACGAAATCAAGATGTAAATACGCCCTTCCCTCTCTCATACAGCTCTTGAATTTTTCGTTGGAAAATGGATTTGCATTCGAGATAAATTGGCATGAAAGGGAATTTAATTTTCCAGCCGACTTACTTTAATTTCTTACACTCATTTGAATAAAGAGCAGGAACAATGTAGGCAGAATTGAATTCTTCTCAATCTGGAAATGGAAATGATGACATGGATTTCTGATCCGACTTTTATCGGACGTAAACCAGCTTCAAGACATCATATCCGTCAGAAATTATTATACAGTAATTTATGATGGAATGGCATATGTGGCATGTCTGGAAAACTATATGATATTTGATCTAGTGATCATTAATTCAAACAGTACACAAATGTATTTTTCATTTGAAATGATACTATGTTAACAAGGGTCCTCATTCGTGTCCCGAGCACGAATTTTGTGATTTCACATTCGAAATTATAATTATGATTGTTGTACCTTCACAGTGAATCGAATTATATATGATAAATGGGAAGCAAATATGTTATCATTGAAAGTTTTTTAAATAATTGATGTTAAGATTACTAAAATTATAAGCCTCAAAATTCCATAGAAAAAGTGCATGCTCTTCACCTAAAACATTTATGTGCACATAAAATTGAAAAAATCTAGTTCTAGTTGCACACAATCTGAACTTCCTTCAAATTTTAAGGAAATAATTTTTACATGACATCTTCGCTGAACAAATATTTTCCCAATAACCATCGATCAATACTCCTAGAAATATTATTGAATATTCTCAGATTATCGAAATATATCATTGATTTGATGAATATATCTACAGGGAATTGAATCTGAGATTGCTTGCATTATCAACATTTTTTCTTCACATGTTAATTATTTGTCTGCTCGTAAATAGTAGCAGAATAAAAGATATATTGTACATAGATTCCTCTTTCATTAGATGAGACAAATATTTTGTAGGAATTTTATTCCTCGAGGATTTATCTGAATCCGAGAAATTTTCTTCATGTTTCTCGATACTCTGTATACCATTTTATTCAGAAAGTTGGTGTTGAGCACTTCATATCTCGATAATGATCATTGAAAATTATCCACCGTCTTGATTGAATGCCATGACTGTACATTCTTTTGATGAGGAAGCAGAAACGATGAAATGTAGAACTAGATCGGGCCCACAAAATTTGATTGTAATAAGACAATCTATATCACAGGATGGCTAGACAATCTCCAGGGATGGCAGTGAAAGTAGTGAAAGAGCGTTAGTATATATACTGTGCTTTCCAAAATTATGTATCAGTTCTCTCATCTATTTCTGTGGCTGTACACCATCCTATGCAGTGTACAATGAATAACTTAGTAAGTTCGATATTTGTTTTATTTGTTCATTGTTTGAGTGATCCTAGGATATCGGTGTATAGTGTTACTCCATTTTCATAGTGGTTGTTTGTCTTGAAAAGTTTTACGCAAATGTCTATACTTTTTGAAAATTATCATCATCAATAATTCCGAAAAAATCAACTCGTGATCTCGATAGAATCAATTATATATTACCCATTCATACGTGATTATTATTTCATCGAGAACAATTATTTAAACAAAATGTCAGCAGAAGTGATCTCTAGAAATAACCGTTTTGATCCTGATAATCAATTTGAAATTTTGTTGTTGAACAAGGAATATTGATCTCTAGTTCTAGTCAACATCATATACAGAAGCATTGTAGTCGATTTGATAACTATTCAGTATATTTGATAAGAAAATAAAATGAACTGAATTTTTACTCCAAAAATACATTGGATTTTCAATACGCAACGTAAAACAAATTAACATTCCTTTTTTTATAGTCGGTTGACAAATATTGATTTTTGAGAATATGTTTTTATTTTTTTATATTTGTGAAAGATAATTTTCTATTAATGTTAGTTCGACACTCAACACTCAATTCGAAGTCTTTTGAGGCTCTCGTAGATTACCTGATTTGGAAATACAATGTCAAATTAACTATCAGGATTTGAAGTTTATTATCATCAAATGATCAGGCTACTCACCTTGCTCATGATGAATATCTACCCTTGTACCTAGAATCGATAATAGGATATTAATTTCGAATCTGGAGTTTTTTGTCATTTTCACTTCTGAAACCAAATAGATTGCCTTTCACTTGAAGTAAATTGATATAGTTTTGTTCTGTATATGTAGCTACTCAGGCATAACACATATACTTTCATTTCAATCGTTTTTCTCTCATGTCTATGAAGCATTACTTTTATTGTGGACGAGGTATTCATCATCGCAATATGATACTTTCTCCACTTAAACTGCTGCTAGCTTTCATCCTCTGATAATTTCATTTTAATCGGCTCATTATTTCTGCTTCAATTTACGATCGAATTAAGAGTTTCCATATCTTGTAAGCATGATTATCTATCATAACGAGGATAATGTGAAATCCAATAAGCATTGGTTTTGAAACGTTTCATTAATTACAACAACGCCCATTTGTATTTTTCTGCAACACTGAATATATTTTGAGCTCAAAAGTAAGATCAAGGTTCTTGAACAAGTTACTATACAATTCGAAATAAGCAACTCAAGCAGAGTCAAGATTATAATATATTCAGAACCACCTGTTCTACTGATTACCGTTTGCAATTCTGCATCCGTTTATCGATTGATTGAATAATTATGATTATAAATCTATAAAGTCTTTATAGTTAGGAATAATGCATAACTAAATTATGGTAGTTTTGATATAGATCAACATGGCGTATGCTTGATAAGTACCTGGCATCACTGATTCAAAAAAACTAAACCCAAAGATAAAGGCGATTTTCATTGTTTGAAAATTATATAAGCTTGGTATGTGTTATAATAAAAAATATTGCATCCATATATGTCATATTCCAATGCAATTTGTACACGGTGCAATTCTATTTCACTTTTAGTTATGAAAGAATGAAATACGATGAAACATGATGTTTCAATTAGCTGAGTTAATGAACCAAATGATATAAAATAGTAAAATAGTTCTTCACTTTCTTCTCAAGAATGGAATATCCATTATAGCATTCCTGGAATTTACAAGTGATTTCTGAAAAATCTACATTATACTGGAAGTTAAAGTTCTTGAAACTAGTTTCGAATTCTAATAATTTCCAGAATTCGCTCTCTTTGAAGGTACGAATATTATAGTTTCTGAAAGAAATCTTCAACAAGTATTCAATGATCGAGTTTTTAGTTTGACGGTTTCAAAATCAAAAACAAGGAGTTTCTCAAACGCATCGCCGACATCGAATACAGAATATATACTAATTATGTAAAATCTTCGAAGAGTGCAGAATGATTTTGGATTTATTATCAATTTCATCTCGAGATGGGATGCAATGTGGGAAATAATCATCATCATATCATAATCGATTATTGAAACCCCAAAAACTGCTGATAGAACTAACTATCATTTTCTATTGCAGATATACGTATCATTCTTGCTCGCCATAGCTACCGTAAATGCCGGATTCTCCGGTAGTTATGGAGGCCACGAGGGCTATGAAGGCGGCTATGGTGGAGACCACGGCGGTCACGATATCTCACACACCGTAGAAATCACCAAACACGTTCCCATCCCGGTCTACAAACACGAAGCTGTCCATATCCCACACACCATCCCAGTACCAATACCCAAGCCAGTAGCAGTACCAGTTCCCCAACCTTACCCCGTCCACGTCAAGGTACCCCAGCCCGTGGCGGTACCGGTGATCAAAACCATCACCATTCCCGTGGAGAAGCCGGTGCCCTACAAGGTGGAGAAGGAAGTGCCATACCACGTGGAGAAGCCAATAGCAGTACCAGTAGAGAAGCACGTGCCCATCAAGATCCCCAGACCGGTGCCCGTCAAAGTACCAGTGTACAAGGTTGTGTACCACCATAGCAAGCACCACTGAGCGTAGGAAGCAAGACTGATCCGTTGTAGGTTCATATCATCTTTAGTCATCTTGTTATTGTTGTTATTTTTGTTGTTTTTATATTTTTTATGAATAAATATGTTTTATGAAATTTCGACTGTTTCAATTCACAAGCAGGAGCCATTTCGAATAGTTTTTGGAAAAAGGAACAAGAACATATGGAAGAGTTTCTACGATGAATGAATTGGATTGAGAAATAAAACTAAAACCGAGATTGATTCGATGATGCCCATCTGAGAGTGACTCTTACTATATCTATTAATTTTGTTCATTAAACTTCGTGATATTAATTTAGAACGAATGCTTTAATTGATATAATGATTTCTTTACCGTTTTCAAACATTTGCATCGATTGAAGATATATCTTGACTTCTAACTTGTCGCATATGGCAGATGGAGTATCCTATGGAAAACAGCTTTGCTATTTCTGGAAGATAATTGATGAATGAGTAGAATATACCATGTAATCATCCAGACTTTGGAGGTTATGTATCAGTATGTTGGTTATTGAGTTAGCCTAGTCAAATTCTTTCCTATATTGATTCAATGTTACAATGAATTAATCGCAATAAATGGATGTATGTTACTTCGAATTGTCTATAAAGAACTTGTGAATCTTTAGTCCACTGTATGATCAAATAAATGGATGGATGTAGCTTCAATTTCAACTTATATTACTCACATTCCATTCCAACTCTTCTCTAGAAAAAAGAAACTTCGATCATGACAGGAAAATCATTCGAAAAAAAAAAACAGATTCGAGAAATATTTTTCTTTTAGCACAAAGTCTAACATCATGTAAATACAACTTTTCTTATATATATTCATGAGCTGTCCTGTTACATCTATAACATTGTTCGACAACTTCATGTTTGGTTCATAAATATAGTCATAGTAGAGTATCGAAACGGACCCAGAATAAATGTATAATCGAAATTAAACATGAAAAAATATTGCACCTCAAAGGGATCAATTCCATCGATACATAAAGATAGGTACTTCCAAAATTCAACAGTTGATGGTGAAGATGTTGAGGATGCATCTCGAATGAGCATTGCCTGGTGAAATATCCTCCAAATCTCCCAGTAATCAATATTGCACAAATGCAAGGTGTGTGAAATTAGAAGATAAATATAGAGCGTCATCAGAACCTACACTAAAACGTCAACATGATACTCATTGAAATATGAACACCCTTAAACTGTTTGCCATATTATGATTCGTAGTAGAGTGTCAGGAATTTACTTTACTAGTTTGTATATACAGTGAGGACCAAAAGTCCGTCGCCCCCCCTGTAACTTCTTTATTCTACATATTACAAAAAAAATGTTGAATACATAAGTTGTAGGGTTCCATTCGATCTCCTCAATGGTTTGAGTTTCATTTATACATAGTATCTCAAATGAGCACGGTGACTTAGAAGTTAATTTTTTTAATGGGACACCCTATATTTCATTGCATTTTTACATTCTACGTTGAATTCTGAACAAGTTTGATGAATGGTTTTCTATCAAAAAAGTTAATAGTTTTGGACTTATGAACACTTGTAAATAATTATTTCGCCTATTTTTGCGCCAGTTCAATGAGAAAATCGTAACAAATGGATCACAATGTATTCCACTTCCCTATCCTAACTTTTTGAAAGCTATCCAATGTTGCAAACTGCTGATGGCACCATATGTAACTTACCTCTTCGTACCATTTTACAATTGTTAGAGTTGTTGAATCTCACGAAAAACTAGTACAGTACTAGACGTTGAAACATTTTATTAACTAATAAGGTAGTCTATAAATACAGATCAAGAATCATTAGAAACTGAAGAGATATTTTAATTTATAACTAAAAACGGTCAGTTTTTATTCATTTCAAAAGATGTTCCACATGTCCACCATGCATTTCTTGACACATAAATAATTATTCACAAGTGTTCATAAGTCCAAAACTATTGAGTTTTTAGATAGAAAACCATCTATCAAACTTGTTCAGAATTCAACGTAGAATGTAAAAATGCAATGAAGTATAGGGTGTCCCATTCAAAAAAATTAACTTCGAAGTCACCGTGCTTATTTGAGACACTCTGTATAAATGGAACTCAAACCATTGAGGAGATCGAATGAAACCCTACAACTAATGTATTTAACATTTTTTTGTAATATGTAGAATAAAGAAGTTACAGGGGGGCGACGGACTTTTGGTCCTCACTGTATGTATACATTTTATGGTATATCTTGGTGATTTAGAACGTGGTGAATACTTTCCGGTTGGAATATTATTTCTATTATTCAACAAAACAATTCGAGCATATAAACGTGAAAATATTGCGTCTTTGATAATAATTTTCCAACATAATATATAATATAGAACGTCTTCGATATCTCCAGTTGATGCACTTTTCAAATCTGATGATTGTGGAAATCAGTAAATTAGTTCAGAGTTGAACTATCTTCCAGGATGCGATCGGGACATGAATTTGACAATAATAAATAATCCTTCATCACGAAAATCAAAAGATTATCAAATCTGTGAGAATTGATATGTTTCATCGATACCAGGAAAGAATCGCAATGTTGTTTGAAATGAAACCTTTGAAACTCTGCTCCACTTCCTGTTATAACAACAATAGTATTGGAAAAGAAATATGGTGAGATAGTGAGGATATTTATGATGGAATAGAAATCTATATTATATACATTTATAATCTGAAATAATTTGAATTAAATGCAATCGAGAAATAATACGACGAATAATAACAATGACTAATGATAAGTATTTACACTTCCAACATGCCAAACCCATTTTTTATTCCTCAACATTCACTTGATTATTTCATATGAACACGTTTGATGTGGGATGAGGAAATCTATCACACGATAAGCTTTGATCAGATGGCCTCCCTTCTCTAGTGAATATTGTGGGAATATAACGGAATTGAATAAACTCCGTTTCCCTGTTTATCCCTATACCTCTTCCATAATATCTGTTGCAAGATTCCTATTATATCAGTTACTGAAGAAGACACACTTTCCTTATAAAGTTGCCTAATTCATTCTGTGTCAATTTTATATCATACATAAATTCTTCATCTTAAATTATCTCTCATCAAAAGTAGAGTCTTATGTTTGGATACACATCGCAGTTGAATTAATGACAAATTTGTATATCTCTAATTTATACAATACAAATAAATACTGACTTTGAATGAATGAATCGATCGATAAATGTCCAATCTTCAACTGACAAGCAGAGTTCAACAGCCTCGAAGAAAAATAACCAATGAACTCGCCTTCTTGTCAATATCAATTAAGGAATATCTGAAAGTACTTATATTTTAATTATCGGAAATGAACTACATATCTCTGTGAATAAAAATCACAAATATGCTCCTTTCTCCTTTCTCATTCCCATCGAGTCATTGCTATAAAAATATAGCTCACTCGCAATAAAACTCTCAGAATAAATACACTCAGAAATTATTGAAATGATTGAAAAGTTTTTAAATACAGTGATATTGAGAATCCTTGAATGAATGTAGAATGTTTCGATATTTCCATATTATTGAGAAATTTGCTAGCTGTTACTATAATATGTTGTGATAATTATCTTATAACGATTCATATAATTCTTGTTGGTAATGAAACATTGACGGATAATTCACATACCTATTGATTCTCAGAAGACTTTATATATTCATATTCAAAGAAAAAAAATTGACCAATTAAACATTTAATAGTCGTAATCAAAAACTTGAATACTATTTGGGACAGATATACAATTTGATAGTGGTAGGTAAAATATTTTTCCTGAATTGGTGTACCTGCAGTAAACACTCTGTTCAGTAGTTCATTGGACGTTAATGAATGAATATATTTATACTTAACTCACTATTGTTAGAGTGTTTAATAACATTGACTAAACAGTTCAATAACCATTGAAGACTAGATAATCTCCTCTGAAATATTGCTATATAATCTTCGACTCTTTTTCACCTGTTGTAGGTTAACACTTTGATGATGGTTATTCAACATTTCCATCAATTTCCAATACTTTTTAGTTGCAAGAGTCAAAAAAGCATGCTGTGGCAGAAAAATAGGGTTAATCTCTACATATATTTTGGAACATACTTTAATTACTACCACTAAAGAGTACAGTTTTCCCAGAAAAAATAATTAATTGCCCTGGGACCATAAATGACTTGTATCTGGAACATATTTGATTATCTCAGATGTGCAATTCAATTGGATTATTAGGGTGTGCATGCCTTATGAAAGAGGCCAGAAATGATCATTCTGAATCCTGATTTTGTATATACGAAATATAGATATTCTCTACGAGAATCAATTGGTGAACCCAATGAAAACAGGATTCAGAATGATCATTCCTGGTCCACTCAAGGTTGCAGACCAACATATTCATTCCTATTAAACAAAAACTGATAAATGGAAAAAAAGTCAGTTTGATTAATGATCTATCAATTTTTCGAAAGATGTTTTTCATCTTTAAATTAGGTTATGTGCTTGAATACTGGAGGAAACATATTTCACAATTTTTAGGTATTGCACCCAAGGATGGAGGTTATAGGAAGAATACACATTGATACGAAATAGGCTTGTATTTTTATATTTTTAATACAAACAATTTATAAATAAATGGAATTATTCCATCATAACATAAAATACACTCATATTTTCAAAAACTTGAGCTATTATAGTTAGGTAGTTAGTTATAATATAATGTGACCTATTAAAAATGGAAGCACTCTTATAAAACATATATTTATGAAAATTGTTTTTTATATGTTTATCAGAACGGCAAATTTCATGTGAGTCTCCATTTTCAGGGCCAACTATAATTATTTTTTTATATCGAAAATAGGAATATTGTATAAGCGATTATTTTGAAAAAATATGACTGCACCACTGGACTTGTCTTCATCAACAAAATTTGATTTCCTTGTATCGAAAAAGAATTTGACATTGTCATTGGACGACCAATTCCAGTTTACGAGTTTAAGCGAAAATGTGACTACACCAATGATTTCTGAAAGTCTCAAAATTTCACTAATAAAAATTTGAATTGAATGTGATCATCAAAAAAAGATATGAGAATTGATTCTGAAAATTGTTTATGGTGAACAATAATCCTGCAACATTCCAATATACCACTCTCACTTTTTGGCACAAAACTTACACAAATATTGTTGAAATACACTGAACACACACATTTAATAATTAATTATGCGGATTGTGGTCCACCTCACTTCTGCAACGCCAGACGACAGTATACCAGATGTGGCAACATTACAAACTGACGAAGGGATGCGCGAGAAGAGCGTAGGTTACC
Source organism: Plagiodera versicolora (assembly GCA_037013635.1). Classification (NCBI taxonomy): domain Eukaryota; kingdom Metazoa; phylum Arthropoda; class Insecta; order Coleoptera; family Chrysomelidae; genus Plagiodera; species Plagiodera versicolora. The sequence goes on along the minus strand of CM072983.1, from coordinate 9,274,597 downwards.
GAAAATAACCATCAAGTGATGACGAAACAGTAGAAATCTACTGAACTGTTACCTGTTGTTATTGAACTGGTGATAGCGGTAAAACTATTTCTTCCACTCTTAGAAAACAAGGAATGAGTGGCAACAATACTTTGTTAAGTGGATTATTGAATACCGATTATTGAACACATTGATAAAAATATATCAGGTTGATAAAATATAGTATGTTGCAGAATCATGGTTCACCTGCTACTGAAACCCGATATCAGAAACATTTTTTCACTTATGTTCACTATACCTGGAAAGTTTCTCTCTGTGTTATGTGGATTATATATTTCAAAAAATTATGTATGGGATATGGTAGCTATAAATTGAAACTGTCTTCGCAAGTTCAATAAAACAAAATTGCTGTTGCTACAAATGAAAGAGTGGTATTTGTTATTTTGATAAACGAGATTGATCTGATCATTAAATATATGTTCGAACTGAAGTTCTGCATGTTTCACAGGATATGTTTTATAGTATGCCAGTTGTGAAAACTTGAGAATGTTCGTAAGCTATTTATGAGACCCTGGGTATCAGGAAGATGTAGGTTATAAACGGATTGTGAACCAAGTCAAATGTTTCATACAGTGACTCTTTTAGTCGACAGACTAGTTCGAGTTATGGGATGAATATTGTATCTGCCAATAATGACCTTCTGGACGCCTAATAGTTATGAATGTTAATCACAAATCAAATATGTATAAGTTTCTGACAGTAGAGATTGTGGTTGAGATTCCATATGGGAATATTGATATCGAATCGCCATGATGATTGTTAGTGGATAAAGAGGATTATTCCATTCTGAATGTGCAAGCCAGTTGTGATGCTAAGGACATATTCACTAACGTGGAAGTTAGCTGACTTTCGATCGATCCACAACTCAAATCTATCGAGAATTTCACAAGTAAGGCTTCATTAACTGTATTAAAACAACGCAGTATTACTTACTGATCAAGAATATGACATACAGTATGATTAATGAAGAAATTTCTGCTACAAGTACCCAACTAAATAACGATAGAGATGATTCAATGTTGTTGGGTTACCCTAAAGATGATTTTCCTATTTTTGGATATTTTCGTAGAGTAAAAACAGAAAACTTCTCGATTCCAGTATTCTTATCCCTTATAGGATTTCGGTGCAAGTTGAAGATGATCATAAATAAATATAAAATGAGATAGTTTTCCACACTCCCACCGTTTTCGCATAATTTGAATATTTGCATGCTAGCAAGAATATCCTATTGTTTATAGATATAGCTCGATACGTAGTTCAATAATGTTTTGAAATTTCAACGAATCATATCGAAGTAACTGCATTGAATTGAATGAAGAAGCGGTTCAAACATATACATGAAAATGTGATGATTTATCGAATTCATTGCTGTCCCTACAATAATTGGAGTGATTTCTCAATGTGCTAATAATAAATCAAGATAAAGGTTTCCAGAAAGTTTCGTACGCAGTTCTTCATGTGTGACAATATTCGAAACAAATTTTGGAATAACGAATCGCTGTAGGGTCCAAAACACCTCTACCCATTTATTCATTCCGGCCAGCCCAAGTAAAATTAGTTTTAGTTCTACCACCAATTCGGGAATATCCTTCTGCAGATGTGATTGCCCAAAGTTTCCCCCTGATATGATTGAACAGTTAATTGAATCAAATGGGAATTATTATGCGAGTATCATTGTTATTCGATTCCTCGGGAAACTCCGAGTGAACTTCGATTGAGGTTTTGCTGAGATAAAATACTGGACAACATGATGAATTCCCTAATGCATTTTGATGATTTCTCTAGAACGAAATGTTGATAGAAGAATATGAGTGAATAGTTTGCGAAACGAATATTTTTTGTGCGAAAATGTTGTAAGAGGCCTTCGATGATCAAACTATTAACGAAAAAATGTGGTACATGGAGTTCAAAGAGGGCTGAGGACGTGTTGAAGATGAAACGGGTTCTGGACGACCACAAATATCTACTAACGAGGGCCACTTTCGAAAAAAAAAATGGTGTTTGAGAATTATCGATTGACAATTAGATATCTCGGTGATCGTGTTGGAATATTATTTGGCCCAACCCAAGCCATTTTAAAGATTGCACGATAATGCACCTACTGCATTGGTTCTTAACGACTTTTTTTTGCCAAAAGCTTGACTCATATCGTTCTACAACCACCGTATTTGCCTGATTTTGCTTCGCGCGACTTCTGACTATTCTGGAAGCTCGAAACGCCAATGCAGGCATGCTGTTTCGACACTATTGAGGAGATGAAAACTGAATCGAAGAAGATCTGGAAGGCTATACAGAAAAAAAAGGTTTTCACGACTGTGAGGAGCGGGGATTACTCAGAAGGGGATCGAATCGATTTGGAAAAACGAATGAAGAATTTACATTTCATAAACAAATTCTTCTCATTTTTCCATCAGTGTTTTATGGAATGAATGTGCTGGCCAAAAATTTTGAAACACCCAATATACTCAAAATATCGTTTTCAAGGAGTTGATACATATTTTGGATATCATAGTTTTCATGTATTCTGGAATAAAATACCTTGGGATATAAAGGAACTCCCTTTGAAAAGACAAAAATAAATTCACGTGATTCAGACCCATCACATTGCCAGAATTTCCACACGAAAATTCGAGCTCGACAGAAAAATTCTCTTTCCATGATGGAATGATACCACAGAAGTATACAGGGTGGTCTATTAATATGTGGAAGTAGAATTACTACTCAGGAATGATAATACAAAAAAATACTTCGTTTGCGCGTTTATACAATCAATATACAGGGTGTTAATTAAGTATGTTAACAAACTTTAACCACGAATAGTACTCCGAAAAATAGAAAGAAAATGTCATATGAACATGGGTCTGGAAATGCTTCCTAAGGGAGCTACGCTCCTTTGCATGGGGCACCCTGAAGACGGTTTTCCCTCGCTATTATCGAAACCGTTCATAACAAAATTACGAAATTAGGTGGGATGGGTAAACTTTCGACGCAATTGTTGCAATTGTTTTTCACAGCACACTAACTAAATATGTATGTAGACGAACATTTATTTATTTACAATAGCCTGCATCGATTCAATAATTTGCATTTTTCTCGAAAACTGTTAGGCCTATGGAGATGTACCAGGAGACCATTTTCACGTAGAAATCTCTGAATTACCATATTCTAAAATCAAAATGTCAAAAAAATTACCATTTAAAAAATGGGGTTATTTTTACCCTTAACTCCTTCCGTATGATACGCCTGTGATTAAAATTATGAAATTCTGAATTCAGAATCAGATTCAGCGTCGAAAGTTTACCCATCCCACCTAATTTCGTAATTTTGTTATGAACGGTTTCGATAATATCGAGGGAAAACCGTCTTCAGGGTGCCCCATGCAAAGGAGCGTAGCTCCCTTAGGAAGCATTTCCGGACCCATGTTCATATGACATTTTCTTTCTATTTTTCGGAGTACTATTCGTGGTTAGAGTTTGTTAACATACTTAATTAACACCCTGTATAGGATACATACAATATGGATATATTCATTTCATTCGTTGGTGAGGATAATTTAATTTTTTTTTCAACACCCTATCAATTTCATCACGGTTTTCAATTATGAAACACGAATAGTTCGATATGTCTACAAGAAATTATTGGAAATACAATTAATTTCAACGTGATATCCAAAGATTGCTTGATAAAAACATGAACATTTTCGAATCGTGAACTAAAAATGTAATCAAAATTTGGAATCATAGAATAGTCCTACAAGATGGTGGAATAATATACTGGATGTTCCATTTGAAAAAAATTAAGTTATCGTTTCTCCTGAAAACACCCTGTATCAAAAACTGGACTACTACTGCATTCAGACATTTCAATCATCCTTTATCCTCGTATTCACCAAATATGGGCACCTATTCATCACTGTGAACGTTTTTTTGACACTATTCATAGTGCACAAATTATCGTCGTAATTCTCGTCCCAGTTTGACAACGTCGCGATTCATTGAAAAAACAAAGATGGTATTGGATGCAGAATTTTACGCTGAGTTTATGTTACCCCGCTCTGACTGATCATCCTGTATATCTCAAAATATTTTAGGATTGTATATGCGCGCAAATATAACAATATTTATTCAAAGTATTTTTCTTGTATTTTCATTCCTAAGTGGGTAATTCTACCTCCACATACTAATGGGCCATCCTGTATATATATCCAGAACTGCCGCATCAGATGGCATAACTGCATTCGCATCGTTTAGATTTGTCAAAAAGGGTTTCAGTTGGCGGTGAAAAGAGTAATTCATTATCAGGTTTTATATCTCCGTGTGGATGATTAAAACTCGCGCTTGAATTGTGTTGTGTCACAGGACAGATGATTGAGATTTTTAATTATCTGAAATTGAATTTTAGCTCGCATTTGCTGCAACAGATGTTTCGTTGGTACAGCGTGGAAAAGTTCTTTGTGGCCCATAGGATTCACCCAATTTCCCGAACTTTTGATTGCATTGCAAATAAAAAAATGGTGTTCTTTTCCAGAAACTGCATTCGAAGTTGAAGTTGAGAATTCTGATTTATGTTCAACTTCATAAACCTTCATATATTAGTTTGAGGATTATGTAATTATAGGAGTCTCTCCACTACGATCTTTATGATTTTTTATTGTGTACCCTTCGGTATGTCTTGTCCTCCTTGTATCAAAAAAAATCTTCCTTCACAGTCATGGAAAATTTTGACAGATATTCATACTTAATAAGTTGAGATTTCGTCGTTTTCTTGACAGAACTACATATGGTTATGTTAATCAGTTTGTTACTGATACTTGACTTCAATCTATCATATCATAATATTTCCTGAATAAAAGATTTTCACCAAATTTCAGTTGATGACAGTAAATTGTTCGTACCGTGTTTTTTTTCTCATGAGTATCTTTAGAAATAGTTGAATACTAGTATAATTTGTTTTGTACTCGCCGTTTTGTTTTCAAACGTACTTGTGTTTTTCATTGATGCCATGAGTATTATCATATTTTTTTTATTTCTAGATCAATGAAAATTTTGACGTTCAATTGACATTTCTCATATTATTGTACTGGTTTTCTATCACATGGTGAGTATGAAGAAGTGTCAAGAAAATTAAGAAAAATCATGTACAAACAATTTTATTCTTAACGACTCATCCTGTAAAATTAATAGAACTCAAAGATTTGAATTTATTGTACGTCCACATAGTCACATAATCATAGATAATCTCTTTTCATTTTTTTTTTTTGAATGAAAATATCTGCAGAGTCACCGACAATGAATTAGGCGCCATCAGAATATATCTTTTCCTCTACTTGACGGATGGTAGGATTATATATGCGGTAGCAGGATTACGCCCAGTCGGGCATTATGAAAGTGTACAGAGAGGCCTTCTCGATTCTAATTTATGCTCCGGAAATAAATCATCGGGAATTCGAAGCCCTCAATATTTCTTCGGGTAGTCGAGGAGTTATATTCACAAAAAAGACTATTAGTTACCGTATTCTCGACAAATAGATATATTTCGTTGATGAATCGGTTTATTATAACCTAACATGAGTAATGAGACGGAAACCGATTATCAATTATTCTTTCAGTTTTTTATATGACTGTGGTTCCACGATGTTTTGATTGTGTACATCTACATTTGTCTTCAGGTGAGAAATGAGAAAATTTCAAGGATGTTACCATATTCCATACAGTACTTCGGTGAGTCGTAACCATTCCATACAACATATCAGCGGTTTTGTCATCCATTATAGTATATTCAGCCACTTGAAATTCCTTCTCGAGCCAATTTATTTTTTTATAGATGACCTGAACATTTATATAATGCAGTTTTTTCAGAGCGTGCTTTGAAACTTCTGATTTTTTGATTTTTGATTCCTCATCGGTAATACTTTTTCCTGTCAATTCTCACTTATAGTTCTTTCCATATCATATTCAAGCACATATTGTATATTATATACTGAGTATGCATGATAAATCATCATATCAATCTGAAAGTGATTATGAGCTATAAGAAGTCGTCACTTTCAAAAAATCTATTTGTTATTTGATGCGAATGAAGCTTTTCAGAAGATGAATCGAATATTTTAGGAATATACGGAATCATATATTTTTGGAGAAACACATTTCTTTATGAATGGAAATATCTTATAGTAATCCTTCAATATTAACAGTTACGAATTGAGAAAATAATTTTTCGAGAAAATGAACATTTTTTGAGATCAATGGGTATATCCATAGACATTGCTATTTTATCGCAAGGCAATATTTTTCCGATTGAATTTTACAGCTGTAAACACGCTTATACTCTAACGTATGTTGATGTGGATTGTACATCTTTCATTTGTATCCCATGTGAAAATTATCGAAGTTCTCGTTGAGGGGAGAGTCATCAACGTCATATTTGGCTTTGCTATTGAAATCATAATTTCCCGTTGGAAGGAAAACAAATTGTATCTTCTAACACAGAGGAAATATATTTACTGCATGAATTAAACATCATTTTATTTAATTGCAGAATGTTTCATAGTGTCATTTCATTATGAAAATCCACATGTTATGATACGTTGACACAAGCATCATCATTATATCATCTAATTGAATTCAATGAAGTTAGATAGGTAGATTGGTGAATTTCGATGAATCATTGAATGTAAAACAGGGTGTTCCTTAAATACATACTAATATTTTGAGGGGTGATTCTTTGAGACATCTGAGAAAAAATCTTTCTGTAAACGTATGTCCTAAAAGTCTCAACTTTTGAGACACAATGTGTCAAAATATTACACTCTTTCTAAGGATATCCTGATTCATTTATTTTTCAGAAGGTTATGTGTTCATAAGCAGCAGCTAAAAAGATTCTAACTTCGACATTGTCAGACAAAAAAATTCATGGTATTGAGTGTACTCAATAATGAATGAAGAGGTAATTTTCATTTCGAAAGTAACCAATGACGTAGTATTTTTTTTCTCCAAAATATTCAATGCAAAAACCGTACGGACGCCACTGGTAAAGAAAATGAGACATTTTCAACATCACAAAATGCACCTTGATGCATAGAAGACATGTATGTCTAGAATATTGTCGTAGTTATTATCAAAATACTGTTTTTTTTTTTTTAAATTTCATCACCCGGTAACTCATAAGTTAAGACTTATAGGACATACATTGATAGGAAGTTTTTTTCTTAAAATGTGTCAAAGAATAACCCTTTCGAATATCAGCATGTCTTTTAGGAACACCCTGTATATTAACCGTTTATTATTAGATTTGTTTTGGTGATATCATCACATGAATATCTGAGTATGATTGTCAACCGTTTTCACATGAAGTTATTCCAGGATTCTTTCAAAGTTCTGATTGCAAAAGTATTTCTTCTTATCGAATTTCTTCTATTTGGAGTCTCCATCCTACATTTTCGATTTCGATAGACTGTAAACAGCCTAGATCATATGTTCTATGTTTTTGTTGTTTGTGGATGAAAGAAATAACTACCCATTTCAATTATACTCAACTATTCAGAACATTGAAGTCATCGCCTGAATCATTAATTTATATTCATATATTCTTCATGTAATATACAAGATCGATAGTTGCCTTAGAGTGCTGAAAAAAACATCTTCTTTCGAGGAATGTTTTTTCTATACGAGAATAAATGAATACATTTCTTTTCAGCACCATCGCTCTCTCTCTCTCTCTCTCTTTCTCATTGCTATAACCATGATAGGCTGCTATTCGAAGGATCGATTTGATGATTGTGTATCTACTTTGTGTACTCGACTGAGAGGATACCTGATGATTCTAAACTACTATCAGTGTCAAATGCTGAGACAACTATTGAGGAGAGGTTACGAAGACAACCAGATGGTAGTCATTCATTCATCAGTTATTCAAAGATGGTTCCGACGGTTGCTGAATCGATGCGAATGACCAGAAGAGAATATATCTTCAGAAATATTGACACAAGAAAACTCCATATCATACCATGCGGTCCATCGATATGGAAATTTCGACGATATTTCAACAGGTCGATCCACAATTCAATAATTTACTTTTTTCTTCGGGTACATTATGTTCAGGAATTAACTTTTGGTTGATTTATTCTGGAGTTCAGATCGATTTCTGACACTAACGAAGACAATGAGAAGAATAAGAAATGATATATTCGTCATTCATTAGTAGAAATAGGTGTCTAGGCATCCATACCTAGAGTAGAGTCTGACGCAACCCTTTAGATTTTCCGAACTGGCTTCAACTCTACTTGGCTCGAAACAACTGTGTTGAATCAGATTCACATAAATTACTCTCCAGAAATATAATTGGAATTTTTCTAACATTACACAATTTTATGCTGAGTGGGACTCGAGCAATTTTCGTGAAATGTTTTGTGATTTTTTGATATCTTTCTGAATGATTCAATGAAATGTGATCGTAAGGAGTCAAATCGGGTTATCTAGGTGGCCATTAAATCGTTTAACGTATTCCAATCCACCTATTTCGAATACTTCATTTGACTAATCTGAAGCAATATGTGTCATGTCGAAAATGTATGTTTCAGTGATACCAAAGTAGATCTATCTACTTCAATTTCATCATCAAGATTATGGTTTTATTCGTAGAAAATTCTTGTATGCTGAATGGATCAAATCAGGACCGAAGAAGGTCTAGAATTGACAACAGAAATTGACTTTTTTCATTTTTGATTCAAAATCAGAAGTGAACTTGATGCCACATCTTGTTGAAAAATATTTACGATAAATGCTTTCTAGGAGTTCATTGTTTTGAGAAAATATCATGACAATTAATCAACACAACGGAAGTGTTTCGAAAGTACAGGAATTGAAAACTTTCAGTTCGAATCATGCATAAACTATCACGTAGTAGTTTACTCACCTACAACTTTCTGAATTGCCAGAAGAACTCTGCAGTCAACTGTCGGAAAATCTCTGCTCGAAACTTTGAGTCTTCTTAACTATCCCACCAAAAGGATGGGGTAGCAACTAACTGACTCCACGGACGCGTGTTGGCGCTACTATCGGGAGCGCCGCGACGCTTTGGACGGCACACCAGAGACTGAAACGGAGTTGTGGGAGTGTGGAGTTGTGAAGAGATGACTGGGAGTTGGGAGCTGACGTGCGCATGTCGAGAAGCGTCTGAATTGTTATACATAGATATAGAACGGATGCAGGAAATTTGCATCGGGAAGTTGATTGACAAAGTAATTTTCGGTGATGATTTTGCGGAGTAGAACGAAGGAAAAGATGTCTAATTGATAATTCGGCGAATTCGATTAGCTTTTCAAGTTTGAATAATTAGTTGATCGATGTAAAGAAGTGAAAAAGACTAATGAATACTGGTGTTAAAATCTGTTTTAGCGATGAAAATTATTTTTCAATCACTTGCTTGACATTTGCCTACAAACCACAAATTTCACAATATACGAGTATGTATAATCAGTACTCCTGAGACAAAATGAACATTCACTGCAGACAATCGAAGGCTATCAAGTGTAGGTTCATTATTCAATTGAGATCACCCTATTTATATATATTAAAAATAAGTTTTACTTACTTATCGATGTTGATTTTCATTTCATGTTAAATTCATGACTGAATCAATCTAGCAACAAACATAAACACCCCTTGCAACTCATGACTACGTAGATAGTATTCGTGTGAGGTATTGAGTGTTTCCGGTTTCAGTCTTTAGACCGTTTTTATATTTGATATTCATGCTATAGTTGTATTGATAGTACCATGATGAATGGTCATAGTTGAAAGAAAGAGACACTGATTTAGTTGGAAAAGTATCGCAGGAAATACTAAACAGATACTTGAATTAAATCATGATATTATTCTTGTTATTAATACAGTATATTACAGTGTGTAAAATGGTCCTTTCGATCTTATTAATTCAAGTTTCCTCAAGAGAAACTGCTTCCATAGGTTTTACAATAATCGTTATAATATTTATTTGTGAATCCTAATAATCGAGTTCTTCCAGTTGTCAACTCATGAATTGTTTTGCTATTCATATCTACGTCGAGTTGTTCATAGTGTTCGGATATGCTGCACAGAACTTTAATTTGATCAACAGAATCTTACGCTATCCTTCAGTGAAAGAATCATCCTATAAATAGTTAATAAAATCAGGCATATTGAATTCCGAGGGCAAGCTCCTGAATGTGAACAAATTACTCAAAATTTGAATAATCCAAAGTTGTATTATGATCAATCAATGTAAATTCAGTCGAAACAGATCCTTCTAGATAATCCCGTCCGAGCAGCAAGGTCTAATCTTCCATTTCAATCCGACCTAATGACTACAAATACTAACCACAATTTATACGAATAACGTATTCACGAGATTATTCAAATCATACGAGCGCTAGGTTCATCAATCCTTGAATTATTGTAACTTTTGATATCCACCCAGCAGGATACTCGGAATGACGAAGGATGCTGATAGATATTATTAAAATAGCTGTTCGTTACGTTCGCGCTTTTTATGTGGGCGGCGTGGAATCACTAGTGGACTTCAAATCCTTTGAGACGATCAAAGGGTTCTCATTAAAAACTGCAAAAAGTATGCTGACCTAGACTGCGTATATCCCCTTCGTTTAAAGGCGAAAGAGTGATCACAAAGTGATATTAATGTCATCACGATATCAGTAAAGTAGCGAATGTTATGTCGAAGAATATTGAACACCATAAATTTCCATCGTGACAGCCTTTTTCTCTTGAATCTCTACTCGTTGTACCTTTTTATTCTTTTTCTCCATGCATGTGCTTGTTATCCTCTTCTTTTTCTGTTTGGTGATTGATATTCTTTCGCTAGATGTTTCATCTTCATGGCGGGTTGTTACCAAATCAAACGAATGAAAATTTAATTGAATCGAATTTCTTCTGCTAGCGTCCTTTTATTTCGGCCACTCACTGTCTTGTGACATTTAACAAGAATCCATTTGGATGTTTTGTTATTATTGCCTTGCCCTCTTTCTTCATTTTAAATTTCAATTAAAGTCGATATCAGGAAATCTTTGGGAGAAAGCAACTCTGATTACGGAAGGATATATGAGACATAAGACATCAATGAAATGATACAGTGCAAAGTTGATGTGCTTATGAGAAATAACCATATCAATTCCATTCTTCCTTTATTTCTGTTGCTATCACCAATCAACTATCTTCGAAATTTGCTGACCGATTAACTTCTGGATATTTAATTTCTGGCAATTTTTTTCATACTGATTTCAACAACAACCTCTTGTACAAATCAACAGTGAAACTGATCTTAACCGATGGGACAGGTTCTCTCCTTATAAAATCGATTGTGTTTCATGAAGTCACCCAATAATGACAAGTTGTTAGCAATGAAATGAAATGGCAATGTGGTAGAATCTCAATGACCATAAGAAAATGAAGCGATTTCAAATATTATTCAGTATTGCTACATGACGAATTCCGATTTTATTTTGATTACCCAGCGATATGAAAAGAGACGTCTGAAATACCGAAACAAAAGGAAACCGATACCCTTCCATCAAACTTTTTCGGCCGATCCATCTCGGTCCAGTTCCTTGAAACCCTCCTTGCCAGATAACACCGCACCACTCCTAATGGACCCGTATCGAATTTCAGCTTGCCAGCCGACTATCATTTTTCATCATCCAACGTCATGGCATGTATTGACTAACGCTTTAACTTTATCGAACCGTCAGGATAGCATGTGGATGGATGGTACATCTTCCAGACCATAGGCATTGCGTGATTTCCCACTCTTATTCCACCATCGATTTACACCACTCAACATTCACTTATGACCTATCACGTTACGAGCTGATGGGGATTTAGAATTTCTCTGGTTCGTTTCCGGGAGTGGAATTGAAGGAATTCTGATAATGTGTGGAGGTGAAGAAGACGAAATGAAACTTGGTTTTTGTTCGAAATGGATGTAAATGTTGCTAAATAATAATTATTGTTTCACCTGACTAAGACTTGGAAATGATAAAATTGTGGCTTAAACCTCTTTTCAATTGATTGAATTCGATGTCAGTTAATTTCACAGACAATATTTTCATGAAAGAATAATTCTTTTCATCAAAATACAATAACTGTATGGTCACAAAATTGAGAAAACGTTTCATTTGTATCTTTTAGAAATTCTTTGAAAAGAGCTTTCTTTCAATACGATAAGATAGTCATGTTGGTTTATTTTCAGATCGGATATTCATGTTTTCAAGTGCAATCAACCAGTAGAATACTTTCACAGACATACTTAAAGTGACAACTTTACTACTTTCTCTCAGTGTCACCTCAGCTATGACCATATCTAAATTTCTATATTATTCTAAATTTGATCTGTCAACTTCTTGGTCCATCAATAGAGTGAACAGTATGTTAGAAATGCAGTGGCTTCAAAATTTCTTGTTGAAGATGAGTATGGGACATTGTACATGAATTATGTCTAGAATTTTCTGATGAATCCAAAAAACTAATAATATACAGGGGGTTGTATTTAAAATAAGGAAGATGGTATCGGCCACTGTCACATGACACACCTTATTTAATTATTATTTTTTAAAATGTGCTTCTCAAAATACAAACTCTACACTTGTATTGGATGTTTATAAAATATTTTTAAATTAACGTAATGAAATCAGGTACCATTTCAAAACATTCCAGTACCTCTTTTTCACGAAAGTATAACAGTGAATAACCTATTGTTTATATAATAGAAAATGTGCTGATTGTGTCCTAGTTAGGAAATACTAAAACCCAAATCAAATTGTATTATGGGAGAGTCGATTGTAGAGAGTGCACAATAAAACATCTAAAACCTATTCTCATTTTACTGATCCTCAACATGTTTCGATAACTCGAACTTTGGATATCGAGAACAACAATTATTACACACTGTAGAAAAAACTTCGCTCACCGAATCGAAGCAATACAATATTCAAAATCCATTGACCAGTTCGAGGAATCCTGAAATCAAGAGATTCTGAGATTTCATAGAGAAAATATGTGTGTTGTAAAGAACATCCAATAAAAATGCGGACCTTTTATATTCCATATAGTTACCGTCACATGAGATTTTTCGCGATAAATCCATACAGCGTTTCCGAGAAAAGATCTCCTAGCGACAATGGCATATTTGGTATCTCTCTCAAGTAGAATCTAATATCATCCTCAACCCTGCCTCAAGCGTTCAGAATATAATCTTTATGGTTAGAAGCTGAAATAGAGCAGAGACGTAACATTCCTCCACTTGAAGTTACAGTATTAGATATTCCCAATAAAATTCTGCATCTGTTGACCTCACTCAGACTTCATGAATATAAATCAATAGGAATTGATTTTGAGTCTGAATTATGAAGGATTCTGAGCTGATATGAGGATGTGAATTCCTTACAGCAGAAATCATAGAAAAAATCACAATTGATATAGGTAAGCATTTATTAATATAAGAAAAGAGAGTTCAGGATCAAACATAAGAAACATAAAAATATATAAAAAAAATAAAAAACAACGTTACCGTACTTACATAATGGCCAACCAAGCCGAATGAGGGGTGAAACCATTGTCGTGAGGCAGGGATTCCGACCAAGTCGCTTCTTGAACGGATGAATTCAATTCTACTAGAACTCACGAGTTCTTGAAAAGTGAATTAATTGAATGATAATAATAATGACTCTGAATGAATGATTCCCGATATTTATACAAATCTAAATGCTTAATCAACAATTTACCTACGACTTGTTCGGAGACTCGCATCGAAAGATCCGATAGCATGATTTTGCTGATCTCATGATTTCCATAAGGTGAATGATTTATACATTCTATAGAAACTGAACAGGAAATATGATATACTGGGTGTTTTTAATTAATTGCCAAGATGAACGAAGATTTTAATTATGAAATTTAGAAAAGGAAATCATCATATTATGGGGATCATGTTTAATATTTGACAATATCAATGATTCAGTTTGTTGAAATTAAGACACATGCTTCAATAATGAACTGAAGATGTTTGATATAGAATTGAATTCATTGAAAAAACATCGTTATTGTAAATGAGGTGTGGAATTGAATTGATTAAAATAACCTTGTTATTGTAAGTGGATACCCTTCAGAACCCTTCGGTTTTTTACAATAATAATGATTTTCTTTAACAATTCTTATTTTTTGGCTATGAACGAGATTTGAACCCACTGCCGAATACTGAGATGTTTCGTGTTAAAACTAAAACTCATCATTGGAAGACACCTGTGATAGAAAACTTTTCAATTCGTATGAAAGATGACGATCAAGAATTCCTCGTTGTAATTTCTGTTTCATACAGCCTGTAACAAACAACTAATATTTTCATATAACTAGTCACCTCATTTATTGCATCATTGCTAGTTTCTAGAATTCCTGTATTGTATTACCTTTCATCATATTTCCTCGACACAAAAGGTCACCTGACAGTCCATTCATTTCACTATTCCAAATGTTCATCCATATTCGGGATATTGTTTGTACACCTGTTACCTCATTCAATTTCAACAATTTATTGCTTTCATTTGTAGCGTATTATTCACTTATCTGTTACAGTTAAACAAATAACTCTTATACAATCAATCAATATTTGCCATATAACAATCCATTTCATGCTCATATTTTGTTCTACTTACCCACATTTGATTATGGACACTCTGTACATAGTTTGCATCGATTCGGAATATGTAACCAACGCTGTGGAAGCATTAAAATCAGTATACTACAGCATGGGATAGGATACCATCCAATCCAATAAAGAAAGCGTAAAACGAACCACACAATCAAAAACAACTGCCGATAAATTCGAAAGAGATTTTCTTCACTTCAACTGACATGTTGTTGTTCGCATGAAACCGCACGGAAATTGAATTTCCGATATTCGTATTCTGTTTCTTTTCCAATGATAATCGAAAGGAATTCTATATCATCCTTGACTTTCAGGAAAATAATCTGGTACGTTGTGAAAATATACAACACGCGGATTTCATTTCAAAACAAGTGGAGTATAATTCAACGTTATTGAAGATTTGAAAATATGGTATAATTGATAGAATGTTTAAGGTATTGTTACATATCTGAAGGAAATCGAATTATCTAATCTAAATCAAAATATGAATATTTCGAATATTCCATCAGTTCGATTGATCGTACATCGCAATGAAAGTGAAAAATCACTTTAAATTCGATTCAGCAATCAAGAAAAAACTATTAGCGAAAAAGGATTAGCAGGACACATTAGCAGCAAACAATATAATATTAAATGATCTGGAACTCAAGTCACCCATTGACTGAAGAGAAAATTCAAAAAAGGTCGACCTGTTTGACTTGCTTTTTCAGTTTCGTTTATGACAATTCATTTCACACCAGTCCTCTTTTTTAATTTACACCTAATTCCATTCTATTCGTTAAAGTTCATTTTTCATATTCTTGATATCACCTTAGATTTGAGACAACGGAAATGTAAGCCACTGATGAATATAAAAGCTTCCACACAGTATCAATTCATCGTATAAGAAATTTACTCAATCATTATTTTCAGCACTGAAGCTCCATTAGAGGTGTCCATGTTTGGAATTATGATATTACATAAGGATACTCCTTGAATATATTATAGATGGCAGTGCTAGTGGCAGTGGTAGTGCTCCTTAGGAACTAGTAACCTTTGAACTTGTTCCCCGAAATACTGGTTAGAATGCGCAGATAGTGCATAGAACGAGACAAATTAGCAAATGAAGAATGAATGAATAACTAGCGATACGAAACGTATCGGTCAGGAGGGAAGCGTCTCTTCCCTGGCGATTATCCTTATTGGATCATAATTACCCGAATTCTATGCCTACATGTGATAGGTTTCTTTTGATCACCCACAAGTTGTTCGTCTTGGTCATGGGGAGCCTTCATTATTCTTCTAGGGAATGAAACTAACTCGAGAGAATGAACTAGATAATCTCTATCTATCATTATAGTCATTGAATATGCATCATGCATCATACATGTCGTAACTTTCTTTCTTCGTGAATATATTATATTTGAAATGATCTGTGTGTTCCAAATGTACCTTGAAATTTCTGGACTAGTAGTATGGAATCTTAATGAGCTCCTCATCATCAGATTATCATGGATATATTTATTATCTGACATTATTTATTAATCTTTCCAAGGCATTCGACTGTGTTGACCATGATATTTTGTTATTTTCTATTGTGGGTTATAGTCAGCTTTTGAAGTCATATCTTTATGGAAAGCAGTTCGTGGAATGCTCAGGAATACGATCTGATGAATTGCCTATGGATACAGGGTAGTGTGCTGGGACCATTGCTATTTATTTTGTACATCAATAACATTGATACTGTCTTGAATACTTTTTTTGTTGCCTTTGCAGATGATATTAATATATTATCAAGTGGCGAGAGTTCAAAGCAGGCGCTTCAAACAATGCAAAGCAACTTCGATGCGATAGCTGAATTCTTTCAACAAAAAAAACTAATTTTGAATTGAGAAAAAACGTTCTTCATGCAGTTTTATACACTAGCAAATCGTTGCAATGAAAGTCTACTTAAAAAAGCATTGGTCAGTCAATCCACCAAGTAACCTCATTCAAACTATTGGGTATTCATATAGATTTGTCATTGAATTGGAAAGAGCAAATATCAGCAGTGAGTAAGAAATGTGCAAAAAACTGCTTTGCTTTGAAGAGACTGAAGCAATATTCTAGTATCAATACTGCAAAGATATACTACTCCGCATGCATTGAATCTCATATTCGGTATGGCGTTATATTCGGGGGAAACTCAACATCATCGGATCGTATCTTTATCATACTAAAAGGGGCAATACGATACCTTTATGCACTATCATACAGACAATCATGTAAAACTACATTCATCAGGAGAAGAATACTGACCCAGTCTTGTTTATATATATTAGAAATTTTGAAATTTGTGAAAAACAATCTCCATGATTTTGTCTATCAAAATGAATCCCATGATTATTATACACGTCACGGCATGAACTTACAACATACAGGTCATAGGTTAGAGCTGTATAAGGGTCCGGTTTTGTACAACAGGCTACGATAATATGTCATTTGCTGGATGAAGCATTCTATTCTGTTGAGGAGTACCTTCAGTCTCCTATATTCAATCACTGCATTGAATTTTGACTTTTCCTATATCATTGTATGATAAAGTATTATTATCATTATTATTATTATTATTATTATTATCCTCATTATAAGAGTTTCAGTCTGCTCCATCGCTGTATCAAGGCAGTTTTGGAATTTCACCGGAATGTCTCCACATTCGCATTCACTTCATGCTTGCGTCCCTTACGATACCCATCCATGTTCACAGTGTGTTTCTTCAACCTCATTTTTCATGTGTCGTTGTAGATAAATACTGTATGTTATACGCGACCCCAAACTCGAACGCACACCGCAACCAATCAACCACCAAAGCCGATATGACTTGGTTAAATTGGGTGAAAACCAACTACAATACGGTTAGATGGCAACGACTTTCTCGAACGTTTCTTTTATTTATGTATTGCTACCAAAAATCATTCGATCTCCGCTGTTTTCATATCCACCATATGGTACGGAATGCGGCAGATTTGAAGTGTTGATTTATTTTGGATACGAATGATTAGGAAGTATAACCGTGATTCGAAGAGGATCAAATAGTCCAAGTTTTCCATAATTTTCACAAAAGGACTGTTGATGTGGAGAATATTCAAAATGGTAGCGATGAACTTTGAGTATGTAAGAAATTGTACTCAGGAACATTTCAATTGTATTTATGACAATATATAGTTTTTGAATGAATAAGCGGTTGGATGAAACGAATCATTTTTTGAGCTCCAAAATGAAAATATATTGTGTAACATGAAATTTCCATTATACCATCCTCAAACTGCTATAATATGCAGAAAACCTCTTCCTGCACAAACAAAATTGGATGAATGCGAATTCACTATCCAGGAATGTTACCGAACAAGAGAGTATCTGTGAGCTGAACAAATATACCTTTTTTCTAAGAAATCCAACGGATTTATTATGGGAATCTAATTTGAACGGTGTTTGCGAACGAAATTCAATATGGAGAAAAACGTTTTACCATATCACCCAGCAGATCATATTTGAGTATATCATTCAAGAACAATACGACTCTTATCGAATTGTCGTCGAACAAAGAAATCTTTGAAATCCAATACGTTTTGTGTGGAATTTATGCCATGCCCACTATACATGGTGTTTGTATTCGACAGATCTGAACTACATATGGAATATGTGATCATGGTGTATGTCATCGAACTATCGTAATGAACAGTTCATTGATTCAAATTCCATATCATGAACAGATACACTGGAATCATTGTTTACCCTCAGCGACATTATATCATATGAAGAAAGAAAGAAATTGCTAAATCGAATATCTATTCGATATAATTTTATTCCTGAAATTGAATGATTAGTATTCAGTTAAACCGGAAAATTATGTAACAAAATAACTGAATTGAACAATGAATCCTACTATGTATGCTTCGTGTATTGTCAAATTCCGATTAAATGAATAATAACTTTATGTATATGCAATCAATTCTATAACTAGTGTGTATCAGTGTAAATGATAAATTGGATAGAATATAAATGAATAAATATATAAATTCAATGAAGTTAATCTCGAAATTCAAATGAATAATGGATATTATCTGATATCACGTCTTTTCCTGCAACGAGTATTGTTCTACAGACCCAACGTCGAATGTCAAATATATTGAAATGTCAAAAGTTACACATTTTCTAAAAAAATATTTGAATGTGACAGACCAAAATGATTCATGTCGGATATATATTCAACGTTTTTGATTTACAGTCATGAATTAATATGCTGACTTTCTCATACCTAATCGTCATTGTTTTGGTAATCCTAATCAACCTTCCATTCGTTGCACAAAACGCTGAAGCCCATTATCTCATTGATATCAAAAATATTCTGTGAAGTTCCTTGTACGTTATTTCAAATGTCCTACTAATCCAACACTTCTAACTCTGAAGGAGTTCGTTTCGGTGAAGCTTATCTTTCTGGAACTTGAGAACTCGACTGTATCGTAAATCTAATTAACCATAGAGTTAGTTACCCTGATACTTTCGAATCAATTATTCAGAGTCTTGTGGCGGAGTTCGAGATATAAATATTGAAATAATTAGGCCCAAGAGCACTATCAGACACGATGAAAATGAGTGGAGTGAAAGTAAATGAAATATATAGAATTTGCCAGAAAAGTATTCCCAAGAAATCATCACGTGGTCAGCAATTTTAGGTCTGCATGTTGTATGTTGTTTTATTTAAGCACTAGATAGCTCTTATTTTTGCATCTAGCACTCGTATTTCATGCGCACAAATACTACATGAATAAATTTTAAGGGATATATCGGAATCATTCACGAGGTGGCTTTTCATTCGAACGTCATTGAGAAACTATTACAAACAATCAGACATGTTCTAAGGAAGATGGATTTTGATGACTTAATAATTTGATGTGGATCCAATAGGACCAATTCTGAAAAATGTTGCGATATCTCGTTCAAGAGCTAGAACTCCGACCAACTAACAAATGGAATTGATAACTTGATAATGATTCATGACGTCATGACACATTTCTGACATCACTGCCCATACCTTAAAAATGTTTGGTTTCACGTTCAGATTATGCCAAGATCTCAGTTGCAATGTCAAAACAGGTCCTCGTACTACACGTTTTATATCCGACACATTGGAAGCACTCAAGAAAAGAATTTGGGGTGCTGTAGATATGAATTGGGTCCAGCTAGAGATGAATATACATACGCTAAATTGAACATGATGTGTCAAAAATATAATAGTCTTTTAATTCTGATCACTCAAGACTGTTTATAAATTACTTCATGCAAATAATCATGCCTATCATTCTTTTCTTGATAGAATTTGAAATACTTAGAATAGATCACCCCACACCTCGAATTTGTTTTGTATAAAAATTAATGTAATCAGGAAGGTCGTCTATGATGTGGGTGTGTAATGCTTTCTTTTCTTCACTGCTCTTCAACATTCTTATTTCATTATGTAGTTAAGTATTTCTAGAGAATCAATGAATAATCTTTAATAATGATAATAATAACAATGAAATCAGTAACATTTGTAGAAACAATTCATACAGTATTCATACAACGATATCACAAAAGACATAATGCACCTAGACCTAGGGTCTGTATGTGCGCAGATAGTATTCAGTATAATAAGCAAGTACACTCAACACATATGTATGTTGAAGTATGTTTACCTTTATCACAAACACACAAATAAATCAAATTGTGTGTAAATTACACTAAAACCATATCCATTTATATATATGATCAAATATTTAGCTATAGTAATTTCAAATACGATGAATAATTCTCATAAACATGACGCCTGCAAACTTTGGAGAACTGGTCATACTTTTTTATATTTTCAATTTCCTGCGGAAGTGTGTTGAGAATTTTTGGGGCTAAACTGGTTAAATATATATATATATATATATATATATATATATATATATATATATAAGAAACCATTCAATAATAATGGTGAATATTTTCTTCAGAATAAGAACTGAACGTTGTTTCTTAATCTTGAATCAGAAGTATGTATCATATCAGCCAGATGGATCAACAACTCGTACTGCTGAACACTCTTGTCAAGTGTTTGAAGAGTGATTTGAGGATTTGAATCGGGTAGATAATTTTTCAGGTTTCAATATATCCATTGTCTTGCAAAAATGGGTAGAATATTAAAACACGCCTTGATTGGGTTAAATGCGTATTATGCTGCCCAGAATGAAAATTTCAATCATTCAATTTATTTCCAAGAAAATAAGTATATGAAGTCATAACGTGTAGGATCACTTCACAGAAACTTCACATGCAATTGTCCAGATACCTCTGATATATCATGACCTGTCAAGATGAAAATATTCTGAATGCAAAATAATACTATGAATCCGACAAAAGAGTTTCCATAAACATGACTCTAGACCTTGTCAAATCCAATGATATCACATTTCATTCGTTCTCACAGAACTGAAAATTCAATTTTCTTTTATGTGAAGTAGCTCCACCCAGAACATCATCGCATACATACATGAATATCTACTGAGTGTCCCATAAGTATAACTCGTTATCACATCCTTTTATTCTAGGAGAAAAGAGCATTGAATCAAAAGAAATGTTTGATATTTCATGACATAACTTTGACTAGAGTTTTCTCAATTTATCGTTTTCTTTTCTTTTTTTCAATGTGAGATATCGACTGTTATGGTTATTAGCCCATGGGTACTGGATATGCTTTGTTATTCATTCCATTCGGGCAGTGTGGTAGAATCGGCCTCAGGCCTAACACTGTACCAATTATTTACCACATTATTATAGGTGTGCATTTGATGTATTCAAGTTTATTCCACTGTAAATGGTAAATAATAAACGATTATAATTATTATTATTATATGCCATATCAAATTGTCGGGGCCTGTCTGCTAGTCTGATAAGGAAATGTGGAATTCAAACTCTCACATTGAAATAAATATAAATTTTTGTCTTGGTGATGGTTCATTATTTGAAAAAAAAACCCTGTGTCTAACTCAACTATTTATTTCAGTACCACTAACACAATCACAATTTTCAAAATATTTCGATACTGATCTTCACTGTATACTACTCAAAATGAAGTGCATTATTTCACATCTCAATTGAAACTACCCATACCTATAACGTTTTTTTTTTACATTTCAAATCATTGAGGTAGTTACTTGTCACGGCGAGGAGTGCCTGTCTGTTCATTGCCGACTGCCAGTGGTATAGTCAATTTCGATTATCTCTCATCAGAGATTCAACAATGATGAAAGTCAATTTGTAATCATGATGATTCATCCAGCAATTCCCTTGATTCTGATAACGGTTCAGGAAATATGGTAGATAATCGGTTTCTCTAGATATGTGAAGTTATGAAACAGCGCGCTAATTTTGTAATTTGACCTGCTAGGAATTTTCCCTTATTAGGAGATGTTCATCCATTAGGAATGTATTCAGAATGAATTCGGGACCAACGAAAATACGTACGAAGCATTCAAGAATATTTGAAATATCTGGCGATCCAGGAAAATTTCCGTAGCAAAATGATTGAATAACCCTTTTCCTACTCTCCAAATATTCAATTCAGAATTCCAGAATAGGCAACACGCTTTCCTCTTCATTTTCATCGTATTTTTGCCTCACATAGAAAGCTTTTGTATCTCAATTCCATCATTCCTTCGGAGTAAAATTCGTCGCAAAACCAAGCTTTTAATTTTCAGAAAAAGGAGAACGCAAAAACTTGCCCATTCAGTAGAAGTGTTTTGCATCTCAAAGGAAAATGAATTCTCTTCCAGTCGACATCAAAAATTAACGCGTAATGTCACCATGGGAATATTATTTCGCCAAAATGAATAACTCCAAGATTCAACAATGAAATTATGGAATGTACTGGCAGCTTGAATATGCTATACAAGCATCAACGTGACTTGTTTCTTGAGAAAACTTCATGAGAGTGAAATAGACTGATAATGAATAATAATGATTGTTTGAATATAATGAGAATAGTTGAATCCTCAATTGACAATAAATTTGATTATCAAAGGAAGTTGTATTGTTTGTGATCATTCCTGGATATTTAGTATTTTCAATTCAATTAATATGCTTCAATCAGGTGCTATATGGCCAGCCTGAAAATAGTCTTTCACTACTCCATCTATTAGAAAAAATGTAACCTAGGTATTCAAGGAATGTCCTGCATCTGTGAGTTCCTTCAATATTTTTGTCATTCATCATCAAATACGATAAGTGTAACATGTTCCGTATTGGAAAAGGTCCATAAAAAGGCATATTATTGGTAGATTATATTTATAATGTTACTCCTCCAACAATTTGAAGAAGAATGCAAAATGTGTCTTATTATTCTTTTAAACATGAAACTTTTGAACAAAGGTTTGATAATTTTCGATCACATGTTCACATTCTCGATCAAGAATTTCATCTTGAAAGTTTTCGTATCTATTTGGCAACACCTTGTATACGTAGGAACTCCAAGATGTATAGATTATTCTATATTATGATACAGGCCTCACCAATTCAGCAAATGTTGTGTATTTCAAGAAGATAGAGCCTCGTGACATTTCGATCGTGATGAGACCGATACTGTATGATGACGATTGAAATCGAATCAAATGTATATGATCAGAAACATGCCACTACATTATCATAGAATATCACTACTCAAAGCTTGATAGAAATGTGCAATAATGGAATCAATCCATGCAGCCTCGTCTTTCCCAACAGCCCGTTTTTCATTCTCCATCTTTCCAACCCAAATTGGATCCAGAATCTCGAATTTTCAGACTGCACTCAAACGGCATTGAACACACAGTGGGTGTTTACTCCCACAGTAAACAGAGTGATCGAAAGAGTAACTCGATCCGAGAAACAGGATCTCATCTGCCGATGTTCGAAGTTTGCCAGACAAGCATTGGTTCACGTAATATGTTGTTCAGAATAGATGAGAGTGCGATGGTCTGAATCACTAGATATCACTGTTGAACTGAAAATTTAGAAGAGAAATGTAGGTAAACATATACTTTGGATATTTGGTCTCATCGCTCTTTTCTTGATTATTTTCAAATCTGTACTTGATTTAGCAATTGTCAATTTTCGACTGAATAAGGTTATTTGGTTGATAACCAATCCGCACAAAGGTTTTATTTGCCTTCAGTCTAACTTCCTTAGGGGTTATTCAAATAACTAATTCAGTAGAGGTTCATGGAGAACTAACAGAGATATCAACTTGAAATTTTTGTGGCAGCTACAGCTGGATATGATTTATTTCCATAAAATATTTTCAATACGCTGATACTTCCGGTTGAACCGGAAGATATATCAACTAAGTTTTTCCAAATGAAACACCCTGTTAATTTTTGGAATTTCGAATTTCACGAAAAATTCTGTATTGATTGCATTTTGAATCGCTCCTCTATCGTGGTTCGTTTTTGAGATATTCCATTTTTGATAGATCAATTGACTATCTAAAATGTCTGTATTATCTACAACTCTCATGATAAAGACGTAGGAATAGAATATATAGGCGAGAATATATGCGTTCATCATCATCATTATTATCAGTTTGTTCTATGAGTTGTGAACAGAATTTCAAAAACTGCTGCCATTGATGTTTTGGTCTTATTCAGTATAAGATATTGAACTCCTTTCTCAACTGTGTTCTGATTTTCTCCCTATTTCCATGGAATGCCTCAATATACTTTACAGTTCCAACATTACGCACATCAGAAATAACTTATAAAAAATGATATCCACTCAGAATAATATTCCTATGGAAAATTTTATAACAAATAATAAAGTACCTTATACGATCTCTATTTTTTTTTCGATTTAAAAAAAAACTATTGATAATTGAACTTCATTTTTAATCCTTCTAGGTGAAAACAATTGATCAACGTTCATTATGAAAAATAGGTGATGTGATTCCTTTAATTCGTCACGGCTTCATTGACAATATTTTATACAAAAAACGTAAAACGAAGAAGTTTTCGTTTTCACTTCTTCAAGCTTGGCTGGAATTCAATGAGCGCTCTCCTGAAATCCAAATGAAAGAGCAGAGGATCCCTTCAGATACTTATACTCCATTCAAGACAGTTTATTCAAAATGTGATGACATTTTTTCCGTGTACACACTAATGCTGCCCATTTCGGAAGCGACAGTTACAAATTAGTCTTTTTAAATACGCTCCTTGCAAACGTATAACCTTTCAAGTGGGGTTTCCCCATCCTTTTCGGAGTGATGTTATAATAAATTTTAGATGGAGTATATTTCCGTGTCTCTTTTGGTAGTAAAAGAGATTTCCATGATCGATGTCACGTTATGCTTTCCTCAATTAAGTTGAATATACGGTCCTTGTTTAGACAGTTTTCCAGTTAATTCTTTGGAGAATTTGGGACAATGCATCTACTTTCAGGTATTCAAGAGGGATTTAAATCTGAAAAATTAAAACAATCCATGGTTTCTATGATCATAAAAGGAGAATATCGATAATAATTATTCGAATTTTTTTGTAGTCATCAGGTATCAGATCATAGCATCCTTATACATCAAGATTAGTACTTGAAATTTTGATAGCGAATAAAATGTCCTCATTTTTCACAAACACGTTGTTATACTACTATCCTCCTGTTTATCTATACTAAAATTTGAAATATCAGATGTAGGCATTTCTGGATTGTTCTCATAAAGTATCCGTATTGCCATAGAGGAAAACACATTATATAGATAAGTTAACGGGATAATTATTATCCAACGCTAGATGATAGCTTTCCATACAGCTCCAATCAAAATATTTATAGTATGAGTTACACATTCGAGAACTTATAACCCATTTTATAGCCATGAACCATAATTGACTTGGGTGGGAGTGAAATATAATGAAGTTGAAAAAGATCTAGTGAATTTATGGTAGCCTTTAGGAATAACCATTAGATGAAATCCATGGTCGTAGGATTCCAAAAAAGATTGAATTTGACTGGCATCTGATTTTTTGGCGTTCTACCTCAGTTCAATCGTACTATGAAGAGGAAGATTCGATACTATGAAGAATAGTTAGATATAATATTGTTTTTATATAAACAGAATCAGCAAGTCATGGGTCAAGTTTATTAATAATATTCAGAATTTTTTCCCTGAATAACTGATGACAAAGGACAAGTTTTCAACCCAACCTCTACTGAAAAATTGATTGCATTCATTCGATTGGCGTCAAAGTATTCTAGAATCAATACAGAGGAGATATTCGATAACTAATCCTTCTCAGATTAGACTCCGCACATTTGATCTACTACTTCTCTTTAGCTCTTTAGAAGATTAGTTGCAGATGATCCAGAAAAATTAAACCTGTCATCCCATCAGATGCCATATTCGACTAGAAAATTCGACAATTACGATTAAAGTTGACAATGTCCCTATTATTGAACCCCCTTTTTTTGTCTGCGGTACTCTAGATAAGAGGTTTCGAATCATCTCTTCTTCCTGCCTGGAATCACAGACACGCACAGATTGAAGAATGGATTGAAACAGACGAAACAGTACATTGGAAGAATCAGAGAACAAAAATTTCAGTCAGAGAATCAGAATTCGAATATACAAGGACCTTATAAGATATAGGGAAATAGGTAATGATGAATTATATGATGAGGGAGAAATTGAAGCATATAAAATAGGAATGAATGGGAATGGAGAATCAAGATCCAGATGGTAACACGAGCAATTAGAAATAATCGGAGGAGAAAAGTAAAAATTGGGATAAGTGGCACACAATGGCAAGAGCAAAATTACAATAATTGTGATGAATCAGGAAATAGACCAGTGGAAGAAGAGCTCATTGAGCGGCTTCCATTCCATCCGAAGAAAAATTATTTTATATAAATGTATGATTCGTTCCTGAATTCTGAAGTGAAAAATAGTTTTTCACTATGGGTGAAATGACTAATGCGCTTCTCAAGTTCAAGTAACTCTCTACAACCAAACATTGTAAAATAAACGATTGAGAATATCTTGAGTTTCAACAAACAATAAAGAATTAATGCGATGAATTGAATCACCACAAATCGGGTTTTTCTTATTGAAAACTTCAAATGAAAACTCAATCCATCTCAATACCAGGATGATATTAATTGAAACCCGTAAGGAATATCGTATTCAGATATTGATGCCTGAAATTCCATTTGCAAAAATAATATCAAGGCAACACGATATTATAGGAAGAACAAAAATGAGTAGCAGTCGACTCATGGACTGACACGTGACCTACGACATCCATGAGCTCCACGTGATGCCAGTTAATTATTATTTGCTATGTCTTGTATTCGAATCTGCTGTATGACTGTGCTAATACAAAATGGATTGTATACAGAATGGATTCACATGTTTCATTCGAATGTCTTCGTTTTCTCAAATAAAATACTATTGATAGTATACAACATGAAATTTATTGTTAGTATCGAAGTCGCAACTACGATGTATTGTTAACTGAAGAAATCTATCAAATACTCAGCCAATGATGCTCGTAATTGATGAAGATTTACACAACATCGTGAAGAAATTTAGTTGTTCCGGGTGATTCAATAAGAATGAAGAGGTACTGTATATCAGGAACTGTTTATCGTAGAGACTTGCTGTGAAAAATTTCATGATCAAAGTGGCCGAGAGAAAACTTCGGATTTTTTTTCATGATTTTTCTTTCATAGCCTTCACTTCGTATTCTGCATATTTTGTGCCTGTTCTGTTCATTATGTCTCAGAATGTTTACATTTCTAGTAAGCCTTCACAATTAGGGTGAATTGTAGAAAAAAATTAGATTATTTAGAATATCATGCAATGAAGAAATCCTCTTGAATTGAAGTTATCATTATATTCTTATGCACTCTCATTTTCCCTGATCTCACATTCTATGAACTCAGTTTAAGTTAGGATTCGACGTATTGAAAAACAAAGGAAATATATTTCAATGATTTCATTGAATCCGAGACATTTCTGAAGTAACTTAAAATTCACTACAATTTTTGATCACTGTGATTTTACCAATTAATATACTTTATCTGTTATACACAGTGTCCAAGATAAGGATCTCGGAAACCATAAGAGATACGGAGATGGTTAAATGAGAGAAAAGTTGTGCATTTTCGAGTCTAACAATATGCCATCTAGAAAGTTTTGAAGTTCCAATTAGTTCCGGAGATATGTCTGAAAAATCGAAAATCTCTTGACGCTGTTTTGCTGGGATTGCAAAATAGCAATGAGAAAGTTTCTTTTGTTCTTTTATATCTCTCCAAATAACTTCAGAAAAAAAAACAAAATCGGCAAATTTCGTTTTTTTCAGGTATATCTCCGGAACTAATTGGAATTTCAGAACTTTCTGAACGGCACATTGTTAGACTTGAAAATGCGCAGTGGACACAGAGTATACTCAAGAATTGGTCGGCTCACAATGATTGAGGTCATTTTATATAAATAACACTGTATATTCCACCACACTTGATACCTTTCGTCACACAAAACTATCTGATAACGTGTGTTCGATATTCTATTCACGGGTCTGTCAACTCTACCGTCGGCTTGATACCGTTTACTAACGAAATATCTCAATTTCAGATTTTCAGATGAATCCGAAACGTTTATAATTGCCTTGACAAAAGCACACTTCAGCGAACACGTGGACTGAACAACTCAATTTTCAGTACATTATAGCTGGCGAGAATTCAGTTTCATGGGAGGGAACTTCATTAACTTTGTACCACTTCCTTTTCTGATGATTTCAATATGGCAGCCCTACAATTATTTTCGTAACAGGAACAATTTTCGGTTACATAATTATGTTGCTTGCACCAATATAGCTTTCTTGTTGTTGTTGACACATTTCGCTCGGTTCGATATACTTCGTAGGAAAATAAATGGAAACCAACGCCTACAAGGTGTTCCTATTTACGTTAACTTATCACATATTACGGGGTCTGAACAGATATACAGAGTATCTTCAGAAGGTGAAGAAAAGTGAAAAAAATTCATGAGGCTTGAACATGATGATTTGGCTCACTCCAGTATATAACAGAGGGTCAAGATGAAAAGAATATGTTGAAATTCATGAACGCACCAGCTTCTAATTCTGTTTTATTATTACAATGATTCAGACTTATTCCGAGAAAAGTATTCCTGATCCTCGAATGGTTTAGTTGATGAGTGTCAAACTGAATCATATTACGATTTTTATGATTATTGATGAACAACAGAACTTGATTTTATGCATTGCAATGAACGGACTTCAGCTACACTACTACACACTACTACAACCATTCGATAAATTGTTGAACTCTCATACAAACATTAAATGAAGACGATTATCAATATCATTATCATATTCATAAGTTTAAGGTTCCGAACAAGATGAAGATTTCCATTAATACAACGTCTTATTGATTCTGGCTCAGTATAGAGTGGAGAGAGAAATCGATTCGATTTATTACTCGAGAACGGTTGAAAATATCAGAAATGAATTTCTCTGTAATCATTTTTCGTATATAAGAGAAAAGAACCAAAAAATCATTCACCGACTCGTGGCGTTAAACTGATGTTAATCATTTATTGTGCGAAAATCAGTATGTGGCAATATTTCATTAGAAGCCTAAACGAAAAATAATCCAGTGTGGGAATTGTGACCAGAAAGACAATCACTGCCGGACGCTTTCAGCCCTGAGCTACTCCCAATCCCCTGCCTTTGTTATGATTTATTGAATGAAGAGACTCAGTGACGTTCATATTTGATTAACCATCTTTTAAATTGATGTTTAATGAATGAGAA
Organism: Plagiodera versicolora; assembly: GCA_037013635.1. Taxonomy (NCBI): domain Eukaryota; kingdom Metazoa; phylum Arthropoda; class Insecta; order Coleoptera; family Chrysomelidae; genus Plagiodera; species Plagiodera versicolora. The sequence continues at coordinate 9,245,030 of CM072983.1, read as the reverse complement.
TGTACATAACAGTGGTATATTGATTCTGTAATCACTTCCACTAAATAGAAAGGATTGTCAGATGATTTCTCTTTAATTGAATGATTCCTTTATTTATATTCTTGAGATTATCATAGCCATGGAAAATATGAAAATGGATGTTTCAGGAAATATTGAAAACAATTCAATGTTGCACCATCAATCACCAAGGAATGAATGACAGAATGAAAATCTTCCAGTTCACTCAAAAACTACTGTGATGTGATCTCTGTATGATCGATATACTTCTCAGGAAATCGTTGTTGCTTAGAATACACCAGTACTGTATAAGTATTTGAGAAATATATGCAAGGTGGAGTGTTGAAAAAATCAACACTATATAGAAGTAGGAGATATCTACGCTAGCTGAATCACCAATTCTACTTCACCCATCGATGCTAGGAAACCTTCTGACCAACAAGTTTTTGACACTTTCCATTGTTACGAAAATAATTCCGAAGAATACCAGCAATTGAAAATTGAAACTGGAAATTATCATGGAGACCATATGGATCACAGTTAGTTATTGTAAGTTAGTAAGTTACTGATATTAATATTCTTCAAATAAATGAACATGAGCTCGAGTCAGGTGACTTCTGGAATATTTGTATTTATATGATTATAAAATATAAAATCAACATAACTAACTTATCATCAATGAAGATGAACTATAAATGAGAAGTATGACGTCCAATGATATTTTCATCGCTTTTTTTCATACTTCATTTCGTTGAATATGAATTTGTAAATTTACTGAAGTTATAACTACACACAAAAAATCATTGAAGTGTTTTTTAACTTTCCTTCGGCATATTTTCAGATTGAAAGAATGTGAGTCTATATAAACAAATTGTCAACATCTTGTCATTCGAAGACAGGGCGATTCCTCCCTAACACTCAGGCAAATTATTTCATCCCGAATAAGTTCATTCGTGCCTATCAACTAACTGAACAGTGCTTTCAGATGATTAATGAGAGCACTGAACATAATAATGTTGTTGAAGAAATTTTCTTCGATTAAAAACTGTCACTGATGATCATGAATGTATAATGGAAATGGGGCAACCTTGTAGGGATCTTACAATATTCAGCCATACATCGGCATGACCTGAAAAACTTGATCGATTTTCAATAGAACTGTTCCACTACGATAAAATATTCGGCTATAGCTGGTAAGCATGTAATATGGCTTCTCTTTGTCTTCGCGTTTGGAGAAGATGTCTAGAAATGGAAAAAACCTTTATTGATATTAGCTAAATCCAAACGTTTTGACACATATCGAGTATTACAAAAACAGAATATAACCAACCACGTGGTTCATATGGAGAAATAGACGATGTCCACTTCTTTTCCCAGAACTGGTAAATTTCTGAATAGAAAAATTATTCATAAAATTTTTTCAGGAAGAGTAATGGAAAATGATTCTTCTTGTGTTTGGTTGAACAAAATTGACACTTTGTGGATGGTTTAATGAACACTGAATATATTGGTTTCGATACCACTTATAGCACATTTAAGCAAGTATTTTTTATCGCTATGAGAATAATAAAAATGAAAGGATGATAGTGAAATAATATTCGTGGAATTAGTGTACACCTTTTATTTCTACATCATATTCAGGAAATCAACTGCCCTATTGCGGAAGATTAATTTGTATATTCAGTAGTATCATGTATGTTGATGGGATCATTCTCATGATCATGCTGTTTCGTTAACGCTTCAACAAAAACTTATCCTTTGAAGAATGTCAATTCAACATATTTCGTGAGTTTTATGAATGTGTATTTGTACAGTAACCGAAATATGAATTATTACATTTGGCCATTACACACTGTATATTATTATATTTAGTTTAGTTTAGAAGTTTAATAAAAAAAAGATAGGGTAAGTACGGGATTCGTGTTGTATAATTCATAAAATCAGTATGTACAGTATTAGTAATAGTCTCAAATACTTCCGATTCAGTTCTCAAGTTATCCTAGTTATGATATGTGAGGTTCAAATGAAATGCTGATACGAACAAACTATTGATGTATTGGTAGGATGGTGGGCCGTGAATTGTGTCTCATGATTCCCCATTTCTTACCAATTCTAAAAATTTCTATTCTATTAATTTTTCATTGTATTCTTTGGACGTTCAAGTTGTATAGTTCATATTGTTTCGCAGTGCTAGTTTATTGAATGTTAAAAGAAAAAACATTTTCAACACAACGAGCTATTTTTATAATTAATTGTTGCAGTTATTAAAACTCTCAATCTCATTATAATACTGTAGGTTTCCCGCTACAATACAAACTCTTCTTCAGGTCATCATGGAAGGCTCTCTGTTTTCCAAGCTGAAGTTTCTGCTTCGGAAAGGATAAAAACGCCTAGTTGCATTTCATTGTGCAAGTTATGGAGGGAGGAACATTAGCGCCGGCTTTATGTTCAACTCGTGAATATGTTAGTGTAAGGACTTGGAGGGTCCTTCATCAGTCTCTCAGACGTGCCGAACTTGGCTGAAAATCAATTAACTTGAACGCCGAGTGGGGAAAATTCACGGACAACTCAGCCGGGTTGCCAATTATTTTCGTATAGATAAGTCTCAGAGTGGTTCTATTGTAGCACCCGCGAAAAAAATTACAATGAACAGGATATTTCAATTGACATATCCAAAACTCTAGATGCTATCTGGAACTGAATGATTTTGTATCGGTTGGTACTGAGTTCATTTCATTAAATATTACGTATACAGTATCTTGGGTCACAATCTTAAATGCAGGTCTGGAAACTAGGATAATTTTGAGTGATGGCGATTGTCGCCATTTTTTAAGAAAAAAACGCCAACTTGAAGCTTATTTGTTCTCGGGTAAGACCAATCTTCGACAGTTCATATCATAGTTGTGAACAAAAAAAGCGATTAGTTTGACTATACAATATATTTATGGCAGCAATACTATATGTATCATGCAAAATGCTCACGAATTAATCAAAAAAACATTTTTATTTTCATACAGCTGATCGAACCTGATTTGTGATCGGCAGAAAAGATAGGGCATCGCTGCAGGTAGCAAAACACGAGGACTACCAAATTTTGTCCCTGCGAAAGTTACAAAGCAACGTAATTATGCCATGCAGACAGCGAATCATCCTATGATAAATCGTGGTTCCAATAAAAAAAAAGCTAAGAAATATTGATCATTCATTTGAAATCACCGTTTCATTTTGTTTATATTCAGAGGATTCCCTATTTTCTCGCGGTGATGAAAGTAAAACGGAGCATAAACTCGATAACTTGAATCGAATAAATAATTCAGGTCGAATAGCCGAACTTCAATTCTTCAAACTATCCTAGAAAACATTGTTATGCTCATTCATTATTCAGCAAGCTATTCCCTACAGTATTATTATACCACAATGCCTAAGATGAACTATATTCGATACGGTTTATATCATATCAAGTTGAGTATTTCTTGACATGAAAAATAATGCCAATAATCTGATTTTTAGATGATGAGCACACAAACAAATGAGTATAACAGTATAAGATTTTGTATCGATTCGAATATTGCATACTTTGTTGACTGATTGATAGTAGATTCCAATAAATATTGAAAATGAAATATGACGAAACTCCTTCATCCAGCTTTTTCGTTAATTGATGAGAGATCAAAAATATTGTCAATATTTTCTTTGTGATATACACTGTGTCCAAGATAAGAATGAACAGCATGGGGATATCGGAAACCATAAGAGATACGGAGATGGTTAAATTAGAGAAAAGTTACGCATTTCCTAGTCCAACAATGTGCCGTTCAGAAAGTTTGGAAATTCCAATTAGTTCCGGAGATATGCCTGAAAAAACGAAATTTGCCGATTTCGTTTTAATTTTTTTCTGACGTTATTTGAGAAGATACAAGAAAACAAAATACACTTTCTCTTTGCCATTTTTCAATCCCTACAAAACAGCGTTGAGAGATTTTCCGTACGACGTTTCGTTTCGGAGAAACCATCATCAACTTCATTTTTCCATATGGCCCGTGAAGAAAAAATACCCTGTATTGAATAGCATATTTTATTACCAATACAACGATGTATGACACAATATGATTCTGCGATATTTAAAACGAAAAAAAATGTTTTTATTAAAGATCGAACGTTTTGGTGTAGTGTGCGCTGAAATGATGACCCTGAGTATGGTATAGTAGGCTATGATTACTCATGTTTCGAAATATTAAATCAAAATCACGTTATTGGAGATTTGAGAACTTCATTCATATAAGTAGGTAGGTCTCATCATATGTTAATCAATTAAAATTTTTAGTTAAGAATTTCTGACTAGAAACTTAAAAAAACTGATCTCTATTATAGAGAATATTCAAACAAATCACCATTATTCTCTAAACATAGATAACACCTTCTAAATGTTGAATTGAAAACACTTCTCAACATATCAGGTGTGATGCACTCGCACGCTTCAAGAATTAGTTTCCTAAACTGATCCTCAGATTCAAAAAAACACCGGTAAACATAATTTTTGCAATACCCCAGAGAAAAAAAATCTATCAGAGTGATGTCCGGCGAACGAGGGGGCCACGAAACTGCTAAATGTGTGCGTATGCGAAATCTATTCGATAGAAACTCGCGCACTATTAAGGCATTGTGTAAAAAATAAGTAATCATAGCCTACTATACCATACTCACTCATCATTTCACCGCACACTACACCAAAACGTTCGATCTTTGATAAAAACAATTTTTTTCCGTTTTAAATATCGCAGAATCATATCGTGTCATACATCGTTGTATTGGTAATGAAATATGCTATTCAATACAGGGTATTCCTTTTTCACGGGCCGTATGAAAAAATAAAGTTGATGATGGTTTCTCCGAAACGAAACGTCGTACGGAGAATCTCTCAACGTTGTTTTGTAGGTATTGAAAAATGGCAATGAGAAAGTGTCTTTTGTTTTCTTGTATCTCTACAAATAACTTCAGAAAAAAATTAAAACGAAATTGGCGAATTTCATTTTTTCAGGCATATCTCTGGAACTAATTGAAATTTCGAAACATTCTGAACGGCACATTGTTGGACTAAGAAATGCGCAACTTTCCTCTAATTCAACCATCTCCGTATCTATTATGGTTTCCGAGATCTTCATGCTGTACATTCTTATCTTGGACACAGTGTATAATTTCTGGATACAGAATAGGACATTATATGAACAAAAATTGATGAAAAAAAAATGTATGCAATAAATTTTTATACAATATAAACAGAGTTGAAGAACATATCATGTAAAACAAAACAGATTTAGTATTAATTTCCAACTTCCTCATAAATTACTGATAAACTTATTGAACATGTATTATGTTTTGATATTGAATAATTATTTTCATCAGGAGAACATCGTACAATGATTCCTCGCAGTTATTCAACTCTGTTTTGAAGAAATCAAAGTTTATCGTCAGTTTTCCCTTCTCTGTCTACCCATTATGAATCACAAATGCATCAGTTGAATATCACGAACAGAACAGGAAATATTGATTGTCCCACGGGAGTTTCCTTGTTATCTTATGAAGTATTCAGGATATTCGTGACTAGCATCTGAATGAATTGATTCCCAGTTATAAATAGGCTACATAGGTTTGATCGATAGCTTGATAAGTAACGTTATAAATATCTCAGTATTTCATGACCGAGTATCAACCATTCAGTAATATTCATACCTTGGCTCTCAAATCCTTCAACCTACTTCTGGCATTTTCCATTAATATAAACTGGTTTGAAATAGAAACTCATCCTCTAGACTGGGTCTTTGATTCAAGTTGAAGACAAAGCTGATGAAACTTCATCCTGTATTTTTTTATATGATCTTCATTCTTGTTGGAGTTAAGGCCCTATTTAATTAACGGGTGAAGTTCGGGTAATCATGTCTCCAGCATCCAATCATCCCAAAGATATATTACTTCCTCGCACTATACAATTCACACGTCAGTATTTTTATTATGATAGTTTTGATACTATACAGGGCATTTGGAATGATAACGATATTCCATTTCATTCATTGTTTTGATAAAATAAGTGTGAGTTGTGACGGTTTCAATATCATTCAATATAGAATTCACCACAGTGTAGATATTGTATACAGTTATTTAAATATACTATATGTTTTCTAACAGTTTTATTCAAACAATTTTCAATTATTAATTATTTTTTGACATTTTTCAATTCTATTTTCAGTAAAAAGGTGAAACAACATATTCCTTCAATTTGCATTGAGGATTCGACAGAAATTACAAATACACAGCAAGTACACGTTCAATTCATTTTCAGAATCAAACTGCTTGTTACATGAGTTGCATGAGTGGAAAGATATTTAATCTCATAAGTACTGGGGAGTTTGTTTGAAATTGTAATGACTTCTGGTCATTTCGGAATTGGTTGAGCTATGTCTAGTATTTCTACATAAAGATTGTCTTCGTATTCAGAGAATTTTCTAGAAAACAAGATTAATCATTGATGACAACCCGAAGGTTCACCGAAAATATGGATACATATGAATTTTATTATGAAATTCCTCTTTGACCAGATTTTTGTAACATTTCGATTGATTTTGAAGTATTTTGAGAATTCGTTTTTTCTTTCTGGAATACTGAGGTTTTCAACTGATGCCTTGAATAAAAAATGTGTGATTGAAATATCAATTCAATGGATGGAAATGAATATATTGCAGATGAGATAATTGTATCGATTCTATGATACACAGAAAATAAAAATTACTGAGTGTATAATGCTTCTGAGAGAAGGTCAACATTCTGAATGAAGAGCTCGAACATTTGAGATAAATAAAGGCTACTAGAAAGGAGCAATCACAAACTTGGTGAGTTGTAGTTATCTAAAATGATTTCAAAGATTTGAAAAACCACTGACAGAATACATTGATACAAGACTTGTTTTGTATATCCGTGACGAAGAGTTGCATCATAATGTGACTACTGATATTTGGATAACTGAGAAAATGAATTGAAACTATAATTTATCACCATTTATTGTACTGATTGCATTCCATCGAGGAATCGACAAAATATTTACTGCATTTCATGATCATTTTATGTGGAAGAATAATGGTCAATGAATTGTTAGGGTTTGAATATTGCCTATCGTTCCATAGTGTGATGAATTCCGAATTACTCAGTCTGAAAATACTATGTTGATTTCAATACATTGCGACATCCACATAATTTTCATCGTCGATATCCTATACAGAATAAATATAACCAAACTAATATAAGTAGTTAGTCTACTCGGTGTTGATCCTCAATTCGATGGGAAACACCTAATGTAACTGGACTAAAATTAGCAAGTCATCAAAATTCCGAAAGGTATATCAATATTCATATACCATTCACATGCGGAACTCTACAATTGCCAAAATGGGTGGTAATATAATTGCTGCAGTGAAATGAGGTGTACTTTTATAATTAGCTTGAAACTCTAACGGCCCAAATGGCACTATCCAACAACCCGCACTACCAAATTTAAATTGTAAATTTCATTAGTTAATTATCCTAAGTTTAAAATGTCTCTTCCTTCATGCCGAGGATCCGGCGTTACTTCGAGAAATTCCCAGTTCCTTGTCTTCGGATGTTATTCACGTAGTCTTCATTGAACACATAATACGTTTATTTTCAAGAAGTGCGATTTGCAGTAATTGAACCCGTAGACGAATGGGTACTTATACGTGTTGGAAATTTGATGAAAATTCTGGATACTTCTCACAGATGACGGCTATCAAGAAAATGATCCACCTGTCTCTATTGCTCTATTCCTAAAGAATGAAACAATCCGAATGAATTCAATAAAAACTACAAATCAATCGACAATGTCAGCTAATTATCAGTCGTTGTGAATTAATAAGTCTTCTCTTGGAGATACACATCAAATATATTATCATATTCATTTGGATAAGAATCTTTGAACTGCTAATGATTCTAGTCGAAATTTTTACAAATATTAACCCAACCTCATCTAATCTCTATTTAACGAAGGGTTTCGGATTGCAGTATGAACTGTAGGGCCCGCCCTTCTTCACCCCGCACAAGTTTCGACTTATGGGGTGTTGGTTGAAAAACAATCTTTGAAGAGGTGATTGAAAAAAAAAAGAATCTCATCGGTTTGTTTTTCGAATATGTTCACTCTATTCCTTTCCTGGTGTGACATCCCATGCCACTTTTCGTAGTATTATGATCCGTCTTCTGCAACTCCAACAAAGTGTGTTTTTAGCCACGCCTAGAGCTGGTTTTCAAGATAAGGTGTAGCTGACCCCATCCTAGCTAGTTGATCCCCTATGTCATTGCCTTTTGATTCCACGCCAGAGGTTCGTTGAAACATTCGATGATATTATCCATTTAGTTGCTTGCCAACTGATTCTCTTGGATAATTTCATGATACAAGATTAATTCTTATAACATTTGAATTTTTTGTCATTGGGACTTCCATACATGGCCTAAACCTTACATAAATACTTCCCAAATGTTATATATGTATGTATTTATCAGATTATTACTATTAACGCTCACAGATACTCTGATTATTGGGTTAAAACGTACTCGAATTTCAACTGTGTGCAAAAAATAGGTAGCATTTGTACCCGGAGAACGGAATCCCGAATTCAAATCGGATTCCATTTTAATTCCACCAGAACTGAATGGAAACATAACTAGATTAAAAAGCATCTCGCACAAACTCACTAATAAAATGGAACTGTGTATGTTCGGCAATTGGGCGCTTATTGCTCATTGCAGAAGTGTTTGCTCATGATTAAGTTGATGGAGAGATAAAATGGTCCATCATATTTGCGGAATCATTTCAACGGATGCCGCTTGGGTAAAGAAACTAATCCAGTTATATGACGACCCTCTGGGAAAATGGAGCTCCTGTGCAGCACAGTTCACTGATTGGTTGAATAATATCGTTACCAACTATTTCCAGAGGATTTAACTAATAGTGGAACTGGTTTTGGTGCTAGTACGAATTCCAGGCACATTTGGCTGAGGTTTGAGCACAAATCGACAATAATTCAAGTCACGTACTACCCGATAATTTTAGTGATTGCTCATGAACAATTTTGATATTAAGAACTGTTTGATTCTGAAAATAATGTTTAGGGATCATTCATTTACAAAATATTACTCTATACTTTTCTGTATTCAGATTGAAATTCAATTCTGAGGTTTATAGTTTCAATTCTTAGTTTTGAGAATATCCCACCATTTAGAAACATCAAATGTTACTGATGCGTCGTGAAAGATGTGTATCTTTGAGGTTCCATCAACATAACTGACAAATTCAGCTTCTAGAAATCACGTACCAAACGAATATTTTCAATAGGATACCCCTCATGTTCCAATATGTCAATGTTTAACCTGAAATTGAATCATTCAGTTCAGTTATATTTTTAACTTTACAAAATATAGACTTGTGAAGTAATGTAGAATTAGAAATAATTGACACATCTGAAAGTTGTGATGTCACAAATTTCAATTATGAATCCCAGAATACAGTTGATCGAATATTGTATGAATTACGCATCTACATGGCCAATCACAAATCAGATAACTATCTATTTCTCCTGGAGAAATATTTTGATGTCATATATTTAGATTCATAGAAATGCAGACAATATCCACATGAAAACTAGATCAATTGTTTTTATGATCTATGATATAATTATGATACTTGACATACTTGAAACTATTGTTTCAGTATTTTGGAAGGTACTGGTCTCAAGAAGAAGAATAGACTGCCCCAAACCTCAATTTCAGACCTGAGAATATATTGGAACGTATTGAGTGGTTGCTGTCGAAAGTTTTGCAGAGACCTTATACAGCGATCTATCAAGATATGTTATACAATATTCTCAATGTTTTCTTCCCAAAACTTCATCGAAATATCAACATGGTGAGTAATGTAGTTATTCCAGCTCGCCAGAAAATGCAATGGAAATTAGATTGAGTTTACCATTCAATTTTATCTTGTTCTCGATTAATTCATAAATATATACACCAGAACTGGATAACCATATGGAATATGGATAGTCATTGAACAGTTTTTTAATATTTGTAGACATTCCGACTTGAATTTACGAATTTTATTAGCGTATCAAGGATTCCTCTCCAAATAAATTCAGCATCGTTGTGTAGTCATTTATTGATATCAAAATGTGTTCAGCTGAATCTCAACCAATTAGGAGGAAAATGGTTAGCTAGATACTTTTCATAATACACTGATGGTATTGAAAGATGGTCAAATATGTCAGAACTTTTTTCTCAAGTAAATATATTACATTCAGTTCGATTGATACTCAAAGTCATTCCGTCTCATATTGAGATATTTCTAATATAACCTCGTATGATGAATCACTTTTACAGAAGAAACCATCACATATCGAAAATAATAATATAATTTACAACTATAGTTTGAAGTTTTTTTTTCTCAATCATGTTTATATCAAAGATGTTGCAAGCTTTTTTTCGTTCGTTTTTCACGGCATATCAAATCTATAAATTCATGAAACGAAATCAGTTACCATAATGAGACTAGCAACAATCGTCTCACAAATGAAGATCCCGTTCGGACAAATCAAAAGGAAGCATCAGTTGTGGATGTGGATGTTTATGTGCTGTTTTTCCTTTATTGGTTGAGTTAATGATGCTTAAATTTCCTGGAAAACCCTCTGTGTCCTTTTTAGAAGGCCAAATATTTCACCGCTGAATAAGTTTGATCACCGAGCCCCGATGTCCTTATCCTCTGATACCCGAATCTTCTCCATCGTACTCTTCCAGAGCACACTCTGTGAAAATGTCGAGTTCACCACTAGTTTTCTATTTCACGGGCCGTCGCTTCCATGAGAAACAGAGAAATTCAACGCCAGTGGATAGCAAACATTACACTACACTTTTACGACATGCTGTGCAGTCATACCGTATCAAATTCATACAGAAGAGGCATAAGAAATGCCAGAGAATGCAGATGAAACATTTAGCTTAAATTTGTGGGCGAGAGATAGATATGGTGCGGTATTGGGGCATGAAATAAAAGGAGAACAGCCGTTTCACAAGGACGTCCAAATATCTAGATATTTGAGTTTTGCCAACACGAGCAATTTGACACGTGACAGTTTGCAACTATCGTGTGGTATTCGTTATATGTAAGTCGTTTATTTTATATTCACTTGTTTGCGATCGGTTGGATTTTTTTGAATGTGTTAGCCCTGCCGATTTCCACGGTAGAAAGGTCGGAAATACGTGTTCATGGAGAAAAGTGTGGACTTCAGCAGGGATTATTGATCATAAAACTTTATTCCTGCAATCAATACGAATATTTGAAACAGAACTTTCACACATACAGTTCTTATTGTTCCCGCATGATATGGTGGAAATATTTATTGTCAAGCTAAATGATCTCTTGAAATTACAGATCTCAATTCCATCATCCTCTTTTTCACGAACACTGGAAAAAACTGACTCTCACGAAGAGAAAAGAGAAACAAAGTAAAAAGAAGAATTACAATATGAGATGGATAAAAAATTAATAAACCGTCATCAAAGTATATTTTCTGCTCATTTTCTTGATGAAATCACGTTCCCAGTATCATTTTCGCCGACTTGGTGGCTGTACAATAGGAGATCGGGTAATATCGGCAGAAGTTGCTATTTAGAAATTATAATTTTCATTATCTAGCAAATAATGGCGTCGTTAACGTCGTAATTATCATAAAGAGCGTCGAGAGACAACGAGAACATCTCTCGAACATACAACTTTCGGACGTCTTTTCCTTTTGTGGTTATCTACTGAAAAGTGTCAGATTACACTCTACGTTTAATGAAAACTTTAATTTTAGAGTGGCAGGAACTTTATTCCCATCAAGCAATCGAGACTCGTACATTGTCAACCAGGGTATGGTTACTGTTGTTGATACTCTGGGGAATGAAATAGATAAAGTTTTTCTACCAGTTCAATGAAACATTTACAGTTAACTGGTTTGAAGATGAAAAGGATCAGTTTGGAAATATTTCAACTATAAAAATCAACAACAATGAACAGAAATTTGTTGATCGTATTGATAACATTTTTGTATTGACGAAGAAATCGATTGTAAAAACATCTTTATATCGAATCATTATTGATTTTTTTTAACTACGTGATTTTATGATGTTGAATTCGGGAATTCGGAGATGTGGTTCATTCTGTAGATGTTAGAATCATGTTGATTGAGTGAATTCAAAACCTTCGGTAAACTTGACTTTTTGAGAAGGAAATATATGAAACTAAATCACTTCCAATCGACCGACTATATTATCGGCAACAATATATAAAATAAACAAACTTTGAAAGTCGAGAAACAGGCACTCAAATGAGTTATAATAAACTAGGACAATCAACATCTATTGCTGTATATAAATAGTCTCGCATATTCTTCTGGCGATGAAATTCTTTCATCGATCTACTGAGACACATAACGTTGAATCTATTTTGTGGGGAATCTGGTCGCCCGTAGACGGGCCAAAGCTTCGGCCAGAACGGCGATATGAAAAAGTGAGTTATACAGCGACACATTATTAAAGGATGCTAGAGTGGAGTCGCTCATATATTTAGCGCAACATTGTACAATAAACCGTTATGTTGAATTTATGTGGCCATATAAAGCCGCTATGATTGCCGGCGATTCAAGACTGCGTCCAGTAATAACTACTAAAATACGAACGAGACTGAATGGTTGGTCGTTTTTTAGGCGAAGCAATAAAACACCTAATTGAATTCGAAGGTAGTCATGAGCACTGAGTTATCGCTAATAAAATGGTGAAAATTGCAGCTGAATTTACACTATTCAGTCAATGGAAAATTTTCAGTTCTTGATCTTTTAGGGGGTTCTTCTTCTGTAGCGTTACAGTAAACTATATCATTACGATTATGACTTCTTGCCGATGAAAGATATTTTGCAATTGATCATAATATTTTTATTATTCCAAATTTGAATGGCCTTAAATATCCCGTATCGGGAAATACAAAAGTTCAATTCGTCAGGAAGTTGACATAAAATTACCCGAGTAGCCACCGTTCGTGACCGCAAATCTCTATCTCTAGAATTGATTGAGATCTTTCATGGAAATAAGACAATACGTGATCTATAAAGTCCATTTATTCGGGAAAAATAGTTGTAAGGGCTATCCAGAAAATGCTGTGTATGACACTTGTTTCCCATTTTTCAGCGGTGATTCAAATAAAAAAGAATCAACTGATTATATATGATATGCACCTCATTCTCTTTCCGAATCGTGAATACAGTTCCTTATTAGAAATTGTTGAATTTGATCAATATACACAACTGATTTCTTCCGTTCTTCAGAACGTCATAGGACTGTGTAATTTTCCACCCTGTGTAGATTTTGCAGATATTCTCCTTTCCTACAATCAAAGCACCAGCCAATCTCTGTAATATTCATATTATATATGATTCATTGAACCATCCTACTTCTTCTTCTTCTTTCTTCTTCTTTGGCACTACAACTCTGGGTGAGTCTTGGCCGCACACACTATTGCCCTCCAGCTCTGTCTATCCTGAGCTTCCAATTCCCAAAGGGTTATACCCATTTTCCTCGCGTCCTCCGTAACTGCGTCTTTCCACCTCCTTCTAGGCCGGCCAACAGATCGTCTTCCTTCTGGCCTTTCACAGTATATGATATTTAAGAGTCTCTGATCATTGCTCCTAACAACATGCCCTGCTCCTCCTACTTCGAGGTCAATAAATATTCATTAAGATTCTTCACTTACCTCTCCAATAGAATCCAATGGAAGTAAGGGGTTTCTTTCTCGTTTGAAATACTCCAGCAAAGATGCAACTATTTTCCGGACATAAATTGTAGAATGAAAATAAACAACGGATTGTAAGGATTTTCTTCAACAATTTGCCATCATTGTGAAGTGACAGTAAAGTATTACCATTATTGTTGATGCTTCGATATTCCTAATGTATGTATAAACCTATTTGTGAGTTCCATGGATTCTTGAGGATTCAAAAGAGATACATTGAACGTTCCAAATAGTTCAATAAAGTCACTTTCATGTAACTATCATCCATCAATCGATGACATTTCCATCTTCACCCAAGTTATAAAAAGCACAATAAGGTTTCTGACGGATCGACACGTATCGGAAGAAAAAAATCGAAAATACGTTCATCTACCCTGATGTTTTCCTTCTTATTTGACTCTTGGTTGTGAAAAGGAATATTCCGGACAATTGCTGAAGAAACTGACACAAAATATTCATCGCGGTACAAATTACCCCATGAGAGCATGTGAGAGGAATAGAAAATGGGTAATTTTACGGAAAACCACTGTTTCGCAAAATCACGTGACTCGAAATGAAAAGGAAAAAACGACCGACGACATCCGCACGGTGTTAACGATCAGTATGAATAATGCGGCCCCACAACCTCGACTCTGATGGCATAGCTGCAATGGCAATAAAAACGTATTAAACTCGTTTCGAACGATTTAGTGCCTCCCAGCAGCAGTGTCGATAAAATTTATGAATTTGGAATAATGTGTGGAACTAAAATATTCCTATCTCTCAAAAAATTGCATTTATTATGACTTATAAACTTCAAAAGATCATAACTGTAGTCTATCCTTTTGATAGTAGTGACAGCTTTTCGGAATATGCGCTATTGTCAGATCCACAAAATGACAAATCAATCAACCATTATTATAAAGATATGCCTATGATGCGATAACCAAACATATTTTATGTTTTTGAATAGCTCACCAGCCATATTTACTAAAAAAAAGTTTACAAAAGGATAAATTCAAACTTTTCCCGTTGTGCACTCTACGTTAGCTTTCTGGTTGGTGGAGCAGACTTTGGTATTGAACTGTCTCAACCTTGATTCATAGGTAACACCATATTCCTTCTTGGAAAGCATATAATTTCCTCTGTTATGTTTTATGTCTAGGCGTATCCTTGTAACTATTCTTCATAGGCCAGACATTAAGTTCTCCAGGTTGCGGTTGCGGTTTCCTTTTCCCAGTGTAGAAAACCTTAGCCTCACAAGACCTTGGCAATAGGATAGAATGTTGCGAGATTTCCTCATCTTCTTGACATATCCTACAAATGATTGTGTTTGTGAGTCTGATATTTTCCATGTGTACAATGCTTTGTCAGGAGCTCAACCATGATTCTGATTGTTCGCCTGTTGTGACTTAGTTAATGCTCTCAGAATTTTGGCTATAATTATTTAATGAACTCTCTGGTCTGACTCATTGGCGGTCCCCTTTCAATCATCTATGAGATCACTTATTGATCCAAGCATCAATGGATGTTCTCCTCGGTGCTTTCGCTACGTCACAGAAAGTTTTTGGACCAATGGGGAATTCTCCTTCAGACGATAATGAAGTATTTTTCATGATATATCTTTAAAACGTCGCATTTCAAATTTATCATTTCAACTTTTTTCCTAAAAAATATATTTTAAGTATTGCGGATTACAGTGATAAAAAAGGACAACAAATTCGTTACGTTGATTAGGTAAACAAATATGGCTAGATCTTAATCAGATTAGAAACCCATTCTGCTTATTTCTATTCCATGAGTCATGACGTTCCATGCATCGCAAAGGAGGCAATGACCAAGTTAGAGAGAGAACTCAGGTTTTAAGGTTATGTTTAAGTTTGGCGTGGTTTGGCTTCTAAGTAAGGTTGTTATTTGGGTTTGACTATTATATTGATGTATAATATTGTATCAAATAACTTGAAAACAATTCAATCAAGTATTCTTTACCAGCCACAAAGTATAAACAAAAAGTTAGGTTATGACAACCGACAAACTTTGACACTAGATTGTAAATGTACAGAAAACAAAGAACAAATATATTATGTTGTTTTTTTTCTAGCTCACTAGGCGCTGTTGCCAATTTGTGAACTAGAAACAAAGCGATTTAAAATTTAAAACCCCATATTTGAAACATTATTTTTGATAGTTTCTGCAGAGAGTTTGGAATATTCATGAATGAAACTCATAATCATTAACTTTGAACTTGCATTTCCCGTAATAACCCAAATTGAGGAGAATTCCTGATTGGAGCAACTGCTGCTCCTTCTCGAGCTAGCTAGCACATCTCCTCTTCATTGCCTTTGTAATCTGTATAGCCTAAAACCCAGGCTGTTTTGACTGCTTACCTCTTGAAGGATTTCGAAACAGTCCCAGACATGTTTGACTAATTCGATGGGAGCTTATTGTTCTGATATCCACTTGATTTTCGGAATAAATAGCGAACCTAACCATTTTCTGCTTGAAATATTCTTCCTAAACCTGAATTGTGTTTGGGTCATTTGTAAAACAATTATGCAATGATGCCTCTCTGCATGCGAAATAGACATTGTTGAAAGAATATAAGGAAATAGACACAGGACGAGAATTTGATATCAATAGAATTCGTATCCTGAGAGACAATAACAACATCCGTTCATGTTTATCCAGGTGTTTTGGAGTTGACAATGAGATGGTACAAATACTCGTATATGTGAAACGAGGATAGACAATTGAATGAGTTGTGATTATCTCACCACTATGAAGTTGAACCTAGTTTTCGTAGAAACGTAACGTCATACACATTTGCGACATTGTTTAACGATTAGAGAGAGAAGTTAATAAGGTTTATAGCAAATTGACTACTTGAAAGCACACACGCACACAGTCTTCCATCGTGAAACATGCAGTATATGACATAAGATGATTTAAGAGATGGTTGTGGAGTAGTAGTAGTTTATTGAAATAGGAAAGCCCAATATACAAAAATCCTGAGTATATCAAATATTCATATATAAAAAGTAAAAATTGTCCCTATAAAAATATAATAGTATATTAAAGTGTAGGTGGATAAACGTTATTTATGGTACTAGTGTGTTATGTTGAAAATAAGTCAAGTGACTTATGAAACATAACACACGAGTGGCATACAATGTTTTATCCAACAAGTGGAAGAAATCGTTTTTTATGAGATAATAATTGATAAGTTTTGTGATCAAATTAAAGCTATTTGCGTGTCAGTACCCTATAAATGTCAGGATGACTTGACAGTGACTTCTTCACATTTTATCAGCAGCTGTACCGATATGGGAGCGTCTGGTTCCAATGAACCAACGAATTTTACAATAACTTCAAATTCAAAAAAACCGTTCAATATCAATGTGAATTCTGCTTGTAATAGTAATAAATAAATAGAATACTACTTTAAATATGAACCTTTAAATATAATCCATAACTCACTAGTGAGTTATGGATTATAACACGCTAGTGTGTTATTTGATACTTTACTTGTCTAAAATGACATTGATAATGATAGTCATAACTGTCATGTGTTGGATAAAGTGTTTTAAAGACCAGATCCACGAATGATTCACGTTTTTTTTTGACGTTTACAAGGTACTTCTGTCAGATCAATAATAAAAAGTTTTTCATTTAGACTTCACGTTTCTTGTTCCTTCGTTAATGTTGTCATGGTCACTTTAAAAAACGCGCATTAAAATGGGTGAAATGGGGTACCAATAAAAAAAATTAACATCAGAAGTCATACATAGTTATACGAGTCAGAGCTCCAGAAACAATAACGAAACAATAACGATTCACAAAGATAAAAATATTCGATACAACACCAAACCATCCAAAATTTGAAAGTGTGTATTCAAAGTCACCAAAATCTCTTTGAATGTTGATGCGGAAATTTTCTCATGCTGATTCGTTATTATAATTCGCTGGAATTTAATTTTGTCAGGAATTTCGAAAGAAAACTAGCATCTGCAAACCTGTGATTCGGTTCAAATTTTATGTATATGGTTGAAATTGTGAAAGTTTTGTCATTAACAGGAACGATTCCCAATCGTTATAAAGGAGTTCGATGCGTTCAAAGCGGAGCTGGCTGAAACGAACCGTCATCTTCGTTATGAAATTTGTTGGAGCATGAAAGTTTAGTGACATGATGGTGTATTAATATTATCGACGAACTTTGCCAAAGAGATATATTGCTGTGCTGGGATTTGTTGTCATACACATGTTGCCGTATTCTCCTACCAACTAGTTGAGAGCATATCGATAGCCTTCTTCTAGCTATAAGAATGGAAATTGTAATCTCAATATTCAGCAGAGTTTTTCAAATTCGATCTTCACCATTGGGTTCTCGTAAACCGTAGAAATTCAGACACAAGTGTTTCCTAATGGAGCAATTTCACATCCCATTTTTTTCTGGTGAATGATGTTTTCGAAGCTGCATAAGACGTTTCGTCTTCCGGCCATTATCATCAATCTACTCGGATGTATACTATTTTGGAAATTGAGTTCGAGTCTTAGTGAATTGCTAAATTGATTTCACTACGGTTTCATTTGACGTTCATACAGTTAATTGGATTATAAATAAAATATCAGCGATGGCGTATTCTATCATCAAACAGTAAACAATTCCTCTGAAGACAAACAACGCCCATAGGAGAACAAACTGAATTTTATAAACGCAGCGTCCCTTAACGTTATTTTGATGCGAAGTCAATATTGATATGACTGTGAGTCGCTGGTAATCAAATTAGGGGGGGGGGAACGGGAATTCAATTAACAGCCGCGGAATCGGGAAATTAAAGAAGCTTTTGCCACCTAATATCATTCATTCAAATATTTTCGAATCTTGAATTCCTCCTTTCAATTGGTACTTGAATAATGTTGTCGTATATTCTCCTTCCAATAAATTTTATTCTGAGTTTACATTGAATGCCAACAACTGTCAGTAAAAGAGATATGAGGGTCTCTGTACCTACTCCATATCTTCGAAGCCTCAACAACACTCTACAGCCTCAACAGTAGTTGCTATTTCTAGCAGTGGCATTACGAATATAATGAAATCCTTATCATCTGCTGACTAAACCTGTTATCTGTCGAATTCATTGATCTCTTATGAACTGGTTTCGCCCTACCACCAAGTTCACCATCATTTTGCTCGTTTCGTTGCCCTATCATGTTTCTATTCTAACTCATTTGAAGGAACCAAATGAAGGAAGCCATTGAATTGAAAAACGTCTGTCTCTAGTAGAACTGAATTGAGAACCTTGTTTCATTTTGTGGCAGCAGTTTGTAAATAGTTTTTACGGTGTCAATCTTGACAGCAGATTGAAGGGACTGATCAGCTTTTTCGTCTCTGAAGCATATTCTGTGAAATCATTTGTAGAATAGCGTGAAATTTGTCGAAATGGTTCAATGGTCACTTTTTGAAATCTGAGCCCCGTATGTGCGAGCCATACAGTTTCCAGCTTCATAAATAATTGTTCAGAAGTTCGCGTTAATTTTTTCTCCCAAATTCATCAATCAGGTATCATTCTGTTTTCCATCTATTTTATGATATGTTACCAAGGCCGAAGTTTTGATCAACTAATTCATTGGGGTACCTCAGATAGACAGTCAAGGATTGATTTGTTGGCCAATGGTTCCATGTGTAGCCTTAATCATTTTCATTCTCATAAGCCTCGGAATACAACTTGGATTTGCATATTTCAGGACCAATGTCAGAGAAAGGTTTACTTTATACCATTTCAACCCTGTGTTTAGGATGCTGACCATCAAACAATGTGATATATGGCGTCACGCTGCCAGCATCAACTAACAAAATTACCGACATATCTGTCGAGATTTAATCGTGAAGTTATGAATGGAGCTTGGCATTTGTTCTAGCTCAGATATGAACGGATAAGCATGCATTATCATGGTAAAATGTCAATAGACTATCTGGTGAAATTTAGCCCTAGCATAGCAATATTCCATATTAATTATGACTTGGGTTCCTCGCTTGGTGATCATCGTTCTATTCAGAATAAATTTCTTGATTGGTTGTTCACAACATGACACCATTTTTAGTAACCATCAGCTTCATATGACAAGCCTATTATAAAAACTTGAAAGTATATTGTATATGAAGAAAAGCGAGCATCAAAGCTATTTTCACCTAATAACTAATATTTTATGAAGATCTTCATCTCTGGTGATGGAGAAACAGTTAGCATATTAGTTTGTGTTGCAATTTTGAGATAAAATCATTTTCGTCAATTGTAATCTACTGAAATGATTCAACAGGAGATCACGTGAAATATTCATACAACCCTGTGAATCATCAAGGATAATTCAGGAAATCGCTATGGAAATTATTTGGAGAATCTGCATCAGCAATGTCTACCTGGAAATCTGACCAAGATTGATAATTACATCAACATATCTACAGCTAACAAAGCTATGAATACTACTCAGAAAGTCAATCGAGGCTGAAAAAACGGATTATATTGATATTTCTGTTCAATATCATCAGTAGATTGAATCGCTTCCCTGGGAATAATTGTACTCCTAATTGAATTAAATGTGAATATCTTCTGAACTTTCTTTGTGACTCAAACATGGGTAGTAGTTTTCAGAACATTATGATAGAGTTTCGCCTTTGACGTTGTCATTAGTGGCCCACTATGATGTCATCCTAGAGAATAAAGAATTGCTTTAAATCCTTGCAATCTAATCAAGTGTATCATCAAAACATATTCTGGACAAAATATGCCAAACTCCAAACAATATTTTTCATAATAATGCAATAGTACTGATGGATAAAATGCAGTGATGGTGCAACTGACAACCTTCATCAATCACATTATTCCTCATGACTATCAATTGAACAATCGAGAAAACTTGAATTTCCCACATATGTATGGGTATACGTTGACGTCCATGATGAAAACTCCCAGGAAGGTCAGAATATTCCTGATATTCTTAGCATCGTGGATTTGGATCGTCCAAGTTTCAGCGTCTCCTTTTCATAGTGCAGGGCATTGAGAGATGATGTGTAACGGAGTTTTATCTCCTGATCTGACTATTAAGCTGTTTCCTAGCCCAATTCTACATCTGTGTATCTGTAACGTACCATGATGGTCAGAATTCCAATGATCGTTTTTGCGTTTTTCCTTATTTACATTAGTTGTTCCTCTTATCATTCGATCTGATCTGATGATTGGCTATTTCACATTCTTCGACATCTCTCCATGTCTGTTTTGATTATCATTGCTATACTATCGGAACTATTCCATAGATAAAAACCAAAAAACCCAATTCTTTGGATATCCGATAATTTTTCCATGAATCGTCCACATGTCGCAAAGATTGCCCACATTGACCATAAAGGCTATCCCCTGAAATGAGGTAGTTCGATACAGGTCAAAATAGCCTTCTTCACGACACCGGCAATCTTTCAAGCGGCAATAAACAAGGCAATATTGGTCGAACGAACAGCAGCAAATAGGTCCGAAGGGCCCAGATCGAAGATATATGTTGCGATATTTGTATGGAGGACCGCGAGTGATCGATGCTACAATTAAGCGGAAGCAGAACCGGTCGTTCGCACTGATTGAGTCCCTGGTGATGGACGACTAGTGACGGCGAGAACGCCATTCTCGACTCGTTTTAGACCGGATGATTGACCGGATGTTGGATGCTATGAGCTCCAGGCGTTGTCCCAAAGATGGTTGGTTGCTTGTTCATCGGAAACTCAAAGAGGATGTGAAATTTTTGTTTATTTTGATAGATATCTCATGAAAACTTGGTAACTTACCTTATTCCTTCTTCCAACCTGACCTCAAATATACATCGTCAATCTCCGTAACTGAAGACGAAATTAAATATTTTGAATAGAAAGGGAATCATGTGAAGTAAAATCCAAAAACCATCATTTGGAATTATCCAAACTGGAGATAAAAATAAAAAATAAAACAACTGGATCAATTATGTTAATCAACAACTTAATTATTGCAGAAAGTATCCAAAATGTTCTCCATTTATTTACCAGCAGAATGAATGTATTTGAATAATTCGCCCAGTTGATATATTTTCGAGAATTTAATTTAATTCAATTTATATTCATTTGATTGGGTAAAACTTATCATCCGTACATTAAAGTCTTCTGTAATGTGGAATAAATGAAACAATCAATTGTTGCAAGATATTCACACATTTTGAATCATCATTGATACAAGTTTCTTTTATATTTCTTATATGAGTTGGTTTATATGGAATGAAATTCGATTGATTGAAGCCAGTAATAATGATAAAGTACTCGATGTCAAACGATGTATGAATGAATAAACAATGAATAAATCATAAATTACCCGATATTTGTACAATACTGAATGGTAAAAAACTGACATCCACAAAAATACAATTCTGTGATCTACCTTTCAGTTGCACCATTCAAATGTCCTATCTGTCGCCAAATTTCCGAGGAACATTCAACGTATGAAGTTATAAATTCGTTTCATATGAAACATATCTACTTCATCCTGAAAACACTGATATTCCCGAATTACCTTCATTTACCCGGTTTCCATCAGGACCGTTTACATTGAGGAATATAAAAACGGTGTGAGAATCCAGTCATTCGTGACATTTGACAAATATTCGACGACAGTACGAACACGAGAAACGAGAGAGCTGCGAACTCATGTGTTAACTCAAACACCGCATGTTTCCTGCAATATCCATCCAGCTCGGATCTCGAATGAATGAATATATTCCTGCTATATAATCCTTGCATTGTGCGCTTCTGCAGCCAGAATATTGTATATTCTATATGAAACTTCAATGAATCCTAGTATCCCTACGGCCGGCTCCTTTGCCTCTTTGTTCACTGTCAGAAATCGGATAATACCCAAGGGTGTCGCGTGAGAATAGATAGAGGGATCATCGTGTGGGCTAAGTGGTCGAAAATAGATTGGACTAAAATTTCGAATTAATTCGGGAGGTGGCAAGTTTTCGCTAACAGAAAGGCCGGTAGTGGAATTGGATTGCTATCTCCTTCAATCAGCACTTCCATTAAAACTATTATTATAGTCCCAACTTCTGCAGGTTGATGTCGAAGTAACATTATTCTCCACTGATACTGGTATGATTTTCGAACATCAATATTAGATTTGTTGTGGCATAAAATTCCAAGTGGTTAGGAGTCAAAATATGGACTGACCAACAGCACATGTTCGTTATCACGTTGGTTTAACAATGATTTGAAACATACATCTGCTATAACGCACGTTTTGTAATCGTTATTGCTCTTTTTTAGTTTTGTCAGCTCTTAATATGAATATATATTCAAAAAAACGTATCTGGAATAGAAGATTCGTTTTTCAAAATAAATCATTCGAGGGTTCTTGAACTATGAAAAATATGTTCACGGAATGAATACTTATTTCCACAAAAATACGTGAACGTCTACAATTTTCTACCAGACTTGACTTGATCGTGATTTGATTCGTTCGAAATATACAAAAAGAAATCAAGTTGAGTTAATATTCCATATACTCGCATTGAATGTCTTGCCCGTGTCGAATTCTGGAGTCATACTATTTTCTATCCCTTTCAGAATTTCGTTCTATCTTACGGCAGAGAAACGACACATTTCTTGAAGAAAAAAAAATTTTTTTTGTTAACTAATTCAGTTGGGAGTTATATGAATGAATTGAATATCAACATATTCGCTTTGTTTGGCACGAAAGTTTCAACTATTTTGGTTTATTGTATACAGTGCGTCCATAAAGTAACGCATGAATTCATTATTAGCTAAATGAACAATAAAATTCCCAAAACAGGTCGATTTCTGATTCCAATTTACTATTGTTTCAAATCATAATCTAATATACAGGATGACCACTTTCGTGTAATGACGTCATCGCCATTTTTTTTCAAATGGAACCCCCTCCTTTTTTTTCAATTTCCAAATTGCATTTGCTGAGCTGATTCCAAAAATGTATAATATGTTGCTTCAAATTGGTAAAGGGTGGGCAAAAATGCGAAAAAAAGTATGAAAATTGTTTATGGAAAGTAATACGTTACTGAATGTAATAAACAAATTAAATGGAATTAGTAGTTATGCAATTAATGTGATACACTTCCAAAAACAAACAAACGAACGAAAATTTACAATGAATGTTCAAATTGTTCTCCATTGACCGTTAGACTTGTGATTTGATCTGAACATATCCATGATGATCTGTACTAGGGAAAATCAATATGATCTTTACTGCAGTGGTTTCCCCTTGCCTTCTGCATTCCCCTGCCGTTGACCGTATAGGTTCATCCGCCTTTTGGACCGATTTCTCAGTCCAAGGACCAGAGATGGCCCTGCCTCTTAACTGCTCCTCCACCCGAAGCTGTTGGCTATTAAGAGGGGGATTACTTATCCCGGTAATCACCCGGTTGTTTTATACAAACTCTTAAAATCCATCCTCCAAGGAAAAGTGTTTGGAAAGAGAGGGCCCGGAAGAAGAAGGATATCATGGCTCAAGAACCTAAGGACATGGTATTCAAAAACAACCACAGAACTGTTTAAAGCAGCAGTCAACAAGGTCATCATAGCCAGGATGGTCGCTAATATTCGAAACGAATAGGCACTAGAAGAAGAAGAAGAAGACCGTTAGACAATGACTGAACCGGGCATTACTTTCGTCTCTAACATTCTGTAACATAGCGGGTGTTATGCTCTGTATTTTTTGTCTGATTCGGTCTTGTAGTTGAGGGATATTTCCAGGTCTGTTTAAGTAGACTTTAGATTTTAAATAACCCCATAAAAAGAAGTCTAATGAGCTCAGTTCAGGTGATCTTTGCAAGTAAATTTTTGCATTTTTGCCCACCCTGTACCAATTTGAAGCAACATATTATACATTTTTGGAATCAGCTCAGCAAAGGCAATTTGGAAATTGAAAAAAAAAGGGGGGGTTCCATTTGAGAAAAATGGTGATGACGTCATTACACGAAAGTGGTTCACCCTGTATATTAGATTATGATTCGAAACAATAGTAAATTCCTAATTTTATTGTTCATATAGCCAATAATGAATTCATGCGTTACTTTATGGACGCACTGTATGGTAATCATAAATAATTATCACTATTGAGTTTCCTATGATCGAGATATTCTCTATTTCTCCATATATCTCTGCATTCCACCAAGTTTGCCAATATTTGTTGTTTGATGTCTGAACATTTACTATGCGTGATATACAAATACAAATGAATCTGATAATATAACTCGATTAATAATTCCTCGTGATATCGATAACAGCCCTAGGCAATCTGCTAAATTAATGTTTAACGTGAACTGAACTTGTATATCACAATTATACATCATTATATGTCTATGAGTTCAATTACATGGATTGATGATGACGAATTGTAGATTACAGTTTGAGGATTCTGTGATCAAAGATCATGACATCCATTCTAGTTCTCGCCGCCATCTTGTGACACTCCGAGTATCGTTACAGTGTGAAAATGAATCATTATATTTATTCGAAACGAAAGAATTTATCGGAAGATACCAAATCATTATGAGGTGTACATTTTCAATTACATTACAATTACAAGTCTGTAGTTGCTGGCATTTCAAAAACTACTGAAGGGATGGTTTCTCTAGTAGGTGGATTGAAATGAGTAAAACAATGTAATAGTAGCCCAAATGTGACTCCTTTCGATAATTCATCATGGAGTTATGTGGATTCGAAAGAAAGGACAATGAAATAAATTTATATCTCTGTGAGCTGACAAAAAATGATTTTTGAAAAATCTCCCTAAACTATATTTTATTTGGTGAAAAGATGGAAAATGTCAAGAAGACAGGAAGCAATGTTACAAAAAAGTCATGAGGTATGAATTGTGAAAACAGAAAAAAGCTCAATGATCATGTCAAATGTTTGTGCAATTTGCAGCAGAAAACTATTACTTGAACTTCGATCAGGACTGGTGTACATGTACATCCCATCATACAAGAAATAATATCTGGAGCCGATGAAACCTCACTATTGAGAATTATCCAAACTCCATTAATAATGCCGTATATGGTTGATTATGGATTTATTATCATTCAATATTTCTTGTATTCATCGCCTCTACCCTAACATGAATGATAGGTACATCGCTTTGTGGCATTGTAGGCGTGTTTTGATGAATCGAATCAGCTTAAAGAAGACTTCACCTTTTCCATACCTACCAGTGTATAATATATTTGGGACGAGATTCATCTGATTCAGGTTATGTTCAATGATGTGATTTTCTCTTGTAGATATCTCACTTATATTTTTTCATACTCATCACTCTTCTTTTTACAACTTGATGAGACTTCAATTAAAAATGTATACAGGGTGATTCATTGGGAAATGGGCGTACTGTAAGGGTAGGTAGAGGTCGCCTAGCTGGTTCTGAAAAAACCCTATATGATGGGTATAGCGCCCTGTATAAGTGGATACACAGTGTTTCATCCATTTTTTCAATGGCTCATAACTTACGATACGCACTGTATATTTCATTCATTTTAACAACATGAACTCATTATCCTATATGCTATCGAATACACAATAAAAGAAACTACTAATCCAGGTACGGAATTTAAAAAATTAAAGGAACTTCATCAGTTCAATACAACACCTTATATGACAAATTTCGAAAATTCGTTTGCAGATATGAAAAAAGCAGAAAAAACATTCCTAAAAAAATTAGTTTGATACTTCCGCATGCCATTCTTGTACCTGTTAATTTGAATCAAAATTAATTTTTTCAATGAAAAGGTGGTACCAAATTTTAAAAAATACCTTTTTTGACTCTAAATGCTATTATTTCAATTTCAATGTTGTGAAAATGAATAAAATATACAATGCGGATCGTAAGTTATGAGCCATTGAAGAAAAAGGGGAAATACATAAAACACTCTGTATCTCGCTTATACAGGGCGCTATACCCATCATATAGGGGTTTTTCAGAACCAGCTAGGCGACCACTACCTACCCTTACAGTACGTCCATTTCCCAATGAATTACCCTGTATGAAGTCTTGAAGTTTCTTACTGCTCCAAGTGGATTTTTATCATTCATGAATTTTCATCCACTGGAAATTTTCAATTTGCTGATATCATGTATTAGATGGATGAATGAAATTGAACGAAAAATTCACCACTATGCTCGGATAGGAAGTTCGCAAGACCCTAATACTTTAAATTAATTAATCCCGAGTATAATCTCAACATCATCTTCCCTTCCATGAACGAAGAAGACATATTAAAATTAATAATACTTTCTGATTACTTCGAAACTTTTAAAGGGTTTCTTGGCGCACGGTGTGATTTCGAGTTTCTTTGCTTTTCCCCATTCTCACTTGATGCATATCAACTATAGCGGATCTACGAAACGGAAGTAAACTCAACTTCCGGCGGTTTCTCATTTAGACCACACTTTCTCATTAAGATCATCTTAAAATATCATGCATATACAGGCTGTATAACCTAAACCGTAGAAAAGACATATTTGGAGACCAAATGAAACCGATCTGAACATTTTTTAATAATGTTTAATGAAAATTCCACCGTTAATCTGTTACCTACTGTTGCAGCTTCTATAAATTACCACAATATGATTTTCATGTTTAGTTCCTATACTCAAGTCGAGCAGGCTTTTTGAAATACTTTTCAATACACATCTTTCCATTCAACAATCGATCATTATCTCATCAGAGATCAGATCAGATCAGATCAGAGCGACCAAGTACCACAGAAACAAATAAATGAAAAACTCAGAGAGATATAATTGTGGAAATAGAAAGTGAAGGTGACATAAAGAATACCAACGAGATATTTCCATGATTTTTTCGTTCTCGCTAATGGTAGCAAAATATTCGTGATTTCTGTTCATTTTTGGATTATATCCTTCGCTACAATATCATCAACTGTTTCTGATATATTAGTTTTTTCCTGTTTCTGAGTGAGAGAACATTTACCATTGCAATTCGAATTGCAATTTCTGAAACTAAGGATACAGGGTGATTCATTGGGAAATGGGCGTACTGTAAGGGTAGGGAGAGGTCGCCTAGCTGGTTCTGAAAAACCCCCATATGATGGGCCTAGCCCCCTGTATAAGCGAGATACGGAGTGTTTTATGTATTTCTCCTATTTCTTCAATGGCTCGTAACTTACGATCCGCATTGTGTATTTCATTCATTTCCACAACATGAATTCATTATCCTGTATGCTACCGAATACCGAATGAATGGAACTAATGATCCAGGTACGAACACCTTGTATGACGAAATTTCGAAAATTCATTTGCAGATATGAAAAGAGCAAACAAAATATTCCTAAACAAATTGGTTTGGTACTTCCGCATGCCATTCTTGTACCTGTTAATTTGAGTCAAAATCAATTTTTTCGATGAAAAGATGGTACGAGATTCAAAAAAATACCTTTTCCGTATCAAATGTTCATCTTTCAATTTCAATCAATCAAATTACTAACCATTTCATGATATCCTGAATTCTGGATCACAACCTTGATGTAAAATGAGTCGACAGGTCCTCATTCAGGACAAGGTGCTATTTCAATAACCAGTTACAAACACCCTGTATGTGTGATGAAGATTACAAAAGTTTGAACAAAAACTGGACAACCAACAAGGAAGTTTAAAAACAATTGAAAACAACTACAAGAAAGACATAGCGATGCTGAACGATAAGGTCAATGAACTGGAGAAAAAAATTGGAGATTCCACTAGTCATTCCCATAATGTGTTCGATATTATGTCGGAAATAAACGAAATAAAACGAAGAGAAAACAATGTGCTGCTATTTGGAATGGCTGAGGATGTAGACGCAAAGAGTGTGGGACTTGAAATCGCAAGAAAAATTATTCCAGATTTGAATATGAATAGTTTACAAATCTCACGTCTGGGGAAGTCTGTGGGAGACAAACCTCGCCCAGCGAAAATGATTCTTCCCAACCACAGTGACGTTATCACTTCATTGAAAGGGACCAGAACACTGCGCCCCGAACCAAAATTCAAAGATATTTCAATAAGAAGTGATTATACCATCAAGCAGCGCGAATATTATAGGGAACTTAAATGAGAACTAGACATAAGATCTAAAAACGGAGAATCTGACTCATTCATCGGGTACAGGAATGTAATGATCATGATTTTGCGAAAAAACTAAATAATACATATAACAGATGCACCACTGAGGAAATCCTACTGAGTATACTCTACCAAAACGTCAGAGGTCATAACTCTAAAACACATTCATTTTATACTAGTATCCTATCCTGTGATCACCCAATAATAGCAGTATCCGGGACTTGGATTAGGGAAGGCGTACAAAGTGGAGAACTATTTCCAGAAAATTTTTCAGTGCACCGCAAGGACCGATCGTTTGGTACAGTGGGCGGAGGAGTTATCCTACCAGTGAACAATGACTATTATGAATCTGTTTCCTCATGCATCCAATGCCTTGTTGTTTCTATAGATATCGTGAATGTGAAAATATTTCCTATCGAATATCACCCTACATGTGAATGTACCTAATTCTCATCACCATTTTCACAGTCCTCTGATGTATATGTTTAGGCAGATGATTAGGCTAGAGAATATAGACATTATTTTCTCTTCGCTCTCTCAGTTCAGAAATATTTCGATGGAACAGATTCCGAATCAGTTATATGCATGTATAATTTGAATAAGTTATCACAAAATGTACCGTTACATACTTCAATATATGGATTTATAATCTGTCTGGATGTATTATAAATCAATAAATAATCTTTCAATTGAAACACTTCTGCTTCTGATTGAACAGGCAACGTATATCAATGGAGAATGAATATTTTGTACACCAAAATTTCCATCAATCCTTGACAAATTATTTCCCTAATATTCAATCAATATTGGGCCAAAGTTCTCATTCCCTATCATAACCTCTAGATGATTACCATAATAATGAAATATTTCCTGAAAAGTTCTGATTCCTTCTTCGATTTTATGACGCTGCTCCATCGCCTAAGACGCTCGGATTCTTTATGTAAATTCGTAATTTCAAAGGAGGTTTCCCAACAGAATGAAATTCTGAACTTATCTAAAGTTTCTCGATATTAACAAACAACAATCAAAATATGAACATAGTGTACAGAATATGGAAGAAAATAGGAGGTCATATCTGCATTGCATATATAAATGGAGGACCTCTTCAAAATATCATAGCATATACAATACAGAAGATGAAAATCCTGCTAACTTGAGCTGACGAGATTTTATCTGGGCCAATGCAAGTCCAATTCAAGGTCAACTTGGGGTGAAGACGAAGTAAAAAGAATCAAGATTGGAAGGATAAAAATAATCATAAGGGGCAGAAGGATCAGAAGAGGCAGATGGACCAGAAAGGGCAAATTATTCAGACGGGACAAAAGGATTAGAAGGATCAGACGTATCGTAAGATCGGTGAAGTTAGGGAAGATAATATAAGGAAACATAAGAAATGGGAGGTATGGTAGGTAAAGAAGAAAAAAGAGCCAGAAGAGAAAGGAAGGTTGATCTAAATATGCAAAAAGAACAATGGAACAGTCGGAAAAGAAGAGGCAAGGACAAATAAGAGACAGAAGAAATGGAAAGAATGGACGAGATGGAAGGAATAGAAGGGTCAGATGTGGTATCGATACCCATACGGTTTTGAACATCATCTGAAATCGAAATTCAATTTCAATCAATTTTATCAGAGATATTTTTTCTTCATTGATGAAAATCAACGATTCGCTAGAAATTATTCTGATTCTTTCAGAGCTCTGGATATTTTCAAAATCTTTTGAACATTATCCATACTGTATAGGGATAAATTTCTAGCTCCAGTCTCGCTTCTGCAAATCGTTAAGTTATCAAGTCCCTTTCCTTCCTCTCCTGCTTGGCAGTGTTTATTTAGGGATCAGGCCCTCGAAATGAACGTCAAACTAGGGAAGTGAAAAGACATGGACGAAGTCTCCAGAGTAAATATCTTACAGGACGTTTCTTGACGAAAATGGCTCCGAATATTAGAACGCACAAAAAGTCTAGACTTTCAACATAAATATACATTAATAAATCTGTAGCGTTCGGCTCTAAGAGAATCTCGGGAAAATTCTTATTTCACCTCAACAATAGAACGCTCTGATGAAATCACGGCATTGTCATTGAGATTCAGCTTTCCTACGCGCTGGAGATTTGTGAGTCTCCGGGGAGTTTTTTGTTGTATTCTGTATAAACTCTTCATCGTCTAGAACCCGCTCTTTTGGTAGGTCCATAAATGCAACGAAAAATAAACTATTCTACTGAAATTCGCAAATTGAAAAAGGTCACATTCTTGAAAGTTACCCTATCAATATTCAGTTTCAACACATTACTTTACCCTTCCATATAACATTCGTGGGAGTTTATTTATGCTGGAATGTATGATACTCAAACGATCAAATCGAATAGAAACATTAAATTGAGAACCAATCTCGTTAATGAAAAAGAAAATAAACGACTACTGCAGTGACATCAAATGGATGAGACGAACATAAAAACGTCCTTCATCACACTTTTCTGCTACACATCGGACGAAAAGGTTCTGCAGGCGATTTGTTTAGGTGAAGGAAAACCGCAACACTTTCTGGCCTCGACGGTTTTCATTGGAGGGAGTTGGATTCCGAAAAAAATAATATTCGTGAAAATTACTTGTAGGTTTGGATTGCGAACGTTTGAACGTGACATTCATAAAGTAAGCAAAAAATGGAAAAAAATCTTCATTCGCATTTCTTCGGAAAAATAAAATTTGTTATCGACTAAGGTTTGTCTTAAAATCCACTCAGCCCCTATCAGATATACTGAGTGTTTTCAGGGGAAATGTATGGATGACCCTCCTGTGCATTGAAAGGAACGGTGGATATGTTGAGATTTATTTTTTTTTATTTCATCCAAAATGTTCCTTATCTTAGGGCTATTCTTGAAGAAACTGATATTGATATTAAGACGAGTTTGTTGATGAAAATTTTCATTCCTTCGAAAAAATACAAATGAAGATTGTTTTCATTAATTGCTCTGTATATAGTATAACAATCAATAAAACATAGAGAAAAATCAAATTGTTGTCAAAATATTGAGTCAGTGGGAATCCATTGTCTATGCAATCTGTGTAGCCCAGTATCCACGCTAGAGAAAGCATGTAAGTCTGTTCCGGCTACTCAATCTTTGTAGGAATAATACCAGAAAAGTTAGGGATGAACTTGGCTGGAGCTGAAAGTTGTTGTTTGGTTGTCGAAATATGTGACAATAGCCAAAATTCATTACACGATGGTATATTGCGACAATTTCTGTCTGGAAAATTGTCATATCTATATTTCACCTTGAATGTCCGTCCCATTGACGAAAAACTGTGAGTCAACATTTCCATGTTAACTACCTGTATCCTTATCTCAAGTCAAAACAGAGCATCAACAATAAAATGCCAACCCTTCCCTTAATTTATCTGCAAGTCTGAACAACCATCAAGGGAACAGAATGTATTCTTGTCGCTTCCATCAGTTTCAGCGGTGAATGCAAAAGTGCGAACTCTGGCTGTGAATAAAATGCCGGACAAATTGCAGTACATGAACTTTCTGTATGCTACTAATTAAATTTTATGATAAAATATACAAGATGTCGGGTAGCCGGCAGTACGGGACTGTCGTTAATCAAGGGGCACGCAAAGTATTTTCAACACGTACAAAATAATTAATAATGGCTTATATTTATGCAGAATGCACACTCAATTCGTGCTAGCTCCGTTTTCACACTGTTTTATAGTACCCACTAGAAAACATATAGATGTTATACCTAATTAATATCTCTATCTGCGACCAATCCTAGAGAAATCTATTGGGATAAAAAAGGTTTCGACAATATTGAATGAATTGAATACAAGATGGGTCATTATGTTCCCCTTTATATATTCATCTTCTATGGCAGGGGTTCCCGCAGTTGTCTGGGCTATGATCCATCTAATACAATTTCAAATATTTGGGACCCACTTTCGAAAAATTAAAACGTTATCAATATGTGTTGATACAATTTTTTATTACTGTCGTTCTACAGGAAGAGCTCACTTAATTTTCGCTCACGACCCACCAGTGGTTCGCGAACCATGGTTTAGGAAACGTTGGAATTTCAATTTCATCAATACAGTAAGTGTTTAATATGATTCTGAATATGACACATTCATACAATTATTCGGTAAGCAGTAAAAATGTTTGATGATCGATAGTTCATTGTGGATTGTATGGCAATATTGATCAATATTTTTCAAAGATGAAACTGACTATTCTTCAATACTGATACACCAAATTATGTGAATATTGCAGATATTTTTCAGATTCAGAAAGGATTGAATAACTATGAATTGATGATATGAATGTGATTCAGTCATTGAAGGATTTGAATTGGTATTTGTGATTCTTAGACCTAACTGTCGACTCTACTGTTACTGTAGTTCATCGATTTCTATATTTGAATAAACCTGTCTGTTACAATTTCATCAATAATTACTGAAGAGTGGCAAGTCTGAGAAAAGTTTATATTACTGTACGTTATCCCTATTATTCATCATCATTTTATTTCACCATATCTTATATTATTGTGTATTCCGGACACAAATTCAAAATTGTGATAATGTTCTTTGTCGTGAAATGCCAAGAAAAACATTCAATTCTGCAACAGAAACATATAAAATTATTCTATCAGATAACAAATCGGAATTGAAACAGAAATCATCATGCTCGCATGACTTGTTTCACTTTTTACGAGATAGAAGGAGCGTTAGCCTAAAATATAAATTGAAATTTACATGTGAATTAAATTTGTCAATAATGATAGAGATTGGAATGCGCCGGCATCAGTGAACACGTTGGAAATGCTTCGTTTGCCAATCCAATCACAGTTGGCTGGTAACGAGAATCGAGAATATCGATAGTTCTTTGTCTTGTCACGAATACGAACGGTATCGCTTCAGTTTTGGTATGTTATTCATCGTTTATTTTTCCTAGTATTGTGCAGGATAGTTTCAATTTCATTTTATGGGGCTTATAGTTTCCCATTTCCTTGTGGATTTTGAAAGCATTTCATGAATATCAAATCTGTCTAGTTTGGCCAAGAATCCTACCAGATTCAGCAAGTCAAAACATGCCATCTTCAGCCTAGGTGCAAGAGCTATCAAATAGTGATTCTCTAGCTCTAGTAGTAGCAAGATATTCCTCATGATGACGAAGGAAAAACCACAACCTTTCCAATACATGAAAAACTAGCAGAAAGGCGATGGGTTCGATAGCCTATAGGGTATCAATTTAAGGAAGGACCTAGACAGCAAAATCTAACATAACATGAGGGCACACACAATGGGTCTCCATTTTACCAAATAACCACATTTTCATTACCACATTGATATATCGGATCCCAATATACATACCATGAATTCATACTAGTTAACTTTTTTCGTTCATTATAGATCCTTTGGAATATGACCAACAGATATGGTATTTTCTTATATACAGGGTGTTCCGTTGGGGAACAGAAATAACTAAACCCCATGTAGAGTTCCCTGTGCCTGTGGGGTCTCACTGTTTCATAAGCGAGATATAAGGTGTTTTATCTATCGATTTTACCATTTTTTTCTGGGTCATAACTACCAAAATATCATTCAGATGTATAAAATACACACCCTGTATAATACTTATAATATTTCTTCGAAATTATAGTAAGTATATCTGCTGTCGATATCGAAATGAAAATATGCTTAGTTTAGATTAGATCAGATCAGTTAAGATCTCAGTTATACAAGTCTTAGTTCTCTCAATCCATACATAGTATCGAAGAAAACTTCGAGAATCTCTCGAACTCAGGAAGAACCTGGAAAGTGGGAAATTAGTCTTGATTAAACTGTTTGCCTAAACACCAAAATTATTCATCTAATCTGACTGAAATTAGATACTTGTATTCCTGAAATAATTATAGGTATAATAATAAATAATAATTACCCTGAAGAAGTTATTTGATAGTCTTGGTAGTCAGTATAAATATTCCGTTGCTTTTTTTCGTTCTAATCTTCATTTAGTTCGTTCAGATTCTCTCTTTTCATCTTGTCATACTATAAACCTCATAATGCATGATCTTCTGAAAAGGAATAATTTCATTGTTGATTTTCCATGCATTACTTAATTGATACACACTGCTAATGTGGTGAAGAAAATCCGTGGACTGATTTACAGATTCTGGCAGTTTAAAAAATTTTTAGGGTTCACACATCTCAAAATCCTGTACCATGCTTTAGTAGAATACATCATTCAGTACGGTATTATGGGCTGGGGTGGCGTCCTGAGTTGTCACCTAAAACCATTAGAGGTACTCCAAAAATGGTTCATCAAAATAATCCTGGGAAAGCCGAAAACTTATCCAACCGACCAATTGTTTTCTGAATCCGGCCTTCTCGATTTGAGACAATTGTTTTGTAAAAAGATTATTCAATTCGTTTCTGGGAATAAAACATATATCCATTCAGCGAACCATGAATATTCCACCAGAAACAACAATGGGATCAATGTGTTCATGCCCAGGGCAAATAAGTCAGTTGGCCAGAGATGTTTCACATACCTTGCTCCTCGTTTACTCTGCTTACTACCTGATGAACTTCAAAGAATCAATTCAAAATCTTTATTAAAGAAAAGACTGAAACGTTGGCTTCTGGATACCGATAAAACAAAAATTCACAGCATTATCAACTGCTGATTCTGTATACTTGCTATATTCCTTGTATTCACTTCATCTTTCGCCTTCACCCAATGTGTCTTTACTGTATCTACTTAAAAAAAAAAATGGATTACCATGTGACTTATGAAGCGTATTTTTATTAAAAAACTGTAAAACTGAACGATGTCCTGTAATTTTATAGGTATCGTTCTTTGTACTCATATTGTTATTATTTTATTATTATTCTTAACCAGGGCTGTTTCCCTTGAAAAATATTAAACAAAACTTCAATAATATACCTGTATCCCCTGAGAGATTTTGTAACTGTAGAAGGAGATGAAAGATGGAGGTATACTCACGGACAAGTTCTTCAATGAACTTAAGTGAGTTAATACTTCCATGCAGTATCTTCTATATTTCCTTGTACATTGTCTATATCCCAACTATTTATATAATCTCGAGATTATGGATTATTATTTTATTCTATTTTATTTGCTTGTAGTTTTTGAAATTAAAACCTAAAATTATGTGTAACAAAAATGGTAAATAAATATTATTATTATTATTATTATTATTATAAATCATCGTCCATCTTTCAAATTTCGACTTATGCAGAGAACTGGTCTACCAAACATCCCTGGAAAAATATTATCAAATATGAGTCGATCTCGACCGAAATTCTGATATCGATATGAAATATATTATAAGTTTCGTCACCTCTCATCCACGAGAATCTCATATCATAAGACATCGAATAGGTTTTTTTTCATGCACTTCGAAACTCGACTGCTGGCAAATTTCATAAATATTTGAGCTCCTCTTCCTCTGCGGAAAGACAAAAATAAGGGTCGGATCTAACGCTAATGACTTTTTGATCACCGTCTCTTGTTACGGACGGACCATTTATCAAAACTTTTTCTTCAAAGAGACTGGCTTGCCGTGCCCCATTTTTATCAAATACTTTAATAGGCATCCGGGATGGGATTTTTTGTTTGTCTTCTCATCGCGTGAAGGATAATTGGAAAAGAGAAAACCGTCCGAGTGTTCTAGAGCAGTTCGGATTGTTTTCGACAAATTCTAGGAAAGAGAGAAATTGTCCTGGAAATTTTGGTGGATTCAACAAGCTGGAGATAATCGCTGAGATCAAATGTTCAAATCGAACATAAAGCGTGCCCGAGACGGACGCTTCTGGAAATTGGTTACTATTGGGTCACTTTCATCAATTGATTTAATTCAATGGAAAATTCATTATGAAAAACAATAATGAGTACTGCTTCACAAATAGTGTCACTTACAGGGAGTGTCTATGAAGTCACCTTCGTCACTAGGGACGTAGTCAAAGAATATAAATAAAATAATTCTGATTACTAAATTGAAGCTCACACCCATCACAACAAACATACAATATAATGATAATTTCAACAGTACAATCATTGACAAAAATGAGATGATTAATACATAATGCAATTTTCCTACCCCAAAATCTACAATGATACTGGTGAACGTGTCTGCAAGAGGACCAACTATCTCAAGACTAACCTTCAATTTCGTCTTTGACCCCTTTCATTTAATCTCCTGGCCCCAAGTCCATGATTGTGAATCGAAATTGCATTCTGGATTCAGTTTTGAAATCACAAAATTCATTTGACTCAATTCCATCGCAGATTCCTGTTTTGATAATGATAATTATGAAATTGAATTTGAGATATAGCTGATTATACTGAATTTGAATTTGAATTTTGAAAAAGGTATTTCTTAACAGTTTTATCTTTGAGGCTCAAGGTTTCAGCTCCTCATGTGATAATATTTCACATCTTTCAGTTCCAATGACAATGATAATGAATGAATCATTTACTTTCATATCATATCGGAATTGAAAATCGATTGATTCGATTATCATTGCTCTCCTTGGAAAGAACAACGACAAATAATTTCTTTAGGCTTCAATTCCACGAAATTACAGTTGATACCTGTAGAAAATATTTTTTTTTTACTTGTATTCGTATCAGAATAATTTTCATCATCTTTCTGAATAACATCAATGTACTTATTTGTACCTGAGGAATGAAACTGACAATTTCGAAACCAACATTCTCATGCAAGTCATTTGGTACCACAGCAGCTTGAAATGTCCAGAACTGAAAACTAAACTTTTCTTTTTGTTTATGGGTAAAATTATATTTGTATTGTTCTTCAAGTTATATCAAATTATCAAATTCGAAGAATGAATAAGCGAAAATCATTATGATAATACATTCTCTTCGGTATCAGATATTTGGAATTATCTATTGATATTCTATTTAATCAAATTCTGGTTTTCTTTTCTATAATAAGATATTTCAAAGAAAAATTTCTATAGGAAATTTCATTCTTTTGAATTGACATCAAAGACTACCATTTTCAATATCAAAATATCTGTAATTATCCTAGTATTTCCCACAGCATCCAAATCAGTACTGAAACTCGTATAAAACGAAAATTCTTCAAAATATTCGTTTTCTCGAGGAAATCGCTATATTTGAAGCTATACTGGAGAAATAAGTGATAAATAATTCGAAGTTTTGAATACAAACTGAGTGAATTCGATCATGAAGTACAATATTCCGTAATCACTCGTTCCACTGAAACTTATTATTGATGTGCACTGAATAATCTATAACGTATTGAGAAAATCCAGTGCCTTGAGAAGGAAGTTCTGACAGAAAAACAACTTAACTTCTGAACTGAAACTTACTGAAAATTACGAATTCCTCCGAAGTTTGCACGCGCCATTCAAGAGCTTACACAAGAACAGGAAGTCGAGTATGGAGAGACGAGCCACATAAATTTCCTTCTTCAAATGTTTATTGTTCTAGTCAAGAATGTAAACCTTATACGGTACGTAGTAGGCTGGCAAACGTCGATGACTTCTTTGTTGTTTCAGAGATAGAAGCATGTTGATCTTTCTCCGAGTTTTATTTTGAATTCCAATTGCAAATTATGCTCGAAATGTTTATTTTAATGGTTATGGGGAAAGTACTCCCGAATAATCAAAGATATCAACTCGGGATTCATAATTTGCCAGGAATATTCCATGCGAAACCTGTACTGTTCAAAGAATTAGTCCTTTATGATATACTTGAAGAATCAGAATTCAATTCCACAGGATATAGTAGAGATAGAGTTTGAAAGGAAATGGTTTGCCAATGAAAGATACTTCATCAGCTAGACCAATCAAATTCAACTCTAGTCTTATGGACTCGAAAGGTGGTATTGGCATTTCTAATGTACCAACTTTGAGAGAGAATCTGATCTGATGAGACAATTGACTGACATATTTTCGTTGATAAATATCATTGAGTCTTATGGAACCAATGTGGCCGTGAAGTACTTCAGATTATATTTCAATTGGTTCAATTGGAGAGAAAATAACCTATAAGAGTAACATGTTCATAATCAGAATCGATGTCAATTCTAAAGAAGAAGAAAGAAGTTGAATTTAATTCTCGGATTCTCTGATTATTTGAAAATTCCCGTGAGCTTATCCTTTGCCTACTTCACCTGCTGAAAACATCTCAACTATTGGATGGGTTTCTTTTGATGGTAGTCCAGGCGAAAGAGGCGTTTTTCATGAGAATCCTTACCTGCCCCGAGTATATACGGATGTCTAAACATTATCATAAAAATTCTTTGGGCGAAAATAATGTACCGGATAATTTCCAGATGAGGAAGATTTCAGTTTTCGGACGATATAATTTCATGACTATCACACTAAGCGCGGTCCCATTTCAATTCGCCTGCTTCTGACAGGAAGTGGCAACATGGAGCGGACGCAGCAAACTCACTGACATGAACAGCGAAAGGAAAAATTGCACATTTAACATATTGCATAATGCCGACTTTATTATGAGGCCTTTCCTCTTTTTGCCTTTTCGAGCGTATTGTCCTGATGCCCGGTAATAAATGGATAAATGGGATAAAGCGCCATTGTGATGGATATCATCGCACTAAAAGGATGAATGTGTTACTTTCCATTACAGCTTTTTTCACTGTAGATATTAACGTTTTTCATTTCGAGATATTACGAGAATTATTCGTATCCTTGTGAATTTTATGCGGTCGTGTTTTTGGCGTTCGTGCAATCGTGAAGGGCTGGAAGTTCATTGTCTGCAATGAAATTAGTTTACGAAACGAATCTACATATTTCAACAACATAATACGCAAGGGTGAAATACATTCGTTAAGTTTGACAGTTTGAACGTTTTCGAGGTCAGATTGAACTTCAATCATTTGCGAGGTACGTGATTCTTTTCACTAACATTTCATTTTGAGAGCATCTTCAATTTCTGAGCTCAACACCTGTATTTAGTCTTCATCATGATGACACAAGCACCAACCAAACAACCAAAACTATGAGGCTAAATAACTCACTATTGAGCTGAAATCTTAGCTTATGTAGTCATGCAACTTCAATGTAACCTACGATAAAACGAACATAATTATAATACCAGATATCGACACCAAACATACCTAACCCCTTTCATGTCTAAAACCATAGGACAAAAAAGCTTAGCCTTAGTCCAAAGTTTCACAATTACCTACCTGAAACGATAAAAAATATTGTATCCCCCGCAATATTCAAACATAATATAATATGTATAGATGTACAGTGCTTCTCAAAAGTCCCCTCCCCCCCCTCTTATCTTTGGAACGATTATACATAAACAAGTGAAATTTGGAAACTGAATATTAAAGATTGTAAAAAACCTATTCAATGATACTAATTTTGTTTGTGTTTATGGCAGTTTTGGCAACTCGCTTTTGAAGAGAATCCAGATGAATTCGGCAATTTGGAAATAATATTCCAACAGGATGGTGCTCCTCCACACGTTTACGGTGCAGTAAGACGGTATTCGGATGAGGAGTATCGAGGTAGATGGATTGGACGACGAGGTTCAACGGAATGGCCACCTCGATCACCGGATCTCACACCTTTGGATTTTTTTCTTTGGGGTTACCTTGAATCGAAGGTTTACGTTACTGAACCTGACAATATTGACGTTTTAAAACAACGTATTGTTGCAGAATGTGAGGCTGTTTCCGCAGACACATTTGCAAAAGTACGAGAAGAGTTTAAAAATAGGATGTTTTACTGTCAGGAAGTAAATGGAGGTCACTTCGAGCCATTTCTTTGAGTAGATACTGATTCTTAAATCTGTAATTAATATCATACTGAATGGAATTGAAATTTTAATGTTTACTAATGAGCCATTAAAACTGCCATAAACACAAACAAAATTAGTATCATTGAATAGGTTTTTTCGATACCTTTTAAAAGAGGTGTCGCTTGCCGTAGGGTTCCATTTAAAATTATTGGTCACAATGGCCTTGTGACGTCATCTTTGACGATTTCGTCATCTATCATCCCTAGTAGGGCAGTTTACAACCTTTAATATGCAGTTTCCAAATTTCACTTGTTTATGTATAATCGTTCCAAAGATGAGAGGGGGAGGGGACTTTTGAGAAGTACTGTATAGTCACTTGGCTATCAGAGTAAATAACAATGAAATTTATCAAAACTCCTATATATGTATATGTCAGTATATGTCCTTATACTACATATTTCAAGATTAATTAATCAAAATCCTACAAATGTGATCATGTCCCCTGAAACACCCCAAGTTAAACTAATATCACCTATGCTAACCTAATCTACTTAATCTTCGTAATTCGTACTCGATATTGACATTTTCTATCATCGCTTTGGATATTTTCCTTCGTGGACTTGTCAGTGAGAATCCATTGAACGTCCAGTCTTGGAAAATAAATTCATCTCGAACAATATAAAGAACCTAGGCCGATTTTCATCTTGAATGATGATCCTCCGGACAGAACTGGTATTCTTTATTCTTCATTTGAGATGACAGTATCTATTGGCTTTGCGAATATTCATCTAGAAGAAGTGGTTGAAAACTAGAATCCCTTGCTATCGGAGTCATATCAAATAAACTTTCAATGTCAGATAATCGATCTTCCGGAAGAAAAGGTGCGGTAAAATTGCCTTTATAGTCCGCTTCAAATTTTGATATGTCTTCTATCTAAACTCTCGTATTTTGGTCAAAAAAACACGAATTTGAAAATATTGTAGTGGAAAAATCAATACTTTTCGAGAATTGAAATTTCACCTTGCTTTCTGTATCACTTTTTGGACATTGTACAGCTTTTTGAGTTATTTTTGATGTGACATATTATATATTAGAAAAGAGTTTATCATATGATCATCCTGAGGAAATATGGAAAATACAGTATTCTACGAATAGCCGAATTCGACAACATGTAAACATCATCCTTCCGTTAACTATAACGTTAACTATGTCGAACCACAGTAAATGTCGGATGGATTCGACGTACACGTTTATGATATGAAAAATACTGCATTTTTATGTTTATCTGAGAATTTTTCAATATGTTTTGGTCTCGCCGATGAAATTTGGCAGGAAGTTATACAATCTCGTTCGAAAGCGTTTAAGAAAACAAGGTGAAATTTCGGATTTCAAAGAGGAATACCACGAAGAGTATCAATTTTCCTACGATAATATTACCAAATTCGTGTTTCTTGGACTGAAATACGTGAGGTCCAATAACAAGCATACCAAAACTCTAAGAGAGCTATAAATGCAAATGCAAGTTTACCAAAAGGTAAAATAGCAGTCACTTTCATTCGTACATGTTATTCCTTGGTTATATTTATAAAAAAAGTGTCACATGTTCTTCAAGCCCATAACAAACAACAACTTGGAATGAACGTATATATTGATCAATCAATCAACCCTCTATATTGATATCTTCCCAAGCATTCTATGTAGGTATCCATTATATTCACAGATTACGGATATGAGAGAACAGTACAGAAATCAAACTATCAAGAAAACTCGAGAAGCAATTAAAATGTCTGCAACAGAATATTTATACAAGAAAAAACATCAGTTGGAAATCGTTTTGGCATCCGCATGTTCTTAGAATGGGAATTTATGGAATTTTCACAGCAGGAATCCACTCCTTTGGGAAACAATACGGGGAAGGTTATTTCTATGAACTTTTTTTCCACTAGCGTGCGGTTAGTAGTATTTCTTCCATCAACGTTTCATTTATTCTCGCGATTTGTGTACGACCTGTCAAATGAGTCTTCATTATAAACAAAAGAACACATCTTTTCACTGAATTCCCTTTAGACTCTGAACAAAACATCGTAACGTAATTCATAGTATCGAATACTTTGTATAAATCCAGAGATACAGATCAACATTGGTGACTTTTCAAACTATGGAAAAAGTTTCAGTTTAATTTCGCAATATCAAGGAGTTTTTTCATTAGATATCTCATTCATGTATTTTGAAAAAATGAACGCTGAATGAATTTGATATTATAATAGTTTTCAATCAGGTTTAATCGCAATTGAATATACAAGAAATAGTTGAGTGCCAACAGTTTCTTTGAAGCAATTAGCGTACCATTTCTCTTATTCCGCGGACATTTATCGAAGACTTTTGAAGGCATGAAGACAGAAAAAGTAAAATTTTTCAATCTGAAAAACTGATTCATCACTTATCCATTGTTCCACTGTTGAAATCAGCATTCTGTAGCAGAAATGCATGATAAAGTAAACAGTGGATGTTGAAATAAAT
The DNA here is from genome assembly GCA_037013635.1 of Plagiodera versicolora. Lineage (NCBI taxonomy): Eukaryota > Metazoa > Arthropoda > Insecta > Coleoptera > Chrysomelidae > Plagiodera > Plagiodera versicolora. Next base: position 9,201,715 of record CM072983.1, on the reverse strand, counting down.
GCAAATACTTGCATACATACATAAATACAATTCTGACATAGTTTCAGGAGTAACGGTACATTTCATGAAAAATTATGAAAACTCCATACATATCTCACATTCCTCGTATCCCTATCTTCGACATGCATTCTTCTACTTGTAGTACTATCATATGAAAAGTTTTTTTTTTCATCATAGGTGATCAACACATCTGCTACCGCATTCAACTCATAACCAAATCTAGAATAATCAAGGATTCCACATAAATATATCAGTAATATAATGAAATTTTCTATATACAGGGTGGCCCACGAGGTTTTGGACTGCAGTTCCATATTAATTTGATGAAAAGTAAAATTGATTACAGTAGTTGATGGTTCTAGTTGATCAAGATACTGTCTTAGAAAATTTAAGTTTACTAGAACAAGACCACCCGGGGGAATATGTAGAACCTAAAGATTTGCTACCTTCAAAAAATAAGCTGCTCAACATTACACATCTCAATATCCGAAGTGCCAACAAAAACTTCGATGAGTTCTTAGCACTCATTGAAACATACAATTTGACCTGTGACGTTTTTGTCTTAAGTGAGTGCTTTAAAAATGTTTCTATAAATAATGTTAATATACCAGGGTATACAACAATACACAGTGATAGTGATTTCAATAGAAATGATGGAGTTTTGATTATCATAAAATCAAACCTGCACTATGATGTTTCGATATACAAACTGGCTATATGTGGTGTTTCGTTGTGTATCATAGATTTGATAATTGATAGAGTGTCCTGTAGAGTAATTGCCCTATACAGGCCAAACCCAACTAACCTGATCTCGTTTGTCGATGAACTTGATTCATACCTGGACAAAATACAGACCAATAAAATGGGTGTTCTTATTGGCGACATCAACATTAATTTATTAAATGAAAACGATGTCTACGTAAATAAATATCTTTCGGTACTAGCTAAACACGGATTTGTGCCATACATACTGAATCCTACAAGAATCACTGCTGAAACCAAATCATGTATTGATCACATTTTCCTCAAAAAACCTAACAATAGCCAATACTTGACTTTTAATTCATATATTCTCAAGTATAACATCACAGATCATTATCCAGTATCACTTAACATAGAGTATAATTCAAACAAACCAAAAATTCCAGAAAACAGAAAAAAATATACAACAAAAATTGATTACAAAAAGTTAGAAAACTTATTACAGAAAGAAACCTGGGATGTGATTTTAAATGAAAATGATCCTCAAATCGGAACTGATCTCTTCTTAAAAATATTTAATAATATCACTGAAAACTCCAAAAGTGTAAAAATCTGGCATGAAAAACACACGAAAATAAAACCATGGATAACTGAAGGGTTAATTGTATCAATACGAAAAAGGGATAAATTGAAAAATCAACTAAATAAACACTTTTCATACAAACTAGAACACGAATATAAAACCTACAGGAATAGATTGAATAAACTACTACATAAAAATAAAAATGACTATTATCTCAAACAAATTGAAAACAATAAACATGATCTCAAAAAAACTTTTGAACTAATATCAGAAGCTACAAATGAAAGAAACAAAAATAAAAACATCATACGGATTGCTGATGAAGATGGCGTTATATTCAGTGACAACAAATTAATGGCAAATTATGCAAATGATTATTTCAGTAATGTTGGTATAAATATGGTAAGCAATATTGACACTTCGTTAACAATTGATGAAAATATTGAAATAAATCCCAATTCCATGTTTCTTCATCCAATAACTGAAAACGAATTGATAGAGCATATATCTACATTGAAAAATAACACTTCCCCTGGCATAGATGGAGTAACTACAGAAATAATCAAACGAAACCACCAATATATTCTGCAACCCCTTAAGCATTTATTTAATTTGATCATTCAGAAGGGACATGTTCCCACCCAGTTCAAATCCTCTATAATTACACCGATTTATAAAAATGGCGACAAAAGTAAAATCAGTAATTACAGACCTATCAGCGTGATTAATAGCTTTGGTAAAATCTTTGAAAAATGCCTTAAATCACAGATAGTACAATTTTTTGAGGAAAATAAGATTATACACAATCATCAATATGGATTTCGTGCTGGTGTAACCACTGCTGATGCTATGTACAGTGTTATCAGATGTATCACTGAAGGACTTGACGAAAACAAAAAAAATATCGCAGTATTTTTGGATGTGGCTAAGGCATTCGACACTGTCGATCATGCAATTCTTCTCAACGTGTTGTAGCGTTCTGGTATGCGTGGTGCAGTGCTGGATGTCTTTCGCAGTTACTTGACTAATCGAGAACAATGTGCCAAGATAAATGATACAATAAGTGAAACTGTGATTGTGAGAATGGGGGTCCCCCAAGGAACCGTTCTTGGTCCGGTACTTTTTCAAGCTTATATAAACTCACTGCTCTATCTAAAAGTGAAGGCAAGAATTATATCATACGCTGATGATACCGTTGCAATATTCAGTGGAAATACATGGTCAGAAACCAAAGATTCCGTCCAATTAGGCATGCAATCAGTCAATAAATGGATGAGTGTGTATCGTCTTTCATTGAACGCTAGTAAGACCCACTATCTCGCTTTCTCAATAACAAAAAAAAACCGACCGAAATTCTCCGGTATTGCAGTTCCAGGTATGAGGGATGAAATCAAAGAAACAAACGAGGTCAAATATTTGGGCATAATTATTGACAAAAGTCTAAAATGGAATAATCATGTTGATTATCTGACAAAAAAGGTGAGGAAGCTAATATATAAATTTTACCAGCTACGCCAATTTTTATCGAAAAATCTACTCTTATTGATTTACAAATCTCTAGCTGAATCACTTTTTCGTTATGGTATTTTGGTTTGGGGAGCAATGTATAGAAATTTTTTACAAAAGCTGAACATAATACAAAACTATATCCTAAAAATAATCTTGAAGAAAAAAAGAACTTTTCATACTAACCTTATATATACAGAAGATATTAGTAATATCCGAACATTATATTTTCACAGTTTATGTATGTATGCATTCAAAAATAAAATACTTCTTAATTCTATTCCAACAGTTCATATTACTAGAAGCACTACAAACAAATTGCTACCCATTCCAAAGTTCAACAAAAACGTCTGTCAACGCTTCCTAACGTATACATTACCAAATATCTGTAATATCCTCCCCCTGTCAATAAAACATCTGAACAATTATAAAGTATTTTCGAGGGAATCAAGAAAATTCATCTTCGAGAATTACTTTGTATTTATCAAGGTATTGGAAAATTAATAGTGGTTGTATGGTACCATGGTTTTGCACAATGGCTCCTGAAACACAGGTGTGATTTGTATTTTAGTCACCAGTATTGTTTTGTATAGCACAACACAAGTGTTGAGTCACTTAGGAGCTGTTTCTGTGTACAATGCTTTCAATTATGGATTTTTGTTTGTAACCTTTTCATATTTTCACATTGAATGTAGTTATAAGTGTGTATGCAGTAAATTAAATTAAATATTAAAATATCTCGGAAACTCTTTATAGTAAGATATTGAAATTTGGGAGTTGTAAACCGTTGGTAATATTACGCATTTTAAACAAGCTGCAACGTTGTTACGACGTCTCATTTTGGATCACGTGGTATCATCTTCAGAATTTTCATTAGGATACCCTGTATATTTTTCCACTGTTGTATAGGTCCCTCTTATGCTCATTCAGAATTAACTTTATTTAATTTTTTTTTGGTAGGTAAGTACTCCGAAACGATGAACAAATTTGTTACACCAGAAATGATTCAAGCAGCATGAACAAGAAACTTGCTTAGAAGATTTGAATGCTGCAATCCTGAAAATTGAAAACAATTTGAGCATAAACTATTGTTAAAGTGTAATTCTATTCCAAATATTTCATGTTTCTAAGCAATCTTTGTTTTTCAAATGAAAAACCTACATGAAAATTTGTTTATCGTTTCGGAGTTCTTACCTACCAAAAAATTGAAATAAAGCTGAATGAGCATAAGAGGGACACACAACAGTGGAAAAATATACAGGGTGTCCCATTGAAAATTCTAAAGATGATGATGGTGATCCAAAATATGACGTTGTAACAACGTTGCAGCTTGCTCAAAATGCGTAATATTACCAACGGTCCTTAACTGCCAAAATTTTAATATCTTACTCCGAATAGATTTCGAATCCAAAACCTCGTGGGCCATTCTGTATATTATAAATACATAATATCAAATGTAACAAATCAATAAACCAGTAGGATACAGCTTAAGGCTGTTTCGTTCAGCGGTCTTCAATTGGAACTTTGAAAATAGCAAAACAAACCAATTTGTTGAAAATAATCAAAATTTTCACAATAGTCAAGAACAAATTTTCGAAATAACTATTTCATTATTTTTATATATGATTATAGAACTTAATGCAAAACCAATTTTCTATTCATATTTCCTAAAACCCATTATTTACACGCTCTACTTTGATGGAACGTATCCTACACGTAAAGCGGGGTTTCAGTATAGTTTCTCGAGAATGAAATCATGGGGGAGACGAATGAAATCAAGTCTAGGAAAATCGAGTTTGATTAACTCCAGTTATCACAATTTTGTGACAACTTTTCAAATTTCGAAGCGCCTGAAACAAATAATTCTTTGACAAATATATTAAATAGTAAATCATTCAACCATACAATTACAGATTGGGCTACTTTACAATCAGTGTAATATTTTTTATGATTAATGTCTTCAATTACTAATCGGAATGATGTTTGACAAATATAAAATATGTACCGTAGAATCCAATCATCGTATCAGATTCAACTTCCACAATTTATTATTGACTATCTGATGAAAAACTAATTAACTTGTACACCAACCACGCATATGAGTTCAAATCAATTCAAAATGTTTTCAACTTTATACATAAAAGGGAACATGATGATTGAACATCGATCGAGTTTGATTATATCAGGAAATAAGGGCAAACCAACGTGAATCGAAAGAACTAAACATGTCAATAGACAATACGAATCATTCACATTCATTGCTATAGCATAACTTAAAATATGTTTCAGTTGCTTTATCAGTAACAATCAATGTCTATCGACAATCAAAATTCCTGTGAGAGTTTTCATCTAATAACAGTTTCATGAAAATGTATGCATTGCACAGGAATGCAATAATCAATTTCTTGATTTTTCTGGGAAGTGTTTTTATTAGTGTTTCTTTTTGCCTTATTGGTAACGACCAATTGAAAAAATTGTAAATTGATTGAAATTTGGGAACCATAATGATTTTTTCTAAGCTATCTTGTAAATTATGAATCAATGTAAGGAAGGTGTTTCGACCCACCAGGTCTCATCAGTTACACTGGGTGATTCACATATGAAAGGCTATGAAAGACCTTCGACCCTAGTGCTATACGAATGGCATAGAGGTTGGGTTTTTACAATGACAGTCTCTCTTCATTGTAATCATAAGGGATTTCGTCAAACCCAATTCTAGGTAAGGATGTGTATCCTGCCTAGATACTTACCACAATCTATAGATGGTGAAGGTATCATTCCGAAATCTCTATATCTTTGTAATGATAGAGTTCACGAGTGTAGATACATGAGATACTTCAATAATATAAACACTCTCACTTTTTCATAAAACATGCATCAAGAATTGTATATTAGATCATACCGACCAATTTTTTAGTTCTCACCAGTGGTTACCTCATCTCAATATTTATGGACCAAGAAAATTCCTATCAGAGTTCTCATAAAGCTGCACTTGGACCTGAGCAGAAAATGTATGCAGTGTACAGGAATGAGATCAACTTTTCGCATTTTCTGGAAATTGTCATTATTCAAATCACCAGTCCTAACTTGCTCTTTTCACCAAGCTATTTCCAACATGAATATTATTATGAAAAAGTACCTCTTCCATCGTGCATAGTAAGCGTATTTGATTATGTTTTACCAGTTTTGTATAATATTTTCAGTTCATAATATACAATAATCAATATTATATCTGATATATTCACTGGTTCATACATTGATGAATTGATAATGATGAAGAAATTCTAAAATATTCATCTACCATTATCAAATATATTCTCGAATAATACATTGATACCTATTAATTGCACAAATTGCCACATGTTTAACTACTACAGATAATTTGTATCGTTCCATCCAAATATGATAAATGAATTCATAAAAAGGCGTTTGCATAATTCTGTTTTGTAGTGCTCCGATGCAATTTTTGGAGAGATGGAAATATCGGTATCACGAGAATGACAAAACATAGCCAATTCTGAAAAACAAAAAATCTGAAAATTTTTTCATCTTCATCTACCTGAAACTGAATTTTGGTACGATAATATTTCTAGAATAAGAAGTAATGATGGTCGATTATCAAATTGTCTAGAGAAGGCCTGATTGCGTTCTTGAAATGTGCAAGCAACCATTGTTCGTGAATAAGCCTATATATTTTATACCAGTTCCACTCACCAAAGCTTCGTAATTAGATTCGAAATGTATTTTCAGATGAGTAGGAAGTTTCAGTACTATCCAACAAATGGTAAACTATCTTGTTCGAACTCCAGTAAACATCGCAATCACATATTTTCTTGTCCTGAAATGTTTGTCCATTCAAAATATTTATCCATTGGGGATGCTCTGATCAAAGCGAAACAAATGCAAGTTCGTGTTTGTTATACATAAAAGATATATTGCCTGGAACTAGCTTCAAACCACGGTGTTTATTGTGTACAAAATCATCAGACCACACAATGGTATTTTGTCCACGAAAAAAAAAATATATTTTTCGTAAAATAGTATGACAAATATAATACTGCGAACACCGGTATAGGATATTGACTTTTCGTTTAATGATGAATATTCATTAACTCCATGTCCGCCAGATTTTCAACTGTTCATTCATCAGATCATCGAATGATTGTCTCATGATAACAATAAGTATACTTGCAGCTTTCAAGATAGCCTAGATCATGATCATAGTTGTGAAATAATATTCGTATTAATGCATCAAAGAATGCTAAGCCTAAAAAATGGAAATATAACAAGTGACCATCTTGAGCATACAGCTTCGGAAAAAATATATTTGAGCAATAGGCAGAACTCTGTGAGAGTGAAGAAAAGCAAATGTTTTATGATCTCGCATAATTGAAAAAGATGATAAGATAGTCTTACCTTGCCAATTCGTCAAATGACCAGTAACATATTTCATCTAATACTTATGTCTTCTGTGTTTCGGTACCATCATGTTCAGAATTTTCATTATAATCGCTATTCTTCTATTTTAGCTTTAGCGTTTGATTTCCATTTCCATGTCTTTGCATGAAATTCATATTGATCAGATGTCTTTCTCTCATATTCTGTAATTCAAATATTCAAATTTCCTTTCTTCTTTTCATCAGTTGTCTTCAGGCCTTCTAATTATATTTTGAATATCTGTCTTCTGATAGTGAAAACTTTGCTTTCAAATCTGAAATGATTTTCCACGGAGATCTGTATGTTGATTCTTTCTCAACTTTTCAGATTAGATAACTTGTCACGATTTCTTCAGAATTCATTATTGCACGGAGATTTTCTTCCAGATCTCAATGTCCTTATTTTTGTTCTAATGTTTCTGTTAAATCATATTCGTATTTCATCATAACAATCAGATTGAGACATTGTCAGTTTCGTATTTGCTATCTAACTATCCGAAAATTATAATTTCCCAAAATTCATTGAAATAATGAAACAGTGTGTGATATTGGACCTGATACATTCAATTGCAGAATAGCATAATCATGGTTATCATGATGATCAATTATTATATTTGAGCAAATTGATATAACCCATTTCAATTATATTGTTCGTAAAACTCAATAACCAATTTATTAGTCCATTATTCCGATTTATGTGTTTGCCCCAATCATTCATTTCATTACTATAATTTAATCATCCTATATTCTCCCATATATATTCGTTTCATGATTCGTTAGGAATTTCCAAATTTCGTGTAATTTACATACAGCCGAATTCAATTCAAATTCCATGTTTATAGCGAATTCAAAGCCTGTAGAGTTTGTTTGGAGTAGGTTTATCATTATATTCGATCACGTGAAATTATTTGACCAATAAGTCATCCACTCTCTACCCAATTATTGAGTGTATTGTTATGGCCATAGAATGTGAATGATATATGGGCTTGCTGCTATATTTGCAAGAACACAATACGTTGAATAAAAATATACAGGATAAAGGCCAGAGCTTAAACCAAAGCATCATCGAAATATTACACAACCCCAAATCCCAATTTCATGCGATTTATATTCTGGTCAAACATCTTTTGTGCTGGTATCTACGCATTTTCACGAATATGACATTGAAACCCGAAGGTTCCATCTTGAATAAACCGATATACATCTCGATACAATCACTTTAACGTTCGAAATAAGTCTGTCTTTGCCCCGCGTATCATCAGTCCACACAATTTTCTGAAGGAAAATCTATTGACAACAAAATGTCTCAATAAAACGGCGACTTCACTAAACAGACTGATTCACAACATATCAAGAATTGAGATTAATAAGCAGACAATATCCAGATGAGTTTGTTCATGGGATAGGTTATATGAAATATATGAGGCTTCCCGTTAAAAAAATATTGACGATGTTCGACAATGGCCAAATTTGTGTTTTCATTATGGATGTCATTATATCAACTCTCAACTCTCGATCAATCAAATGGGTGATTATTCCAGTGAAAGTTATACAATGCATTACTATCGGAAAGAAGAAAGATATTATACAGGGTGCCCGTAATTCGAGCTTAAGCATGGGGATCTCGGTTACCTTGAGAGATACGATGTTGCTTGAATTAGGGCAAAGTTGCGCATTCTGGCACTGATCAATAATCTGAAAAGAAATCCGACCTATCTTCCTTGGTTTTCAAGACATCGCTGAAAAACGAAATTTCGCGATTTTCGTTTTTATTATTTCAATGGAAAACCGATCAAGTTATCCATTTTCAACCGTAACATTCCCATAGCAACTTTTTGCAAGGAATTAGGAAATAATATTGAATTTTTTCTAACAAACGAAGAAAGAAACAAATGACAGTCAACGTTTTCTTTTCTTATGAACGCCATATTGAATTTTCATATTTCTGAATGCAGTTTTTTTTCTGATTCCGATGATGTACTACACAACATGTTTTGATTTCAAATTATGGTCGAAATTTCCTAATAAACATTTTTTCGAAGATTGCCGTGGAAAACAAACTCCCCAGATTTGTTCAATTCGAATTTTGACAGTTCAGTAGTCTTTCCACTTTTGTGAATTGCAATATGCCATTTTCCAATGAAGAACAGAGGCATATGTTGGAAATTTATTATGCTTGTCATCGAAATGTTCAAGTTACAAGTGGAACATATCTACAACGTTTTCCTGAAAGACAGCAACCAAATACTGGATATTTCCTAGGTCTCCATAGAAATCTGGGCCAATATGGTTCATTTCGGTGATCCAGACATAAATATCGCGAGAGAGCTAATGAATATGAAGAAAACATATTACAGCGGTATGTTCTGATTTTCCGATTGAATTTCAGTTATTTCAGATATTATTTAATATTGCTTAGGTCCAAGAAGATCACTACACATCAACGAGACAGGGTTACAGAATATTTGACGGAAATGTTTCTTAATAGGGTTATTGCGAATAATGGTGATGTACGTTCTCCAGACTTATCACCCTTAGACTACTTTTTATGGGGAACAATGAAAAATGAAGTTTATAAAACTGTACCAGTCGATATAAATGACCTTCGGCAACATATTATCGACTCTTGGAGACAGATCAGGAGACGAAGTATCGAAAGAGCAAGTGCAAATGTGACAAAACGTGAGAATTATGTGTACTGGTGGAAGGTGAACAGTTTGAACAGCTTCTCTGATTATTCATATTTTGCTTTCATTTTGTTTGTTCTGTTTGGTTCACATGCTATACCTGCTCTTCATTGGAAAATGGCATATTGCAATTCAAAAGAGTGGACTCCAAGCGTAAAAACTACTGAACTGTCAAAATTCGAATTGAACAAATCTGGGGAGTATGTTTTCCACGGCAATCTTCGAAAAAATGTTTATTAGGAAATTTCGACCATAATTTGAAATCAAAACATGTTGTGTAGTACATCATCGGAATCAGAAAAAAAACTGCATTCAGAAATATAAAAATTTAATATGGCGTCCGTAAGAAAAAAAAAAGTTGACTGTCATTTCTTTCTTTCCTCGTGTGTTAGAAAAAATGTAATATTATTTCCTAATTCCTCGCAAAAAGTTGCTATGGGAATGTTACGGTTGAAAATAGATAACTTGATCGGTTTTCCATTGAAAAAATAAAAACGAAAATCGCGAAATTCCGTTTTTCAGCGATATCTTGAAAACCAAGGAAGATCGAATTTCTTTCCAGATTATTGATCAGTGCCAGAATGCGCAACTTTGCCCTGATTTAAGCAACATCGTATCTCTCAAGGTAACCGAGATCCCTATGCTTAAGCTCGAATTACGGGCACCCTGTATATATAAGAAACTTATGATTCAAGACAAAATCATGATTTGAAATAGGAATTCGTTCAAGATATAATCAAATTCGTGTTCTCGATTAGAAGACTTGAAAAAATGAATATCTATGAATATAACGATCGCGTGCTGAGTGACGTATTACAGGGTTTTATTAAACACTTTATTGTAATGGATATGATCATTTCACCATATACTCTACATAAAGTTTATCGAGAAATTGTTAATAATTTCATTGAAAGTGCTGCCAACATAACTGAATCACCCCAAAAAAATAATTACTCCATATCCAAGATCTTCTATCATAATTCAAGTGACGAAAAACATATGATAACATTCTCACAGCACGCAAATTCATCTGCTCCCGAAAGCAACTCTACTTGTTATCGCCCAACGTCACCTGGAACATTTCCGCGTTTCCTGTGTCATCTTACATCTGTCTCTGTCACCCGAATATGAAATGGCGCAGTTAGGGTGCTGGTAATGGCAATTAACTCGTTCAAAACTAGTCCCAATTTACAGTTATAACTCCGGATGGAGTCTCTGTCTGTACTGTATAATCAACTGATAATGAGAGCGACAAAGAAGACGTTTCGGGAGGACAATCGATTGTTGACTATTTCATGATCACTTTTGATATTCTGAGATGGTAGAAAATCACCAACAAATTATTTCCTAGAAATTATCTCCAATGATTTTGAACTAAAGAATATTGATGCAACATTAGTGTGCCTACAGATATTATCATGTATTCAAATCAAATTAAATGAATTATATTGCGTTTGTCGAGGGCAAAAATAACAGTATCTCATTCTACATTGGAATAATTGGAAATTCGATACTGTATATATTCTCCTGTTATATCTGGAAAATGGATTATTTTGATTGAAAACTATATTCCTTCATGATTATATCGATTACATATCTGTTGAGTATGTAAGCATTTTCTTTCTTGAAAATAAGACTCCATACACCATGGGTCTAAGTCTAGTTCCCCCATGTATGGATGAAAAATCTCAGCTCCAACTGAGCTTTTCAATAGCATCATATTCGTGTGTTGTGGTTCCCTTTCGTTATCTACTAGAACCTAAAAATGGTTGTGTTTGTGAGTCCCATGTTATTCAAGTGTTGTTGGGTCCCCAGTGCCTTGTCAGGAATCCAACTATGCACCTGATAGTTCTACTGTTGTGACTCTGTGCGTACTGTCAAGTATTGTTGGATGTTCTTCTCTGAACTGTTGTTACATCACAGAAAGTGGCTGGACCAATAGGAGCACTTCAAGCTCCTTTTTAGGCATCTTCCATTACATTGCCCTTGTAGCTTGTATGTTCTGATACTCTGCTCAACTCTGATAGGGTTTTTTGGTTTCCAGCAATTTCAGATAAGTTTTTGAATACTCTCGTCTGAAGAACTCTACTGCACAATAATGTACTGTTGCAACTTTCTCCTGGAATATCATCCTTCGATTTCATGACCTCAGAGAAACTATTCTCACTTGCTTTTATTGAATTATCATAATTTTCACTTTATCTTCATTGATTTCAGTGGAAATAACTAATTTCAGTGTTTCAAAGAAATCGTCTATTGATTCTTCAATGAATTCTTCTCATGATTGAGGAAACCACAATAACAGAAGCATGTCTTGAAAATATCCCCAATATCGGAATGATAAAAAACAACTACCAGAGAGTTAAATAGTGTTGAGATTCGGACAAAAAACCAAAATCTTGTTTAAATTAAAGTTCAATATATTACTCAGTTCCAATCACATTTAATGAATTCAATCATAAAAAATGCAATCACGAAACAATCGACTTGTATAACACTTTTGGCATATTCACTTTTATCGTCTATCGAATTCATTCCATTCAAAGAAATGAAAATCACACTCCTCGTTTCTTTACACGTTTATGTCCATATTCACACACCCGATAACAGCAACAAATAACAAAATTGAGAATAATGACGATCATTTCAAGCTGTATCACTATTTTTCTTTATCACCCTGAATCACATCAAATCCAATCAAGCATAATAGGAGGTAGGATCCTTTCACATAAACTCTCAGATCGAGATAAATGGGTTTCCATCGACAAGACAGATAAAAAACTGGAGTTGGCACGCTGAGAATGGGAATTCTGCAAGCAATATTTCTTGGCACCTACTGCACGCTGGTTTCCGAATTGAAAAGCAGCTGTTTCTATGAGTGTTGTTGTATTGTATAGGTAACCGATCAATAATTCAACTATAGAATAGTCATTTCTATAGGTTATGACCGAACGAATATACAGAAAATTGTATTAATGTTTATCTTCTTCTTCTTTCTTCATTGATCATTTCGAAATGAAACACCCTTGCTATAGCTCGAGGCATGTCAACTATACTTCATCTTTCAATCAATTACTTGAATTTCGAAAATGCACCATATTTAAACATGTATTTTTTCCTTCAATTGGGTTTTGCATAATGAGGCTGATTTTCAGCATACTTTGAGAATTTCTTCGATCCCAGTGAATGGTTTGGTCAATTTGAGGTGTAATCATCATCTGAATTTCTGTCACCGCTGCATACATTCTCAGAATCATCTCACTATAGATATGCAATTATTTTTTTCTCAAAATTGTTTCATCTTTTCAATATTTTATTTTCAAAGAACAAGCAGAATATTGTCTCTAAGCTTATTTAATACCTAAGCATATCTCACGTTACACGTCAATTGTTTACTTCCTGTTTGACTTGAAATGTCTGTTGCTTTCATTCTCGAAACGGGATCATTTGGTCAAGTTATCAGAAGATATAGTTTGTAACTACTTGAATTTCTGAAATAAATGAAGAAACTATTGATATTCTGAAGAAACATTCAATAACGTAACACCTGTTATAAATATAAATAATATAAATATCGCACCGATTCATAAACAAAGAAAATTACTTCACGAATTGGACATATTCTTTATCAGTAATGATTGTTCTTTCGTAAGTAACAGGATAAACATCTGTCAGTCTACTACAGTGTTCCATGATCATGACAATCAAAGAAATTATTGACAATATCGAAGAGATATTGTAAGGAATCTCTCGCAACTAACTCAATGGTAACAAACGATAAAGAAGAAAGTAATAATGTACAAATAATCGAAGAAATTATTAACAATATCGAAGAGATATTGTAAGGAGTCTCTCGCAACTAACTCAATGGTAACAACAGATATAGAAGAATGTTAAATGTAAATCATTTCATCATGTTATGTATTCCATATGAATTCAAAAATTGTTGTACGCACTATGTGCAACAAACACCTACTAAAAATATTATTACCTGTATCAATGAACCAATGCTAAACTAGTAGCATATATACGTCATAAGAATCGGTTCCTCGCATTGCACTCTCAATATCTCCTAGGTTTCCACCTTTTCAACGTTTCTCTCCGACTTTTATTGAAGTGAAACTAATGTAACATAATTTCAATATCAGAAGAAACGTCTTCAGACGTTATATCCTTGTATATGTATGTTCCGCATTTCAATATAGATGCAGTCTTCGATGTATCGATAGATGTTTTCGTCCCAGGAGAATCTCACATGGAATAGAATTCCAGGCAGCGGTCGCATATGAGTGATGAAATTTTGTCACAGAGATAACGAAGACGAAATGTCCAAGAACAGGGACCTAATCGATGAAAATGTGCAGATCTGAAAATGTGAAGCTTCAAGAGAGATTATTCAAATGTTTTGTGATTTACTGATAAGTTATCAGAGAGTTGAAGAAGTTCCACGAACGCAAACGTGAAGATTAAATTTTACATCTGGGCGTGGGCATTTCTCAAGTTCTTATGTTTTCGTGTCTTGTGCGATAACGGTTATACGTAGACTCACGTTATTCAACGGGTGCTAAGAAAACGAACGTACGTTATCCAGAATCTAACGAAATGAGGACGATAATTTGAGAGTGGTGCAGGACATAGTGTATACATCATTGCAGGCATAATTGAGTTGTTGTCGTTAATTGAATTGAAAAATTCAGTTCATAACTCGTTTTTTAAACTGATTGTATCAATTGCACGAATTTAATAAAAACATGTCTTAATATCAACAACAAGCACTTCTACACTTCAAGGATTTCTTCCTTGTGAGTCTCATAGTCCTGGTCTTGAAGTAGAAACCAATGATCCTGAACGAAACAATACTACAATACTGCCACAAAAAACATCATGAAAATCAAGATATTGAAATACTTTTAGGTTCCCTGCCTAGGCTATTACTGTGCTATATCGTGAACGTTATATTTCAACTCGAAAAGTAACGTATGATGACACGGCGAACGTCAGAAAACGTTACACTTATCAAAACATCAAACTTGAATATCTAAATTGTTCGTTGTGAAATGTGACAAATCAGAGGAAATGATTCGAATTCTCTATGCCGTCCAGGTAAGAAAAGGATGAGTTCGATTCGTCCAATACTTCCTTTCCTAGCGATCCAAAGCCTACTTCAATCGCAATCGAATTATGTTACCTATTCAGACCCGCACGATCTCTTGTGTAGGGCGATTCGCTACATTATCGACCGGTCTTTGACTGTCGGCAAAGAGCAAAGGACCATTCTGCTGATCCTAATAAATGTCACACATTCAATTCTTTCGAGCCCCTGTTTTAGTTTTGCAAGTCTTTTCAGCATCCCTTTGTGTTATTTCTACTCAGTACGAGAGAGATTAGCTCATAAAATGAAAGATGTACGTACCTGCAAAGGGAATGGTTATAACAGTACGTGCTTACTTTTAGGTTCGTATAACGCGTGATGTAAACTCGCAAAGAAGTGAGTAGGGAATGGAAGCCCTCTACCATAAAATTAAAACTTCGGGGAATATCAGGATTATTCGGAAAGGCGGATGGTGTTGACGAGTTTTCGAAATTCCCTACTTGCTTCGATTGACAGCTGGTTTCCAGTAAAATAATTGACAAACTTTTTCACGTTTTAAAATCGTAGGTAGTAGTGGAATATTTCCTGAAACATTTTTCTTCACAGTCTTTCAGGAAGAATATCGATCATATTTGTCTGAATATCCAAATCCGTTTGACTGTTTCGAATGAAACTATGGATATTTCGAATTCTCCATCAGATTTTAGGGCATATAATAGTCTTGTTTTGGAGGATGTTTGATAGGTCGGAACCTGATTTACCCTGTAAGGAACTCTTAATAAAGCGAAGGCACTAGGCAAAAGTTTGAAGAGAAGACCAATGCAACTTCCACCAACAGACAATTTGACTCCATATCTGTCTGGGATTGCCCGAATACCCTTCAAGAGCTGAGCAGTCGAAAGAAAATTCTAACAAGCCGCACAGATTACAAGAACAATGGAAAGGCTGATAAGAGAAGGAGACCTAATTGGTCCGAAACCTTTATGTGGTGTAGCGAAAGTAAAAACATCACCAAAACGAAAGAAAAGCTTGCATGGTATTATTGGGAATCACCATCATCAACTAAAGAAGTGATTGGTAGGTTTTCCAGAAGAGGTGATATTGGACTATCGAAGAATTAAAGTTCTTGAGATGTCTGAAGCTGTGGGCATCTCACTGGGCGGACATTGAGATTGGAAAAGTTCACTTTGCAATTTCGATATAATACAAAAAAGGTATAGAATCGACACAGATGGCGTTGACAACGCTGTACCACATGCATTCGGATCCATACTAGTGGTATCGTTTTCATTTCCGTTATATATTCATTTTATAGGGGTTACCAAATCTCCTACGTCGAATACTTCATTGCTTGTTATTCTTCAGTTTTATTGGTACACATAAAGCAGCTGAAATGTTCGGGGTAGTATAGTGAACTATTTCGAATTATACGGTGCTGCAAGTGAGAGACACTCACTCTTTATTTTATAGTTTTGAATAATAAATTCAACATCTTCCTCGAATCTCGTGCAAGGAAGGAAATTCTTTATATTATGCTGCAAGGTAATGTCAAATTTATATTCCATCGGTGGGCTAGCATCTTTTAGGAATGAGTTATTTCAGCATTGCGAAACCAGATTGACTTTGGAATATACCATGAGTGCTTTTTATGATTTTCCATCGGAGTTTTTGGGTGAAAAATGCGGTGCTCGTAATTGGAAAATAGAGGTATCATTCTCTCAACGAAAGGTTGTTACTGCCTCCATTAGCAAAAGCCCACTATAAACAATTTCTGGAAGAGTTGAAGATTATAGTTGAGGTCAGATTTCAGTTTTGTACGTCATAAACAGTTGTACAAGGGGAAAATACTTTCTTGGTCTGCACAAAAAGGCTGCTCGATAGTGTAATCGATCAGTCATGACAGTCAGTTCGGAAGAGAGTAACTGCTAGATATCCTTCATATTCTTTTTTTCAACGGAACTGTTACCGTAACACCGAACAAATGGCGCACAAAAATGAGTAGTTATCTTCACTACCCGCTTATATTATATTCTCAATAATATAAAACGAATCTAAAGAGAAAATTCAATTATTCAGGAGTTTCAAGGCATTGATAGGATTTTCAAAAATAAGCTATCTCCAGTGTATCTCCATTCATGAAACAGTATATTCAGTGATATCTATTCATTTTTTTTTCATACTGTGTGACTCTGAACTACCATTTCACGATTATTTAGTGTTAGTAGTAATTATTGGAGATTAGAACCACTTCCATTCTCATCCTGAAATTATACTGGCACAGAAACGGCAATTAACCCTAAACATTATGGTCTGGTGCCAAAGATTGTGAGGTTTATACTCGTAAGAAAATAAAAAACAGAGGTACTTTTGAGCTGGTAAACAAGATAATTCTCTACTTTATGTATTTGCGAGTGGAGTTCTGAAAGTGTAAAATTGGGACAAAAGTATCTACTGCTCACATATTCTGAAATGAACGATCTCATAACTCTACTCGCTAATTATATACAATGTGTGTATAAAGTGATATGTCTTCCGTCACCAAAAGCGCCAAACCCCATGAAAAAATAGTCAGAAACGTTAACTTTCGATTTGACCCCCTGTACAAATAAATGAAAGTTAGAGCTTTTTAATTTGATTGTCCTTCGTTTTATTAGCTAACTCCATGAATACTATAGAAGTTCAATACAGCTCGTACTACAAATTCTGTGATATAAAATGTACAGCTTTGAACAACCATGTGAGTGTCCCAAGAATTCAAACCATTCGACCCGTTTGTAGTTCCATTGCCACCTGATAAAGGCAGTTTGATCACCGAAAATCACGGATGAATAAATCTCGAGGACATTTCAAACCGAGTGCCCATTCCCTCGGATTTCACTTCCGGAAAGAAATTCAATTAATCTGCTCATCAAATCGATATTACATTCAGGCCCTTCCTACGCTATAACTCGTCGGGATGTTTACTGCTTTATCTGCATCCTGGATCGAACTAAGTGGGGAGTCTTGTTTCTGAAGGAAACTTTCTTGATTGAATCGAAGTAAATGATTGCATGATCCTATTTTGGTATTCAGGTGACATACTCAGGTGAAATTGAATGATGACTTCAGGAGCCAATCCTAACAAGTTATGTGAGTTATCAAATACCTGAATGAAGTATTGTTTCTTCTACTGACTCCTGTCCACTTCATTCAGTTATAATTAGATAAATTGATGCAGTAGCTTCGTAATCATCCAAAGTTTCTAACAGAGTCAAGGAACAGACATTGCTAAGGAACTTGCATTTGGTGTTCCAAGCAAGTTTACAGAATTTCTTCTGATATATTGGAATTCTGAGATTTCTCAAGGCCTCTCTTGTCAAGAGGAAAAGTGATTATCACGTCCTCGGTAATAAGTATAGCTCTTCTATCATCTTAGGAAAAAGGTTTATGGATTATAATTCCTCGAAGTTTTCATCCCATTTCAGAGATATACCATTCCAATATGCAGGAGATAGTGGCAATTTTGTGAGGTCTAAGTAAGAGAAATTCCCTGTTAGCGTCAAGTGTATTTGTGCAAAACGTTAGCCAGAGAGCCAGAAAGAAGACATCCGAGGAAGACGTGTTTTCGAGATGTTCTGTGGAGATTTATGAACCCAGAAAATGTTCAATTTAATGAAAAAAATCGAACCGGCACTATGCGCAACGAAGGAAATGAGTTTCTCGTATTTCTACACAACAGTAGTGAGCAAGAACTTCGTGAATGGAATAATGGATGTATGTTAATATCATCCAGATCTCATTCAGATTTATCGTAGCTTTTAGCTCTCTTTCTCTCATAATATTTTCGCGTACAAGGGGTGTCTTTAGAAATCACCCATGTACGCTTGGGACGTACTCAGGGAAAATCAAGTTCCTTTATTTGATAAATTAAACTCGCAGGCTTATCACCAAGTGGGTTCAACAAAATTTTTCATTTCCTTACAAAATGTTTGACAATTTCTTAAAATACCTGAACCGTATGATGATTCTACTTGTGACAATATAGAAGAATATAAGTACTCATGGCAAAACAAATGAAGAATAATTTTATTCAAGTGAATGCTCATAGATATCATTAGCAAATTAATGAAGAGAGTGACGTTGTCAAACGTTCCAGTCCTCTTTTCCACCATGTATTATGGAATCTCTTCGCTTGAGTGCTCTCCATGATGTAATTGTTTCTGGATACGTCTCTTCAAATAATCCCACACCACCGAATTAAATGTCATTGAATTACAATCTCATGAAATAAATTAACATAGGGAGTTTATTATTCAGAAAAGTATTCAATAACGCTACCTTTCATTCAATCTCTTATTCCATTCACCATTGTCATTATTTTCGTGAATGTGAGTTATAATGGATGAGTCCAAACAACACTAATTGCGATTTGTGAATGAAAATTGGCGAAAACTAATTACTTATCGGCTCCACAGCTTTTCACAACCCTATTTGTTCTATAAGTATCCGACATTTTCAATCTTCTAGTTTCGTTTTTCATCCGATAGTAAACTCCTGCAGGATCCGGTTGATTGTCTCCAGGGGTCTGTCTATCTACGTTGTGGCCCAGAGCGGATTTTGCACTAGATTGCTATGATCGATTTTACTGACCACGGAACGATAACACGATTTCCGTGAAAATAAAATTAGTCAATTTGTCTAATATTTTTCATTATTGTGATCCAGATTCAGATAACGTAGCTTGTCCTCGATAAAAGCATGAAGATAATTTCATGCGTGATATGTCCATCATTAGTCCTGATCACTATTAATAATTCGATTAATTTCTGATGACCATCAACAACCATTCACAGCATAGAAATAACGTACTCTTCTAGTATCGTCTCTGGATAATGAAAAAATAATACTATTATATCGCTTATATGCTATTCAACATGCCGTGTGATATTAATGTATATTATCAGAACTGTAGGGGTCTTAATACAAAACTTTCAGAATTCTCAAGGAAATGCCTGAATGATGACTTTGATGTTGTAGTGTCTGTAGAAACATGGTTGCAGGGGGGAACATGTGATGGGGAAATTGTCGATACGGAAATGTTTCATCTTTTGAGAGCTGACAGAAATTTACAAATTACAAATAAAAGCACTGGAGGAGGAGTATTAATGGCATTAAGCAAAAAATATAAAATATTGGATTTTGTTAAACACTGCGGACTCTTTGAAGCCCTATCTGTACAGTTTAAGGTGAGTGGTGAAAAATACAGTATTATAGTAGTCTACATCCCTCCCAACAGTTCGAGTAATCTGTATGAATCAGTTTTCAATTTTCTACGACATAATATAAATATTGCTAATAATACTCTGATAGTGGGTGACTTCAACCTTCCAGAAATAACAAATCCTACTCTTGAAGGTAAAACGGAAAAACTTCTGAAGTTGCAAGACTTTCTAGATTTCAATTCATTCAAGTTATTTGATGAGATACAGAACATTAATGGACGAACATTAGATTTGGTTATCGCTCCTGAAAACGACTTATATACTTGTAAAGTAAATAGAGACTACTTACCTTTTGTAACTGAAGATGTGTATCATCCAGCTCTAAGCATTACTTTGACATTCAAAAAACACAGAAAATGCTATGAACATAATCATATGAATCAATTTATATATAATTTCAAGAAGGCTGATTTTCTAGGGTTAAGTTTAAAAGTTAGAGAGACGGACTGGAATTCTGTACCAGCAGAACCAAATGTAAACAGGGCCTTAGATAATTTTTATGGCATTTGGAATAGTATTATCGAGGAATGTGTACCAAAATATAAAACTTCGCAGAAATCATATAGATATCCAATGTGGTTCACAAATGAAATAATTAATCTATTGAGGCAAAAAAAACATTACCATAAGTGGAAGATGCAATCTGAATTCTATAATGATAAATACAAAGAACTAAGAAGGGAAACAAAAACAATAATCAGAAGGGAAGAAAGGGAATACATGAAAAATATAGAAAAAAATATCACTGTCGATGTTAATCAATTTTGGAATTTTATAAATAGCAAAAGAAACAACAAAACAAGCTTAGACAATTTTACCTATAAAGGGGAGACAGTACCAGATGGGAAAACAGCGGAAACTTTTGCTCATTTTTTTGCATCTGTTTATTGCCAAGGAAAATCTACTTATAAATTGACATTTAACGATAATATTAATTTCGCCAACGATACATTTCAAATTCACTCAATCGATGAAAATGACTACAATGAAGCAATAAAAAAA
Source organism: Plagiodera versicolora (assembly GCA_037013635.1). Lineage (NCBI taxonomy): Eukaryota > Metazoa > Arthropoda > Insecta > Coleoptera > Chrysomelidae > Plagiodera > Plagiodera versicolora. The sequence continues at coordinate 9,180,446 of CM072983.1, read as the reverse complement.
CTCAAACCCAAAAAGGCGGCAGGAACAGACGGAATACCACCGTATATTTTGAAAGGCTGCTATGAGTGGTTGAGAATACTCTTAATACATATATATAACTTGATCATTAGTACCGGTAGCTATCCCGAGTTATGGAAAACTTCTATAACTACACCAATTCTTAAATCTGGTAGTAAGACTGATGTAGAGAATTACAGAGCGATTTCAATTATGTGCGCACCATCCAAGTTATTCGAGCAAATTATATATACAAAATTGTACAACTTCACCAATAAATGCATAGCCTTACAGCAACATGGGTTTATAACACAAAAATCCATTAATAGTAATCTGTTTATATACAGCAATAAAGTATGGGAAACCATGACAAGTAAAGCCCAATTAGATACGATATTTACTGATTTTCGTAAAGCTTTCGATCAAGTTAATCACGACATCCTATTAACAAAACTTAGTAAATTTGGATTATCAGAAAACTTTATGCGCATTATAAAAAGCTACTTAGAGAATAGATTTTTTGTGGTGAAGCACAATGGGAACACTTCTGGGAAGTTTCATGCGAACTCCGGAGTGCCACAGGGATCTAATTTAGGACCCCTGCTGTTTGTTCTATTCATTAATGATCTACCATCATATATTGAACATTCAGAATGTCTGCTCTTTGCAGATGACTTAAAGATATTCAAACGTATACAAACTGTGCGGGACTGTGTGACGTTACAAAAAGACATCAACAACATTTTAGAGTGGAGTTATAACAACAAATTATACTTCAATGTGAAAAAATGCTATATTTTAACGATAACACGTTCAAAAAGTATCATAAATTTTGAATATCAGATGGATAATGAAGTTTTAACGCGTAAAACCGAGGTCAGAGATTTGGGAGTAACTTACAACAACATATTTTCGTTCTCTAGTCATATCACTAGAATAGTTAGGGATGCAAACCGCATGCTAGGATTCTTGATGAGACAAACGTACAGCTTTAATAATATAGATACCATTAAACTACTTTACTACAGCCTGGTAAGACCCAAACTTGAGTTTGCTTCTGTAATATGGTTAGGTGAGCACATTACAATTCTAAAAGAAGTGGAAAAAATACAAAATAAATTCCTTAGATACCTATATTTCAAGAAAAATCACACATGGCCCAACTATGACCTAGTCCGTACAACACAATTACGGAGTGAATTTGAGATCTTATCTTTGGAACAAAGAAGAAATTTGGGAGCCATGATGTTTTTATACAAGGTCATAAATAATATTATTAACTCACCCGATATCCTGTCATTGATTCCATTCAATGTACCGTCTCGTCGAACCCGCTATACAATACCGTTCAATATATCGGTAAACATCTCAGGTTACAGGGCTCCATTAACGAACATTTTGAGATTAGCCAATAATTTCGATGGAATGCTGAGCTTGGATTGGAATCTGACTCAATCTGCCTTTCATAGATTAATCCTCAATCAAATAATCAATTTTACACCATACACTTGTTCATTCATGCAATAGTGCTAATACTGTTACTTTATAGTTTCTTTCTTTTCGTTAAGGCAACCTCCTACAGTTCTGATGATAGAATAAGGGAAAAAATGTACTTCTATTATAAAATATATACATTTATATTTGTACTGAGTTGTTCCATGTAAAGAGGCCAATAGGCTTGTGTGGACAAATAAATAAATAAATAAATTACTTCTCAACAATCTTGAGTTCTTTCAAATGAGTAAACTGTTAAAAAATATATTAGCTACATTTTCAAGTAATTTCTCAACTTCAAGTTCTGGTATAGTCTATTCATTTAAAGAATATAGTTCTGATAGATTTGGTTATCTTTCTATACCATAAGTGCAAAATAAGTATCTAGCCAACCACTAAACTTCCAATCGGTTGAGATAAAACTGGGAATATTTAGGCATCAATGATTGAAGCATAATTTCGAGCTGACTTCCCAACGATGGCAACGTTGACCAGAAAATTATCGCATATTCTTAATCAAAAACTGTGTATGAAAATGGGATAACGAAAGTCCTTCACTCTCATTTAATACCGTAGGAAAGGTAAGTAAAGAATTATATTGAATATGTTTCTTCCTCGCACAAGTTTCAACTTATGAAGAGTTGCTTTGAAAACAAATATGGAAGAGATGAAAAAAAGGTTATACTGTAAACTATATAATATATATATGGAACTGCGAATATACAAGGTGATTCACCCAACTGGTTCATTGGAGGTTTATGAAGAGCTGATAGAGATATCAACTTGAAATATTGGTGGGTGCTACTACTGGATGTGTTCTATTTTCCTAAAATATTTTCAATACGCTGTTACTTCCGGTTAAACCGGAAGTGATATGAACTTTGTATTTTCAAATGAAACACCTTGTTTATTAACACATTTTCGAATTCTACGAAGAATTCTAGACCTGTTGCATTTCGAATTTTCTTCCTATCCTGATTCGTTTTCAAGATATTCCATTTTTACGGAAAATTTTAACAGATAGACTAACTAAAATGTCTATATTATCTTCAATTATCAAGATTTGAGGTTCAATCTCTGCATACACATTAATGAAAGAGTGTTCTATCAGGTATCTTTCAAAGTTTGCCAAAATATTCAACAGGGTGTTTGATATTTCCAGTTTACTTTTTGGAAATTTCAAATCCCAATAACTTCCTCATTTCAAATTGAATGACTATAAAATTTTCATACTATACGACTATCCAGAGCACACTTGTGAAAATACACATGAAACGAATGAGCGTATTTTCGTATTTCGTTGATATCTCTGTGAATATCCATTTAAGCAATATGGTATGTTCATACAAATCGATAGAAAATTAAATTTTGCCTCGGATAGTGTGAAAATTTCATGGTCATTCTATTTGAAATAAGAAAGTTATTGCGATTTTAGATTTACAAAAAGTAAACTGAAATATCAAACACCCTGTTGAATATTTCGAAATACTTTTAAGGATACCTGATAGAACAATCTTTTATTCATGTGTATACGGAGATTGAACCTCAAATATTGAAAATTGAAGGTGATATGGACATTTTAGTTAGATATCTTGAAAACAAATTACGATAGGAAGAAAATTCAAAATGCAACAGGTCCAGAATTTTTCGTAGAATTCGAAAATCTGAAAATAAACAGGGTGTTCTATTTGAAAAAACATAGTTGATTGAACATATTTTAGGAAGATAGAACACATTGAGTAGTAGCATCCACCAAAATTTCAGGTTGATATCCTTTCCAGTTCTCCATAATATATAGGTGTGAAGGTTAGACGACTGTCTAAATTGAAGAAGAATCTTTTTGAATTCGTGTATGCAGTCGAGCAAGGGGATCGAAATAAAGTGCAGGTTGATGTTAATTCTGTTGCCAACATAACATGAGATATGTGTATAAAGCAACAACAGCTGCAAGGGTACCAACTTAAACTTTGTTGCATTGAACTTCGATCTATCCCACCAGAAAGGAGGCTGAGCAAATATGAGTTAACAATGACCATCAATGTCAGTTCTGGAATTCATTGAATTGGGTTCCTTGAAACTCTGTGTCATTTCCAGAAAAGTTCTCTTTTTCAAATTGGATTCATGCTCCAATCTGGGTTGTGGTCAAGGGAAATAATGTGATTGGCTAATGAAGAATTTTTTTTTCAAATTTCTGATGTCACATTTGTGGGAGCTAATTCTGTCTTTCAACTTCCTTTTCGTTTGGCCAATGTACTTCTTCTTACATTGAGAACAAGGGATAGAATAAATTACATATCCAATAGAGGATCCCTGTATTTCAATTTTGAGAAAATATTTTTAAAGTGATTTGGTTTTTGTATGCAATTTTGATATTAGCATTTTAGACAATAATTAGTTGAGTTTAAAGGAGAGAGATTCAATATGTGGTGATGTATGATAAAAAGTTGGCTGTATAGTGACACCAGTTGAGTTATTGATTCTGTTGTTGTTAATATTAATGTGATATCCTTGAGATTGGATACGATAAAAAGTTCTATTTTCTAGTATAGTAGGTTTATTTAATATAGTGATAGATAAATGACACGTATTTGTTGAATGCTGCTTAAGAACTGACTCTCACACTCAGGTCAACTGACTCTCCAATCCATCCCTTCTCCCACTCCTCATACCTACGCTCGCATCCCTCAGAATCATACTTGCGTACCCCCGTACATACTCTCGTACTTTCTCTCTCACACTCGTACACTTCAAACATAGCACATCTCACAACTGAAATTACAAGTAAACTTAAAACTACCTGATGGCCCTCGCTTCGAGAGTATACCCTTTTTTGATATTACATTAATATCATTGTTAGGATGATCAATGCCAATGGAAGACCTACTGAAAATCAGTTTATTCACTAGATGAGGAGGGTAACCACTGTTGATGAAAAGTTGAGCAAGTTTTTCAAGATTGATGGTTCTTAGTGAAGTGTGACTTGTTTTAATTACTTTGTTTCTCATACCAATGACTGTATTAACCTTTTGTTCATGTTTGTGATGAGATTTGTAGTGTAGGAATCTTCCTGGGGCACCTGGTTTGGTATACCAGCTGGTAATTAGAGTATTGTCATTCCTTCTGATTCCTTCTGTATCTGAGAAGGGGACACTTTGTTCAATGTTTTCTTCCTCGATGGTGAAATGTAGTTTGTCATAGTAGGAGAGAACAAGTAACAGTTCCTCAGAATTGTCCTGAGGGGCACTTAATATAATGTCGTCAACATTTTTTTCAAGGGGATTTCAGATTGAATCTTGTTCAGACAATCACTAATAAGGTCATTACGTATTGGGATGGGAGAAATTGGGTTGCCCATTGGCATACCCAGGCATTGTTTCATCAAAACTGAAAACTGTCAATTCCAAGAAAAGCTTTCTAGAAACTCTGCAATGCATGGAAATGTCATTCCAGTGTCTGGTGATGCTCTCCTTTGCTAGTTCCACTGTGATGTTTTCAGTATATGTATATATTATATATATATACAGGGTGGGGCACCCCATACGACACAGTCTCTGTAAACCAAACCACTGATTATTTTGGAAATTTCTTCTTTTCATCATCTGTATATCTGTTGGGGAAATTATTTTGGAGAATACAGGGTGGCTCAAAAAAGTATGACATATCGAAATTGTTTTTTTTCAAACACCCGGTATTTTTTCACAGTTTTGGATAGTTAAGAGAAAAATAATACGATTTCATAGAAGGTACCATGTACCTAACTATATTGGAGACTGAATAACACCGAAATGTATAGAAATCATCCCTTCCAATTCTGACCAAGCATTAAAGAGGTTTTAGGCTATTGATTCCGATAGAATTCGTTTTCCAATACAGGACGTTCAAAAGTCATTGTTACTTTTTTATAATTTCAAACAGAGATAACTTCGTTATTTTGAATAGTAAACCCTGTAATTTTTCAATCTGAACGATACAAAATTCGATCAACTTTCATTTTATATTGACGTTTCTTTCACCTAGCTTGAATAGTTTTCAAGATATTGGAATTTTCAAATAGAAGTTATCATTTCAATGAATTCTTTGAATCGAGAGAGATTTGAAACGACATTCATTTTATTTGGTAACAGAATTCTCATTCACAAATTTTATACTTCACTTCATCGGACATGAAAAAATACAGGGTATTCTGTTTAAAATAACGAAGCTATCTCCGTTTGAAATTTCAAAAAAGTGACAATGAATTTTGAACGTCCTGTATAATATTGGAAAACGGGTTCTATCGGAATCAATAGCCTGAAACCTCTTTTATGTCTGGTCAGAATTGAAAGGGATGGTTTTCATACATTTCGATGTTATTCAGTCTCCAATTGTACCCAACATTTTCGAAAAGAAAACAAAAACTCGAAAACGGTTATAGTCAGGTACATGGTACCTTCTATGAGATCATATTATTTTTCCCTGAACTATCCAAAACTGTAACAGAATATAGAGTGTTCCATTTCAAAAAACACAACATTGATATGTCACATCATTTTGAGCCACCTTGTATACTCCAAAATAATTTCCTTTTGCAGTCTCAATGAATATACAGATATTGAAAAGAAGAATTTCCAAAATATCCAATGGCTTGGTTCACAGAGACCATGTCGTATGGGGTGCCCTACCCTGTATATACAGTGTGGCTCACCACATTCGCATCGGTATTTTTACGAGAAATCAAGAGAGTTAAGGAAAAACTTCAAGCTCAGTTATATGTGGGTCCATGAGGAGCATATTCAGAAATTATTTTGAAATATATAGGATGAACTCCAAAAATGTTACATACCAAAGTTACATTTTCTCTAATGGAACACCCCATGTTTTTTTATATTTTTAGATACCATAGACAAAATAAAAGTGAGTTACCATTATATTTCAAATGCTTCAAACTGACCGTTTCTGAGAAATTTTGAGAAATTTAAAAATACAGACCATAATTTGAAAATTGTTGTCACCCTGTAACGTGTAACGAGCTGCTCGTGATTAAATGTACTGCTTAGCTCAAAGGTTATATTTAACTACTACATGAAATTTTTAATGCAATATTATACAGAGTAGCGAAAAAAATTGCCTCAAAATTGGGACACACATTTGATTTAATAACTTCTTAAAGCTGAATGGGACAACCCATATTTAGTGGCGTAATTTGACGCAGAATGAGATTCCCTGGGTCTCCTCTTTACACAAAAGGCTTATGATTGATTTTTTATATCTTCGAAAATGAAACACACTGTATTGTAAAATTCAATAAATGCTCAAATAATGATGTACATTATTTATAGGCGAACTTTTTCTTGAAATGAGTGTTGAACTGTGGATAACATATTTTGCGGTATGGAATGAAACGTATTTCTTATTCTTACTTTCATATCCTGAGGTGTATCGTTAAAAATATTTGATTTCAATCGGTTACTTTTTCGAGGATCATTCAAAACCAAAAGTTTATTTTGATAGACCAGATTATATCACATACTCGGAAATGCCAAAAACGGAATTCATCATCAAAAGAACTTCTGAGGTCTCGCCAAGAATCAGAAAAATTAACGATAAAATTTAATCAGAAACAATTCAGGAAGAGCAAGTTTGTAATCGCAGCCTCCTAGAAAATTACAACAATCGTTAGGAATTCAAGTCGTCTTCCTGTTTTTAAACCCCGAATTGAAATGGAAAAGTTATCATACACGTTATCTGCCACCAAAAATGAAGAGGGGCCATAACTCAGTTGGAGACGAGCAATTCTATTTTTCAAAAAGGCGCACGTTTCATCTTCTTTGCTATTCAGGTTGCGTAACGATATAGTCGGGGAAACCGAAATGGCTTTTCGTGTGTGAATCTGACTCTGTGACGCTTAATGAAGTACTAACGTATCGAAAATAACAATAAAGCGCTTTCTCAAAGTATACTGAATACTATCATATCAGGGTTTTTCAGCAGAGAAACCCATAACCGTTTTTTTTTAGATTGAACACCCTATACAACATGCAATTTTTATTTCCAAACTCTTCATGAAATGCTTCTAAATTTGTTTACAGTATATCGGTATGCAGTACTCTCATTGATTAAAGGGGTTACTAATGCAATGATACCGATCACGTCATATCCCTTGAACGAATCGTGTACTATTTTGATAAATTCTAGGAAACGCCCAGGTAAAAATGAGAGTTAAGGGTTCCAAGTATTTTATAGGTCGTATTAAGCGTATGCACTGATCTGATTATTTTTTCAGTCTAACTCTCAATATACTTTGTATATACAATTTTCTCTAATGAATCTGGAAAATTGAGAAACAGAATAAAAGTCATTCCAAAAAGGATTAAAATTCAAAATGCAATGAGTTCCAGTCTCAACAAAATCCAAATTGCTGATTTGTTGGAAAGTGTAGTAGTTCGGTGAATTGTTTGAGGCTTTTTGATTTATGACGTGCAAAAAACTTGCAAAACCAACATCATTCAAACTCACCCAAAAGATTACTCCTGGCCCAATGGCTCTATACTTTCACTAGTTGAATAAAGAAGACTTATGTAAGTCACGAGCTGATCAAACCAATGTTTCCTTGATGATCTTGAAATTTCACGAGGGCACTTGAAGCAAAAAAAAGTCATTCTTCGTGAGCACGTTCAGGAAAGAATTTGACAGAATATTATATCAATTATAATTTTAATACCCCATGATATAATTATATGATATATAAGTTGGCACTGGTTTCAGAAGAACACTACTAGTAAGTAAATTTATCCTATTCGTTAGCGTATCGAATATAGTTTTCAAGAACTCTTAAAAAAAGAGGACTGAAATGAAATTTACAATTCAAAAGATAATGCAAGTAACAAATCTGAACTATTCCTAAATATATTCAAACATCACTTCGACATTGCGTTTCCACTCATGAGAAAGTAATAAACAATAGAGGCAAAAAAAGAAAGCCATGGTTAACAAAGAGCCTAATAATATCTGGACAATAAGCTTCTGATGCATGTAAAAAGTAATATTTCCAATTATAAGACCCTTAATCATAGTAATTACAACACGAGAAATAAATACACACTTGAGGTACCTACACATAGACTAACTAGATCGGAAGCAGGACCATATTACATGGGCCTTAAATTATTTGATAGATTACCAGAAAGATCAAGGGATCTGGAATTTAGACTCTTCAAAATAACTTTGAAAGGATAACTGATAACCAGAGCTTACTACACGGTGGAAGAATTTTTGATTGATCAATCCTTGAATGACAGGTAAACTTACAGATTCTGATTTACCCCTCCATTGCTTGGCTAAAAATTTTGATATTGTATTCTATAATGGCTCTTACTATGGTGATGTCTTGTGATTTATATCTTATTCTCTCTTATATTCCACATGCAACTTTATCACACTAAGCTCATATGTATGTAAATCTGACGTCTGTTATTCTAACAGTTTAATATTTTTATATTGGTATTATAGTAGCTTCCTATTTATGTTAAACTGACGTTTTCTATATCACGTAATTATGATCAAAAGAAATAAATGAATATTCTATTCCATTCTATTCCAGTGTATTTTAATGCCAACCCTGTACATCCCGGCCTAAAAATAGTCATATAAATGTAGAACGCTTTCAAGAGAACGCATATTCTGTTGGAAACTTCCGAATTCATTCAACAACCAATTTCTAAAATGTCACGTTCAACAAGGTAAAATCGGACCCATATTCAGGCGATTCGGAGACCTTCCAGCAAATGTTCCAGACTTTTGAATAGAAAATTTGACATTTAAATGCATTGATCGTTCGAAGCTGTTCAAATTAGCAGGCTCATTCCTTTTCGGAAATTAGGCGAGCCGATCACAGAATAACTTTATAGCGATGCGATGTTTTCCTCTTCGCTTTTTTTTTTCATCAGACCTATATTACTGAATTTGAATTTGAATGCGGGAAACGGGACGTTCGTAATGGTAATTCCCAGCATATTCTGGGCAATTCACTCTTTTTACTATTATCATACGAATCACCTCCTTTTAGAATTGTATATAGGACGAATGACTTTTGTATTAAACTTGGTATCAATCTAATATAGATGATTAGAAAGCTTGGAGAAAATCTCTGGGGCGAGTAGAGTGAATTAATATCGTGTACGTAGTCTTTGAATAAATAATGGTGATACATAACAAATGGCAACATTTTTGTTTCAGTATATTTTGAGGAGCTCATGCACATACTTGTGTCGTTAAGGTTAAACATCCTGTATGTCTATCCAGAAATGTATATCTGCATAAATATAACTCTCATACTAATTTAGATCCCAAGTGCCTTTCCCACTTCCGACACACTAAAGAATGCAACCTCGTGCTCGCGGCCGTTTTTGGCGAGATCGAAGTAGGACGAGGTCTTGTGATTTTAATCAGATTGCATTCCAGCATAAAAACATCTTATTCATCAACTGTTACCGACTGGTTATTTCTTTCATTTGTTATTTGATGGGTACATAAGGTGTCTACATAATGGTGAAACCACTCTTCATTTGTTTGTGGGTCCAAAGTGTTGATGGGAATTTCATGGAACACATCCTAGACGGATACTTATCGAATCGTCGTGAGATTGTTTTCTTCCACGTCAGTCAGAACTGGCGGGAAATCCAAACCTCTCTAGTTCATTATCCTTCTTCTGAAATTGTAGTCGTTTATTTTTTGCTGTGTGATGTTTTTTAGTTGAAATGAAGTTTCGTATAGTTTGTGGACGAGCAGAAACCGTCTCTTGTCATCTTCATGGAATTCCGAAGGTAGTTTGTTAATTTTTGGAGTTGAAATCAATGATTTACTTTTTCATTACTCACATAGGGCGAGACCGTTGGATTCTCGTATTGGGAAAACATTCACAAGTATTTTGAAAACATCTTCTATTCAATTTTCCGACTGTATCTATATTCGGGAAGGAATAAAAGAGAATATTTTCACGATTGTTTGTCATCTAATTGACAACTGAACTGACGAGCATAGAAGTCAGCATTGCCGCTTCTAAAATTAATAATTCACATTTTCTGCGCAAAACAAAGTCAAAGTTACATTTCTTTTTCAAAATACAATCCGACATTCTTGTATCTCCACAGATTCGTGAAATACTGTCGAATCAAAACTTTGTAGACTAACTACTGATGTATTCCATTAACAATTAGCAACGTTGCATTTTGCATTATTATAGCCCCGACGGTATTTGCAAAAAATACACATAAGTGTCAATCTCGCGAGATCTCAAATTGTTATTCATAAACTCACGGGATCTGTATTGGGAATAACGGGCCACGCTGTATATGTATATTATTCATTAGGAATGTTCCCAGTAGACAATCATGGATTCGTTAGTGATTTTTGATTGTTACTCATTTCGATTCCTCACCAGAAACCACTTAAAACAATGTTTTGTCATTTATCCACCCGAATCGAATTACAAACAATGCTGACAACAATCGAAACAAACTGCGCATGTTTATTAGAAGAATTTCTATCAAATCTATGAATTTTTCTGTTAACGTGCTGCAACGCCTTACTGTTTATTCAAAATTGAAAATGTCACTATACAAGTGTGTGCAATCCGGACATCATAAACATCAGAAACCATCACGGATTTCTAGTAGGGACAACCTTATCATTGAATTGATAATTATAATGTTATTTTACATGAATATAATAGATAATATTATGAAAAATCACAGTTGATCGTAATTTGTATAAATCAATATCGGATTAAGTGTTGTATGGGAAATAATTACTTGTATGTTAGCTGTCTATGTTGCTCGAAATTCACAAAAAAAAACTTGTTTGTGATATGTCGTATAGATAGACGTTTTATGTTGTGTGGTTTTAGTGCATATACAGTGAGGCAAATAACGGAAGTCTCCATTTCCTGAACGATGAATACATACTAACAAAGTCAAGAGCGTGAACGATCCTCAAAAATCCTTGACAACAATGATTACATATTTTGTATAATCGGCCCCGCAGAACAGGAGAAATAGCATCCTCTCATGTCCTATCATACTCCCCAAAAAGTTCCCAAATTGTCATAGTATCAACTATTATTTCCCATTCTTACTATTTGTCAGGTACAATAAGAATGACATAATGTTTATTATTATCTGTTATCCTTTATCGTGAATCTACATCATTTGGAGACAGCCAATCCGTCAACAGAAACAAACACAATTCTCTTTTTGAATACCACTCGGCTGTGAATTGAAATCTATAAATTTTCCAATTACCAAGGAAACTATAAAAAATATCACCAGACAGGTTGTATTCATCATTTATCCTTTCTCATAATTACTCCAATTAATAAAACCAAGCGCTATCATTTGGTTAATTGACCGAATCGAAGAACAGTCCAATTTATTCACAACATTATCAACGAGTTGTTGAACTATATCGTTCTTGTTCACGTGTTGTTGCCATAATCAACCAGGCGTTAAAGCCCAAACAACATATTGACTCGATGTGTTATCATTATGCACTGGAATAATATTAATATATGGTTGAATCGGGTAATGTTGTTATTCGGGGTGAAACAGGAGATGCGAATATTTCATCATCACGTTATTAATTACATCCAAAACACGAAACTGAAAGGCTTCTGATACTGATTTATTGGGTGCAATCAATGTGTTATCGTAGAACTTCAAAATTGGGGACCTTCCAATCAAACGCTTGGTGAAATGATAAATCTGATAAACGATAGACCGATACACAGAAAGAAAGGATTTGTTGCAGCAACAATTTGATTTTTGTCGACTCAATTTTGAAGCTCTGAATAAGTTTTCATCATAGTCAACAAAATATAAATAGATTCCTATAAATGAAACATTTCGATTCAAACTTCGAATAACCAAACATTGATTCATCCCAACAACACATAGTTAACTCAGAAACAACATTCTTGATTCAGAACTCTCCTCCATGATGTGTCAATAAAAGGTTTTTTGGTCTGGATTCGAATAAATTGACAACGATGCAGAAAACATGCAATTATTCTTCAAGCATCTGATTGAACAGATATTCTATTCGAAAAAAAATTCTCATGGTGTTTTCCAATGTCGACATCCTGCGCAAATGTATGGGATTTGAGATTAGTTTGGTGCGGTGAAAAGTCATTAATCTCCGAGGAGAATATTATTCCTGAATAATCCCTCTAGTATTCCAGTAACCTTTAATCATCGCGTGCCGAACGGAATCTGAGGACTCTCATGGAACAGTTTAATTACTCAAGATTAGTGGAAGTAGAACTAATCAAAGTTCTATCATTTTCTGAGTGTCAGCTTTCCTAGTAGAGTAACTTGATTGGGAAATTATTACCTAAAATCCTATTCCAACCCCTTTTTTACAGAATCCAATGTGACCCGAAGGCTATTTGGAACATCCAAAGAATCTGTCAATTCGAAGTTCTCATCTATGAGACCACTAGAGCCCCAATTATCAGTAGAAAATATTGAAATATAAAAAATTCCTGAAGTATTCATGATAAAAAACCTTGAGATGTTTCTTATGGTTTTGAGATTCAAAAAATAGGCTTTGAATATCAATACAGAAGGATGATATTCGATGATGAATATTCGAAACATTCGCAACTACCAAGTGAGATATTAAGAATAGAGTTGTAGAAGTTTTCAGAACTGCTGATTTCCATTCACTACATCGTACTAGTAGAGATTTGAAAAATCAGAACTAAATTCAAAAAAATCAGAGTACATAAATTTCAAATCATGAAATGAGAATGCAATTTTTGTTAAAATTATCAATTCTAGAGAGTATAAAGATGATTTAAATGCTTCAAATAGATTTACAAGGTTGTGAATTGATATACTAGGTGTTTCATTCGAAAAATCAAGTTTTTGCCAATTGAAATCTCCTGAACCAATACTCATTCAAGAAACACCCCAAATTCAAAATGAAACTACTACTGCATTCAGACATCCCAGTCATCCTTCATCTTCGTACCTCCCAAATGAGTTTACTTACCAGTGATGACGTATTCTGGACAGCATTCATAATGCATCAATTATCGCAATTACCACATTTCTGTGTCAAAGTATATGAAATGAAAAAAGAAGACTGGATGCGGAATTTCATGCTCAATTCGATGATAAACAAGTTCACAGGGTGTCTTATCATGAAAAAGTAAATCTCATATTTGTTTTATTCAAGCTGAACACTCTGTGTGATCATCAAGATATTTCTTGAATATGTACAGTTTTTTCACAATATGAATTCTATTGTTGAAGTAAAATGAACATTAACTTGACAGTTGACGAAATACTGGCATCCATGAACAATTTAATTTTTTATTCAACCATCCAAAAGTTTCATGATCAATTATGTCGCCTTTTCAGGCAAGGAGCAGGCCAAGTTTGGAAACGATTTTTCGGTACGATAAAAAAGGAAATAGCGTATTTCAAAAATGTCGTAAAATATTTATGAACGGCACTAAACAACGGGGAATGCAGGAGGAATGATAACCCAAACGCTGCAGAGCACCGCCTAAACGAATAATCATCTGATCAATAAAACACGGTATCGGTTCGATTTAATATAATCCCAGAATGTTTGCCCAAATCACGTCCTACCTGATATCATTAATTCCCAATGTGGCGCAGATATCATCCCCCCACATGTATTTACATTGTCAGGAAAACAAGGCTCTGCGGGTACCTAATTCGATCCTTCCATGGCTCCGATAAATATTACTTTGCGAAAATGGAAAACAGATGTTCTGGTTACGAGGGATCCATCATTCGAATAGGAAAATGAAATATCGCACTCCAAAGCGCATAAAACTTGGGTGGAAATGGAACGATTCCAGGTTTCCATCGAATCGCGTTGGATGTGCCAAATGTATCTTGCCTTAGTTATCAATAAACATCACTATGTACCTCTTTTATTCACTCATCAGCAATTTATCTTAATTCAACTAATCAAGGCATATGAAAAACCCCCATTTACGGACCAGCAAACGGATTTAGAAACAAAATATCAAAAATAATATTGAGTAGATAACGATTCAAACAGATTTATCTAATTTGAATGTAGAAGAGGGTCGTTGTATTTCAGTCTAGGATCTAGCATTTCAATTTTAACAATTCATTCATCTTTCAGGAAAAATTACAGTTACTGGAACATAGCTTTTACTTATCTGGACAGATATTCTCCACATGATCTAGGATTTCTTCTTCAGGCCCCACGTTCTTATATACTCCATGCTACAGAGTCAGCAACATAATTCAAAATTTATGATATGAATCTGATAAATTCAATATGAATTTTCGAAAATTATGGATCTAAATTCAAAAATAAGGTTTAAAGAACATGTGCAGTTGCTTAATTCTAACCTTGGGATTAAGGGACTTATCTGTTCGAACAAAGGTAAACGACTATCACTCGATTTGCCATTCTGCAACAAGCGAACTGAACATTAAATTTCGAAACTTACAATGAGAGAGAATCTCACTCAACCCTCAATTGGATATGTGCTAACTCTCTATCCACCACATTCTGATTCGGACCCACCTATCAGCAAAAACTCAATTAGATTCAGAAACGAAGCAGCACTTCCAAGTTGACGTTTAATTGGATTCGGGCTATCCCGATCCCAATCAGGAACAATAAACGAAATGTCAGAGGGGAAAACGGAACACAAAGTTGTTAGATTTTTCTCATTGTTTCGCAAATTGCAACATAATTTTATCGACAGTCTACTGCAATTTATGATGCGTCTAACCAAAACCAAATATTCTTCGACAATATTGGTTTCTGTGAATGACTAATGAATAGCTGCGTGAGTCGATTATGCATCTAGATTTCGATACTATTGGTCGATTTGATTTTTTTTTCTAAACGATCAGGAAGAATCTGATTGTAAAGTCTATTTATTTTGAGTTATATTCCGATTTTTGTTTGCAGCGAATTTCCAGCAATCAGTCAAATTTCAAATATGCAATTGTTTTGAATTGTGATAATGTAAGTATATGACTATGAGTTCTCGTAGAATGAAAAACATAAAACAAAAACCATCCTTTCCACTCCATTTTCCGTAATGATTTTACTTATATCACTATTTCCCACTAAATAAATGAATAATCCGTAAGAAATTAATTATTCCGGAGTTTTCCTCATACATCGATGTCTTGATGTTTGCCTGCAATTGCAAATATTTCAGAAATCATATAAAATGGATGTTGGAATATGACTCAGAGCTGGTTATTCCATTCCAAAAAATTGTTCTTTGAGTTTAATCATTCCATCTCCTTCTATGTCACATAAAAACTCGTTACTTTTTTGTAGGACACTTTGTATACGTCAAACATCGATAATCCCGTCTATCGATCTTCAAACGTCCAAACGTCTTAGCGAATTCATCCATCCAGAAACGAATTAAGGAATAAAGTGGCATTCAATTTACATGTGCCTGCAAAGCACCAGAAATGATGGATGGATTACAGCATGACGTCCTGACAAACAAAAACACGTTTCATGTGGTTTCAGCCTCAATTATTCATTGTAATTTGTCATCAACACACTTTCGCGTCATTATAAAGGAACTGTATCTGAAATGTATCGCTGAAAAACAAAATTCCAGAGTAACCGACTCATAATAGGGATATCGTAAAATGGTTCATGCATAAATATAAATCTGAAATTCGGAAATGTGTATTATCATGCACTTCTGGTTACTCAAAACTTGTATTGTCAGAAATATTTGGTATCTTTTTTGTTATCTGATATACTTTCAACCAAACCGGTTACAAGATCATAAACCAAAATCTAGTCGCATTATTCAAATACTTGAACAACTTCCAAATCTTAGTTCAGCATCAAATTCAATATTTTGAGCACCGGATGTTTTACTGATCGCAAAATCCTTACTTTCTTTTTGTTATATTAATCTGCAGTTTTTTCATCATTACTGAAGGAGTCCAAAGGAAGTACTGCAGCCAAAGGGTCATTGTACCTCCCCTACCCCCCCTATCATTGTACCTTCTGTAGATTTCAATCAGATTCCCCTACTTGTGTTACTCTCCTGTAGTTTAGTGCCATACAATCACACAAAGTTTCTTCAATAGTCTCAAGCTCCAAACCGCACAATCCACAAGTTTGGTTACTTTGGTAGAGCTCCTTTGTCAATGTGTTTCTCAGAGGCATGGCCTTTGAGGTTACTTGTTACTAATTGCCAAAAGTTCTTTCTGGCACAATAAAGTGTGTTCATCGAGTGCATAGAAGTGTTTCTCCTTCAAAAAGGGGTAATAAATTCCCGCACCAGAACCCAACTTGGTCGTCTGTGAACCAGATCAGTCTACCTCGCTCTTCGGGCTACTCAAAGTATTTTTTATTGCTATGAATTTATCGTGTTCAAACTCTGCACATCCTATTAATCCCGTTCGAATATTGGATTAGATAGGTTGGATAGAAAATTTCCTTCTCAAATGTCTGCAGGTTAGCAGGATACTCAATGTCACCTGTTTGTCCTTGTCAATAATACTAGTTTGAGTAAATGATCTACAGTGCACAAAATTGGAACCAGTACCTGTGGAACTATCCTTGAACAGTTCTCGTAGGTACGTAGCTCAGCTCTTTTCGGAATGTGATATAGTTGAAAACTAAGTCTGGTGTACTACACACAATGGTCTGGAGGCAATATGAAAGTATAAACAATTCAGTTAGAAATTTCGAACCTGCATAGATAAAATGTAACACTTGCTGTCGCAGATGAGAGGAAACCAAGTCGTAATTCGATTGTATCTCTAAGCGCATTCGCGCATCGCAACCGCAAATTAACCGATCACGGAATATCAAGTTGTTATGAAGATGCTCGAAATTAATTAATGAAACTATAGGAATTGAAGGAGATTACAACACCTAGACATTTCGTTCTCGACACGCTATAATCCGATTAGTTTGTGTGAAAGCACCAGGGAGCATTTGCCTTAATAGTGTTACCTCGTTTTGGAATGTCATAAAATCATCAATCAATATTATTAATTCAGATGAATAAACGTTGAACGATTAGATGTTGAGTGTGTTCAAAATTGCTAATTGCAATGCCCTCATCATCATAAGAGCAACCCCCTGAAAATATTATTCTCTATAAAAGATCTTATCAGATGAGCTTAAGGGGGGGCTAGCGCAGTGGAAGAGTGCTCGTCTGCCAACCGAGAGGTTGCAGGTTTGATCCCCGGTTGAGGTAGAGATTTTTCAATATATGCGTTCAAATTAACAGCGCTACTCCTAGGTGGCGTATGGAGTTAGTAACAAAGCCTACCCAGAACACAGTGTGAATGGAAAAATACACCTATATGTAGTGAGTGTCCTCGAAAAATGAAAAACTGGTGAATGGACAAGTATCCGTAGCCATCTATCCCCCTTGATTTCCCCCCCCCCCCCCCAGATGAGCTTAGCGATAATTGAGTGAATCGAGCTCAGAATTTTACCCAAGCATCCTGATTCACGTTGGAATGGTATATTCAACGTTCCTGGAGCATCAAACAACGGACACCTGTGAATTCCATAATTGTTTGAATAGCTACTTGGTTATCCATGACTTTTCGTCAAACTCTTGCCCTAGTAACTTCACCACACCACTACTCCTGTAGTTACTAGAAATATTTCACTGGATACTTCGGCGGTTACACCGACGCGAGTGTTGGGTTCACACTCAGTCCTCACACATCTTCGCCGAGCGATTCGAACATTGGCGTCTAGGTTGTTGCGGCGATGCAACGTGTCCTTTGACTTCCGCCAAAAAAACCTACATTTGAGGAAGCGCTGGGCTGATTGCAAATCCAGCAAAATGATGTAATTTCTACCCATAATATCTTCATGTGTATTCCTTAGCTCGAGAAAAGTTTTGTGTTTGGCTTGGCTATATCTATGATTCCTATATATTGCTCTTTTTGACGTCGTCTCTGTACCATTTAACAATTGAAAAACCTCTCTGCCTGTTACAACTATTCTATGTCCAGTTAATCATGGGCACTTTCCCTCTGGTCAACATATCGGTGACTAACCAAACTTCGCCTTGACCACGGTCTGGAAATTGATAGGATGGGTGGTTGCTCAAACACTGAGGAAATTTTGGTGATTCTCGTGTTTCTCCACCTGTAGCGCTGTCCTCTCTTTGTCACTTTGTCAGCCAATCACAAATCAGATCCGATCATGCAAATACTAATGTTTTTTGATTCATGCGAGAGAATTTTGCAAGATATAATATTTCTGTGATTGATTTCATCCAACATTCAAGTCCTGTTTGTTTCGTTTACAATACGAACTGTCAAAGATAAATGACGTGATCATACCCATAGATACATACTCTCCTAGCGGATAACTATGGTGAATTATTCTTCAAAAATGGTGACCATGGCCTTGACTGTATATGCTATGGGGGTTAGTTTAGCAAAACGGTCCTGGCATCACACCAACGAATCATAGATTCATTTCAACACGTCTTAAAACCGTCACAATATGGTCACGCCCATGTGCAATCGATTTGATCTGTCCCAACCGAGAAGTGATCGTAATCTGACCATCATCTTTTTGTTCCAACCAAACATTTTTTATAACTAAGACACCTTGTATATTCGTTCATCATGGAATTCAGTACGACATTCTGCATCCAGTGCCAGCTTCATTTTTTCCACAAAATGCTACGTTGCCAAACTAATTAAAGAAACGAAAATTTTACGAAAATATATTGAAGCTGCAAAAAAAAACGTTATCAGTGATAAGTGAACCCATTCGGTGGGTTCGAATGTGAAGGGAAATGTTTGAACTGACTGGAAGTCTCGTTCTGTATACATGAGGTTTGTTCCAACACATCTCAAAATTGCCACAATATGGTCATGCTCATGCGCAATTGATTTTATCTGATCCAACCGAGAAGTGATCGAGAAGTGATCGTAATTTGACCATCATCTTTTCGTTTCAATCAAACTCGTGACCGTCCGCAGCATGGTTTCAGGACGGTAATTTCGGTACATGCTCAAAATTGAAAACTGTTTTGATTCATGAGTATTGACATGCGCATTAAGAAATCCTTTGCCAAAAGAATAGGTTAACCAACCTAACTTTTTGTTTGGGTATTTATTTACTTTCATTTGTGTTAAAAATAATTTCTTCCGTTCGAATCAAATATGAAAAAATAAATATGAGTGACGATGGAGATACTGATTTTTTATACGAATCAAGTGAAGACGATCTGATATTCAGTACAATGAAACGAGGGTCAAAATCGTAGAATATTCCATTTTCATATTTTTCTCAAACAAAAGAACAATATTCTCAATCTTGTATAACGTAGGTAGCAAAAAATCATCAATAAAACCAATCCAACCCTCGAATGTTTTTGCACCGTCACGAAACTATGCGAACTTATGAAGCGCCTCTTTTTTTCACGAATTAAAATTCGTTTATTTTGGGCAAAGAAAATGTTCTATAATTTTATATAACTGGATAATATTTTCCTAAATAGGTTCGTTTCCGCTTGCCAATTCCTGCGAAAAATAAAATGCGAATTAAATATAATTTCGATAACGGCGCCCCTATTGTCTTGGTGCCTGTATGCGCCGTTCACTTTGCACACAGGGGCGACCCTGTATATCATGATGGCCTCGGTAAACGATCATTCCAGCTATAGCCCTCAGTTTTTTCTGAATATTTTTCTGTACAGGTTGAGGGCTAATTAAGGGGAAATTGTTTCATAAGCAAAGTATTCAACGAATACAAAATATAATCTTGCTTTATATTATAATCAAACTATAATATTGAATTATAATATCACTGGCCTTTAGTATATTCATTTGAGCAAGATAGTTGATGCTTGTCCTCTTTTTAACGATACTCAAGGTTTAGTTTGTCAATCAAGTTGATTTGAAAATGTTTTCGATTGTTAAAATATATACACCAAAATTGATCAACTATTGCCAGTGAATGACCGTTCAACGTTTTTTTTTTTGATTATTTTCGTAAAAATCTCTACTATAATTGACAAACTCCATCATCGAATCAAAGATACCTTTTCAAATAAATTTGCTATTATGTTCCCAGCTATGTCCCAACCACTAACAAGTCCAGTGGTTAGTTAGATGGTTTAAACTTCCCATTATTGGTGTGGAAAGATAATCAAATATGTCAATAATATTGATTATCCATATCTCTTGTCATCAATTTGCCTACATCTTCCAGCTAGAGTAACTTGAAACACTCAGACTTTTGCAATCGATTACCACAGATGCAACTATGGAAAACAGTCACCAATATCCAGAATAGTATCGAATACTACTGAAATTCAAGTTGATCTTTTCAATATTTCAGAGATGAGCTTGAAACAAAGACTGCCGTGTACATATGTATATTTTATCTTACATTTTATTCATTTTTAGTTTTCAGGTTTGATCTTGATTGCAGGTATATATGTATCATGCACCTGTAGGAACATGTTTATGATTTGGATGCTGCTAGTTAATAAATAAATATCACGATTCTTGAAATAAATAGACTATATTCACCAATATATTCGGGAAATTTCAATGGAGACATATTTATCAATGAATTGCTGTTCTATATGATTGGAACTCTCCCATTCATACAAAAATATCGAACGATTTTTCGAATAAACATACTGACACACTGCGAATAGGGATTTCTGCAAGCATAAGTTTCGATCCAATCGAACCCAATTTGTTCTCGCAAATTCTTCCTCCTCCGGAAACATCAGAAAGTGTTTACAAGTCGTCGTAGTGACGAAAGTGGGACTCTTACATCAAACTCCGCGGGCTAGGCCTGATATATTATTCATCCCTCACTACGGGTCTCAAATTATAGTAAGAATGCGACGAGCGTCTTCCGGAAGAGGAGCACGCCCGGAATTCAGAAATATTCTCGTCAGGAGGAAGGCCTACATCCCCGGGATTGCACTTCACGGCAATGCCGTGAACTTTGCTGTAATAATTCGATAATTTCCCCATTCGACCAATAATCCATCTGCAGTTTATCGAACGAGTGCAAGTCGATTTTGATTATGGAATGTAGAGAACTAGACACTAGAAGATTTTGATCACTAGTACCTAGCCCGATTGAAAGAATTTTTCTGCTGATGGTAAAGTAATACAGGGTGATTCATTGAGAATGGAAAATCTCTGGAATGGGGATACTACACACCAAAATATGTCAATTGAGCTTGACATGTCTTATTCAAATGTAGCAGGTCTACGAGGTACAGAGTGTTCAAAGTTGGAATTTTAATTTGGAATTACTCAATGATGAAAATATTGAAAAACACACTCCTACTTAGTGAAAGTAAAATTCTCAGATATTTCTTTAGACAAAAAACTGCTAAGTTCTGACACGAGCCTACTTGAAAAATGGTGGCTAGGAGTCTACGCTAAATGTTTTGAATGCAAATAACTCAAAAACTGATGAAAACACATGAAAAACACAGGAGTACTTTTTTATTCAAAGTCTTCCTAGTAATTTCAGCCATAAAGGCAAAAATTTACCAGGTAACAGGGTGTAACTAACGCCCTCTATGTATAGGTAGTGCTAAATTCAGCATAAAATCCGTAACTCTTATGCTATGAATTTGGCAATTGTAAAGATGATGTTGCTCAAAATCACAAAATCCTAAGAAATTTCGATTCAAAATTTATCCCTATCTCGTAAACCTATAACAGTTGTTTGAGACATGTCAAGCTCAATATGTAGTATCTCCAGTTCAGAGATTGCCCATTTTCAATGAGTCACCTTGTATCAGTATCATATTTGCTTTTTTATTCAGTTTGAAGTTGGCTGTCGAAAAAATCGATATTCTCGTGTCATTTCTGGAATGATCCTTCTTTTTATCATCTCTGTGCTCCTAGGATTAGGGACGTTGGCACATAGAAATCATAGTTGACTATCGTTCAATTGAATAGGATCATTTTTCCTCTTTTAACCATGTATTACGTGTTGGGTCGCTTTTGATGTGCGAATCTTCGACGGCGAATATGTTATTTTAGCTTACTCCCTTTTTTTGTTCATTTCAAGTGATAATGTCGCAAGAGAATTATGAGTTGCAATTTATATCTGAATATCTCAGTCGAAGTAATAACAATTGTTATATTGTATATGAGTTATCGCTATCCAGAGAAAAGACAACAAAATCAAGCTATTTTCAAGAATTGAAAAAATAATCTCATTATTCAATAAGCTGAGTTACCTATTATTCTTCATAACTCTGCCTACTTGTGAAAAATAACAAAATATGTTAAGAATAATGAAATTAAGTATCATTGTTGATATTGTAGACTCGCACATCAAGAGCGATATGATTTCTATTCGAAAAAATTCAACTTCTGGTCATGACTCGAAATTGAAAAGTTTTTATTTTCAATTGTCTTTACGCCACTGGATTGAACGGAAAAAATGCCTCAGGCATGTTCGCACAACTTCACTAACCACCATGATATTCGTATGTGTCGAAAAGTCGAAATATCGAAATCCCCTTCATAAATCTGTTGACAGTCTGGACAGAATACATACGCATTCATACCCAGAATAGAGTCTGACGTAACCCCTTACGGTTGCGTTGATGAGAGACAGCTACTGCTGTAGCAACACCACTGAACTTTTAATAAGATTATATTGATCTGTTGGATATTTTCAACCCTAAACTCGTTTTCGAGAATTATTCTGCAAAAATGCAATCTCAATAAGCAATAAAATTAAACATTGAAGAAAGTGCAAATTCATCATCAGGTGACTGATGGTTTACTATATAAATAATATGTCAGGAATATTATGAGTCCCTGATATTTAACAGCCTCTGCTTCTTCCTAGGTATTGATACCTTGATTACACATGAATGAATACACAATTGGATAAGAGATATGTGGTAGTTGAATATCCCAGAAATGCAGGCCCCTACAGTTCTGATAACGAAAAAATAATTTGTTGCAGTAAGAACAATTCGAAGAAGATAAACATGGATGGAACGTATCTTCTGTAGTTTTAGGATCAAATACAGTTAAACTGTTCTGAATTTTCTCGACCATAATCCGGACACTCTGTATACAATTCCATTTCAATTCTCAATGCAGAACAATTCTGTAACAGTATTATTTTCGTGATATCAAGCTGATATTGACAGCAGTATGTCCATGAGAAAACAACTCCACAATATATCTTCCCTTCTAGAGAAAATATTTCTTAACAATGTGTGTTTGGGAAGATGAGAAACCCCTTAATGTAGAGCACTTGAGAGAATCGCAAACACAACGAATGATGATCGATTAGGAGCTTTCGTTTCGTGTAAATATGAAAAGAATACCGTGAAATGGTGGATGGAAAACTGGCGTACCACCTGGATTTTCGACAATGGTTTTGTATGAAAGAATCAATTCCATGATATATATGAATAGACACAAGAAACTGAACAAGACCAGAGGATCACGAAATAGATTAGAGGTAGCGTTATTTTGGACCTCTCATCTATATTTTTGGCTCAAAAATATCGCAATCAAACCAGAGCTTTTCTTGATTACTCGTTCTGAATTGACATATCACATATAAATGAAGTAGCCGGAAAGGTTCGTGACAATACTCCCAAAGTATGTTTTTCATATTCATGTCACTGCTGGACACTCAATTAGAATGTAGGTCATTCCTCTTCTACTGATAAGCTATCAGCAATGCCTTTAACATTCAGCAACGACCCTCGAGGAATCATTTCCCTGATTTCTTATCTCTTTTGCTCAAATTTGAGCAATAATTTGGTTCTCTTAGTGAATAAACCATCCACTAGTGTTGGTAGCACGAAGAATATGTAAATAACCAGAGAAATAAAACGTCTTCGAAATGTTTGACAACTTATTCCATATTGAAAATATCATCAAATTCATCACATGCAACCCAAAGAAAAGATACATAAGATATATTTTTGACAAAGAAATAATGCGTCATACACAATATACAGAGTTGGTATAAAGAATGTAACCTCTTGAGTATCTCCTCAATGGTTTAATATTTCCTAATGAAATTGCTCATCCCCTTTTAAGAAAATCAAATATCTATCAAATTCAATGTACCACCAATGTTTAAACCAGGAATGCATGTGGAATTCTGCATACAGTTATTCATATTTTCATTGAATAATTGAGGCTTTATTCGATAGTTTATCATTTTTGAATTAGTTAGCCATTGATAAAATGTGGAACGGTGTGTATGCAATCTTAATTCATGGAAACATCCTAAAAACTTGGCAATATAAAAATTTATTCATTCCAACAAAAAATAACACAAATTGATTCAGACAATATCCCAAACTGTCTCCAAATTACGTAAAGAATAAAGAATGAAGCCCCAATTATTTAATGAATATGTGAATGAAAACTTTCAGTGAATGCAGAATTTCAAAAGGACTTCAAAAATGTAAATATAATATGTAGGATGATCTATTTAAAATAACAAAGTTTCCGGTTTAACCAG
Source organism: Plagiodera versicolora (assembly GCA_037013635.1). Lineage (NCBI taxonomy): Eukaryota > Metazoa > Arthropoda > Insecta > Coleoptera > Chrysomelidae > Plagiodera > Plagiodera versicolora. Next base: position 9,155,438 of record CM072983.1, on the reverse strand, counting down.
TTCAACCGGAAATGGTACATTGAATATTATATGAATACAAAACTATTATAAATTGAATCAACATTCAAAATAAGCAAATGAGAGTGTCAAATCATTGATTATATTATGAAAATAAATTCTGATGAATTTCCTTATATACAAAAATGATCGCTTTATCCAGAGAGTTTACCATTGAGACAAATCATTTCATGAGCTTTCAGTGATCAACGAAAGAATAATATGTAAGAGGTTCTGAACTGAGAAAAAATCATGATGATCACCAAGGAAAAAAAAAAGATGCTCATTACAATTCATTCCCTCTGAACGTTTTCAGATTCAAAGATAAGTGGAGTAGATATCCATTTTCTGGAAAGATGGATGAAGAAATTCCAATCGAATCGAGGATACTGTTTAGGGTGTAATAATTAAACTTTTACGGGCTTTTCCCATCCAAGGAAGAGTTAATTATGCTGAACGATGCTATATAAATAAATATTCCGTAGGCGTTCGAATTTCAAGTAAATGACGTAGTTGTTTTGTAATTGAACCATTAATTACATGAATAGCTTCACAGGAGGTTTACAATCAGACAGTGAAGTTTGGATTAGAACGGAGATGGTTTATTTATTGTTGTTTCATTTGTGGAATTGAGCAGGAAAAAACGTATCAACATCAGAAAGATAAACAGGTTTTTCCACATGGAATGAACACTCAAAAAATTGAAATTGACACTCCTCAGAAAATAACCAATGGATTCTAAATATTCATTATTTCATTCAACAAATCAGACTCGTCGATAATCAAAATGAAAAGTGTTACAGAAATTTTAATTTTACTCAAAGTAAACACGAAAAAGAGTGATTTCAAACTTTCTGTATTTACTTATATAATATCCATGTCCATTTATCCATTCTTAGATTGAACAGCAATGACTATAATCCAAAAAAAATTCAAGAGTCTCTAGATTATTTCAGTTAATCAATAAGTAATATAGAAAGTCACATTATCATTCGTCCAGTGGGGAAATTATTCTAGTATATCATCTTGATAATAATTCTCCTTAAGTAAAATTACACAGGAGGATCGACTGCGCATGCTTGGCTTTACTCAAACACATGTCAAACAGAAGTGGAGTTACATATGATTATCTATAGTAAGAGAAGCGAATTGAAAAAATAATTTCTACACTGCACTCGCAGCTTCCGTCTGGAATATAAATCACAAAATATGTACGAAGATCGAAACTATTAAAGATGTCGGCGTTCACGACGTTTAACTTCTATATTCGTATTCTATGCAAATTTCTGTACTAAAGTCGGCGAATTCGTTCCAAATGCCAACAAATAGGGAAATGGAGAACGGAATTTATAGTACAGAAGTTATGCATGCGTGTACAACTGTTTATGCACTAGAAAATTGTCATGGAAAGTTTCCTCATAGCGGAAGTTGAGTTTTTGTGACCTGCTCAACCCTAACTTGGTCGAGGAATGTGAGAGAATATCATGTTCAGTATGAAAAGGAAATGAACTGGTAAACAATGAATGAAATGAAGCGATAAAAACGATATTGATGATGAAATGTTTCAGTTTATTATGGGAAATGGGTTGACTGAAACACTTCAGGAAAGGAATAAATTCTGTACTCTGAACTTCGCTGGGTACATCTGGGAGGGAAATTGAGCGTTATGAAAATCTGTTCTCTCGACTGCTCACAGTTTTATGAGATCTGTGTTAGAAAGTCACACTATTTGGGTGAATGGTGTTGGAAAACAAGTATCCTTCTATTTATCTTCAGCTCCGTGTTGAGGATTACTCCCGCGTATTTTATGACTATGGCACATTCATGTATTTGCTTTATTAAACTTCACCCGACAGGAGACATCCTGTAATGTTCAGAAAACATCGTGAAAACCAAGGGAAAGGATGTAGGAATTGGTGTTCTTTTAAAATTTGTGAAGGTCATATGCCTCGGGGAACACCTCCCTGGGCAATGTGTTCCAGAGCCTCGCTGTTCGTTGGATGAACGAGTCTTTGAAAAGAGATGTTCTGCAGGTCACCAAATTAACCACAAAGGGGTGTAAAGACTGTACTTGACGGGTTAACCTCGAAGAGACCGCCAAAGGAGGAACGATTGTTGATATTGCAGAAGAACGTCGCCCATGAAAATATCTATAGAATAGAGACAGATCGCTAACCCTTCTACGGTGTTCCAAAGAAGTAAGCGAGTTAGTAAGCGAAGCATCACCGACGAGACGAATTGCCCTTTTTTGGACAGAATCAGGATATGTTTAGGTGCCGCACTCCAAATATGGGGATAGTATTCCAGGACAGCTCGGATTTGTGCCTTATAGATCATAAGCAGCTGACTCGAAGTGAGATAGCTCCTAGCACGAAACAGAAAACCAAGTTTTTGAGATGCACTTTTAGCAATTGATCTCACGTGATTTTCCCAAAAGAGGTTATTGCTTATGGTTATACCAAGCATCGAGATGGATGACTTCAAAGGTATGGTTACCTCTGACAAGCTTATGTTGGGCATTGTGTGGTCGACTTTTTTTGAGAAAAGACATGCTTGTGTTTCATTTGCACTGAAATCCACTAAGTTTTTGGGTCCCCATTCGAGAATTATTGCCAAATCTATATGTATGTTGTTAACATTTTTTTCTCGTTCGTTTTTGATTTGGCGGGCTGGTATTGGAGCCCTTGAGGAGAAGGCAGTGTGGAGGGTACTATCATCCACGAAGCTGTGTACTGGACCTGAAGTTGCCTCCAACAGATCATTGATGTGGAGTGGAAATAGTGTTGGTGATATAATTGATTCCACACACTTCCACTTTATTTTCACTATCTTTCTTAATAATTGCAGGAAGCCCAATACCTAAATCGAGATAAAAATTCTTCCATACGTCAAATATACACAAACAAAGTTTTGTTGGATAGATATTGTCATCCTCGATCGAAATAAGTAAAAATATATAGGGTGTTCCATTTGAAAATCGAAAGGTCATTTGCGGTTAAACCGGAAGTACTGCAAAACAAGTGAATACGTCAAATAATGCGAATTGACATATAATACACAACCCCCGAATTTTGTTCTTCTATCTCCAATAATAAAAAAGTTATAGGGGTGAGCCACCTTGAAGAATCACCCGGTATATACCTGCTTCTAAACCTTGGTCTGTTTTTGAGCCATCTGTATAGCAGGCCAATGCTGAATTGATTGTAGGTCCTCCCTGACATGCCTCTCTGTCCGTTATTACCATTACAGTGTGTTGGCAGATTATTCTTCAAATCATCAATAAATGAGTTTCGCAGTTTTACCAGAAGTATCACTTAGCCTAGGAGGAAGAGTGTGCATCGTTCATTTCTGATTTAGTACTTCTCAAACTACTCGAGAACTACTACAAATACGTAACAAACAATTGAAACTTGCTCAATATACAGGCCTCGAACTTGTATAATATAGAAAGTTTGGTGAAATCCGTTTTTGATGATAGCAAAATTGATATCGAATATTGAATTTCAGTGTTCGCCTGGGACAGCGTGCCTCATAAATTGAATCTACACATGAAGCAATATAAGGCAATCCATCCATCATCCTAATTTCTCATTGTTGAATCATGTTGCCGAAACGTTTGCTGGAAAACTTTCACATCCGATTATTATAAGGCTAACTCAACTCACGATATTTACTATTCTTTTTTGGCATCAAATGAATTCCAAAATGAATAATAGGGATAATATTCATATGAATAATGTTGGACCCTGAAATCTGAACCTGAAACCTGAAATCAATTCGTACTACAATAACTGTGAAATATGAGCATAGGTATCACCTATAATTAAATGATTGAAATGAATAGACAGAGGTGCGAATGCAAGCTTGCACGAACCTGAAAGTCATCATTCAACCAATAATGTCTCCTGCCAATGTAAAAGTTTTACCAAATAATATACGAACTGGTCTGGCTTCAAGAAAAAATAACTCATAAACAAAGTCCGATTTTCAAAATCAAGAAAAATTACTACTAATTTTTCCTTCTCTAGAAATTAAAATTATTTATTTAATGAAAACGCATTTGTTGAATATTCGTCGCAGTTCTAGTCATATCCAAGTTTTCCATCTGGCTTGTCTACTGCACTCACTACTGAGAACAGACATGCGCACTTTGAATGTTAAGATACTAAAATTGTATGAAGTCTGGCTTGCATAATTGTCAATTCATCATGAAACAGCTAATTGCATTTTATATTTGCATCAAGTACTACAATCGATCTCAAGTCTGTCAAAGCTGATGTTTTCTACGCTAGGGAATAAAAAACCACAACCATTCCGGTACATAGAGGCAACGCAAAAGAGGGCAGTCACAGAACTATGAATATTGACATTGGATAATCTCATTGCATTTGTTTATGTATTTTTTCGTTGATAATGTGTAACTTTATAATAAAAATTGAGACATTTCCGACTTCTGCATAGAACTAGCGGGTTAATGTATATGTATTTTCATAATTCTAAAAGTGGTAAGCATAATCATTTATTTAATTCATGGTATTATATTGAAAATAATCCGAGGTTAGAATACTGTTGTGAATGTGAATGGTTCATACAGGATTCTGATAACTCATTTTGGTTAAAGATTCGAATGGCAATATTTAGTTTGGGGTACCTTGAAGGCACAAACTTGCAGAAGTGTTCATGAAGGTGAAGAAGTTTTGAATGCTGTACATCATGAAGAAAGTTGAATTCTTCCACTGCAGACAAGATTATAGTTCATGTTGTAGAATTAATCGAGAGTGTTTGTTTTTTCTGCTGTTTTTTTTTTTTTTTTTGGTTGTCTTGAAGAGTTTGAGAACCGATCACAAATATAATCTATTGAAAATCCTTTAGGTACCATAATATCATCCTCTGGACTTTGTAACTTCAAAATCGAGTCAACTGTATATTTAATTTATACTGAGAATGAAACCTGATCCTACAACAAAAGCATTTTGATTTTTGTATAACAATTTCTATATAATCAAGCACTATCCAAACATCAAAAGCTTTCAAAACATCTTGACATATTTTTCTGTATTCCAGAATAATTTGGAAATCTAATAGTACAACACGAAATTGCACTAAGGATAGGTAGCATTGCGTAAATGTACATTCGAGACAATTTTTGGGAAGTTCCAAATTCAATACATAATGTCATATTATGTGAGATCTCGTTTCAATTTTGTTGATACCTGAATAATACGATGCTAGACTGTGACCTCTAAACTTTTTTTACCGCTTCATAGTTTCACAAATTTTCAGATATTCAAATTTTAGTATAAAATCAACGATACAATACAAAACGCATGGATTGGAGAAGATGTATGTCAAGATTTCTAGTTATTTTTAGTGCCACCAGGAGGCGTATCGCTTATGTTCATTAGCCAATGGACTATTGTTACAAATACTCAAGGAGAGAGAATATACAATAGATCTGTAGAGGTCGCAGTGTGTGGAGGCTCCCAGAAGCACAATCGCACACCCAATACATTACTGTATCAAGTCGAAAAACCTCAAAATCGATTTATTGAAGAGCCAAAATTTTGCCACGATGAATCAACTGAACTACATATAATTCTGATATATATAATCTATATATACTTCGTCCAATGAATTCGTGAACAACTTTCAAATTATATAAGATAATGTTTTTGTGTCAATTGTGAAAATTGATCTATTTCGACCAAATGCAGTGTTGTATTGGGTGTGCGATATGCCCTATTATCGAATCGAATATAATCACTATACAATATGATACCGTGAATGATCCACCAATGCTATCTAACCATTCAAATCATGTAGCTTTTGATAATGAGAAATGAAATATGAGCATTTGAACACTCAAGAGCTCTTCATGTGATGGATATGGGGTGAGAAATGTAATCAAAATGGAAGGAAACAGCGTAAAAGGATATGTTCAGTCTACGAGAAATCAGTTGAGCAAGAATATTCCCTCCAAAACGACGAGTATAATCTGATCGAACCATTAGGCAATCGATTTCTCCGTCATGTCTTCGCGCCATTGACAGACATATGCAGCACGCAATGCAGATAATCCCACCGCCATGCCATCACCGCCACTCATTTCGGACCATCAATCATGGATGTCTTGAGAGTGAGAGGCGAGGGTCCGTTCTCAGCCTTCTTTTTCGACAAACTCCAATGAGATCATATCGATATAACGGATTTGAAACAGGCCACACAGAAGATGTCTCGAAATATTCAACACATTTTTTTAAACGTTGAAAAATGTCTCGATATTTCAGTCAGACTTTCATTGCTGCCAACCTGTACGTGAATCAACGCCTCTGCTGCTACATCCTGCATTGCGCCCTAATGTGAGATGTCACCTAGCCCCAGCCTACTCAGATTTGTCGAGATGATATGTAAATGACGTAATTTACGGAAGGGGCTCAAGTGGTCTTACATAATGTATACGGTTGTTCGGAGGGTCGCGATAACCACGTGGAACATTTACCACAGGAGAAAAATTGCTCCATTAACCGCTAATGTACAGAGTGAATAAAAAGCATCCAACCAGAGATTCCTGATCAATCTGAAACGAAAAAATCATCCATACGTTAGGTGGCATTCCATGATGTTTAGAATTCTTAGAAACAATGCAATTCAGCATATATAACTAGAATCAGAAGATAAAAGAACAATTATTTTCAAAACGAGTCACAGTGACTAAATCAAATTGATGGATATAAAAGCATAAAATCTGAATATTTTATCAATTCAACACACGAAATTGTTGAGTATAATGACTAATATTTGGTATTCTCTTCATAAATTAGCTCAGCATCAAATATATTCAATATCGATATTATATTTTTCAACCCCTCACTGAAGCCATATCTGTACGAATACGTATATAAAGCAGGCTGTGGTGGCAATGTTTCGTTTATGAACATCTGTCATAACAACGTATGCTAAACGTGGGTATTAATATTCGACATAATCGTAACTTAAATATTGTGAAATCTCAAATTATATCCACTCTTGTAGAAGATAAGCCGCAAATTATGTTGCAGATGGGTTTTTGTTGATGCTTATCAGAGCAGAATATTTCAAAATACGCCGGAAAAGAGAGACTGGGAGAGATAGAAACTGAGAATATGTATGTGAACAGTGTTAAGTGAAGTGTCTTCCTATCTCTCCTTGATTTGACTCCACCATGAATTGATCATATCACCATCTATACGCCAATTGTTGAATCATTTCTACGTTTTCAACAAGTCGATACAATTTGGAAAGAAATGAACAATTGTTGAATTATTTGTTGAGATACACAATCAAATTTTCATTTCCGAATCTTTGCCTGATATGCTATTTGGAAATCGCCTTATTTGAAAGTGTGAGATAATTTTTGAAGGATAAAAATGTATGGATTCGATTATTCCTCTGTTTTTATTTACAATCAAATTTTCATGCATTCGTTATATTCTGTTTATATGTATGAATATAATTCACATCTGAGAATTGGTAAATGTATATACAATACAATATTTGAGGCAGTTTGATGAGTCTTCACAAAAAGACTAAAGGTGTAAGTATGTGGTTCGACTCCAAAATGGCCAGTTTGGCTGAAACATGAGTGAATAAAGTTCTGTCGATTATTTGGACTCCCAACTGTTCCGATATTAGTTAACCATTGAAAAAGTACAATCGATTCAATTCAATTAGTAAGTCTGACAATGATATCCTCCCAATTAATCGAATATACCTCTTTGTATGTAAAACAAAAAAAATGCGCTTCATTAAGTTTCCTGCAAAAACTGCTGCACATTCAAATTGATTGCAGTGAGGTTCTATCGCAATTGAAATTTAGAATACTCAGTGTTCAATCATGGTTGTATCTCACATATCATTATTTCACAGCATGGAAAACTTCCGAATCTAATAAATGTTCAATGACTACAGCTCAATATTCACATTATTGTTACATCAATACAAGTTCCATAAGGCATGCTTATAAAATGAGTAGCAATAGAAATATCATCATACTATTCTACTATTATTTATGATTGTTCTGATGCTACTAGGGTGAGCAAATTTCGATATTTGTGTAGGGTTACTATGTCTTTGGTTACTATAGAAGTAACGTAAAAAACGTCGCGTCCTCGATCTCTTTTTTCGACTTTTCGACAAATAACACATACGAATATTATGCTTGTTGGTGAAGTCAAAGGAGAACAACTTTCACATCCTTGAAGTACTTTTTTGTTATATCCAGTGACGTAAAGAAAATTTTCGAAAAATTCTCAAAAGGAAATCATATTTGACTATTACAAAATGAGAAAAGATTATTCTACTACTTTTGAACCATGTATCACATTGCGTTTATTCGTAATTTTTCAAGTAGGCGAAATTATAAAGAATGAAACGTAACTCGGATTTTTGAAAGAAGAGTTTTTTGAAAATAGCTTCATACGGTCTTTTCTCTGGAGAGCGTTTCACTGATAACTCATATGCGATATCAAAATATTGTTATTACTTTGAATGGAATATTTTCAATATATAATGTACCTTGTGAGTTTCTACTTGGAATACATTGAAATAACGCAAATAAGAATGGAGTCAAGTATCATTTTCGTCATGAAAGACTCGCACATTGACATCGGCCCAACATGTGTACATGGTTGAAAATTTCTCTGCGCCACCGGATTGAACAGAAAAAAGTGCCCCTATAATGTGGAAGTTGTTTTCCCCTTATTTCACTAACAACCATGATATTTGTATGTGTTGAAAATTCGAAAAATTGAACTTTTGTTCATAACTTGAAAACAAAAGAAGACAGCCAATTTTAATTTTCACAAGTGAACTCATCTCGGAAAAGGAGATCGAAGAATTGTACCTTTCTTGTATCTCCTATCAGTACATAAATCGAAATTTGCCCACCTTGTATAAATGTACTTGCTGAGAGTTGGTGATAACGATTGTGCAATGAAGGATCATTATTACGATTTGCTGGAGGATCTAATCGATTCTGGATGCATCCAAAACAAGCTACGCCACTGCCTTGCATTTGCTGAATAAACAATTCAAATAGCATTTGCGCAATAGTAAATGTTTCCTTGATACGACTCGAGGAACGAAACTAGCAACAACAAACACACAGATAAGTGATTTGTTTGTCGCCTAATCTGGCGAGATATACGGAAAGTAAACGTTTGAATTCGACTTGCAAATCTACCGGAGGAAGCTGAGACTGCTGAGGCTGCTGAGCTGCTGGAGGCGCCAAGCGCCGAATTCCACTTATAATAACAATAACAAACTACCGACTATTAAACGGTTGTATAAGTTATTAGGGAGTATGCAAGTTTGCACAGCGGCGCAACTTCCGACAACATGAATTAATTAAACCATCGTTGAAATTAATCCAACTGCGAGAGAATATTCACTCGGTCCTTAGGAACGGATGTGATTCTAGTTGGCACATTTACATGACACAGTGGAATCGTAACGCATAGTATGAGGCTTCAGCATACCACCAGGGGCGCTATTCTTGACCATTCGCATCTATGACGATCGTTCGCATGTCATGAATTTGCGAATGATATTTGACTTTGGTTATTCTTGACTATTCGCGATTTTGTGAACGTGCGCATTTTGCAACGAGTGGTGTTGGGCGTCCGTAACTTACTTTCGAATGGTTTTAGGACGTCTTAGAACACCGATTTGTTTATTTTCGAAAGGTTATTATTGTTTTTCATTTGATATATTCATAGAATGTATATTCTGTTCATTAAATTTATTTATGTTTTATATAATTCTGAATTTGTGTATACTTTATTACACAGCAAAATTATTTGCAATAATAATAACATCTGTTCTGAAATATTTTTATTAGAAATTCAAAAAATAACATGAGAACAAATAACAAAAGAAATGAAACAAAAATATCACTCTAATATAAATCTAAATTAATCATCCAATACAAAATATCACATATTAGTTGAAAAAAAAAACTAAAAAATAGTAACTTATTGAATTGTTTCAATGAATTCTTTCAAAGTATCTGAGATCCCTACTAGTGCAGATACCATTTATTCTTTGGCATCTGCCATTCACTCTTTGGCATCTGCAGATTTCTCTTTTGCTATAGACAATATTTCCAACATCTCTCTTTTCTTTATATAACATGATGATTTTATAATTTTTTTTTCTATTCACTGCAGCCTCTGAAGCATAAATCAACTTTTTCTTTGGTGCTCGTGGAAATCTCTTTATGGGATTTTTTGGTTCTTTCAATACACATATTGGTGAATGTATGGATTTGGTGTTTGGGTTGATATTTTCCCCATTATGAATCATAATATTGGACCCAGCCTCAGGGGTCTCTTGAGGATTATTGAACAAGAATTCTGAGAATGATTCCTGAACAGTTGGATTCCCTTCAAGAGTCACAAAATTTATAGTATCTAGTACCTCATTCTCAAATTCAGTAGCGCAATTCTCTTTATGGGGTCCACCACCTGTTCCTCTTTGGTAAACTTTGTTAACACAAGATTTTGTTTCCGTCAGTGATCGAATATCATGCCATGTCTGAAATAAATGTAAAATGAGCTCAGCTCAACACTAAATCGACTTTTTGATGTATTTCACCTTTCTCCAGGATTTCCAATCCTTGTATGTACCGCCACCACAGTTATTTAAAACATTCGAAAGTTCTTGCCACAAATTTCTGGCAACTAGCTGCGTAAAATTGTAAGTGAATTTCCCTGACGACAGCTTAGGATTTTTTTTCATGAACTCTTACATGATTTTTTTTTGTTCCATAGAGATATTTGTTCTTCGGGTATTCTTCACTGAATCCATACTTAAATTTTTGGATTGATAATAAATAATTATTAATTTGGTATATCAACAAATATCAAAAATGGCGTCGAAGTGAACTTCACATTTCATATTTCGAATTTGTGGTTCAGTGGCTAAATAGCGATGTTGCCAAACTAATTCGTACATACAAACAATATCGTTCGTATGCCTTTGCGAACGGTGGTCGAGAATACGATATCGTGTAAGTGTTCGCAAATAGGCCATTCGCAAAAAGCGTATACGCGCAGTTGCGAACGATGTCAAGAATAGCGCCCCAGAACACATACTCAAGAGTATACAAGGTGTCAGAGAAAGTCGTGAAATATTTCAAATGCTACAATCTGGTTAAATTAAATGAAATTTTTGTCGACAGAATTTCTAAATGGAGATAAGGACGCCACTAGAATTCTTTTTCAGGTGTGTTTTCTCTACCAATTATTGTCGTCCTTTTTTTGCTCCTTCTACAAGTATCTTCAATTCACACTTCATGAAATAAAGAAAAACGAGAAAATTATGAGAAGAAAATGATGAAACCAGAATATAACTAGCAATGATTGTATAATGAATACTTTTCTAGTTATATTTGAGATTTCAGTAAATAATGTATTGTTCAAAATATAAAGGAATTGTACCATTCAGTTTTCTTTCCAGATGACAAACTTTTTTTATTGGTGTCATCGAATCGACAATAATATGATCATGAATAGAAATAAAAATCATAAATAGACCCAAAATCATTGATCGAATAGTAATGGCGGTCATAAAATTTTGTGTGGAATAAAATACGTGAGGGTTGTTACTCTAAGAATATTGATGCTATCTCAATCGATTCTGAATATTTGAATTGTCCGCTGTACCTAAGATTCACAGTTTTCAGAATATTCTTATTATAATAGAATCCATCAATGTCATTATGGATGCCTCGGGGAACTGGCGAACTTGAATAATCCCCCCGTATCATATGTTTCCACCTAAATCTCGATTATATTGAAAGCTTATTCTGAGATAGATTGAGATGGAAGATCTTACGAGCAGTCTGACGGAGAGAGATAAGAAGATGTGATAGAAGACTGACAGTTCTAGAACATTCCAGAACAAATGTTAAAACATATAAATATCAATCTTCCAAACGACGTTAAGGAGTTGAAGAATAGAACGGGACCGAGTAACACCGTTGTCAATATAAATAGTTGAAATGAATAGTGTTCATTAGTGTTAGTACGTGAAAATAAATACACCTATCTCCCGATTCAGACGGTAGATACGTTCTAGAGAAAAACCTGTAAATCGTGAATTGAAAGTGTTCTAGTCAAAACCGTATGAATCGAAAAGCTTGCAGAAAATGAATTATTTTGCTATTTAACAGTTGTGATTTTGTTCAATACTTTTAGTTGTACACAAAGATAAAAATGAAATGCAATTGAAACGTTTTAATTTTACTTCATTTTAATTAAACCTATTTCCATCATTTCCTTTCAAAATGTCCCGCATTTTTCCCTATGAATTTAATTTAATCACAGCCGTTGTGATTCACGAATATGGAAGATCTCAAATCTTTCTGCAACTGTACAACTTTCACTCGAATACAATTTTCCGAAGATAAAACTTCAATTTTAGGCGAAGAAATACACACAGTATGCGTGTCAGCACATAAGCTCGGGATTCCCCCGTGAATAACGTAACGTAAAATTATCAAACTACCAAATTCTTATCACCTGCTATCATCTAGGTAGAACTTCCCATTTCGAGAATGTTTTGACTGAAAATTTGGAAACTATCGAATAATTGGGGTTTTTAGAAAAGCTTTCACTGAAAAACCTAAATGGTGGCAACGCTATATCCGGAATTGATAATTATTATGATAATATTCATTTGAATGATGATGACTAATTTATTTTGCTTCCGGGAAGCAAGTTCTGAAATTCTCCCCATTTTATCATATTGGTCATATTTTGGCCAAGTTGAAGGCTTATATACTTCATCTTTTTTTCAATTCCAAACATGAAACACTTATTAATCCTGTGTAGAGAGTCATTGTATTATTATATCTGTATTGCTTGATTGAGGCTTTTTCTTTGTGAAGGAACTGATTTGTTCACAAGTGCCTTGGTTTGAATCTCTTTTGGACCGTTGTTATTTCGAAGTCTCTGAAATTGTTTTGTATGTTTGTTGATGAATTGAATTTTGTGATGCCGGAATATTGTAGTCAAATTCTCAAGATTTTTTTTTTCAAATACATCTAAAGGACTGTAAAAGTATCACGTTGCAACCGAGTCCATCTTTTTTATATCTACTAACTGCAGTTAACGATTCCAAGCAGTCGACGATACGAAATTCAACATGTTCCTCTAGAGGCATCTTGTACCTAACATAAGAAAACAGTGATATCAGCTTATTGCTTCGAGAGCACACGACATTACATAGTCTGCATTCATCCACTCTAGTGATTAGCAAAACGAAACCGACAGGGTCTAATCCACCGTTCCAAACGTCCCATGGACATGCAACTGATACCAGTTTTACCGACGAAGTTTTAAGGCCGGAGACCGTAGAGATAATCCCCGTTCTGCCCCATTACCGCCCCGTTTCCAAACGTTGCCCCTCCGCCATAACAATTATTGTGCCGGAACAGTTGACCCGGCGCATCCACCAGAAATTAGCCGGCGTTCAAAAGTTTCGTTATGAGTAGTTCTGACTGGCTTTTATCTCTTTCGACTCAAGTTTCGTCGTTCGGGCTAATCGTCTGCTAGAGGGATATTTGTTTCGGCATGACTTTAGTCGAGTGTTTCGAAAAAGATTTTTAATTATGTTTCGACATGTTACGGATTATCGTTTTGGTTATGCGCTGGAAATGATGAAAAAAAACAGCTGTATGCTATGAAAGAATCCATATTTGTTGAGCCGAACAGTTTTCGCGCCAGAGTGTTCATGATTGAGAAAAAAGAAGGAAATGCGGATATTACTTTAATCGAATATTCAATTCACAGAGTATAGAGTAAAAAGTTTCGTACTAGTATTTCTGAAGACATGACTACCAGGAGAAATTCTTATTTACAAAAGGAAGTATACAGGATGCCCAAGATATGGGTGCATAGCATCTCGATAACCGTAGGACTCACAGAGTAAATAACTTTTTTTGGATATATGTTTATCTATTTATGAACCCATTGATTGCTCAACTTTTTCCTTCAATTCACTGAAAAGAAATCAATAACTTCTTGACTGGTAGATCAGTCGAATATGGAAGCATAACATCTGCACCCATTCAAGTTCAATCGGTAGTACCACAGAGGTCTCATATGCACTCACTGCTGTTCAACTTCTTAGTATCGAACGTAGAGTGCAGATTGATCTCAAGTCTTTCTCCATGTGACGTGAAAAAAATTCATTTGAAATCAATACGAATAAGTGTCAAGTCATTACGTTCTCTAGAATAAGTAGTGCAATATTTTTCGAATACAAAATCAATAGCCTAGTTCTTGAAAGAGTCACTTGAGATCTAGCAGTCGAATTTGATAACGAAATAAATTTCAATCTACATGTATGGAAAAGAAATTGTATCAAAAAGTCTCGAAATCCTAGGTTTTCTATTGAACTGAAAAAAAAATCATATTGTGCTTTCGTAAGATCCATTCTTGAGAATTTCTCTGTTATATGAGATCCATATTGAAATATTAAGACTGATCCTAATAGAGAGTGTACAGAAGAAGTTTTTGAGGAATTGTGCTGTCCAATTAGTCCTTCAACAAGACGAATTACAACAGTAAATTGAATTTGAAATCATTGGAGGATAAGAGAATTTTATGACTTATAATAAAAAAATATAAATATAATCAACTCTTCAGAACTAATAATAATAACCTTTCATATCAAGCATGAAAATATCGTGGATTTTTCCGAACAGATTATGATTTGAATAGTCCAGGCTGGGAAATCAATATCTACAAAATGAAGTTTCCACCACAAGCTTTCAGAGGTCAGGTTATAACGATCCTGATAATTTGCTTTACTGTGTCATTTTTTGAGATTGCTACACCTCATATAAATATTTGTCAACAGTAGTCGTAGAAATTCGTCAATACTTTGTATTCCACACAGTGAGTGTTTTGTGAATTCATGAATTGTAATGTAGAAGCTACACATAAGTACTGAATGATACGTTGTATTTTGGCTATAAGCTTTCCTTTTGCCTTTGATAAATGAATAAATAAATAATGAATAGATGAATGAATGAATAGATTAATGGATAATCAAGTGAATTTCAATTGGAATATATTATGAATTTGATCTTGTTTTGATCATCTTCTCACCATTATCAATATATAACAAGGATTTTCGGAGATAAAAGTACAAAACGATTCGAGAAGTCTTCATATCTGGAAATAGGTTAAACTCGTATAGAAAAGGTCGATGAAAAGTATTTTCTTGTCTTCGTGAAACTGTTATGAATTTTGAGCTCCCTTCTTCTTGTTTGTATTTTGTCAACAGTTTGAATATACCTTTTTAGTTCTACTGATAAATGTCAGGTCCCTTGTATATGATTCGAGTACTATTTTCTTCCGACATTCATTGTTGGCGTACAGTTGGTTATGTTTTGTTGGTAATACTACCACTTCAGAACGTACAGTTATGCATAATAGAGTAGTAGAAAATTCCGGGTGACTCCGAGTTGTATGTAGTAATCAGCAAAATATCACGACTTAGAAACGAGATCATCCAATTTTGGGTTGTTCTCATCAGTCCTCTCTTTTATATTCTCATCGCCATTCATTTCAACCTCGATTACAAAATGAAGCCGAGCTGTTTAGAGACCGAGCTGAATATTTTCTTCCAAAATGAAAACAACCGAATCAAATTAACTTCTCGCCAGGATACGTGTAATTCAAGTCTGACGAGCGCTTGTTCGGACGGAATTACAGAAATTCTCTCAGACGAGTTCCTCTCAAAATATACGCGAAAGGAGATTTTTCGTGGCAACTGTGATAAACCTGATGGGATTGTTCCATGTAGGAAGTGTATCTAGTTTTGTTCCTTCCAATTATTCCAGAATATCATCGAATGCTTATCTCGGGCAACAAAATCCGAACATTCTTCTGTTGGGGCTTTCCGTTGGACGGGATTTGCAAACGAGGACTCGTCAAAACTCAGATTTAATTTTGGCAGCATGCGAAAGTGTGCAACTAGAATTAGTAAAAGAAACATTTATCGACGATTTGCAAATACTAACAAAAGGGATACATGTGTAGTTGACAACAATTGAAAATGGAGTTTCTTGTCAAAGCCGTTCATTGAAGGTTGAAAATCATATGAGAACTCGAGTTAAAAAAAATGACTAGAAAAACGGAAACTTCATGGAAATGTAGTTGAAAACGAATTCGTCGTTAGTATTTTACGATCCAACCTGAAAAATAGGATATGTTTTCCGTTCTTTCCAAAAATAAGTCCGACTTGGGATAGTTGACTCTGAAGCGATCAAGAACTCATTCTAGCAACAAAATCTACGCATCCTCCTTCTGCATAGATCAGTTTATACTTTGTTCTGTTTTTTCTTCGCTATATTCCAAAAATTCCGCACTCCCAACCCATAATCTCAGCATTCTACGAATCCAAATACCGCAGTAATAAACATTCCATTGAAGTTATGTTTTGCACGAAAAATAAGGAAATAAATTAATTCCTCGAAATCCTTTCGAGATAGGTATGGGGAAGTTTCATCGAAAATAACTTAAGAGTATTAGAGAAACGAAAAAATGCAGGGTGTTCCATTTGAAATAACAAAGTTGTTACTACTTTTCGATAGAAGCGGCAACGCCGCAACTCTGAGTCATTATATTGACTACGTTCAGTTTGTTATCATCTCTGACGTGGCTTATGGAAGAACAACGAAACAAAAGTTTTAATTTCTCATAACCCAAGCATGTACACAAAAATTAAAAATCAACTGAATTGAAAACCTACTCCATTCTTTATATGTTCTTAACAATTTGATTTCCTGATAGATGATTAGATATCATTTATTTATTTAAGGAAGATATTTCTGATAGATTTGGTTATCTTTCAATACCAATAGTGCAAAATGGAAAGTATCTAGCTATCCACTGAACATCCAATTGGATAAGACATAGTGGGGAACATTTAGGTCTTTAAAACACGCGCGAGTTTTCGAGTACGACGGCGCACGATCAGCTAATGAAGTTTGTTAATTTTAGTTAAAATTCTTACAAATTTTGAAAAAAGTGTTCAACGGTTATCCATAGTCGATAGTCATCCAATTTTGATGTATAAATCAAAAACATATATATTATTTCAAAACAATTCGAATGATAATCTCAACTTGACTTGAGATACAGCAACACCGCTCTTCCTGGACAGTTGTCACAACCTTTTGCTTAAAGAAAAAAGAGACTGAACTCTTATTCTGCACCTGTGGTATAAAAAAATCACCTAATCTGTCATCGAATAAGTGAACCATTCTTACAGACACAATATTGAAAATACAATTTACACGAGTATTTACAAAGCTACATACGAATAACAACGAATGCAATTATATGATAAGACCACGTAATCAAGAGACACGCAACACTATTCCCCCCTTCTTGTTCCCCATCAGTGATCACGTCACAGCCAGTTACAGAGCTTAACTATATCCCTTCTTCAAGCTATTCGAGGATGGATTGTGAGCTCTCTTAGATCTCAGCAAAGTATTCTTTACATTTAATAACAATATCCAAGATAAACCATTTCCGATACTGTATACTGATTGTGGTGAGTTTGTAGATAGCCATGGTGAGCCAATCATTTCTGGCATCTCGTTATTCTCAAAATTCCTATCTTCTGTTTTTACAAACAATATTCATGCAACTGCTTCGAATCCAATAACGTTTACCCTGGTTCGTCTGAGCGACTAATATTATTTCCAGAACGAGACCTCAGACTAGAATTTCTTCTATCGTGATAAATTTTTTGCCATCCCTGTAATAACGTTGATAGCATGCAGTCTCATCTTCGTGCATAAATTCCGGGACATATCCCGCCGTCTTTTCCTGCAGGCTCTGTCGTGATCACCGCGACAGAAAGACTTAAAAGGCACTACTCGAGTCCCGTCCGAACATTATCATAATCTGACATTTAGAAGAGTATGAGTTTCGCCTGTACATTGCACTTAAGTTGCTGGCTGCACTTCTCGATGGTGTACAACATGGATACGGTATCTGAGTTGGAACAGGGGCGTAGGTCAGCGGAAGTCAAGGAGTCAAGAAACCATAAGAGATGTTGGTGTAGAGAAATATGGTGGCTGAAGAAACAAGTGAAGAATCCAATACACCAAAAAAATATTAATAACCCTATTTATAATATTGAAGCAGACTATATTTACGGACAAACAGAAATCATGAAATCATTTTCACCGGAGAGGTCAGAATCATCAGAATTCAGATGGTTGGTTTTCTAACAGTGTGATAAGCTTGAAATCAAAGCATAATTCGAGTCATCGACTGACAAGTGCGATGAAAATCGACGAATCCTTAATTCCGGTATTGTTACTGTATCATTCTATTAATTATTAGGACAACAATGCCAATGTTTGAATGGGTCGATCAAAAAACAAACTACTCAGCTAGTGTAGATATTGATGTTGGGTAGTTACCATTAACTTCGTTCGTCAGATCTAATTCCACTAGACTATTTTGAAAGTATATTGAACACAACATGTGGATTCGATGATCTCAAAGACACGTATTCGTGAAGATGTTGAGCATTCCCTATGCTTTTTTGTCTTTCTTTTGAATTGCATCACACATATTTCAATTTCAGTCCCACATTCATGAAATTTTGATGATCTTGTTGCTTGCTACTAATAAAAATATCAAACATTCAGTACATTGTTGACTGTCAATTATTGAGGTGGAAAATACACTGTTGGGACTATTAACCTTTTGACACAAAGAACTAATACTATGACAGGACAGTGATGACAGTGGAAGTCTTTGGAAATATAATGATATTTTGAGATGGTCTCCATTTTATTTTTACGATGATCAAATCATGAACGCTCCTATAAAGAATTTTTGTTTCATAGCTCTCACGAGACGAAAGAAAATTGGTTCCAGATTACGACTGTGCATAAAATTGGAATGTTTCCAATAACTGCCGACACTTTAATTTTCATTTTTCCTCGAGAGAATTAATTTCTATCGAAAATGCAATTTCTGATCCAGAAAAATACAATGATTTCATATCAATTATTGATAAAGGAGCATTGATTTTTCTCATGGTTCTTTTCAACACAGTTTCCAAAAAAGACAGTCAAATCATCCAGCAGAGTCTTGAGTTATATACAATTCTGCCATTTCCTTCATTCAAACCAGAAATATTGCATCGCAGAAGTTTTGATATCCGTTTTGATCTACTGACACATTATGTAATGTCCAACGTATGAAATCATAGTGACAAGATGAGACATCATTAGATAGAGAACTCAAATTTCTTGGTTGAAGTTTGTTAATTAAAAAACCATGCTTCCAGCAATAGCGAGATACATTTTGAATTAAAAAAGTGATCGTCTCTAAACGTCGACAACATATCATACAATTTCTTCTGAAATGAATTCCGTCCTCTACGGAAATAAATATGTCATTTATATTTATTATTTTTCTATTTATCATATGCCTATTATTATTTCCTCATGGAAGGAAATGATTGGACTATACACAAGTTGTAAACTTCTTCATTTCGTGCATAATGAGTATGACACAATTCTTATTAGGTAATATATTATTTCAAATAAATTTCGATTTTATCGTAAACACTTTATCTGGACTCCAATTGATATTGTTATTTGCACGTATGGAGTGATATTTAGATCAAATCAGAAATCTATGATCCACCCCAAATATGTATTTTATATGTCATTGTTAGTGTAAATATCGTAAATCCTTCCAGTTAAAAGGACTGTCAGCTATCTCTTCTGACAGCCTCGAAATGCTTAAAAAACTCATATCTGTGTCTTTATTGCAAAAAATACGAGGTGAACTTGTGTAAATTTGTTCATTTGTGTTCATATTCTAATCGAATATCCTTCAGAAAATCATCATGGACGACCATGAAAACTCCTATTTGTATTCTGCCGATAGCAACCACGATATTCCTACTCAAGCCATGCAAGTTATGCTATACTTGGTATCTGATAGCATGTCTCAAATATTTTCATTTTATTGAACCATTAGCGTGGGCAAGCATTCTCTCTTTGTATTGCAGTGTATTACCAAGGATATACACATCCATAACATAATTTTTGAACGACTATATCTCAAAACAAATCTGGAAAATGAATCCACACCAACGAATCGTAAGCAGTCTCTTCACACAATTCACAGTTGAATGCTTGATGATCGATTAGTCTATGGTTTCACCTAGAACTCAGATGCATGAGCATCATTGTTTTTTTTTTTAAGAGATAGATGTTCAGTAAGAAGGTAATTGATTTTTTCTTCATTAATGATAGAGACAAATAAAGGAATTATGTAAAATACTAGTAAAAAACATCATCAATCATATAGGAAAGAGTGAAGTAATCACGGATTAGGAATTATCGCAGAATCTAAGAATCGAGAAAAGGGTGAAAGATATTCCAAATTGAATGAATTTGCTAAAACATAATCCAGTGAAAATCATTCATCATCCATCAAAGCTTACATGTCACAAGAATGCATGCTAGCTCCCTCTTCATTTGCCTCTTTGAACTACACAATTTTTCAGATACAGATTATGATGGAATCTGGAAAATAATATCTAGTCAGTATCTGTGAATATATTTTCTTATATCATACACTAGATGGCAATAGTATCATCCATGGATTTGAATGTATAGTTCGATTCGTCATATTGAAAATGAATAACTTTCGAAAACTTCGAATCACTCTTTTATTCATCAATTTTGAAATCATAAAATGAAAAAATAACGTGTATGAATCATTGTTAAGCATTGAAATATCGAATAGATATCTCAAAACTCTTTTATTATTTCATCATCTATATGCATCGTTATGATATACTAAATTGTATCATAGAAAGACTATGAATAGAACAGAACGAAATTCGTGAGACATGCCTGTTATCTGAGTGATATAGTCTCGAAAACTACAATGATGTAACATTGTATGATAATTATATTATTACCTGATTGGTGGGTTATTACTACCCATGGGGAAGATTAATTGACTGAATTGAAACAAAATTCGTTAGTTAACTATATAATTTACCTAATATAACCAATTTCAATGTGTTATGTATCATATTTATTATGTACATATATTTATATAATACAAAACTGTAAGTGCCGGAATTCTAGAATTATTTTTACATTTACAGATAGTAAAATACTTATCGTCACTCATTGGGATAAATCGATTTAATCTGCGATATTTGGTTAACAAAACATGATAATACAGTTCATATTTTCCAAATTTCAGATGAATCGTCGATTAAAATCGTTGACAAATTACACCGAGAGAAACTCCTTTGAGTCCATGAATTTGTGTTCTTATTGTGCCTAAAAGCTTTTTGAAATATGTCAACTTTCTTTGTGCATGTAGTAGTAATGCTGGTTATAGCTTATTCAGGATCAAGACAAGTAATTGAACAGTTGAGAGTTGTGTGTCAAGTTTCACCTACTACTTCTTTTGGGATAATCTCGAATATTTTTATATTAATTACACGACTGTACCTTTTTCTGTGAACTCACAATTATGATCAGCTATGTGACAATAACATGATTCAAATTCGTATTCAAGTCTCGTTCGGTGTTAATTTTTTCCGCAATGATAAAATCTTCGATCGAATTCACTGGTATGTTCTTCTCGAACTCCACCAGGGAAGGTGTCAACGAAGATTCGTTACTACTCATACTCTTCGTACCACTCTCCACCAATCTCCTGTTCTCTTCATTGTTCATTTTATCTCTGATACTGAAATTCTCCAATATCTTGAGTAAACTTGAGTGTTCTACGCAATCATTTTCCTGCGTCGGGAAATTCGAACTCAGCAATTTTTCTTCACGAACCTTCCGTTGAATCGGTGAAGGTGGTGGAGTTGGATTCAGAGATCCCACATTGTTACTGAGCTGCCCACTGGAAATCTCATGAGCTCCCTGAGCAGCCTCCCTGTTGATTTTCTTAACCAGCGATTCCGATCTTCTCACCGGAGGTACAGGTTTCTCAATGTCTTCCTCAGGGACTATCATACTCTCCAGGTCTGAAATCACATCCTTGCTACTTCTCTCCACTTTCCTTGGTCGTGGCAAGCTCGCGTCCTTAGGGTTATAGTGCTCTATGAGACCCAGATCCCAGTCTTCCAGTCCTCCGAAGGAATCGTCGCTTTCGATTTCGGTGGGGACTTTCCTGCTGCCTCGGATCCTCTTCAAATGTTGGGGTAGGAGTGATCCGAAACTCCGGCATCTGGTGATGTATGCGTCAAGTTTTCCGGTTGAGCTGGAAGTCGACTTCTTGGGGTCGGACAGTAGGGATAGTTCGGAGGTTTTATGTGTGTCGTTGTCGAGTTTGAGTGAAACTGGACCTGAAATTAAACAGAATTATTATTGATGTTCATATTATTGACCATAGTCATAGACAACTAGGTTTTTTGAATCGTTTCTTTTTAACCGAAGTCAAATTATTTATTTACAACGGATACAAGTCGAAAAAGTTATATCTGCATCTGGTGTACTTCAAGGATCGAACTCGGTACCATTGTTTCTCTGAATATCTTGAGCTTTTTTGATAACCCCAAAATAATGATCAAAGGAATTATTTGATACATATATATATATATATATATATATATATATATATATAGATTTATTACGTTATAGAAAATATGGCGGTTCTATGCTAGTGAAATTTCAATGTCATCACTCAATTATATCGTTAATCGTATCATTCATTAATAACATATTGGGTAATTCAGAAATGAAAAATTGCATACACTTGCTCGTTGATCATTTCCCAAATTATTTTCGAATTCAATTCTTACAGAAAAAACTTCATACGCAATAATCCACCTATATACATATATATCTAAGCTTCAACAGATAATATGCATTTCTAGATGCAATAGAAATTATGTATTATTTACAAAAATGTAGGTCAAACTAAAAATAACTAAACGCATGAATATGTCTGGCTATGAGGTCAATAATATGAGAACAAAAATGCTTGCAAACTCATCTGATGAAAAATATAATTAGTATTGTACTCAATTGCAATACCGTACTGTTCTGTAGCTTTCAAGGTCATTTTGAAAAAAATAATGTTTCATAAGACTACAAAAACTACAAAAACCACAAAAGTTGCCTTAACCCTGAAGTAGGTTATCACTACTATCAAGTATCTCACCGGATCAATATTTGTTCTATAGAATCATACAGATTTATATCCCAAATTAGTAGTTGATTTACAAGGAATTCATACATGAATGTCCACTTTGAATTTATTAGGTATCTAATTCAGCGTTAATCAAATCACTATTGTCTCTCGAAGTGTAATTTGACTAAAACATAACAATAGAACGGAGACAATGTATTGTGTTTTGTTTAATTTAATCATTCACATGGTCATTGGTAGAATATACAGGAAGATCTCAAAAATTCTCTCATTAATATAAACATTGCTTATGTAATAAACTCAGTGCACGAAAGTTAATTTTATGATCCCAAACCTACCTGGTGGGGTAGAGCAGTGATCATGCCAAACGAGTCTTGTGCATCTTAATGCATTTCAACAAATATATGCTTTGCAGCAAGTAATAAAAACTAGATTGTATTTCTGAATGTAACCTAGCTATTGAAAACACAATTGATATCTGAATCGATCATAATGCTGTTGATGAATATAATTTTCAATTATTTATTATCACGAAAAAATGAATATGTCTCCAGAGACTTCCGAAGAAAGGAACATCCGAAGTTATAAAACTGTAGTTACGCGTAATATCCTTTCAATAATACATTGAAATTTATGACATGAAGGATCATTCATATACTCATCAATTATTGATTCATGAAGCCTAAGTGGAAATATTTTACAGAAATATAAAATCCAAAACAAAATATTCACTCGCTCTTCGTGGAATGTGATATATAAAAATCAATGGTATTTGTCATGAGTCAGAAACTCATGAATCTTCAATATTATTTTTCACATTAAAAATTAATTATTTCGTGTCTTGAGTGTTGAGCTGAGTATTTTGAACAGTTGCTTTAGTTGCTTACTGGGGACTTTCTTGAATTTGCAGGAACAGAATTGGCAGACAGAGAGAACATAAACTCTTTCGTGTTGATTTCTTATTTTCCAGAACCAATTTTATGATAACCATAGTATCAAGGGTTCTTTCATATATAATATATAATATAAAAGTGACATTTTTTATTCAATTGAATTTTACTTCTCTCGAATATGTCCTCGTATTATTTGGACCAACACATTCAATAGTCAAATGACACGCAATGGTTTGCTCGTCCCCGCTTGTGCTTCTTTTACTTTTATATAAACCTGAACAAACCAAAATATACTCGCCTTTGTCAATGTCATCGAAGTGTGCCACTTTCAACTTCAACTCATCGTAATTAGGCAGAGAAATCACAGATAAATTCTTCTTCCTCTTCAATATATCTTTCTCATTATCAGATCGCTCTTCATTATCATCTCTATTGTTTAGGTTCATATTCTTTTCTCCTTCATGTGTATGATGATGATCTCTGTTATGAGAATGTTCATCTTTGTCACAAAGAGGGCACTTATAATTGATTGTTTTCTTCACACAGACGACTTCTTCGACAGGCTTTCTGGGTTGGAAAGCCTGAAGACCGCTTTTGGCGACTGCTTCGATTTTTTCACGGAAATTCTTCTTCTGTTTTCGAGGTGGGGGGGTAGGTGTGCCATTGTCGTTGTTGAAGATTATGGAGAGTCTTGGATTTCGAAGGTGGACGTGCTCCTCGTTTTCGGGTACTTCTAGCTTGACTTCTGTCCAATCGGATGATTTCGAGAGGGGTCTCGTTTTAATTATGTTGTTTTGTTGGTCTATCGCTTGGGGAGCACCTATTTCGCACCTGTCAAAATGAAACACACATGTTTAAACAAAATAATAGTGTTGATAGTCAGAACTAGAAAATAAATAATACTTTCTTCATCATTATTTCTTTTCTAGTATTGCACAACGTTATATCAAGTAGGACTTCGATAAGTCAGTCGATTACCTACTGAGCAATACTGAATGAAAAATTCACGTGGCACATTATATTTGGATTAATTTTATTCATGAGTTCATGTAATAGATTTTGAACGGACCCTGAAGAAACAGGGAAATAAGGAAATATCATCGTCTTTGTACGAAAGTTCGGACAAAATGTATATTCAGCAGACAACATCGATAAAGACGATCGAAATCAAGAAAGATTACTTGACTGTTCATTAAGACGAGACACCACCATATTGTACAGGTTGTGTTATTGTTCTAGGTGTTTTCAAGAAATTGGGTTAAACAATAGGTCCTATAAAGTGGCCAACCAGATGTCCAGATTCAACTCCACTCGATGTTCTTTCATGACAGTCATTTGTATAACAACGATAATGTAACTAAAACTAAATATTTGCGAATATTTGCTTCACTACCTGATCTTATTGTCATTAATAAAACAAAGTATGATTTTACTACTTCAAAAATTAATATGAAAATATTGTTGTGTTACTCAAAAGTAAAAACCGTTGCCTTTTCTATGGTCTAATCTGTATAGTTATAAAAAATTGATTTAATATCAACAAGTAATCATTTTTCAGAATTCATCCTATGTATTCGATTGCAGGAAATAATAACTATTCTTTGTATAAATATACAGTATGCGTCAAATGTGATGGATAAATTCATTTCGTAACTAAGTTAAAGAAAATCATGGAACGCGTAGAGTTATATTTTCAAAAAGATACTCTATAATGTGAAAACCAACCCTTGACCTTTCATTCGACACTTCATCAAGTTTGTTGCGAACCGCTTCTCTTGATGAATAAATAGAACATAATTCTGATAACAGTACGGCCATTAAAGGTTCATAATACAATGCAGCTAGTGGATATCCATGGGAAAAACATATTGCAGATATACGGTACTCATGATGAGCTTCAGGTAATGTGTTGGTATATTATAAAGAGCAGTTATTTCTCAACAAATTATTATAATCAGCCTCTTGTTGCACTAGAATCTATGAATCTCGAAAAACGAGTTCAAGTATTATTGATATCAGTCTCTAGCAGAATAGTGCATTGACCTTGAGATTCTACATAAATCGAAGTGAATAACAATATCAGATATCTTCAGATCGTCCAACTATACCAAGCTCTTGCATACAGGGTGTCTGATAAATTGTGAAAAATCACTCATATCAGAATATAACCAGAAAATATGAGTGAACGTTTCTGACAAGAACGCCTTACGCAGGCTATGGGCACTGAAGCATGGATAGACTTATTTCGGTAGCTGGAACCTAGC
Source organism: Plagiodera versicolora (assembly GCA_037013635.1). Lineage (NCBI taxonomy): Eukaryota > Metazoa > Arthropoda > Insecta > Coleoptera > Chrysomelidae > Plagiodera > Plagiodera versicolora. Next base: position 9,129,059 of record CM072983.1, on the reverse strand, counting down.
ACTACTCTTGTTTATCACCGGTATAATGGCTTTTTGATGTCGATGAGTAAGAATTACTTCCATCTCAAACGATCATCGACAATAAACGAGAGTTTCCTTTTAGAATTCTCAAATTCAAGCTACCGAATTTTTTTATGGTCTAAATCACTCAAATTTTCTTCATCATTTCTATGGAGTATCAGTTCAAGAAAATAAAGTATATGTTATCACCTAAACGAATTGTCGATGTTCACCTCCTTTGTATATTGTTTTCGTAGATATCAATGTAGTAACGAGGACTCTACCTGGTTTGAGTTGATACCCACCACAGGAATTTGCAATACGGAGCTTACTAATAAGCCTTCTATGATAGTTTCGAGTGAGAATTAAAAAACATTGTTTTCTATTTAATGGCCTTGAAATCCTTACTACGCATCAATAGAGTTATGAAGGAATAATTATAATTATATATTTCAATGGTAACAATGAATGATTTGGTGTAAATACATGGAAACGTTCATATCGAAGCTTGTTTTTGGCTGAGATTGTATTGATAATATGATGATAAATAAATTTTCGAATCATTCTTGATGAATTTATTTCTTCACATCACCTTCATAATTTGAGAGATATTAATAAAATTATATGTTTCTTGAATTCTCGTATTTCTTTATCATGTGATACTTTAGATACAATTCACGATATGGGCCACCAATATCAACAACATAAAATGATAATAGATGAAATGAGCTTGAATTCTTCCATCTTCCTTTTTTATCCATTCATTCCAACCTGAAATTATAACTTGAATGTTGATATTTTCTGGCAGAACATTTGGATTTGAAGGTGGTTTATATAAATATTGTGCGATGAGTGAATGTACAATTTTAGTATACTTTCCAAAAAATTTATCAAAATTGCGAAAAATTTGTGCGTGATATGATTGATTTTGTGTCCATATTTCGTTTCATTTGCTTGAAGTTTCTTTCGAACTAATACATAATAGCCTAACTTAGTCTTGATTGAAGCATATGTAAGTACCCATGAGATAAAAATGCAACAGCTTTGGAAATGAAAAAACTCTGTTACCTGTTTATTTGTTTCTGGTTCAATTGAGTTTCCGATTTCCAGGCACTGGGTCGAATCTGTAACAAAGAAAGCAATAACTGTATTTTCTTCTCTTTGTTGTTGATAATTACTGTGATGATATTGAGTTCTGATCAGTGCAACTATTCTTCTTACTGTATAACGTTATAGGTGGTACAGTTTTCATTAATCAGTATCATTATCCTTACAGTATTTCACAATAGCATAAGTCAGAATCATGGAGTATATCCAAGTACATTTTAAAATATGAAAATGAATACACTTTCATAGAAATTTATATGAAGGTATGACTGTTGACTATTTTCAAATGTTGCATCCAAGATTTCAAGAACTTTGCAACCGATATATTTGTTATTTTCACGACCAGACCTACTTTTATGATTTTTTATGTGTCACGTAATGTTGAATCATTGAAAATGGTGAAAAATGAAACAAACGCAATATGATTCATTATATTCCGTAGTGAGATGATTCTGGAAAATACCATATTTCTAGTGAATTCCATAATCACTGTTTGAAAATTCTGCAAAGACAACAGAAACACTTGTTTCGTAGATTCTTGATTCTTCATAATAAAATACTGATTTCAAAATATATCTCCATGTTAGATCATAATTTGGACCGAAATTTTCTTGAATACTTTTCCCAAATATATTCCACGAAGCGGTTTCACGGTTCTAAACTTGCAAGTTTTTTATTGTTGGACTAAGAACGCATTAAGCGATAACCATATCGCCTGCCCTACTTCAAACATTCTAGGGAATTTTTAGGTAATTTAAATGAAATTTGTTGACTCCACACGTGTATGCATTTTGTAGTTAGTTTGAATAGTCAGAGAAACTTTCTATTAAAGTTGAAATAATAGTATACGAATATTTCTCATAACGTAAGATTCAGAGATGTTCTTTCAAAAACCATTTTCTATTTTGAGGTGAATGAATTGTCTCTTAAAAATCCTCCATAATAATGTTTCGTGAATAAAGTAATGACAACCTGTCCAAATTGTAAGGAATCGACAAATTCAAATTTTAAATCCGAAACATCAGAATCGGAATTTCCATTGCAATATTTAGCCAAATAAAATAAAAACAATTGGATATTCGAGTTTTTCACTTCTCATCTGTACTTTCGTAATATTTTTCTGAACCTATAACTAAATGTAAAGCATATTTACAACCGAATTGAAGTGATGTATTTGATGCGATTTTTTAGTGCGTGACATTATCAGCTAATTAAAAATTTCTCCTCTCTCATATTGCCAGATGTAGCTCGAATAATTAGGTATATTTTGCATTCTTCCATGGTCCAGTAATATCCACAGGGTTTCTGTACCAAAATATCGTACAATCCATCGCATCCTTCCAACGGCTATACCAATAATACAAATTTATTTTTGACTGTCGATGACATCGACCGAAATTGAAGTACTTGAAAATTCGTTTACCTAATGGAGATTAAATTATTCGAAGCTTTTAGAAATGAGGAGGACAGAAATGATTGATACCAGTAAGAAGAAGGGAGTCCTCGCGACTATCATGGATATTATTTATGTTTATACGTTTGGTAATAAAATGTACGTCTGCTTCATTCATTAGCTGTGCCATCTTATGGTTTATAAAGTTTTGCGTCAGCAGAGATCATTTACAAAAATTAAGTATTTGATTGTAAATTTAATTGTAACTTTTTCCACTTGAAAATTGTATTTATTCTAACCTATATTTCTATCACTTTCCCACATTGATTGAATTTATATTTCCATCGGAAAGCTTGAGGAAAACTACAGTACATTGATTCAGAAAGTTCATTCATAATGATTATCAACAATAATACCTGTACCAATTGATTTATTATTAACATTAACGTTCTCCGCATGGTATTGCAACAAGTAATTATCTGTATTCATAACCTCGTTCATTTCATGTCCATGGAACACAGTAAACTGAGCAGAATATATAATCGCCATTTTTATCCACTCCTCATTTGCTCATTGCATCAGTGGGTAGGCTTTTACGTTATTTTATCTTGTATGGGAGCAAGACTAATACAGAGATAATTCAGGGTATCAAGTGAGGCGTAGAAGTCGAAATCAGTGTGTACTCATAGCAAGTGTAAAGGAACAATGTAACATCAATGTGATATTCAGTGTTTGGGTTTATGTCAAGTTCCTTCGTTATAAGGATGACAGGGTGGACAAATTTTGAACTCGGAATTATAGCAGATAGGAAAAATTGGAGGTCGCATCCTCGGTTGATTTTTTTCGAGATAACTGCACTGGCGAAAACATGTGATACATGGTTGGAAAAAAGAAAATAATGCTTCTCAATTAAACCATAGCCCATTATATCATTCAAATTGAGAAAATATACAACCTCGGGTCATAACTCGAATTAGAACGATTTTTTGAATTTTACTCTACCCCACTGGATGCAACGGAAAAAAGTGTCCGAATAATGTTGAAGTTATTTTCCCTAACTTCATAGAAAAATCTTACTGGTAATATTTAATAATAAGATGATAGTCAGTGAACTTATCTCAAAGCGATCGATATATCTCCTATAGTTACCAAGTTACTACACACATCGGAATTTGCCCACCCTGTACAATGTACTCTGCATATGTAAAAATCCCTATAAATGACATTGAATGGAAGGCAAGAAATATACCTTACGATTCACACCAGGTGAACGGTCGTGAGAGTATACACTACCTTTTTTTTCATGGTGATATTTGGTGGGAGAAGGTCATATTAAAACTGTGATGAAGTATAGTGCATTATGCAATTGAAAATAAACATTTAGATATTCAATTCCTTATATAAACAAACAAATACTAAGTTTATTTATGCACCATGTCGGATTCAATTGAATGAGAGATTTCACATTGTGATAATAGAAACTTCATAGTTCTTACAGATTCGAAAATAATCGTTTCGATGTAGGTATTATTCAAAACTGGAATCTTGATAATGTGAAGATCAATTTTCAATAGTTGGCAATGAAATTGTTTACATAAGTTGCTATTTTTACTCATCCGTTTCAATGAAAAATGTGATATATGTATTATATCTGGTTCGTCATACTTAAAAATAAGAGCCATACTTCATCCATGTTGAAACTGAAGTTGCGTTCTTCAGGTTGAATCATCAAAAACCGAGTCCATAATTGAACTAAGTATATTGAGCAATATTTAGTAATATATTTCAATATGTAACGATGTTATAATGAGGACAATTGATAAAAAATAATATGCAGAAAGTTCCTATCAGTCTACATTCCCTCTAAATAGGTAAATACAGTTTCTTAACTTGAAAAAATCTCTGAGGTTTCCATGACTTATGGTCGAAACATACACTAAATTAGATAGAAACTCAACTGAAACATTCACTCGTCATTCTCCATATTTGTTTATGTTCAGCAGCACCCTCAACGGTATTCGAAATAGCCAATTCCTTCACAAAGTGTGGCACCAGAACAACAAGAAATAAATAATGAGAGAGAAATTGTTTATATCTACTGCTTGAAAAATCATAAACTTTTCTCAGGCTTTCTCACAGGATGTTGTAATTTTCAAGGTGGCGCCTTAAATAATTGAGAATGAATATAATTATTATTTAGTATATTCATATAAGAAATATAGATTTGGTTATATCTGCAAAATAAAAAGTATCTAGCTAACCACTGAAATTCTGATCGGTTCAGACAAAGTTCGGAACATTCAGGCATCGATAATTATAACACTTCACAACGATGCCAAATTTATTCGGAGAGAATTCTTCAATTCGATAATGAACGGTGTTTATTTAAGTCAGAATGTTTACAAGTATTGACAACATTTTTATTCCGATATTCCGATGACAATCTTAAAAACTATAGAAAATGGTCTCGTATTGTTGAACAAACGTTTTATACAAAAACGAGAAAACAAAAGCCCGGTATCTCCATTCAATACTGTAGCAGTGAAGAATCATATTGAATATATCTGATGTCAAAAGATTAATTTCTCAAAATTCCATCACATATTCATTCAGAGAGCTGATAATGTCTTCATTCAAACTGTTCAATCGTTATTCACAATTTTTCCAAAAAAAAAAATAGATAAATAGATACGAACTTATTCTAATTTTCTGTTTCGGAGTATCGTTAAGAAAAGACAAGCAACAACTCCACACTTCCTGGCGAGCTGTCAGAACTATCTTGCTCAAATAAATAGAGTCTTTAAATTTTTATTTCACACTGGCCCTATCTCAGCTTCCATACGTGGAAATAACATATTAGATGACCCAAATGGGTCAATATCTCTCATCACATGAGCTAAGGTAATGTTTGGTGTACTCACTTTCACTAACGATGCGTCATTAATATTTCCTGATGAAGCCTTTCCTCTATCACAAAATTTCACGTATTTATCCATAATTCAACAAGAAAAATTGACAGATTAAAATAACACTGCTGCTCTAACATGTATACAAATAAAAATGGAATGTAGGTGTAGGTTCACAAGACATTGGATCGAACCGTCAAGGTCATGCATAAATTTATGAATGAGCTAATCGTCCATAGTACGAATTAGGTAGGTAGCCAATTATATCGTCTTGTTAGCAAAAGTTCCCTGTATAGGATAAAACAAATTTGAGGTGCAGGATCCTAAGAAAATCACCACTTAAATAGTTATATGCCTGGTATACTTTTATAGCATGTAAAATGTGGCAAATTAGGAAATTTGAATTCCACACATACAATCTTATGCGTCATTATATTCCTCTCATTGGTATACTGTCGTGTGACGTATTAGCCCCTTTACCTTGGAGTTACCAATCATGGGTATTTCTCTTACCATAGAGTCAAATGCATGATATACACAGAAAGTTATTTATATAAATATTCAATATCGAATCAATACACTGAATTCCAGCTGAAATTAAATAAATATCATAAGAATTCCATACTTTGTAATGAATATTATTATACATCGATTAAAAAATATTTAGTACGATGTTATCGCTTAGTGTTGTTCCCTTTTATAATGATCAAAACTGATGATTATTAATATCTTGTGAATGTGGGAATAAGTCAACTATATCAATGTTTCTTGTTGATCCATGAGTGATCCACTAAAACTGCCACATTATGAGTTGAAATTGTGGTTATTCTTAGATGAATAGAGATGAAAAATCAACATTTCAAGGTTCTTATCATGTTGCGTAATTCAATTATTTGTCAATATTAGTTTGAGATGAGCTCCCAGGTGTTGTTTGTCAAGTACAAATAATTGTTACATAAATAATTATCCTCTGATCAGAACGAACATTTCCAGTTCATTGAAATATTCAAGTAACGATACAATGTCAGTACAGTAAAATGAAAAATAATTAAGCTACTACGTATACAGGGTGCCCGGGATGATGTGACGAATCTCTCGGAATCAGATATTTTCTGAAATATTTAGATGACAACTTTCTATACAAATGTATCCTACAGGCATTTTTTATATTGACTTTGGCTCCTACAGGACTGGACTGAAAAAATCTCGTATAGTCAAGACTTAAAAAGATTATTTGTCTATCTTGAATCCAAAACTACAAAAAGGTTCTATTGTTTATTGCTGAAAAAATAAACCGTTTTGTAGGAATGTTTCTATCTTTCATGAATAATTTGTTTATTATTACTTTCTTTGAGAACCGTCACTTCATAAACTATAAACAAAAGTATTTATCTGTCTGGTTTTGCAACTATTTGGAAATATAAAATTCGATATATCATCAGTACCTCTAATGAGTCAAATATTGTGTAGTTATATAACTACATATTTGAAGTTTATCTTGACGAAAATGTGGTTATACAGAGGTGTGCACAAAAATCGGTCTAACCGGAAGGGACACCAACTTTTGATTATCAAATGAAACCCCCTGTATATTTTTCCATTTTCAGTAGTTCTTCCAGATCAAGATGTCAAAAAAATTTCCTCAATATGTTTTAATCATAGAAATCCTTAGGCATCGAATATTAGAGGTTCCCTTTAAAAATCAAAAGTTGGGGTCACTTCCCAGTGATAGAATACAATTCTTCTTCTCTCAAAAAATCATATAGTTGCTACCCACCAAATTTCAAATTTCGATCTCGAATGATTCAGAAGTTACAGCTCTGGTCGATTTTTTTGCACACCTCTGTATGTTATTTAGAGAAAATGATTCAGGAAACTCCTGATCGAGAGATATTTGAACGAAGTTTCATTATGAGGTGTATTGCAAGATGTGTTATACACACCCAGAACTCCAGATTCGATTCCCATCGAATATTTGATAAACAATTCGGAGGGGTGCAAGATGGGGTTAATATTTTTTATGTCAAATTGACAATGTAGACCGATATGTTTTGAGTCCTTAATTTATATACATAATAATAGTGGTTTGCAATGTGTGTTAATTCAAGCATATACTGAAGGGTTTTCTTACAGATTAATAATTCAATTATACAGCATTTAATAACCTGTTAAAAACATTTCAAACTTGATGAATCATACTGCAATAATTGTTTGAGTTATTTCTCAAGGAAGGTGGTGTTATTCATATCTTATTTAAACAAGCACTTGATCTTGTAACGACATAAAAACATTTCACAAAATCGTCTAACACTGATACTTTTCCCATAATTACTCTCCCACAATCCCTTTGTTATTATTCGACACAAAGAAACAGAGAGAAAACTCACATGCAACCTATTGATAATCCTGTCAAATTGCGAGGGCGTTTTATTGCCGGCGGCACCGTCAACCCCGTCCGCCTTCTTCTTGCAAAACTTGTTGCCCATTTTGGGCTGCACTCGCACGATAACAACAACCGCAACCAGAGATCGCACTGAATAGTCGGCTGAGGGACCAAAACAAAACAACGCCGTGCATCGATCGGGATCTAGTAGGCCTCGCGTCGCGACCTTTCCGCAGCGCTGACTGAGCCGCCGCGGACCTCGCAAAACGCGTTCGTTTCCTCCCGCGGACGCTGGCAGGTGAGGTTTAGTCACTCACGCAAGACAGTCGGCCATGCATATGTCATTTGTTATTTTTATTTCATTCGTAGAACATCATTCAATATGGAAGTTCAGCCAGCGATGAGATTTATGTCTTTTCATATCAAGAAAACAACATAAATTAATGATTATGTTTTTGTTGGGATAGTTGCAACGGCTATCTGGCGAAAAAATTGTTTCCATTATTAGATTACCCCATTTTATTATTGAATTCTCAATTCATAATGATGCCAAATGGCATGTTTCAAATGATTCAATCGATAATCGTGGGAGATTTTTTTCATCGTCTGTGGACACAGCGAATCAAAAAACAATAAATTAGTTGAATTTCGAGCATGATTTGTTAGACTGTAATTGATTAATTTTTTTCAAAATATATTTTCACATATCTTCGTTTTATTGTCTGCAAGTATAATGTTACACTATAACTGAAAGTATATTACTGTAGTCTATTAATTTAAGCAAGATAGTTGTGACAGTTCTCCAGAAAATGCAGCGTTGCTGCTTGTCTAATTTTTCAACAATACTCCGAAACAGAAATTTAGGTTATGTTTATTATTCAAATTAGTTGAAGAATATTTTCGATTCATGATATATATATATATATATATGATAATATTGTTAATTTACCTAATGGAGAATGTTACGCGTTACTTTATGAGCACACACAAAACTATTGTATTTTTGTCCACCCTGTACCAATTGGAATCAACATGTGATACATTTTTGAAATCAGCTCAGCTTGAGTAATCCGAATATTGAGACAAAATGGGGGTGTTCCATTGAAAAAAAGTGACGGTGACGTCATTACTCGAACGTAATTCACCCTGTATATTACATTATTATTTTAAAATACGGTAAATTAAAATCAAAAATCGATGTGTTACAGGATTATTCCTTAAAATGACCTGATAGCTAAAAATGAATTTGTTCCATACTTTACGGATACAGTGTATATCAAAATTCGATGACAGTGGCAGTGAAGTATTGCCATAATTATTGATTCCCAGTCACATGTCTCCACCAATCTGATATTCAGGAATTAGCTAAATACTTTTCATTTTGCACTATTGGAATTGAAAGATAACCAAATATGTCGAAATATCTTCCTGAAATAAATAGTTCATATACAGTGCGTTCATAAAGTGTGGAAACGCTCCAATATCTTACGATATAATTATTTTCAGAGGTAAAGCTCTGACAGGTCGATTTTGTATTTCAGTCTTCCATTTTTTTTTTACAAAAAAATAATTTTTCCCCCACCACCTTACAAGATATTTTTTTTTAATTGAAAGGGTATATTTTTATATCAAAAATTGAAAGCCCATATTTTTCTGAGTTCAAACATACCACATACGTCATATCTTACACTTCAAGTTACAGTATACTGAGTATAAAAGAAACCAGTGTTCATATTTCTCAACATTCATTTAATTATTTATTTGCAATGAAAATATCATAAGAAATAGTAAAAATAAACAAATAACAAATCTACAGCAAATGCTCGAACTGAGCTCCTTGGGTTAGTTGACAATATCCAAGACGTCTGGTGAATTCTTGGGTTACGTTTGACAACATATCTGGTGTAATTCGTTGAATTTCAGTTCGAATTCTCTCTTTAAGGTCTTCCAAACTGGGAGGTCGGTTTATGTACACTCTACTTTTTAAGTAGCCCCAGAGGAAGAAGTCCATGGGAGTTAAATCTGGGGACCTAGCAGGCCATTCAATCTGTCCGCGTCGTCCAATCCAGCGATTGGGGAATGTTTCATTAAGAAAATCTCTAACTACTCGAGCATAATGTGGACCTGCTCCATCCTGATGGAACCAAATAGTAGAAACTATGCGATCAGGTTGATTGACATCTGGAAATGTCTCAGTTAAATATGGAACTACATAAGTTTGTAACATTTCCAAATAATTTCCACCCGTCACAGTACCGTCAAAAAAATATGGTCCTACAATGGTATTCCTAAGAATCCCAGCCCACACAGTGACTTTTTGGGGATATTGGGTATGAGCTTCCATCGTCCAATTGGGATTTTCTGGTGCTCAATAACGACTATTTTGCTTATTCACAGTACCGTTTGTAAAAAAAGTTGATTCGTCCGAAAATAAGACATTGAATTCAAACCCATCGTTTTGATTACATACTTCTTGCATAATTTCACAAAACTCCATGCGCCTATCGAAGTTGTCTTCATTAAGTTCATGTATCAGTTCATGTTCATGTATAATTTTATATGGATGTAATTTGGCTGCTCTTAGAATTTTATGCACAGCACCACGACATATCTCATTGTTTTCAGATAAAGTTGTGATTGAACAATGAGGATTTTCTTCAATTCCAAGTAATACATTCTTCGGCAACGGTAGGTGACAGCCCCATCGTTATTTCAAATAATAGCTTTTGGGGTAATATTTTTCAGAAAGTTATTATTTCAGACTTATAAATCGATATGCTACACAAAAAATCAATTTAATAATGACATATGCAATGATAACTAAGAACATATTGTCTGATTGCTAAGGGCTTTCAGATGTTTTCATAGCTTACTACTCAAGCATGGCAAATATACTCGTACTAACTACTGAGTAATTCTCAGGTTTCCATTGCAAAATAAATAATTAAATGAATGTTGAGAAATATGAACACTGGTTTCTTTTAAACTCAGTATACTGTAACTTGAAGTGTAAGATATGACGTATGTGGTATGGTTGAACTCAGAAAAATATGGGCTTTCAATTTTTGATATGAAAATATACCCTTTCAATTTAAAAAAAATATCGATGACGTCATATCTTGTAAGGTGGTGGGGGAAAAATATTTTTTTGTAAAAAAAGATGGAAGACTGAAATACAAAATCGACCTGTCCGAGCTTTACCTCTAAAAATAATTATATCGTAAGATAATGGAGCGTTTCCACACTTTATGAACGCACTGTATGATGGACTATATTTTATTTCAAAATATTTCAACTTACAACCTAAAATAAACACTTCAGTTCAGAAAGTCCTTGTGGTACACCAGAATCATTCATCTGGCCGGATTTTGCAACCCCTAATGATTTTTTGTATCACCCTATGTAGGTGGACACGCTTTCCCTTCAAATTGTCTACGTTTTCAAGAAATGCACAGTTATTTTTTTCTCCTCTTTTACCACCGGCGTCTAGTTTATTAATTCTCTCAATATTTATTGTACGAGACATAGTTTAAGAAAAAATTGTAATGCGGTGATAACACACGAACGTTTTTTGAAATTCGTATTTGAAAATGTATTCGGTTGTATCAATATTTACTCTGAATGATAACTGAAATAGCTAACAGAGTTTGCCAATTATTTGTATACTCATAAAAGCGTAAAGTACGTAACATAAGTTCACCGAATACAGTTTCAAATTGTATCAATAATTTCGCAACTCATCTTATTCTACATTAAATTTTAATGTTGAATAATATTATCTACATAGAATGACCTGAAATTGAGAAAGAAAGTGATGAAACCTTTGTTAATATTTTATTATACAGGGTAGATCGATGTCATCCTGTACATACCCAAACATTCATGAATGATTAAATTTCTTTTTATATCAAATGTTTATTCAACAGCAATAGTAAGGTAGTAATATACAGTAGAGGTGGTAATAAGTCTATTCTAAGAGGTCTATAGAAAACAGAACAGAACGCATATATACAGGGTATGAGATGACCAGTTCATTTCATTGACTTATATACATAGATTACTTCAAAGTTATCAAATGTACATTTTTATTAGCGTTTCATTTTTTCAATTCTCAATCCGAGAGGTTTCCAACATTTTCTCGGACACCCTGTATGGTGAAATTATTAGAACTGCATCAGTGGGTTTCATTGAAACTAATTCGATAAAAATTTTTCAATAAATTTCGAGACTTGAAACTCCTTAGGTATCGTAAAATCCTGATTTCTAATGGTAACTGTTTAAATGCAAGTTATATTTTCGCATTATAAAATGTAATCTGGACGCATTCAATGGAACTTTATTTCACGTACTGATTATTGAAGACAATCAAGTAGAAGCATGAAGCTATGGAGGTGGATTCTCTTTATGAGTTATCAAATTTGAACGAGCCATAATGATCTTATTGAGTAGGTATATATGTAAGCATGTTACTTTCATGGCAGAATAGAAAGCATCAAGTTTCAAATATTCTGTTAATCGAAATGCAATATTTTGAAGACGAGTGTAAAATGAGTGCGGATAAAATTGAGGATACCAAAAAGAAAGCGTGAAGAATGAAACGAATCTTTAGTTCTCAACGTCACCATGTGGCGAATTTGTGAACTTTATGGAGAAGGATATCAGATATTGAATATTGAATAATCGAATTTACTCACAATTATACTGAATCAATACAACACAGAATTCTCAACTAGAATAAGATTATTTCTGTTCAATTCATAAAAAATAATGTAACATGAGAAGAAAACCACTAATGAATCTATAAAAGGTTCCGATCTTATGTTGCTCTATAATTCAATTATCAACTTTCAGCATCTCATGTTTTAATATAAACTTATATTTGAAGCCAAATATATTTAAAAACGCTATCATATAAATCTTCCAGTGATCGATGACTGGTTATGACATCATCATCATTACTAAATCACTTAATAGTAGGTCAAAGAGTCTCGTGCAATGTATGAATACTATGAATCAGTGTTTTGTGAAAACGATGCATGAGCATACTATTAGAACATTTTTTATTCGCTAATAAGAGTTGTGAGAAAACATTTCAATCAAACATAGGAAAACTGGTGCTAAATAATTTGTACACCTTGTCCATGTTAACCGTGACCATACATCAAGATTATTTGGTTCGAATTTCTTTACTGTACGAATATTATGAATAATATGAATATAATGAAATAATATGATTTGAACTACCACTTGTCAAGGTAACCAGTGAGGAATAGTCTATTCACCGCAGATATCTGCTTTCGTTACCAGTGGAAATTGTTTTCTACTGAAATACAAATAAAACAACAATAAGTAAGCTGATACCAAGATAAATCAGATGAAACCCCGCAAATAAGACTTCCCTTTATCACAGTCGTCCATACTGTGAATTACACCACCAGCTGTTGCCATGTAAATATCTGCGTTGCTATGGCAATCACCTAACAACAGCAATTATATACAAAGTGGGCCATTGAAAACGAAACAGCGGCTTTATGTATAGGTCGGCAAAACCGAGTTATATGAAAACGCTCGGACACAACAATATTTTCGAGGGGGAGATTGTTCGCGATGAAATTCACCCGAAATACATAACATTCCTTGGAGCTCTGACCGCCACCTCTAAAATTTTGAATGGCAACATATGGCCAGTGATACCCCAGTTGAAATGTATTTTTCTTCTCTATATCAAACAACAAAAATAAATTAATTCTATCGATTCGTTTTCGAGATATAGGAGCTTGAAGTTGGGAAATCATTTTTTGTTCACTCAATCAATAAAAACAATATCTGATAAAGCAACTGTTTGAAGATTATTATCATTGTCAAGGAATTAAATGATCTGTTCACCAACAAATAACATGCAATCGGTTTCAAATTTTCATTTCATCCCCAATTACTTGATAGAAAAAATGTTAAGGTTCTGGAGAATCGATAAAAAGACGTTTTACATATACTCTGTGATATTACTTGCCTAATGTTGCCATTTAAAATTTTAGGGATGGTGTTCACAGTTCCGAGGGAAGTTATGTATTTTGGGTGAATTTCATCGCGAACGATGTCCCCCTCGAAAATGTTGTTGACGTGTCCGAGTGTTTTCATATACCTCGGTTCTGCCGACCTACAGAGTCGCTGTTTCGTTTTCAATGGCCCATTCTGTGTACAGATCATAACACTCATATCAGTAAAAAAATGTACCCTCTAGCTGACTTTCGAGTTATTTTTTTGTTAATTGTGTTTATGGTATACTATTGAAAAACTACAAGATCGATATCGTATCGATTACAGCTTCATCAAAAACGTCTGACAATATCTTGATACGTATCAAACACGACACGAACGAAGTTCATAGTCTTGTTGACCTTTATAATTATTATTGAGCACCTTCTATTTAGTCCTATTGATACAAATGATATTTAGAAGCATATATTAAACTAAAAGATTCCAAGGCGAACATCTACGATATTGCTATAATTACTTGTGGCTGATATAGTCATTCCTACACAATTTCTTATTGACACAGAATATAGCGAATTCGAGGTGAACAATATCTAATTTACTTTTTGGAGTTTCTCCTGTTCAATAGGATTAAGTGGATTTTCGTTTTTTTTTTTCATAAATTCATTTCAATTGACAGGACGAAGTGAATTTTGAATGCAAATGATAGCTCTCGTCTATGAATTTTTATGAATTATATATTTTCAAGATCATGTAATTTCATGACAATGCCATCGTGAATTCGTTAAAGAAATAAAAGAAAAGATTAAATGATCATGATTTCATGAAATTTAATTTACTACAACTTTGCTAACTCAACGAAGTATGGGTTTTGGATTAGTCCCATTGTATTTAATTTCAAAATAACATTATATAGGGTGCGTTCCATTAAGCGTTCACAACGCCCAATACACTCATTTCCTGATTTTCTTTCAGTTTTAGGTTTGATTGTATTTATCGCACAACGTAATAAGTCACGTTTGATCACGTTTTTGATTATACATACTAATAAATGGTACGACGGTACCAATATGGTTCTTTTAAAAAAATGAGTTTTGGTCCGAAAACTATTTACATAACATTGTTTTGATCATGAATCAGGTAATCCAGTATTTCCGATGATTTTCAGGTTTTTCCAGCCCTACATACGTGTTATTTCTAATAAATCGGAACAATCATGGCACACTTAAAATGAAAAATAGAAAAAAATATATTGACATTCAAAATGTCACTTGTTTGGTATCGTTCAATTCAGAAAATTGTACAGAATATGTAATAAAATACAGGGTGTCCCATTCAAGAATCGAAAGGAATAGGTACTTCCGACAAAACGGGAAGTGACAAAAAAATCATTTGGATGTCAAAAGTTGCCGTTATTATGGGTGCGTTCCATTAAGCGCTCACAACGATCACGCTCACGACCACGAATTTTGTCGTTCCACTTGGTTCTGTGCGTCATCGAAACGCTCACGCCGACCCATGATGGGTCGTCGTGAGCATGAATCATGACGTCATTCATGACATTTTCGCCACGACCCCAACGATCGTGGTCGCCATGTGGAACGTCTGAATGAGTGTTTTGGGCGTTGTGAGCGCTTAATGGAACGCACCCTATGTATATAGGATATCCCAAATTTTAGATTTCTTGTTCAAAAAATAAAGGAGATATTAATAGTATATTAAAGTATAGGTAGGTGGATAAAAAGGTCTTAGGAACACGCGCAATTTTTCGAGCACGATGGCGCAGCCGAAGGGCTCGAAATAAAGTAAGTGTTTCAAAGACCAGATCCACGAATACTTTACGCTATTTTTTTATTGGTGCCCCACTTAACGTTTGAATAAATTCTTGCATTTATCAGTAATATATATTTTTTTTATTACTACAGGGGTCCAAAGGATATACTGCAGCCGGAGGCTTATTGTATTTCCCCTATCATTCCAATACCCTAAAACACATTGGTCCCTCTGACTATCTTGCAAAGGTCACTAGGTTTCAGGGTTCCCATATTCTCTAGGTTCAAGTCAGGTTCCCCTAGTTGTACTACTCTTCTATAGTTTAGTGCCTCACAATAGCACAAAATGTGTTCAATAGTCTCAGGTTCTAAGCCGCACAATCTACAAGTCTGGTCACCTTGATATAGCCCCATCTTTTGTAGGTGTGTTCTGACAGGAGCATGTCCTGTAAGGAGGAGTCTTATCTGATCTCTACTTAATCTAAGTATCTCATCAGTTCGTTTTTCACTTGTTATCTGAATAACAAGTTTACTATATTCTTGTCCTGGTGTCTTATCCCAGGCTATTCTTTGTAATTCTTTGATTCGTCTTTTTATGGAGTTACCAAGTAGTTTCTTAGGTACTCCAAGTACTGGTTCCGGGCCAAAGTAAGGTGTAGCTGACCCCTGCCTAGCTAGTTCGTCAGCTATTTCGTTGCGTTCTATTCCACTGTGCCCAGGTACCCAGATCAGTTTAACTCTGTTTGACCTTGCCAGCGTCAGAAGTTCGTTGATACATTCCCAGATGAGTCTGGACTCTACCTTATAACCTGCAAGGGCTTTTAGGCTGGCCTGACTATCCGAATAAATATGGATTCCTTTCCTCTTGAAGGCCTTCTCATTGCATATTTTTGCACATTGTAAAATTGCAAATATTTCTGCTTGGAACACCGAGGTGTTTTCACCAAGCGCATAGGAGTGTTTCTCCTTCAGGGTAGGGGAATAAATTCCCGCACCAGATCTTTGTTCAGTCTTTGATCCGTCTGTGTACCAGATCATTCTGTTTTGCTCTTCTCTAGCGTGAACTTCGTGCCACTCCCTTCGATCCGGGATTACCACCTCGAAGGGTTTTTCGAAGATGTATTTAGGGATCATATTATCTCTTGGCATCTGCAAGATATTGTCCCCAACGAATTGGTACGTAGTGGTGTATTTTTCCCACTATCTTTTGATGCTACAGGTAATCTGAGGAGCCCCATTCTAGCCTCCCCTTGCACTTCAAGGTGAAGCGGGGGAAGACAGAGCATTACCTCCATGGCCGCTGTTGGGGTAGTCCTCATTCCCCCTGTTATGCATGGACAAGCAAGTCTTTGCACCTTGCTTAGTGTTCTAATAGCGTTATGCTGCAACGTCTTGCTCCACCAGGCGATTGCACCATAAAGTATGGCTGGTTTAACTACCACTTTATACAGCCAATGTATAATTTTTGGTTTCAAACCCCAAGTTTTGCCAAATGTTCTTCTCACAACCATAAGGCTCATGGTTGCCTTCTTTGTAACCCTTTGTAGATGTTGGTTCCAAGTTAGCCTGGAATCTAGTATGACTCCCAGGTATTAAACTTTCCCCGACATCTCTATAGGTGTACCATTCAGGTAGAGAGGTCCTAGCTCTTCTTTTCGTTTTCGTTTTGTGAATGCTACTACTGTAGTTTTGTGAGGGCTAACTGCTAGGCTCTCCTCATTGATCCATTCAGTAGTGAGGTCTAATGCTTGTTGCATCCTTTCTTTAACAGTGGTATTGAATTTCCCCTGTTCCATGATAACCAAATCATCTGCAAAGCCTAGTACGCTGTGGTGATTTTGGGTTAGAATACGCAGCAGTGCGTCAATAACAAGACTCCACAGAAGCGGTGACAGAACCCCGCCCTGTGGACACCCTCTTGTAACTTTAGCCTGCAGTGTAGTGTCAGAGATAGCACTTTTTATCACACGGCTCTTCAGCATATTCTCGATCCATCTATTAATAGTTTCCTCGATATTATGATGAGCGAGAGCTCGTGTGATGGATTTTAGATGAGTGTTATTGAATGCCCCCTCTATATCTGAGAATGTGCATAGAAGCACTTCCTTTTTCTCAAGCGCATTTTCTGCTCTTTTAACGAGCTTGTGTAGTGCTGTCTCCGTGGAGACTCCTTCCCTGAAGGCATATTGGTCATTATGCAGAGCTTTCTTCTCAAGCACCTCATCCCTAATATACCTATCGAGAAGTTTTTCTAACGTTTTCAGTATGAAAGACATTAGTCTTATTGGTCTGAATGCTTTCGCCCCATCCTGTTCTGACTTGCCAGGTTTAGGTATGAAAGCGACTCTTACTTTAGACCATATTTTTGGTACATATCCCATTGCAAGACTGGTTCTCAGTACCATACAAAGTTTTTGAAGTAGAAGTTCTGGCCCTTCTTGTAGCATTTTGGGATAAACGCCATCGGGTCCAGCAGATTTGAATGGTTCAAACGAGTTGATAGCCCATTTCATTTTGTGCCACGTGATTATCTTCTTAGCACACTCCCAGTTTTCCCTAGTCACTCTTCTGTTGAGAGTTACCGGAGAAAGCAGTCTTTGTGCTACAGGTGCGTCGTCAATTACCTTGGATTCGGGAAAGTGAACTCTGAAAAGTTCCATCAGTGTTTCTCTTTCATCCTGGGTGTACTTTCCAACAGAGCCTATCATAGCTCCGATCGGACCGATGTGGACCTTTTGAAAGTACCTTTTGAAGTCTAGCACCTGCGGCGGTTTTCTCGATATCCTCGCAGTACTTCCTCCAAGAGTCTCTCTTAAGTTTTCTCAATTTTTTGTTGTAATCTGTTAGAATGGTTCTGTATTCACCCCATTCTCCATTACTCTTTGTTTGGTTAAATTTGCGTCTAACCTGTTTTCTCAAATCAGCGAGGTCTTTGCACCACCATGGTGCGTTACGTTTGTAACTCCTTGTGATTAGAGGACAATTTGAATTGTAGGCTGAAACCATCGCGTCAGTCATTTGCTCCGCGATGTCATCAAATTCTATGGTATTATCAATTTTGTTAGGAATGTAGTGCAATTGCATTTCTAGGTCTGCCTTATAGGCTCCCCAGTTAGTTTTGCGTGGATTCCTATAGTTTGAAGTTTGGGTTTTAATGCCCGTTATTTCGAATCTAATGTGTCTGTGATCTGAGCAAGAAACCTCGTCAGATACACGCCAATTTTTAATGTTATTAGAAATAATATTAGTACTTACAGTTATATCTATAACCTCATTGGCCCGTGTCGTCACGAAGGTTGGTGTATTCCCTTTGTTGAGCACATCCAAGTTGTTAGCTAGAATGAACTGCAGTAGCGACTCACCTCTGAGGTCTGTATTTTTGCTTCCCCAGATGTGGTGGTGGGCGTTAGAATCGCATCCCATGACTAGTTGTGATCCAGTTCCTCTACAACTAGCCATCAGTTCCTCTACTCCGCTTGGTGGTGGGGGAGTAGGTGCATCACTGGGGAAGTAGGCAGAGGCTATTAAGATCTCCCCTGCCTTCATTCCCCCCTTCTCAAGGGTTAACTTTATTACAACAAGGTCCCTAGAACAAAAACTCGTTAGAGGAAATACTTTCAAGCCCTTTTTAACAAGGATACAGGCCCTAGGGCGATCAGTAGTTCGGCAATAGAATAGCTCACCACCACTCGCTCCTAGTCCCCTAATAACGCCCCCATTAATCCAGGGTTTGTAACTAATTACACTCAGGTTAAACCTATGCCTTTGGACTGCTCAGATAAATGCGGTAGGTCGTGAATTAGATAAGTTGGGCGCCAGACTTGCAAAAGGCAAAAGTCAATTAGATAATGATATAACCTTGCTTGGGAAGGAAGAACAAAAATCCAGATAAAGACTATACGAATTTAATGACAAAAATCTAGCTGAAGGCTCAAAATAACAAAAAATAAGGTGCTGAAGGCTAACAATAAATAATTAATGATAAATCAAACGTGAGCCAGAACATCAAACCTAAATCTGCCAAGAGCCCTCTGCTGCTTGATGTTGGTTGGATTTACGGATCAGCCACCTTCGTTCTACCACCAAGAGCTCTCTGCTGCTCGATGTTGGTTGGATTTACGGATCAGCCACCTTCGTTCTACCACCAAGAGCTCTCTGCTGCTCGATGTTGGTTGGATTCACGGATACAGCCACCTGCGTTCTACCAGGTTTCTTCCCGATCACTTCCCTGTTCGCTTGTGTCTTAGCGGTGACGGAGATGCTAGCACTCGTTCACAAAGGGGGATCCAGGGAATAAGATCACCAGCAAATCTTCCTGCTGAATGGAACCTCCGGAATCACAGTCCACCGAAAAAGAAATGGATTAATACGAGCTCGGCAACATGGCTAATGCTCTGGTCTCAAATCAGACAAATCATCAACCGAATAAAGAGAAAGAGAGAAAAGAAGAAAATATATCTAAGTCAATTATGACGTTAAGCTAATCATATAACGTACATATCTAAGTCAATTATAAAGTTAAACAATTTATACAACGTTAAGTAGGAAATAGGGTGGCTAGCCCTTGAAATAACAAGCCTTATTGATTCAGTGCTCCCCAAGCCAACAAGTTAAATCCCCAACTGGCAGTCTGGTCGATTCACGATCCACGACAAAATGGAGATACCACACCGGCACACGTGCCTTACAAGAAAAACGGAAAATATCGGTAAATATTTGAAAAATATCAGAAAATATATATGCAGAAGCAATCCTACTAGATATATAAATCAGATTACACCCCCCGATGGCGTGGATCGGTTTCAACTCAAGAGATAATACAAGATAAAATTCAGACTGACTTACCAGTTGAAGACCCAACCGCTAGCCACGGAAGCTCGAAAAATCTCCCTAAAATCCATTTCATCGATCAGCGCATCCTTCCAGGTCCCCTCTCTTCACAATTCATCCCGATCATGCGTCTCAAAGGTATCAGATTTTAGAAGTGGCTATTACTACCACAGGACGGAGACGTGGAAAGGATGTTGATAAGTTCTTCAATCAAATGATTTGAAGATGAAACGAAATTTTCGTTACACACCACCTCAACTGGGGGTAAAAATTTGACAACTCTAGGAGTTGACAAATTTTTATCATAGATCTATATCGGAATGACAAGGTATATTAGAAAAATTGAGTAACAATAAAATAGAAAAGCGTTAGATTATCTGAAAATATTGAAATATTGAATAATAAAGCGTTAGAATATCTGAAAATATTGAGAAATTGAATGATAATAAATTGTCGAAACATCTGGAATATAATTGAAGATATTTATAAGGAAGTGACTATGAATTCAAAGAATTAGAAGAGCAATATTTTTAAACTACCACTTTTATGGGGCAGGTAAGTGAGCTCTGCGACAACCAACCCCCCCATCCGAGCCAAGACGCGCCGATGGCACTACGGAGACCCAGTCAGGATGTTGCTTTCGCTGCTGGATGTTAATGCTGCGCCGTGAACAATCCGTCAACCACTCGCCTCCAGGCCCCCACAGTACCACCCGCAACGCCAGAACCCGGACCGAGAGATAAGCTGCCCCAGAGTCATCACAGGTGGAACAAAAAAAGAAAAACATTATGATATGAAAATAAAAAAAATACCAATTGCCACCATCAATTGGGGTATAAAGAGTCATACCAGCTGAAACAACATGGTGAAGCCAGTTGAAAAAAACTCTAAAGCGGGAGTGTTCTGGAATGTGACACTGAAGGCGTATTCTCAAATGGACGGACGCGAAATAAAAGAAAGCACAGTAGTGAGAGGAAAACACTGTGAGTAGTCCCCCGTAGGTAGAATCTATCGGGTTCGCCTCTCACCCCCCAATACTTGCCCCGCCTAAGAATCCCACCATTAAAGGAAGTCCAGATGAGCCCGCCCGCACCTGTCACACTCCAGTCCCTATTATACAAAGAAAAAAAATTCAAACGGTATCCAAGATCTCGGTAGTCCTGATTTGAAAAGGAAAATTAGAATGACCTACTAACCAGCAAGTAGAGATAATACACGAAAAGAGGTTATAGGAAGGTATATGTAAAGATATAGGTATAGGTATATTATATATTATATAAGGGATTCAGGATATGAGGAAACTGGACAGGTGAGTTCCCCACAAAGATATCACATCAAGCAAATTTTGACATACCAGTTTTTCAAGAAATCAGGCAAAAATTTTAAACAAATCCTCGAAAATTCACCTGCTAAAAAAAAAATAATAAACCTCAAAACCATATCATAACATTCATAGAAAAGGATATAAAAGGCAAAGATAGAATGGTGACTGTGATTGTGACCAGATATAAGGAAGGATAGAATGAGTTATAAAAACTCTCAGAGGGTGATCCAGAGCCTTCAATTGTATTACGAAGTGTATCTCTCAGATGCGCAAAGGTTCCATTTAGGAATTACCAAGAGGTAAATGCATTCGAAAGTAAACTTCGAGCAACAGGACTGCCACTTGTCACAACACCATTATTTCCTGAGAAAACTCAAGAGATAGATAAGGGAGAAGATAAATCTGTAAATAATTATTTAATTACTATTATAATTATTCAAACGGAAAGATAAGTTATGAATTATTGCGAGATACTTATTTGAAAGCAAAGAGAAATATTCACTAATGGTGATTTTGGAGGAATATAAAAATAATCCTACCTGAATCTTAAAGGAAGATATAAAAGGAGAACGAAAGGGAAGAAAAAATCATGAAAGTGGCCAGTTATGAGACTTTTACTCATCATCTGGTATATGCCATGGTGAGAGAATTCTTAAGCCCCCCTCACAGAGCGAATATGAGAATGAAAACGGTGGAAAAATCATGAAAGTGGCCAGTTATGAGACTTTTACTCATCATCTGGTATATGCCATGGTGAGAGAATTCTTAAGCCCCCCTCACAGAGCGAATATGAGAATGAAAGGAGTGGAAAAATCATGAAAGTGGCCAGTTATGAGACTTTTACTCATCATCTGGTATATGCCATGGTGAGAGAATTCTTAAGCCCCCCTCACAGAGCGAATATGAGAATGAAAGGAGTGGAAAAATCATGAAAGTGGCCAGTTATGAGACTTTTACTCATCATCTGGTATATGCCATGGTGAGAGAATTCTTAAGCCCCCCTCACAGAGCGAATATGAGAATGAAAACGGTGGAAAAATCATGAAAGTGGCCAGTTATGAGACTTTTACTCATCATCTGGTATATGCCATGGTGAGAGAATTCTTAAGCCCCCCTCACAGAGCGAATATGAGACTAAAAGGAAAAGATATCATGCTGGTATGTCAAATTTTGATGAAAAATAGAAATAGTATAATTAAGAAGGGTAATCGTCACTCATCCGAATCCGCGCTGAAGTATTCCTCGTCAGATAAGTCAGAATCATTATCAACAAAAGCAGATTTCAAGTCTTTGACGTGCCACCGTCCTAGGTCCTGGCCATCCATGTCTTTGAGCTCATAAACTAAATTAGATATTACCTTTGAAACAATACAAGGTACATATTTGGGAGCCAATTTAGCGGAATAATTATTAGGAGCTGAAGATAAAGTGATATTTTTCTTCCAGAGACTATCACCAACCTGAAATTTAACTTCGCGTTTTCTCAAGTTATACCGACGACACCGGAATATTTCTAGCAAAGTTTAAGAAAGATGGTGAATAGCCGGTTACATCGTGCTTTGCTAACCTTATGGCTTGAGCTACCTTATATATGGAAGAATCCCAAGTTCTATGATTATCATGAATATAACACCGAATTGAAGTGACTATAACTTTGTTGACTCTTTCTGTAAAATTAACCTGCGGATGATATTTCGCATTGTACCAAATTTTCTGGACCTTATATTCGTTCATCAACTTTTTGAATTCTTTACTTGTAAATTGGCTTCCGTTATCTACCATAACAATCTGAGGCACTCCATATATAAGAAAAACGTTATTTTCGATAAACTTAACGATACCTTTGGAAGTAGCTTTAGACATGGGCTGTACCAAGACATATTTGGTGAACCAGTCAGTAACCACTAGAACATACTGATTTCCGTTCTTGGATCGAGGATATGGTCCCAACAAATCAGCAGAGATACACTGAAAAGGAAAACTTATATTTTTGTA
The DNA here is from genome assembly GCA_037013635.1 of Plagiodera versicolora. Taxonomy (NCBI): domain Eukaryota; kingdom Metazoa; phylum Arthropoda; class Insecta; order Coleoptera; family Chrysomelidae; genus Plagiodera; species Plagiodera versicolora. The sequence continues at coordinate 9,105,355 of CM072983.1, read as the reverse complement.
GGAACCCATCTGACCAGCTTGAGGTAAATTGGAACTTTTGCAAGCGGAGCAAACAGGACACCTCCTAACATAACGATATACATCTTTTCGAATCTTTGGCCAATAATAAAGTTCAGAAATACGGGATAAGGTTTTAGATATTCCTAAATGAGCTGAAGTCTCTTTATCATGATAAAAATTCAAGATTTCCTCTCTATTTCTAGAAGGTACGACAATTTTCCAGTCCGTTAGATTACTTACGATATTATGATGAGATAAAATATGTTTATATAAAATGTTATTTTTGACTTGGAAGGAAGGATAATCATCAGGTTTATCCAGGACTTTCTTAATTAAGGAAGAATACCAGGCATCAGGCTGAAAGGTAGAAACATCTATGACTGAAACTTCTGCCACTGATCTAGATAACGCATCTGCCACAACATTTAGAGAGCCTTTCCTATGTTTTATAGTGAAATCAAACTGAGATAATTTAACAGCCCATCTAGTCAAACGACCGGAAGGATTCGAGAGATTATGAAGATAAATCAGAGAAGCATGATCAGTTTCGATGGTGAACTTGGTGCCTTCAATATAACTTCGAAACTTTTCTATACCAAAAATAACAGCTAACAATTCCTTCTCCGTCACATTATATTTCCTCTGACAGGTGTTAAGAGTCTTACTTGCATAAGCAACTGGATGTTCGATGCCATCACATTCCTGATACAAAACTGCACCGACGCCGGTATCCGAAGCATCACACTGAATAATGAAGGGCTTATCGAAGTCAGGACTTGCCAGTACCGGAGCGGAAGTGAGACGAGATTTGATTTCCGTGAAGGCTGCTTCGGCTTCAGATGTCCAAGATATCGGTTGACCCTTCTTTCTACCATGAAGAAGATCTGATATGGGGGAACAAATAGCTGAAAAATCTTTAATGAAACGACGATACCAACTGACAAGACCTATTAATCGTTTGATTTCCGTGGTGTTCTTCGGAGTGGGGTAGTTCATGATGGCTGCAACCTTCTCAGGATCTGTCCTTAAACCCTGTTGATCTACAACAAATCCCAGATATACTAATGAGGGACGGCAAAATTCGCACTTATCCAAGTTAACTGTCAATCTGGCATTCTTCAACCTTTGAAACACCTCCTTCAAGATCCTGATGTGAAGCTCGAACGTGGGAGTCGCTACAATGATATCATCAAGATAAACAAAGCAAAACGGAGCCAGGGAAGGTCCTATAACAATGTCCATGAGCCTAGCCATAAGTTTTGGACTATTACTTAAGCCAAAGGGAGTTACCAAAAATTCAAACAGACCTCTACCATGTACTGCGAATGCCGTCTTTTGTCGAGAAGACTCATCTAAAGGAATCTGAAAAAAGGCTTTTGTCAAATCAATGGAGGAAAGGTATCTCGCATCTCTGAGTTTATTCAAGATATTATCAATCAGTGGCATGGGATAACAATCATTTACAGTTACTTGATTGAGTTTCCTACCATCAAAACATACCCGATATTCTCCCGAGCGTTTAGGAACTAACCACAAAGGACTGCACCAAGGAGACTGGGAAGGTTGGATAACGTTAAGTTTCAACATCTCATCAATTTCTTTATTGAGATGTTTTTGCATAGCAGGAGATAGAGGATATTGACGCTGTACTATCGGTTTTGCATTTCCGGTATCTATTTGATGAGTTAACAAGTGCGTACGACCAAGTCTGTCCTTAGGAGCTATAGATCTAAAATTCTCAATAACTTTTTCGAGCTCACCCTTCTGGACAACCGACAATTCAGAGAAAGGCTGAATGGCATTTACTACACATACCGAGGACTCTAAAGAATAAGACAAATTACTAAACTTTGCTTCTATCTGGAACAGTCTAAAGAAATCCATTCCCAAGATCAGAGAATGAGTTACTGAGGGAATTATTAAAATTTTTAGCTTCTTGGATATACCGTTAAGAGAAATGGGTATCAAAATATATCCCAGCAAATCCTGAGGCTTGCCATCTGCAGTAGTGACTTGAACCTGTTCATACCTAATAGGAATATTGTATTTCTGTAATAGGTTAAAACCTGTTGAACCCAATATGGAGGAATTACTACCGGTATCAGCAAGTGCGAGAATTTTATGGCCAAAAATATCGATATTGAGATAAGGACGATTATCATTAGGTTTCATTACAAAAATGGGATTGATATTTACCCGAGTAGATAAAAATTGTTTCACAAAAGATAACCAATCCTGCCATTCCACAAGGGAAGTTTTTATTTGTCCTGCTGGTTTCGCCTGCCTTTCGCCTTTGGAGATTGCGACTTGGTGGTGCTGGTTCCTGGATTCTCTGAACTTTGACTGGTGACGACATTCAGGTTCGCGCCACCAGCTGTCCCGTTTTTTGAACACCTTCGGCATTTGGATTTAATAGTATTTTTAAAACCACATCCGTAACAAAATATAGTTTTCGGTTTCCGACATCGATTATAAGAATGACCAACCAAATCACAATTCCAACAGCGAGAGTTCGATAACATAGATATGTTTGATTTGGAATGATTATTACGGGAAGATGATGAGAAAGATGGTGAGAAGGATGGCGAAAAGGATGTGCTGAAAGGACTACTTAAATCAGGCTCCAACAAACCACTATTCCGAGAGGGTGGTGCTTTATATCTATCAGCCCATATTCGAGATTCCTCTAATTTTTTACACAGCTCAGAAAGTTCGGTCACTGATTTTGGATTCTGCAAAGCTAAATTTGAAATGAAAAAAGGCAAGAGATTTCGACGGATTTTACGAACTATAGTTTCGTCATCTGGTTTAGTTGTCAATCTATTGAAAAGTCCTTCCATTGAAGAGATATACAAAGCTACTCTTTCATTGGCACCTTGAGTTCTAGAATTGATTTCTCTCTCTAAATCCTCTTCATAAAAATAAGGAAGGAAATCTTCTTTTAATGCAATAACTAATTCATCCCAAGTACTAAATTTACTTTTATTATTGACAAACCAAGTCCACGCTGAGCCTTTGAATAAATCACAAGCAGACTGAAATAATTCCGATTTTGAAACACCTCGTGCTTCACGCAACAATTCAACTTTTTCTAAAAATGAATTGACAGAATCCTTCTGACCTGAACCGGTAAAAAATATATTCCATTTATATGGAGCTACTGATCTAGGTGAGGAAAAAATAGAGCTCGGAATCTGGTCGCTTTGGGGAGAGGGAGTAGAGGTAAGGGGAGATAGTTTTATATCAAAATTTGCCTCTAAATCTAAAACAAGATATTGAAGTTTCTTTTTTTCTGTTTCCTCAGTATCATCATCAACCTTCAAATTATCAAACCGATTAGATAAATGTGTCAAGCGACTAGAGATTCGTTTAAAGGCTGGACTAGTTCTAGATCCATCAAAAGAATTTATAACAGAATTCAAATCTTCAATAGTTTCCTTCATTTCAATTACATCTTCCGCATGTGAATATGGACTTTCTAATGCTGAAGTTCCCCGAAAACTACGATCACCTTTTTGTTGACTCAATAGACCTCGCAAAATTTTACGTTTAGAATCAGTAGTTCCTACAGGGTCAATTCCTCGAACTTTCAATTCATAAGTCAATTCCTTGATTTTCAAATGATTTGGATCCATTTCGAAAAAAAAATATAAGGAAAAAAGATAAACACCGATAAAAAGTCGATCGATAAGACGGTGAGATAAAAAATTCAGAATTTCAATATACTAAGAGATTAAAATTCTAAGTTATTCAGATATAGATATGATTCTGATTTTCTGTCTTCCACCAAGCAAGGATTAGATAATAAGAGAAAATATTACAACAGTCAAATTTTTTAGGCCCCACGTTGGGCGCCAATTGTGTAACTAATTACACTCAGGTTAAACCTATGCCTTTGGACTGCTCAGATATATGCGGTAGGTCGTGAATTAGATAAGTTGGGCGCCAGACTTGCAAAAGGCAAAAGTCAATTAGATAATGATATAACCTTGCTTGGGAAGGAAGAACAAAAATCCAGATAAAGACTATACGAATTTAATGACAAAAATCTAGCTGAAGGCTCAAAATAACAAAAAATAAGGTGCTGAAGGCTAACAATAAATAATTAATGATAAATCAAACGTGAGCCAGAACATCAAACCTAAATCTGCCAAGAGCCCTCTGCTGCTTGATGTTGGTTGGATTTACGGATCAGCCACCTTCGTTCTACCACCAAGAGCTCTCTGCTGCTCGATGTTGGTTGGATTTACGGATCAGCCACCTTCGTTCTACCACCAAGAGCTCTCTGCTGCTCGATGTTGGTTGGATTCACGGATACAGCCACCTGCGTTCTACCAGGTTTCTTCCCGATCACTTCCCTGTTCGCTTGTGTCTTAGCGGTGACGGAGATGCTAGCACTCGTTCACAAAGGGGGATCCAGGGAATAAGATCACCAGCAAATCTTCCTGCTGAATGGAACCTCCGGAATCACAGTCCACCGAAAAAGAAATGGATTAATACGAGCTCGGCAACATGGCTAATGCTCTGGTCTCAAATCAGACAAATCATCAACCGAATAAAGAGAAAGAGAGAAAAGAAGAAAATATATCTAAGTCAATTATGACGTTAAGCTAATCATATAACGTACATATCTAAGTCAATTATAAAGTTAAACAATTTATACAACGTTAAGTAGGAAATAGGGTGGCTAGCCCTTGAAATAACAAGCCTTATTGATTCAGTGCTCCCCAAGCCAACAAGTTAAATCCCCAACTGGCAGTCTGGTCGATTCACGATCCACGACAAAATGGAGATACCACACCGGCACACGTGCCTTACAAGAAAAACGGAAAATATCGGTAAATATTTGAAAAATATCAGAAAATATATATGCAGAAGCAATCCTACTAGATATATAAATCAGATTACACCCCCCGATGGCGTGGATCGGTTTCAACTCAAGAGATAATACAAGATAAAATTCAGACTGACTTACCAGTTGAAGACCCAACCGCTAGCCACGGAAGCTCGAAAAATCTCCCTAAAATCCATTTCATCGATCAGCGCATCCTTCCAGGTCCCCTCTCTTCACAATTCATCCCGATCATGCGTCTCAAAGGTATCAGATTTTAGAAGTGGCTATTACTACCACAGGACGGAGACGTGGAAAGGATGTTGATAAGTTCTTCAATCAAATGATTTGAAGATGAAACGAAATTTTCGTTACAGGTTCTTGAATCAATGCTATGTCAAATGAACCCATTAGCCCAGATAAGACAGTTGAGGCTGCCTAACTGTGCTGTAGGTTCGCTTGAAGTATTCTTACCTTTGTCTGCATCACTAGGACCAGACTTCAGGGTCCTGAAGAATAACTTCCCCAGTTTATAGTAGGCCCTGAGGTTGTTCGCCTCCAGAGCCTTCATGGATGCCTCATCGATAGAGTAGGCCAGCGTCTGGCCCTTGTCCTCTACCTTCCGGCTGATCTGGATCCACCCGTCTGTCTTCAGCAACGGATTTTGTTTGCTGATCCAGCTTCGGACCTCTTTCTCTTCACTGGCGTCCGGCACATGTACCAACACTCTCGGGCGCTTCGGGAGGTCTTTCGATTCAACCACAGTCAAATCGGCACCCTCCCAAAGGTTCCCAAGCGAGGCAATGTTGGCCTTCAGCCAGTTTTTCGTCACGTCGTTTGCGCAGTACATCCAACAGACCCCTGCGACAAACGACGAGCGTTCAAATTGAGGTGGGGTTGAACTTCCCGACGGCGTTCCAGCGATCAGTTCCAAAAGCTTCCCCTGTATAGCGTCCGCTTTCCCCTGATCCAGGAGCACCTCTGGATGACGGCGATCTATGATCGCCATCTTCAGCCCCCTAGCTACTACGTTAAAAGACATAGTCTGCTCTTGGCTCCTATGTCTTTTTGTAGGATTTTGTTTTCCGGGGGTACTAGAGTCGGAGCGAGGCCGTTTTTTGACCTCTTCCGCCTTTTTCCCCGGAACCTGCTTTTTTGGAGCAGGTTTATTAGGATTGTCCTCTGTCCATTTCCCAGAGGCAATCTTCTCGGCTTTCCGGAGTTTCCTTTTAAGGGCACCAGAAAGTCGAGGTTTGGAGCCCTTGTCCATGTCCCTTGCTTGCGCAACCCCATGAACCGCTCCAGCTACTTGTTGAGAGTCTACCTTTTCAGGTTCCTCTCTGAGGGAGTCTATCTCTTTGGATTCCTCCTTTTTAGAAATATTTGTATTCGTGTCCATACTAATCCCACGAGTACCGGGCTCTTGAACGGTCACTCTCCTGCCACCCCGATTCACAGGAAGAGAAGGCGCCCGGTGCCTCAAGGTGGGACCAGCATTGGCTGAACTTCTACTCAGCCACGCATCCCATAAGCCTGGTCCACCCACCGTAGGATTTAGGTTTTTATTGAGGTTGTCTCCTCTTGGTTCAGGTGTTTAAGCCCAGACCCCCCGCATAGACCTCCCGTAATATATGCCTACAGCAGAGGTCCTGTAAGGTATATCAGTCCTGCAGACCAGGGTCTAGCAGATACTGGCGCCGTTATGCTCCTGTGCAGGCCTTTAGCCACGACACGACAGCTAGGCAGGAGGAGTTTGTCTGCGGTAGAGTATTTATGAGCTACCAGTACAGTTTTAGATCATACGAGCTCTTATTCTTCTACTAACCACTGCGTCACTTTCTGATCATTTGCTGTCGTTCACTATCCGCAACCTGTGACGCACCCGGTAGCCACTCGAGCCGCGGGCAGTAATATTTCATTTGACGTTTACAAGGTACTCCTGTCAGATCAATAATCAAAAATTAGTCAATTAGACTTCACGTTTCTCGTTTCTTTGTTGATGTTGCCATGGCTGCGCCGTCGTGCTCGAAAACTCGCATGTGTTTCAAAGACCTTTTCATCCACTTATACTTTAATATACTATATATTATACAATATTACAATGTGTAAAATATATAATTACTAAACAATACATAGACATGAAAATCACTAATAATTCAGACTTGACACGACACCTCACTGATCACATTGAGTATCCTCAAAGATCACCAAACTAAAGAATACGTTTTGATAATTGTGAATTGAGTATGATATAAAATCCTGTGAAACGCTACAACTAGAAACTGTTTCTGAAAATTAAAAAATTTGTACTGTGAATGGGAATAGTTTCCCAAGCTATCTTCTAATTCCACTCGAGAACAAAGTTTTGATCTCCAGAATTGACCGTTGATTAAATCCGCATTTGTTTTTCTAAAACCTTTGAGTTTCAAAGCACAATATACTCCAGTCAGATATGTTTCCTTAAAGAAAATATTAAGAGACATACAATGATGTAATTGATACGATATATCCTATCAGTTCCAGTATCAAATATAGTTCCTTTGTACTTGCGTTTATCAATATAGGATGATCAGTCAAGATGTAATAAAAATGTATCGATGATTTCAACCAAACCTACTGAGCCCAATGAATCCTTTTACATATATAGCTAGAGGACAATTCATTGCATCAGTACCCAAATATTGTGATTTGACCATATAACTTTGAATCGGATACATCAGAGGTATATCGGGTGTTTCACAGTGGATGGAACATTAGACGTATCTGGAGAACAGAAAGACAGATCATTTCGAAAATGTGTGAGCGTGGATAATCAAACCAGCTCTATCCGTCTAAAATATTTTCATCAATACAGTGTTGCCGCTTGTATCAGAAAGTAGTAGCTACTTTGTTATTTCAAATAGAACACCTCGTATATTATATCATTTTTGGAATCCTCATGAGATTCCTCACAACTTTCCCACATAACTTCCTATACCTATCTGTGACGATTTCCGAGATAAAAATTATTTTGTCAAATTTTTTTATAAAACCTGACCATTGAAAAATATCAATTTTTTCCCAATGCAAATTCACAAAATATTGCAATTTGGGTTATAGCTGCATAAGACCATCAAGTGTTCTGTCGATGAACTGAATCTCAGTTTCAGCATACAGGGAGCTCAGAAGTGAGTGTCATCCGGGCACTCATGAAAATGACTACAACTCCGTTTTTTTAAATGGAACACCCAGTATATTATCACTTTTTCGAAAAGCTATAACATTTTCCATTCTGATTGAGTATACTTTCCCAATACCTATCTCGTAGAGTTTGTTAGTTATGATCACTTATGTTATGAATTCGTCTTCAATAAAATAAATATTGGATAGTGCTTAAGATAGTAGGCTATAAACTTCATTCTGACAGAGAACTAACATGTTATTCCTTCATTGTTATCCTGTATTCAAGATGCATGGGTGTAAGAATACTATGGCAGAAAATAATTACTTGAATGCGGTTTTGGTGGATTTATTCATCATTTATGGTCAATGTAACAAGAATATTAGTAGAACATGCAGAGAGTTTAATGAAAAGCATAAAGTGATTTACCCCGGATGAATCCGGAGAAATTCATTAGATTGAAGAGAAATTTTGAAATGCTTACATCATCATGAAAAGCTAAAAGTATCTAAGTCCCACATGTGTATTGATAAATCTAGAAAGATTTCAAAAACATTTCAAAATTTCTGTTCAATCTAATGACTTCCTCCGGATACATCCGAAGTAAATCACTTTATGCTTTTCATTAAACTCTCTGCATGTTCTACTAATATTCTTGTTACATTGACCATAAATGATGAATAAATTCATCTAAACCGCATTCAAGTAATTATTTTCTGCCATAGTATTCTTACACCCATGCATCTTGAATACAGGATAACAATGAAGGAATAACATGTTAGTTCTCTGTCAGAATGAAGTTTATAGCCTACTATCTTAAGCACTATCCAATATTTATTTTATTGAAGACGAATTCATAACATAAGTGATCATAACTAACAAACTGTACGAGATAGGTATAGGGAAAGTATACTCAATTAGAATGGAAAATGTTATAGCTTTTCGAATAAGTGATAATATACAGGGTGTTCCATTTAAAAAAACGAAGTTGCAGTCATTTTCATGAGTGCCCGGATGACACTCACTTCTGAGCCCCCTGTATGCTGAAACTGAGATCCAGTTCATCGACAGAATACTTGATGGTCTTATGCAGCTATAACCCAAATTGCAATATTTTGTGAATTTGCATTGGGAAAAAATTGATATTTTTCGATGGTCAGGTTTTATACAAAAATTTGACAAAATAATTTTTATCTCGGAAATCGTGACAGATAGGTATAGGGAATTATGTGGGAAAGTTGTGAGAAATCTCATGAGGATTCCAAAAATGATATAATATACGAGGTGTTCCATTTGAAATAACAAAGTAGCTACTACTTTCTGATACAAGCGGCAACACTGTATTGATGAAAATATTTCAGACGGATAGAGCTGGTTTGATTATCCACGCTCACAAATTTTCGAAATGATCTGTTTTTCTGTCCTCCAGATACGTCTAATGTTCCATCCACTGAGAAACACCCTGAATATCCTTCCACAGATTTCTATTGTTTATATTTTTGTCTTAAAAACATCGGAGGCTCTGGATTATTGGGAAAAATTAATACGCATTTCATTGGCTATTCACTGGTTATTCTCATTTATTTGACTTCATGACTGTGACTATGATTCATGAAATTGTTTGAACTATTCCATATATAAATATACGGTTGAATTTGACACTAAAATCAAGAGAGTGTGTGAGAGTAGCCTTGAAAGATTGAGGGCGAAACGGAAAAAATATTAGTAGCATCTAGTCTCAGTCTTATTTGTTTTCCTATTCCATAAAGAGTCCAGAAATTCAAGAAAAAGTCATTGAATTCCTATTCTCTAGAATTCAAAATCTCGACTGAATATTTTATCGATTTGTATTGTTTCAACATTTCAATGTTTGTCTACTTCCGCTGTCGTTATTTGTATCTTATGCTACATACAGTTATGTATTCTTCAACAATAGTAAAATCAGATTCACTCTCGAGAACAAATTCTAATTAACAACCAGTCACGTTTTCGTCAAAAATCCATCAAGTTCCACTTTCCCTCACGAAGTAGAAAAAACATGACACAACTACAATTACACAAATCATAATAAATAACAATTTCAACCGAAATAATGTTTCTCGTTTGATGCATTGCTAGACCTTGCCACTTTTGATTTCCTCTTTTTCGAATCAGTGGGGCACAAATCGAAACCATAGGGAACACAATTTTTGACAACTAGCGTTGCCATGCTCCTCCTGTTGCTCAAAACTTTGGTAACAGTTATTGTAGAGGTTTCATAAATTCTTCTTCTCGTGTAATGTGGAAGGATGGTTTCAAGTTGGTCGAGTCTGTCTTCTATCAACATTTCTTGGATTTTTTTATTCGAAAGTTTGGGGGTTTTTCGGTTTTCCTTCAAGAATTGGCTTCCACTTTCACTGCTCTTGATGTATAAATCGAATGCATTGGGCTGTTTATCGTGAGCATCGTCTTGGTAAACGTTATTTTCATCTTGGTAACTGTAAATAATTGAAGATTAATTATTGTATGATCAGCTTTGCCTATATTAATGGTTTCTTGAGTTGATTCCTAGTTGTTTTACTAAAGTGCTCATTATATACTTTGTAAAAGTAGTACAATCATGAAAAAATATGTGCAATAAAAATTTAATTATGTGTAGCTGGAAAACGATTTTCAATTTGACGGTCTATTAGGAAACCTCTTAAATTGGATTGATTCGAACACTTGAAACTGTTTCTCTTCATTTAAAATAATAGCGATTCCTAACGAGAGTTCATCATAATTATCTTTGAAATTAGTTACGTGATATGAAATTTCAACATTTGAATTGGAGAATATGTAAATGAATGCATCATATTCCTAATATAAGTAATTTTCAATAGGAAGTGTTTCTAGATCATAGCCTCTTGGTCATAGTCAAAAAATATAACTTTGAAAGCTACGAAATTTGAACTTTGGACATTGAAAAAAAATTAGATATGAAATCATTTATTATTCTTTTATGGTAGAATTACGGTGAATTATATAATTTGTGTTCACGATTGCTTCAACCTTTCTTTTTTGAGTGATTTTATCACTTGATATATCATTGTCATTTTCCCAATTCCACTCATTTCATTCTATTCTGTATTCGTTCTATTTGCAGCATAAATCTATTTCATTCTTATAATACATATATCATCAACAAATATATACACAAAAAACTCTTGGGAACCGTAACTGTGACAGTAATTTGTCACCATGATGTTTTCTAATCGAACTGTAAATCAACATTATTATCAATTTTCTATTATTCCTACTGAATAAATTCGAAAATAGCAACATTAGAAGTACATTATTATTGACCCTAATCACCGTGAAGAGAAATATAAATAATCACCCAACTATTTTGAGTATTTGCATGGTTGATACATTATTCGAATTTATTAAAAATGTATATTGAAACTGCATTTGAGGCGTACAATGATGAATTAGATTTCTTCGCCTAAAAAAATAAAACACTGTAAAACTGTTGCGAAATCTTGAAGGAATGAATGCCAACATATAAAGGTTGTATGGATTTTTTCCAGTTGTATATATTCTATACCTGGGAATAAATAGATAATCAAAGACAGCAAACTAGAGGAACAAGGGAGTTTCTTGGTCTGGATTGTATTGAATATTTTTGTATTTGAAAGTGTCGGCAACTCAACTAGTGCACAAATCATCCCAGCGAATGATAATTAGTTGACAATTGATTGTGGTCCCAAATCTATAACAACTCTTTGAAATAAATCTATTTCTTATCGTCGGTGCATACATATACATACCCATTATCATTATCTTCGTTATCAACTGTTTCCTCTTCAAAATCCCTTCGGTGTCTATTGTTATCAATAAGGACATCTTGCCGTCTATCCTTGACGAAATATTCCTTGGTTATCAACTTCTCCACGTTCCCTTTCAGTTTCACGGCATTATCCTGTTTGCACATAGACTTCGATTTGGCATATTTCACACAGACTGGATTCTTGTAGACATATTTCGTGACGACGCTAATGGCCTTCGTTTTGACTGTCGGCGAGGGCTTGATATCCGGTATATTATTCGGAATGGGGACGTCGCCCAAGTAGGGCAAAGTCAGGGAAGGCAGGTGGCGCAAATAGTTTTGGGGGTTGTAGAGTTTGGCGCATTCCTGGTAGATGTTGGCCCGTGCGATAACGGCAATGGCTGTTAATATCGCGATCACTAGATGCATTTGCGGTATTGTTTGAATGCGGTTGGTTATTAAACTAACTGGATATGAGAAGCAGTTGGAACTTTATAAACTTTCTGCAAGTAGTGCGGGTATTATGCTGTGAAATGGAAAATTGATCGTGTTCGGGTGTATACGATTTGTCCTCACGAAATTTGTAGGTGATCTGATATCGATGATTTTGATATTGAATTAGTCATAGCCTCGTTAACAAAATGAAGGTACAGCGTGATCCAAAAAAATCCCCATAATAAAATTACTAAATCCGAGATTAACCACAGAAAAGCACGGTTAAATTCTGAAGATAACGAAAAAAGTTTATAGGAATGACCTCTACATTTTACTTTTCAAGTTTGAATGCGGAATGATATTGATGAAATCAAAAAACCGACTCTATTGTTTATTTTCACTCATTGATTGTGTATGTAAATGTTTAAAACATTGAAATTTCAATGCGAAAATGTTCACTCCTAAATAATCTCAACAGAGCAATATTCCTTCGTGACAAAATTTTAATCGATAATGAACAATAAATTTCGAAAGCCTATTATCAATGCCATAATAATTTGTCAAATTCAGCAGCCCTGAAAATGCCAATTCATTATCCATATCCATAGAATATCCGGATATTCTATGGATATGCATGGATATTCCATAGAATATCCGGTGCTGTCTGGGATATGAGAAAGGCATATGAAGCAAACCAAAATCAAACAATTCGGTATGATTATTCAAAATTTCTAGTCATCTATTGAGAGAGCCCAAATAAAAACATCACCGTTTTCAAATTATCAATGGAATTTATCATCTCAATTATTGTCTCTAACTTTTGACATGTTTTAGATACACAGGGTATTCTAAACTGCCTATATGGCTATTCCAGGAACCACAAAAAATAGGCAAGAGATTACATGGAGAAAGTTTCTCTATGCCTCAATGACCATCACAAAAAAGATCTATACCTTTTAAAGTTTTTTGAAAATATTTTGAAGAAACTAACAATACTTTTCTTTCAACATTATAACTTTTCATGGTGACACACGGATAAATATTATCGGATAATTATCACGACAAATTATTGCAACGAAAGTAAACTTGAAATCTCGAAGTTGGTTTAGACTGTAATATCATGAATGAAATATGATTTGTACAACAAAAGAAAGTAGCATGAAGTAGCCAAATTTTCTACAGTAAGTAAAGTAGGTGAACTCAATGAATTGATAATCAATAGCAAAAAATAAGTGTGTAATAATAAAGAACAATAAAATTGATACTATTTCAGTTGTCAGTGAGGAAAAGTGGCATAAATAGGTTTCCCTACTTTCCCTTAAACTAATTCGATAAAATGATGTTTGATGCGTGAATAACAATGAACAATGAGCTTTTAAAATACATATGTTTATGAACAATCAAATTTAATGTTAGTTATTTCATATTTAACGGGTTCATTACTCGCTTCTATACACTGATGGACTTTCTTATATAGCAAATTTTTATAAGGCTGCCTGGTTGAAGCAGTACAGTATTATTTCAATTGTAAAGATAGTTCATTAGTCAAGGAGTAACCGTTTTTGAGAAGACAATATAAAATTTCAGAAGAATAGTTAGAAAATATGATAATCATGAGTCGATCATTATGATTTATGTTTTGATTAATATATTTATTATTAAATTGATAAAAGTTTCGTAATCTAACCAATTTTAGATGATTCGTATGAAAAATCACAAAAGCTTTTGTCAACGTATCAAACTCGTACACTAACACTAATTTTATATCAGCTTTTTGTTTAATCAAAAGAAAAAGACAGTCAGTCACCACTCAAGAATTTTTCAGACCCTCATATTTATGATACCGCCCCCTAATGGCACCAATTACCAATACTCAGAATCCAACAGGTAGATAAATAAAAGAATAAATACCTGTCGAACTCAAGTAAGTAGACAGTCTAAAGTTAAAATGCATTCCAAAATTATCCTGTTGTTGACAGGCCTTTTGATTTCGTTAGTGGATGGTAAAGTGGCTCACAGATCACCCCGATTCATTAGAGGTACTTACACAAGTACCGTCTTCGATACAAGTGTCGTAACATCTTTGGTGCCATCGTCTTGCGTATATGTAGATGCCACTTTGCCTCCTTGTAGAAATGTCCGATTTTTAAGGTTTCCATTCTTCACAGTAAATGGGTAAGTTTTCATAGTTTCAGCTTGATAATCCAAAATACTGATATCTCATTTGAAATGTTATGCTATTGAAATGTCATCATTTACAAAGTATTTTTTCAAGATTTCTCCACGTTACCACCGTTGCAGATAATATTTTTTATGATCCTACTCGTTTTCCATTCAGAAGGATAATGATTTGAAATAATGAACCAATTTTGTGGAAAATGTGTAGTTGAAGCTAAAGCTCATATAACCAGAATTAAATGTCCAATATTCTTTATACAACTATTTTTTTGTCAATGTGAATCAACGAAACGATTTTCTAAATATTACGGATCTATACTAAGTTTTAATTACCGTCAAACTAAAAGTTTATCTATTTTTAAATCTGAGGATGTGAACTGTGAAAATGACAATGAACTTTTTCTTGACATTTTCAAGCTAGCAACGCAATCTAGGAACTCAATGATAGATATCGCAACACAAAAAGCAAAAGTTTCAAGTAAAACCCTTTTCCAGCACCTTTTCACAAGACATAAAAAGTGGAGATTCCCGATCACAGATAGATTCTGAGAATGCTACATCGATTATGGGATGGGGCGAGTACTTTGGATTTTATGCTCCAACAGTTACTGTAACTGAAACAATATTGAAAACGACAGTAGCCCAAGATCCAAGAGTCGTAGTAACATTTGCAGTTAAAGGATGTAAACCATTGAAGATACCCAACGACTTAGACAGGTGAGAAATTACCTTTATGAATCCAAAACTGTGCTAGTTTCGCACTCATCATACAAGATGGATATTTGGACGACTATTCGACAAGATTATTTCATCATAACATGATGAAGATCGAAATTTATGCCCTGGTTGACCTATAATTTTTTATTTTCCTTACTAGATGTTCAGAAACGGTATCATTAGTTCCAATTCAAGAAATTCTACCCACTTCAACCGTTGGAATTTCGCAAATTACACCTACAGCATCCTTCGAATCTTCAACTGAAAGGAAGATAGCTCGATTCATCACTCTTTCTTCAAGACATACTGTAGACAACAACAAGGGGATAGCTGATGATGTTGATCAGTATTTACATCCATACATAGCAAGTTCCACTGATGATTCAGTTGATAAGGTTCATTCTAATACTCCTACTGAGCCTTTGCCCAACTGATTCACTATCAACCGTATTCAACTACTTTATAGAAACAAGTTTAGACATTATTTTGGATGAAGAAAACCACTAATAATATAAATGATCCATTGTAATACTTCAAATGCATCATATAAATACTAGTAAGTTAATAAAATACTCAGTTTCGATCATCTGTATTTATTTCAAAAGTACCCCCGCTTAATTCAATGTCATCAATAGCAGTGTATCTGCTCTCAATTAGTCTCTGCAATTAGCGAGGTTCAAGTAGATAAATGTATATTTAGTTTTCATTCCATAAAATCAAACAAAAAAATATTGAGAATTTTTCGTCCATTCAAATATGTTATATGCTTTATTGTCTTAAAAATAGATTTTGTTGACAAAGCTTCCTAAATGTAAGATGAAAAATATACAATACATACACTAAAAATGAAAACGGTACACTGTATAAGTTGAAAAAAAAAATAAAAAAAAAACATGAAAAATATGCATACAGTAACACAAGTTGAGTCAATATATTAAAAATTTTTCGAGGATCCACAATCTCCTTAGGAGTTGTATTGTAATTTAAATATATATTTATACAGGGTGATTCATCTAACTGGTTTATTAGAGGTTTATTAAGAACTGATAGAGATGTCAACTTGAAATTTTGGTGGATGCTACTACTCGATGTGTTCTATTTTCTTAAAATATTTTCAATACGCTGTTACTACCGGTTAAACCGGAAGTGATATGAACTTTGTTTTTTCAAATGGAACACCCTGTTTGTTTTCACTTTTTCGAATTCTATGCAGAATTCTAGACCTGTTGCATTTAGAATTTTCTTCCTATCGTGATTCGTTTTCAAGATATTCCATTGTTACGAAAAATTTTGACAGATGGACTGACTAACTAAAATGTCTATATTATCTCAATTATCAAGATTTGAGGTTCAATCTCCGCATACACATTGATGAAATAATTTATAATATATTATTATAATATAAATGATAATAAATTACTTCTGAACACTGCGAAAACGGATTGCATTATTTTCAAAACAAGTAGCAAGAATATTGCCATACCGAAGTCTATGCATCTAAGAAATGGAGAAGAATTATACTTTTCCACTGATAGTAAAGTGTTAGGCATACTTAATTTTGAAAAGCACATTGACTATCTGGCAAAAAAACTAGCATCTAAATGTTTTGCAATAAGAGTTTTGAAAAGAAACCTAAATTTTGAGGCTCTAAAAACGGCATACTATGGGACAGTCTACCCTTTTCTGAAGTATGGAATTTTAATATGGGGTGGAAGTTCTCAATTACAACGTATTTTCATCATGCAAAAAAGAATCATGAAAACCATGTTGAACATGAAATACACAGACTCCTGTCGTGGGATTTTCAAGCGTCACAAGATGCTCACCGTATATGCCATCTATATTTATGTATGTGTTCTTTTTGTAAATAATAATAAATCAAAATTTGAAAGTGACACATACACACATGGATACCCCACAAGGCACAAATCTAAATTCGTTATACCCAAGCACAGACTAAAAAATACCGAGAAAGGACCACATCATGCATGTATCAAATTTTATAATCATATACCCTCGATGATCAGAAAGGAGAGTACCAACAGGAACACTTTCAAAAGATGCGTTTTTGATCTATTGTGTGACATCGAACCGTATTCATTAAAGGAATTCTATGAAAAATAACTTTTACCCTATCATGTATATTTTTTTTCTCTTTCCTTTTTTATCTATATTCTGTATTATATCATATGGTTTTGTGTCCATTTATTTTATTCTTTTGACTGTGATATTTTATTAAATATTTACTTCTAGTGCAGGTCAAGTAAGTTCAGAATTTGTACTTTTGAATGCAACTTCTACATATATCTTCAATTTATTATGTGTATATATATCTGTATTTATTTGTATTTGTACTTATGACTTGAGTTTTTTCAACTGTTTTTAAATTGAAAGCTTTAATAAAGTCTATCTATCTATGAGAGAGTTTTCTATCAGGTATCTTCCGAAGTATTCCAAAATATTCAACAGGGTTTCAAATCCCAATAACTTCCTTATTTCAAACAGGATGACTATGAAATTTTCACACTATACGACGCAAAATTTCATTTCCTATCGATTTGCATGAGCGTACCATATTGCTAAAATGGATATTTACAGAGATATCAACAAAAATGTGAAAATACGCTCATTCGTCTCATGTGTATTTTCTCAAGTGTGCTTTATTGGATGGTTCTTAATTTCATATTTGAACAATAATATGAACCTTAATGCATAGGTACCAACTAATTTTTATACAATTCTACCAATTCAATTTTGACTTCCGTGGTAGATTGTTTATGCGGTTGGTTCAACTTTTATTATACAGTGAGGACCAAAAGTCCGTCGCCCCCCTTGTAACTTCTTTATTCTACATATTACAAAAAAATGTTAAATACATAAGTTGTAGGGTTTCATTCGATCTCCTCAATGGTTTGAGTTCCATTTATACAGAGTGTCTCAAATAAGCAAGGTGACTTGGAAGTTAATTTTTCTAAATGGGACACCCTATATTTCATTGCATTTTTACATTCTACGTTGAATTCCGAACAAGTTTGATAAATGGTTTTCTATCAAAAAAGTTAATAGTTTTGGACTTATGAACACTTGTAAATAATTATTTCGACTACTTTTGCGCCAGTTCAATGAGAATATCGTAACAAATGGATCACAATGTATTCCACTTCCCTATCCTAACTTTTTGAAAGCTATCCAATGTTGCAAACTGCCATGTGTAACTTACCTCTTCGTACCATTTTACAATTGTTAGAGTTGTTGAATCTCACGAAAAACTAGTACAAATGAAGTTGAAACATTTTATTAACAAATAAGGTAGTCCATAAATACAGATCAAGATTCATTAGAAACTGAAGAGATATTTCAATTTATAACTGAAAACGGTGAGTTTTTATCTATTTCAAAAGATGTTCGACATGTCTACCATGCATTTCTTGACACATAAATAATTATTTACAAGTGTTCATAAGTCCAAAACTATTAACTTTTTTGATAGAAAACCATTCATCAAACTTGTTCATAATTCAACGTAGAATGTAAAAATGCAATGAAATATAGGGTGTCCCATTTAAAAAAATTAACTTCCAAGTCACCGTGCTTATTTGAGACACTCTGTATAAATGAAACTCAAACCATTGAGGAGATCGAATGAAACCCTACAACTTATGTATTCAACGTTTTTTTGTAATATGTAGAATAAAGAAGTTACAGGGGGGGGCAAACGGACTTTTGGTCCTCACTGTATAAAGACTCATGTATTGTGATGCCATCATATTGTCTCAGTCTTCAGTCTATGATTCTGTTTTTTAAAATGTCCAACTATTTTTATGTAAACATTCTCGCCGAAAATGTAGGTGTGTGTTTGTGTTTTGACTTTTTATACAGTGTTTTTTTTTTCATGTTCACATTGTTTCTAGTGTCACTGATGACGAAATAAAATAAAGATTCCAAAAGCTTGAATAGACTTCAAAGAGTGCATTTTTACTTATTGCTGCAATATCCCACTACATTTTCTAGTTTGTATATGTATACAGGGGGTACCACATACGACACGGTCTCTGTAAACCATTGAATATTTCGGAAATTTCTTCTTTTCATCATTTGTATATTCAAGGAGGCTGCAAGAGAAAATTATTTTGAAGTATATAGGTTGGCTCAAAAAAGTGTGACATATCAAAGTTGGTTTTTTTTAATGGAACACCCGGTATTTTGTTGCAGTTTTGGATAGTTCAGGGGAAAATAATACGATTTCATGAAAGGTACCATGTACCTAACCATAACCGTTTTCGAGTTATTGTTTTCTTTTTGAAAATGCAGGGTTCAATTCTCATCGACAGTTATTATACTTCACTTGGTCGAATATTTTACTGTTATTTAGATCCATGTTCATCTCAAATTCACTGTCCGACAGTTTTTGAATATGTGCTTTCCGCAAAGGTGGATTGGTAGGGGAGGACCACGAAATTGGCCAGCGAGATCGCCAGATTTGACTTGCCTTGATTTTATTGATGGAGATATTTGAAAAATGGGATTGATGACACTCCTCCAACCACATTGGAAAATATGAAGGAGATAATAAGGGCTGCTTTTCGAAGAGTGTCGCCTCAAATGTTATTAAATGTTAGGCAGTTTTCCATAGAAAGAGTAGCTCTTTGTAGTCATAATTTAGAGCACCTAGTTTGAATTGAATACATTTATATTTCATGTTTTGTTGAAGTTTTTCAGTTGAATAATGAAAAAATTGTCTGTTAAATGTCGGAGTATGGATCTGAATAAAAACTTAATTTCAGTGAACAGTAAAAGTTCGACGAAGTGAAGTATAATAACTATCAATGAGAATTCTGTTACCAAATCAAATGAATGTCGTTTTATAGCTCACTCGATTCGAAGAATGCATTGAAATTATAACTACTATTTGAAAATGCCAATATCTTGAAAACTATTCAAGCTAGGTATAGAGAACCCTAATATAAAATGAAATATAATCGAATTTTGTATTGTTCAGATCGAAAAAATACCGGGTGTTCCGTTTAAAATAACAAAGTTATTTGCGTTTGAAATTATAAAAAAGTGACAATGAATTTTGAACGTCCTGTATAATATTGGGAAGCGGGTTCTATCGGAATCAATAGCCTGAAACCTCTTTAATGCTTGGTCAGAATTGAAAGGGATGGTTTCCATACATTTCAATGTTATTCAGTCTCCAATTGAACCCTGCATTTTCAAAAAGAAAACCATAACTCGAAAACGGTTATAGTTAGGTACATGGTACCTTGCATGAAATCGTATTATTTTTCCTTGAACTATACAAAACTGCAACAAAATACCAGGTGTTCCATTTCAAAAAAACCCAACTCTGATATGTAACATTTTTTTGAGCCACCCTGTATACTTCAAAATAATTTCCTCTTGCAGCCTCAATGAATATACAAACGATGAAAAGAAGAAATTTCCGAAATATTCAATGGTTTGGTTCACAGAGACCGTGTCGTATGTGGTGCCCCACCCTGTATATCTGATTCTAAATTTGAAGAGGACATAACAAAATAATATGTAAAATTGTAAATTTATAAAAAAACAATGAAAAATATATCTCAATATCACAAACACAGAACGACTAGAAAGTATAGACAAAATATGATCTAAATTGTAGAAGCATTTCCCCATAAGGAGTGTTTCAACTGATTTTCGGAAACTTTTCATATCGCTTATATCTCTGGTTTGTTCTGGTAAGTGATTGTAAATTTGTTTGCTTCTATAAATTAAAGACTGTTTTGTGAGAGTGGAAGTGGGAAGTGGCAAAGTAAGTTTTTTTTTCCTGACGTGTATGCTTGTTTACATTGTTAGTGAATCTTTTCCTGTATTTATGAATCAAGGTAGCTGTTTCTAAAATGAAAATTTCATATAAAGTAAGGATGTATCATGATTATATTTCAAATATCATACTTAATATTGTTAAATTCAGGATTGACCTCATCATAAAGTGTTTGAAATTTCAAATAGTTCGAACATTAAACTTGACTAAAAGCATTCGATTCGAATTTCCCACACCAAAATATTACGATAACGAGCTGCAGGTGGCGCTAACTTTCATCTTCACCGGTAATATTCTCTTCTCAAATTCATGTACAATAGTGAAGGAGAACAAAAAGTGAAAACCAGTTTTATCAAAATGTATATTATTTACAAAAATATGTACATCACAGCAGTAGAATAAAACTTATTGTTTTAATATTAGAGAAGGTGAAATAATTTTTTTATTGCTTTCTCCAGCTCTCCTCTTGTATATAAAAAAGATTATCAAATAAAAATCATCAAAATGTATCAAAAGAATAGTAATGCTATTGAACGGTATAGAGATGAGAATTTTTTAGAAATTATTTTGTTTCTCGAACAAAAAATAAAAATACTTTCCTTCTCATTCAGTCTCTATGTTAATAGCTTCAAGGTATCTGTGAGTTTGCTAGCCTTGTTATGGTACTCAACACATCTTTAGTTGCCAAATATTGTTCTTTTAATTTCTGTCAGTTTTGCTTCTTTTTGATCAAGTATCTTTTGTAGATCTTGTTTTTGCTAAAACGAAAAAAAGTTAATAATTTATTTGTTTCACTATTGAAATATAAAGTTTTCATTCAGTTGATACCTATGGATATAGGTAACTAAATGTACTTACCAAATTCAAATTATCGATCTGTTTATTAGCATTTGTTAGTTGTTCTTCTTTCTTTTGTAGTTGTCTATCCACGCGATTACTATATTCTTCTAATTTGAGAATAACTTGATCACGCTTAACAATTTCCTGTTCAAGATCATCTTTTTTCTCTGTCATTTCTCGCAATTCCCGTTCGGTTTCTTTCAACTTTTTCACAATATTAGCAAGTTCTTTCTTTATTTCATCTATAAAATAATAAACAATAAAACTTCATACCTTCGAATGACATATGTTAAGAGATTTCAGCCAGTGTTGAAAGAGGAAAAATAAACTCACCAACATTTGACTTTGCCTTTTTTTTCTCATTTGAAAAATCGTTCTTCATTTCCTCAATTTTTTTATTCGACTTTTCTATTCTGTTCTCGTATTGATGTATCAACTGACTAAGCTTATTATGCTCTGCTGTCAATTGTGCTAAGCGATGCTGTAAATGTACGCAACGTTCAGAAGCTGCTTCCAAGCTTTTAGTTACTGAAAGTTCGGAATGGGATAGAGAAGCTATCTTATACTGGTAGAGTTCCATTACTTGACTGGTCGATATGTTAGAGATGTTTTGTTCGTTCATCAGTCGCTAAAATTTTATAAATAATTATTGATTTTTCATCGCAACAGAAATCTAGAGTTATAGGACGGAATTTTCATACAACATTGATGTTCAAATCAAAGGCCGGGGATAGGAAATGATTTGACGTTTATCAAATGAAGTGATGAGAATGAATTCAGATTGAAATTACAAAAGAAAAACAAACCCGTATCAATGCAACGATTCGACAAGGTGAATACAATTTTTTTGCTTCCATTTTTCATAATCGACAGTATTGTGGATTATATTTATTAAATATATTAAATACACAAAACAATGGCGTTCATACTAAAAAACTAACAGTGATCTAGAACGGTCATATTAAAATTACTTCACTAGCGATTGTCACCTGTTTGATTTGTAATTCAACTTTGAGTTCATTTTGGAACGTTAAAAAATCGTCGAAAACATTTATCAGCTGAATAATTGAAATGACGTGTACCTTGAGATTATTGAGGATACCGTCTACCATTCCTATTTGATCAGAAGACAGAACAGGAAAGGTCATATCTCCTGAACCATGTGATTTAGTAGGACTGCTAAGCTTCCCATTACAACTAAACATATTCTGCGATGATTCCATTGCCGAAGCGACTTTTTGTATTGGAAATCGGGCATACTTTGTCATTTCCAAAACTAATTCTTTGACTTTGGGTTCGCTGCCGTAGAGAGCTAACGCAAAAAAAGTGTGGACAGTCCTGAAAGTAAATTTGTTCCATTACATTACATAATCTGGGATCATTATTTTCATTCAATATGTTCATTAGACATTTCTGGAGCACTAACCATTATGCGGTGTTGCGACTTATATCAGGCAATAGTAGAAACTGTGATATTTCAAATCATGTATGTAATATTGAATGAGTGAACAATATATTTTTTTACATTAATTCCCAAGTGTTTAGTGATAGCTTGTTGATAGACGCATTTAACTTGAAATAATTAATTTTCAGCGATTTCGAGGTAATGTTCAAAAAAATCCCGCCCTAGTGCCAACTCAACTCATAATAATTCCCAAATAGTTGGGATTCATTAAGGGGAGATTTCATGAATGTAATAAAATATACAGTATTCTAAATGAAATGATAATAATTGTGTCCACTTCTGGTGCAACCTAAAACGCTACACCTCTTACAAAATTTATATAATCATATTGGTTTTTCTCATTGTACCATTCCTCATACATATTTATTCTCATTTTCAAGAGTTGGTAAATTAATTTTTTGGCCAAATAATAAGAAAAGTCCTAATCTTCAGAACACCCTTCCAAATGTTTATTCAACTCTTTTTCTCTCACCTATTCTCCATTAAAGTACTGAGTAACTCTAACCACCGAGCGTCATGCTGTGATAGCTCATACACTAGTCCGACAGCGTAAACATAGGTATTGACATAATCTGTGGAGGTAGTATTATTCTCATTCACTTTCAATCTCGGCATATTCGCTAGATTCGAATCGTCAGAAAGAACAGGAGCAAATACTTGCATTATAACTGTTTCATTCACAGATTGCAAGAAATCTTTGCAAATAACAGTTGATTTCAACATGGTCCTCATCAACTGCAACAAGGACCCTAGTTGCTTACAACCTTCCATACTAGTAGGCGAAGAACTGTACTGAATTATGGATAGAAATACTGGTAATTTTGCAGCTAACAATTTCAAAACTTTTTTCTCATCAACATCGGATGCATTTTCTGTTATAACAGCTAATAACAAGAGTGCTTGGTATGAAACTCTATCAGATTGCAACCAGTCTAGTGTGATTTTTATTATTTTAGTATAGGAACTAGATAAATCAGCAAGTTTGTGAATTTCCATGGTATAGATGAACTTCAGAACAAGCATAACACATTCTGGTTCTTTCAAAGTATCTGGTGTTGTATTTGAGTCTGGAGCAACATTTCTCTTTTCTATCAACTGAAAAATTCAATAAAAAATAATGTCACTAAATAATGGTATTAATTTCCTATATATTTTTTGTATTTACCTGTAGAAGTCCTGCTACTTGTTCATTATAATGGTTATATTGCTTCAGAACTTCCACATTTTCACTGTTGACAATGTCAATGAAAAAATATATAACAAGACCTAGCATCACTGGGTCATTTCTCTTGAGAGATTCAATCGCCGAAATGAAGGTTGGATGGATAAGATTTGATAATGTTTTGTTCCTAACTTCATCGTGTGATTGGTCCAATATTATCATCAGCTTACAAACTTGTACTTCAATCAGTGGTCCCTTCGAAAATATTAATAGTTCGTAAAAATTCTCCTGTATTTGATTTGTAAGTAACTTGAAATTGGTGTTCTACACCAATATAATGATTCAAATATCTACAATACATTGTGAAAATTGCATTACACGGGTCAACAAAAAATAATTATTGTTCGTCCTGAACTTTATACTATGATTTTTCGATTATTTAGACACAAAACGAGAAGAAAATACATTTTAATGGTATAAAGTTTGCTTTTGCGATAGTTATAATAATAATACACTTTTTTCGATTTTTTTAAGAATTTTAATTAGTTCTAATGCATTCAAAAATGCCGCGAGATTGGATTGGAGTTTTTATATTCAGAGTGCCTCCAGATGAAACAATTCGTGAAAAAACTCGACCAAACTTCAGAAGCTTTCGAATACTTTGGAATTTTTTTTCCGAAATTATCAGAAGTAAAGGTTAAAGTTGGGATTTTTGTTGGTCCACAGATCAAAAAAATTTTCGCCGATGAACAATTTCTGAAGTTGCTAACTGGCATTCAAAAGGCAATTTGGAACAGTTTCAAAGCAGTAGTTTCTGGATTTTTAGGAAATAATAAAGCTAAAAACTATGAAAAGTTGGTTGAAAATATGTTGACAAATTTTAAGGCCATGGGTTGCAGAATGTCTTTAAAATGCTACATACATATGCTACATGCCCATTCAGAAAAAATTCAAAACAACATGGTAGCATATTCAGAGGAGCAAGGAGAGCACTTTCATCAGGACATCATGAACTTTGAACAGCCAAGGCCAATATAATGAAAACACTTATGACTCATTTTCTGTTATTTGAATAGTGAAACTCAATAATTCATCTATGTAGCTCTATCTTAAATTCAACATTAAAACCACAGATTTTGAAAAATTTTGTTTAATTAGTTTTCTGATCACAAAAGCAAACTTTTTTTAGTGTTTTTGTGACCTAAACTAAAGAAATTTTACACTTTTATGTTGAGGTCAAATTTTGTGTTGACCTGTGTTATATATTAGGCACATTGCCAGTTAATGATATTCATGGATTATTTTATTACTACTCCAACCTCTAGTAGAAAAATCAAAATTAATAATCAATTTCATTATGCTACATGAAGTATTGTGCAAGATGTTTTATGAACTTTTATTATTATCTTAAAATTATAGGAATACACACCTTCAGAGGCAAACAAAATCGTAGAAACTTTTTGATGTCCATAATTGTGGATAAAGTGTAAATGGTTGGTAGGTTCTTATAACAAAGATTCACCAATACACATAGAGATGAACACACAATCCCTTCCTCTTTATCTTCTACTATCCATTTTGTCAATGTTTTCAGTAAATGAGGTAAATGTGGTACCTGCCATGACAATTTTATACCACATGTTAAATCCTGAAAATATACAAAGTAACAATTTGAAACTTGTGAAAAGTATTGATTCAGAGTATAATTTTTGATAGCTATGTACTATCAGAGTAGCTGGACTATATATTACCTGCATAAGTTTCAGAAGCTTTTTCTTCTTGATATTACTCAGTTGGTCACCCAACAGTTTGGACAAACTTGGTACAAATTGATACGTATCAATAAGAGCTTGTCTAGCTGAGCAATTACGACATGCATTACTTAGTACATCAACACATTCCCATGCCATTTGTGACTCTGGTTCAAGTTTCGAAAGGAGTTCATAAAGACTGACATAGAATTGGGCACCAAGACTTGTGTCAGGATCAAAAACACTGACATCAATTGTAACACTGTACATCTGTGAAAAACAATTCAAAAAATCAATATCAAGATTGAATATCATTCTTGATGTTATCAGAAAATATAATGGTGAATTTCCAAACCTGAAGGTACTTCTTGATAATTAAAGATCTGCTCTCTGTCCTGGTTTTCAAATACTCATTGATAGCATCAATCATTTCTCTCATCTTAAAACATTCAATTGAAGAGTGGTTACTGGCGGTATTTGACGTTTCCATGATTTTCAAATATCCAGAAAATCTATTCTACTGTTAAGTTTTGTAATCAATTTCGAAACAGCTCTTTTTTTGTTGAAAGTCGCCGTTATGTTTCGAATATTATACCTATTATTTCCAACTATTGAAGAAAACTTTTCTTCAATACGTTCAAGGTTGTGGTATTTCTATCTTCAATTAGAATTAATTATTTGATATATTCATCTCATCAATGCTTCATACAGAATTTTCAGTATAATAATTGAAGAAATTCCACATATAATATAAAATAATATAAAATCTACACTTTCAAAATGAATTTGACATTTGACATACATTATAACGTTTAATAAATAAGTACGAAACACCGTGAAACACAGGAAATACAAGGAAGTGAAGTGACAGATCATTATACTCGTGCATCTCACATACGAAATGGACAGGAGATCACAGATTCAATGGTTTGTAAAGGAAGAAGTGAAAAGATGCCTACGTTCTGGGGGCACTATTCTTGACCGTTCGCATGTCAAGAATTTGCGCTAATTATATTTGACCTCGATTATCTTGACAATTCGGAAGTTTGAGCGTACGCATTTTACGAGTGGTTTTAGGCGTTCACAACATATATATTAGAGAGTTGAAGTGGTTTCACGAACGGTAACGTTAGGATTCATTCTGACATCTGGGCATGCGCATTGCACAAGTTTACACGTTTTCGTATTTTGTGGGTCTACGGGTGTACGTAGACCACGATCGTATACATAGGTCTTGCAACTCGTGTGGTGGGGGGTGACCCAAACCACAGCATAGGGATTATAATTAATCCCTATGCTGTGCCCAAACCACGATCGTATACATAGGTCTTGCAACTCGTGTGGTGGGGGGTGACCCAAACCACAGCATAGGGATTATAATTAATCCCTATGCTGTGCCCAAACCACGATCGTATACATAGGTCTTGCAACTCGGGTGGTGGGGGGTGACCCAAACATTGAGGAAATTTTCGTGGTTCTCATGTTTCGCCACCTGCAGCGCTGTCCTCTATTGTCACTTTGTCAGCCAATCACAAATCAGATCCGATCAGCTTTTTGAAAGTAGGAATGGTTTTTATTTATTCGAGAGAATTTTGCGAGATATAATATTTCTGTCATTGATTTTATTTACCATTCAAGTCCTTACCGTTTGTTTTGTTGTCAAAGATTAATCACGTGATTATACCCCTATGTCCTCCTAGCGGATGATTATGGAAACTTTTTCTTCAAAACTGGTGCCAGCCCCCACCACTCAAAAATGCCATAGATTCCAGACCTTATGTATATGACCGTGGCCCAAACATTGAGGAAATTTTTGTGGTTCTGATGTTTTGCCACCTACAGCGCTGTCCTCTATTGTCACTTTGTCAGCCAATCACAAATCAGATCCGATCAGCTTTTTGAAAGTAGGAATGATTTTTATTTATTCGAGAGAATTTTGCAAGATACAATATTTTTGTCATTGATTTTATTCACCAGTCCTAACCGTTTGTTTTGTTGTCAAAGATTAATCACGTGGTTATACCCCTATGTCCTCCTAGCGGATAATTATGGATTCCAGACCCTATGTATATGACCGTGACGTAGACTCACGCTATCTAACGGGTGCTAAAATAGGGAACGTACGCTAACCGAAATCTCACGAAACGAGGACGATAACTTGCGAACGGCACAGGACATACAGTTAAACTACATAAAACAGCATGAAAGTTAAGATTATTCAAATTATTTAACATGCCCTGCCTAGGCTAGTTCTGTGCTAACGTGATGAGATACTTCAACACCATTTCAGATGTATATCAGAAACGTCATATTTCTTACGCTACCGTGTCTGGACTGCTCACGTACTGTGATTACTTCAACTCTCTAATATGTATATGATCGTGGCTTCGGTATTAATATCTTAGTGAACTTCACATTTCATATGTCGAATTTTTATGTGGTTCAGTGGCTTAATAGCGATGTTGCCAAGCTAATTCAAACATGCGAACGATATCGTTCGTATGCCTTTGCCTCTGGCCTTTGCGAATGGTGGGGGAGAATACGATATCGTGCGAGTCATCGCAAATAGACCATTCGCAACTCTGCGTATACAAACAGTTGCAAACGATGTTAAGAATAGCGCGCCTCTGTAAACCACTTGTAAACATATCCAAAATTTTCATGATGCTTTTAATTTAGTACTTGCTTTCTTTGACTGAATAACGGTTTATCTTAGTTTTTTTCACTCTCACAGATATAAAATCGAATGTAATCAAATATAGGACAATCTGTATAGATTCTTTCATATCTCATTAAAGAAATGTTGAATATGATAAGGTATAGAATCAGAAATAAAACAAAAATAACTTTTATAATTTTAATTCTCGCAATACCTCATTTTAACGGTTCAATTACATATGTTAAACTAAAGATGGTTATGAACTTAACTATTGGCAAACGCCTGAAATAACTAGAGTACGACCTAATGAATAATAACTGAAAAAAACGATATATACAGGGTATTCAATTCCATGGATTAACGTTATTTGTATGCAGAAAACTAAAGAAAGTTCAATTATGAAACTCGATGGAATATCAACTGCTTAATTTTTTTCTTGACCTCAAATAAAATGATTTTTCATCAAACATTTCAAAATCAATTTGTATATATATTTGAAATATGAAATGGATTTTGTTACACCGAATCAGATTAGATCGTGAATAATTCGAAAATGACAGTTAATAAGGAAAATCTTATAAAGCCTGAGAAAACAAGGATTACATGAATAGATCAAGTGATTCTCAGTAATTTTCACCAATTTTCAGAATTTCTTTTCAAGTTTTCCATGTATAGATAACGTTAAGACGAGATGTACCCTCCTAAATCAAATGTACCTCCTCGTGAATTATTTATGAGACAGATAAGAATCTGAATCAGTTCCCAAAATACTAAACTTTCAATTCTCAACATATTTTTTTTACAAAAAAACTAATGCTTTCATTACTAACGATTAAAAACAGAATCATAATTTTATATCTTCTGTATTCACCCTAAATAAGCTTGACGGATGAACAATAAAAGATCAACTTCACTGGAATCTTTGTCAAAACCTTATTATATTAATCAATTCTCGTGTGATGTATTTACAGAATTTATCACAAAACCCGTTGATGTTTTTGATCTTCTTATGAAATGAAATTTTACAAATTCAGAATATCTTGTGAGTCAAAACAAACAATCGATGTTGACCGCCTGTTGTATCACATCACGTTAAAACGAAAGTGGACTCAAACTTCCTCATATCTAATAGAATATTCCATGTTCAAGGAAATTTTTGAAATCTGCATATTATTAAGAATAAAATTAAGTAACATGTCAAGACTTCACGAATAAAGATTCGTATGGAATATTCGGTGTATGAAAAAATGTTTAAAAATTTATCTAATTTTTACATGAAATCTATAACATGATCATTCTATCAGTTCTGTTGAAAAGATTTAGAATAATTTTCATAGGAATTATTTTGGGAACATATCTGAAATAATTCCTTTTCTTTGAAATAATAAGTAGATTTCAAAAATTTGAGAAATGTAGTAATTCCATTCAAAATGAGAACGTTTGTATCAGTTTCCGGTTCAACCAGAAATGTTGGGAACCCTGGACATATCACTCACATAATAAACCAAATTTTCAGAAGTTTATTCAAATGGTAACATTGAACGAACGAGTTACTTGATGAACCCTGTATATGCTCATTTTAATTGTAAACAAAACCTGCTATATACATAATGAATTTTACTGTGAAAAATATTTACATTCTACTTTTTCATTTTTCAACAGATGTATTATTAATGAACAGAGGAAGGTACATTTTTCATCGAACAATTTTACATAAACAACAATAAAACTAAATTTACAAATTGATGTAATATAGAAGTAGTACACACATTGAATTTACAATGAATTTTTGGATGTTGATACATATTATCATGGCAGTTGCAGTATCTTGCACCTATACTTTTCAGAGATTTCATTCACAACTTTCACATACTTTCAAATTTGGTGTGAGTGAATTAGTTACAATATGAAATTGTACATACTGAGATGTATCTGCATACTTTTCATGATCAAAATCATCAAGATAATCCATGAGCTGTATCGTCTTGGTCCACTTTCAAAAAATTTCACATGATAAACTACGCTTGATTATTCTATTTACAAATAAAGGGTGTCTCACGATGAACTACGTCGATCGATTTATTGAACTTTTTTTTCAAATATTTGGAATTTCGACATGAGTGGAATGAGGCAACTCAGTTGAAATACTCTCAAGATAAGGAAACTTCCGGTTGATTACAATTTCGATTATAAATATAAACAGGGTTACCACAATCTCATCTCAAATATTAAATTAAAAATATGGTGATTTTTTTTTAGGTTCTTCATAATCTGATTTTATTTAGCATTCGTTTTGAATCATTTCTTTTTTTCACTTTTCTTTCAGTTTCAACATCTCAAGTCTTTTCTCTACTACTCTATTATCAACCAGAAGTAATATCAAGTGAATTGAGAAAAATAATTGAAATTACTTCAGCTGAGTTGTCCCTCATGCACGTTTGTCGACAGTCAAGAATTCAAAACCTATTTCTGAGAAATCGATCGCCGCAGTTCACTGTGGAACACCTTGTACATGGACATAAATCAAACGGATCAGTTCGTTTAACATAGATTTTCATTGATACATCGAATAACTTGAAAATGAATTTCCATAAATAAATCTTTGGTATCACCCCATAAACTAGAACAAGCCCAAAATGATAAAACCCATAGGTTACCTGTAAAGATCCTACTTAATCATTATACTGGAGTTTCGACTAATAACAAAAACGTTATGTACCAAAATGCAATGAAATGGTTCCTTTCATGAAGGAACGAAGTTTTTTTAGACGTTTTTCCCGTCCGTCTACTAAATTTATAATAAATGAAGTTGCCACAATTACACTCTTCCTGAATTTTTGTGAGAGCAACAAGATTTTGTTGAAAACATTTTTGTTTGCCATTGAAATTATCGTTTCACAGACAACATAATTTTATTCAGTGTTAGCAAATACATTGATTCCTGATGTTCATATCATAGTTCACAAGATACATTTTCTTAAATCTTCAGACAGTGTCGTTTCAGTGCATTGAAATAACATTACATGGCAAAATACAACCAAACGATACTCGTGGTTGAAAACTGAATAAATGCTCCTAGAAATGTTAAAATATTATGATTATATAAGTTTATAGGAAATTGCTGCAGTTATATTCAACACACAATTCAATGTCCTGAAGATTGCTTTCCAGTATTCAACAATAATGAATCAAATAATTGAGAATGTAGATGAATCCAAATTCGAAATGAACACGTAACCAAACTAACATGAAATAGAGACAATATCACAAAAATATATTTTATCTTTGCTTGAATTCATGCTAGTTAGATTACAATCCTCCAAATATTGGTACAAGTTTGTCAAAAAGTACGATAACTCCTAATGGTTAGTATAAATAAAGCATATTTTTTTCGAGTTATCTTTGGACCGTGTCCTTCATGTATTTCTTATGAAAGCATGTTGATATTGCACTGTTTCATTGCGGCCACGAAAAAACAAACGACATCGAAATATTACATAAGAACAGGCCACCCTGAAACAATGCAACCGGCTATTCTTACGAATTTCAGTTCGTGATAAATAAACAAATACAATAACACCACAATTCTCGCTACATTAGAAAAAATCGTGCCATCATTTGAGTCAGAAAAATCACAGAGTATTTTACAATGTAGCTTGTTTGTTTCAGAGGCCTTAAATTATTCTTATGTACAGAGTGATTTCCGATAATAGAAAAACCACACTTTTCGCGTGTAGAACGACAATCTTTCCAAAAGTTAAACCGACGAAATCTTTCCGCTACCTTCACATACGAAAAAAAAAGAACATTTGTTTGAATAACTAAAAATGCTATTTTACAAACGGAACGATAAGCTTGTTTTTAAGAACTGTATTGACATTACGATACTCACTTATTATCCCGAATCCGATTTTAATATTACATTCTAGGAATATTAAATAATACAGCCTGACTTGCACTCACTCTCGCACTGCACACACAACTCTCATTCGTTATTCTAAGACACGACCTGGTTTGTAAGCGGTCGAAATATTTAATTTTTTGTTATTTTCAGATTTTATACAATGTCCGTTAAAACAACGTTTAGAAGTTAAAGTAAATTATAATTCGTATATGCTCACTTATAATAAAATTTGAATTTTATATAAAAGAGTCATATGCCTTCTGTTAAAAGACAATCTTTCTCAACCAACCAGATTCATAAAGTTTTGCCCAATCGATGTGTTACGAGTGTCGCTTTAACGATTTCCTAAAACACAAAAAAAACATATGTATTATTACCATTATGTCAATCGAAGATTTGGATACATGCAGGCGATTCTATTCGTCTTCTGTGTTATTTGAAACCATAAAATGATAAGTTAGTACGAAGGTAACAAAACTCGTGATACGATGATTGTACAGGCTGTTCCATCTAATAAACATTTGACATGTATATAATTGTTTGAATGACACTAATTAAAATTTGCATAGCTTCTCTCAAGGTAGTGACACTTGCGGTTATACCATAAACATCAACTCAATTATTTTAACAAAAATCAATCTTCCTTACATCAATGTCTGATAATTCCCAAGTTATAACGTATTTTTCTTGATATTAAGGAAAGTCATATCATCTATGAGCACAGAACAAATCTCTATTTGAATGCTATTCGAATTTTATTGCATCTTCGTCTAGTAGAACACTGTCATTCTATTTGAGTAGTTGAACTTTTCCAGACAATTTCCAGAATTTTTAATAAATTTCTTTTAATTATGAATTATCCAAAAATGTTAATTATTTTATGCCTTTAAAAAATAATTCTGTTGTATTTAAAAATGTCTCAAAAAAGAAGGAGCAAACTAAAAAAACAAAGTCTGCACATCATAAAAACGACTATGCCATGGAATCACCATAAAATCTTGTAAGGAATCAAGAAGTAACAAAAAATGTGATTTTCCATATACTGTAACAAAGTGCGATTCAGTCTGAACAGCCTGTACTAAGTATGACGTAAAACATGTCCATATCACACAGTAGATAATTCCTGATACATAATCTGATATTTATAGGGCCGACACGCAGAACGAGTATCCAGAACAAGCGATTGCGCAAAGAAGAAGGCTGCAATGATTTGCAATTGAATGAATATTTTATGGATCATGAAGCTCAATGAAACAAAAACAAGGGTTACTCAAAATTTATCTGGAAACTTTCAAATACAATGGAAAATGAAAATCGAATTAATGACCTTTAAGAATTCTAGCAAGATCTGTGGAAGAAGCATGGACTGTTTTGGTTTGTGCTGTACCTTTAGCAGAATTCTGCTTGTTCTTTTCATCGTCTTTTTTGTCTCGGTTCGCTGAAAAGAGGGGTTATGTGAGAGCAAATTTATGAAGAGTCTCGACATTCGGATTTAGTAAACCTATTCGGATATTGTGATCAATTATAAGAAAAATATTCTCACAAAATTGAAAAGGAATTGAACACATTACACTCTGTATTTTGGTGAATCTAATGAAAAATAGTATTTTATTTTCGGAAAGTATAGAAATAAAAATTTTGTGATGAATTATAGCTTGAAACTTTTGATAAAATGCAATCGTATAGGTTGGAATTCATTATGTTAATATAATTCTGTATTCCTTACTCTCACGGTTTTCAAATTTCAATGATTGGTTATTCAATATAATTGAGTTATTATAAACAATCATCAAAGGAATAGAAATATAATATTCAAACTCTTTTCACTAATTAAAAAACCATAATGTCTTGTAACTACAAATAATATATATAAAAATAAAAATACTCCAAATTGACTCATTCATAATTTTCCAAGAATTTACAAGATTATAATAACAGCATGATATTCTATTCCAAGGAACGTCACTCAAAAATCCAATTCTTTGCATTTTGGGGAATAATTATGTTTGATTGAGAATTCTACATTTCCAGAATTGTTTCTCTTGAAAGTCATTGTCTCGAAATAGTTGAACAGTAATTAACACAACTATTTTTGTCAAGATGTGCCCCTATGAAAATTGGACACATGGATCACCATGTACAGGGTGGCCAGATAAGAATCAAAATCGGTTCTTTTTGCTTGTTATGCCCCTACACGTTCTTCACTTTATTGAGTTAAGAATACTTCTATCATTTGAAAATTATAAAATTATGAATTAAGACAAATAAATAAGAATAAATACATGTGTAATAGCGTCACTTTGAAATTTCATGATAACTACATTTTCTTTCTTCGATATTTCAGGTCAGGAACTAGATATCGAGATACGGTTTTCACTAGCCTATTCAAGTATCATTTCACTACATTTCTATGGAAAGAAAGTCTATTGCATTTGATTTTTTAGAGAATTTTGTAATATTCTGTTATTATATCAAAAAAACGCGATCTACCGGCATCACTGAGAATTACATATTTCATAGGTAGTATGAATTTCATGGAGCAATGAATGCTCTTTCCAACAAGGCCAAGTTTTTTGAAATCCGTTCAGTCGTTCAGGAGTTACAGCTGTTTATTTAAAAAAACATTGAATCGCTCCCCACCACTTTATTTCAATAGATACGTCAAATAGTTTCGGACAAAAATTACCCGAATGAAGCTCAACTTTGAAAAGCATATATTTTTTCGGTACATTCACGGGTAGATTTCAGTGAAAAATCACTTCAAAAGTTTAAGATGACGGTTACGCCCTCTGGCGGCCATCTTGGGAACCTGAAAATAATTTCCAGGATTTTCTTTTGGCCATTTTAGTCATCAAATTTTTTACTGCAAGTCTGTACGACCAATAGTTTCCGAGATACAGCACTTTGCATTCTTATCTGGCCACCCTGTGCACGTTTGCTACCAGATGCAAAGGTTCTGTATAGAATCTGAATGAAATGGTTTTTACTTTACCAATGTGTGGCGAAATTGTGAATGTGTCGTCATTTTGCAAATGTTTTTTTTCGCATCACAACTGTAGTATTCAAAGAATTTGCATCATAATAAACTGAATGTCAATTGGTCGTGTTGGACAAGATTTTCATCGTCTACAGAAACTCAATTTTCTACGAGTATTCCGATATTTTCAGCAGTCTTTTGCACATTCCTCATGAATTTTAGGGAGCAGGAATTCTGATATAGCGCTCCAAAATACAAGGGAATCTCTCTTTTCCTGTGCTCAAATTGTAGTTATTTTCAGTTTCCATCCATTCATTTAGTTTGATTATCCAAAACGTCATACAAATAGTGTTGACAGATACAAAGAAACAGCACCCCAGGCTTTTTGACATTCATCCAAGTATTATTTCCCCTTCATTCATACAAGACAACGCGTTTCACTTTCAAAACGCCCGCATTCCAAACAAACAATCACCGACAAATTACTAGACGAAAACACTTACCAGGTTGTTGGGGTATCGCTTGAGAGGGCTGTGCCTGCGTCGAAGCACCCACAGCACCACCCGTCACGGCCGCCTTCTGCTTGAGCATGGTCCAGTCGAAAGTGTAGTCGTATTGGTGATTGAGGGTGCGGAACAATATGCGGAACAGTTGACGCAAGTACATGTAGTCTGGCGCCTCTTCAAATCGCAAACCACGACAGTAGTTCAGGTACATGGAGAATTCCGCAGGGAAACCCTAACAAATACACTTTTGTATACCCTGTATGACACAGCATGGATAACGATGAAATTTGGAATTGAAGCAATTGTAAAAATTCAAACTAAGTAACTGTCGAAGTCATGGGAAAACCTAACCGGGTGTAGTTGAAAAATCGTATCCACTCAAATAATAAATGAAGTCATGCATTTGAAAATATTTTTCAATGACATCATATCCTAAATAACATGAAACAAACAGTGAAACGACAAACTGAAATAATCTCTTTATCAAAATTGGCATGATGAAAATATTAATATTTCATCGATGTTTTGCCAAGTAGAATTACAATTAATAGTGCAATAGCAGCTGACGTCACAACATAGCGGCAATCAGTTCTTAGGAAGGGAAATAAATGTTTCTGTTTATTTCCTCTATGGTGGGTTAAATTTCACTTTCTTCACCTCTCAAGATTATTGTCACATTGTGAGGCATCTGACAACTTTTTAATTACTTGACACATTACACATCATCAACTTCGAAATTATTTTACAGCTTGCACAAAGAATTAACAATGTTCATCTGCATTATAGTCCATTCAAATAGAAGAGGTCAACATAAACAAACTTTCTAGCACGTGATTGTATTTTAATTGTACTTCAATTGGTCGAAACGCCGTATTTAAAAGTAGGGACATACCGTATTTAGGTTGCAAGATATTGTGTGTTGATTTGCATGTTGATTTAAATCGTCAAAAAAAACGTGAAATACGAAATTTTTATACCGAGATGATTTTGAACTGATATAAAGTTTGAATTATTCAAAATATGTTTGAAGGATATAGAGTTGTGAGTTGAAGAGAAACTTGGAATATGGAATGAGTGGAAAGTTGTAAAAAATAAGAAAATGTTACCCTTCTGAGAACTATAATTTCTAACACTTGCACATCAAAGTTCATCTAAAATCTCTTTCAAATTCTTTTTTTTTTCTTTCAGTTAGAAATTAGGAAGTTATAGTAAAACACCAATTATAAAATGGTTACTGTGTGATAGATGGGTGCTACGATGTTTATGGCTGGCCTCTTTGTTTTGGATAATCTATAGGTACATAGATAGGATTTCAGTGCCCTTCAAATTCTAGAAGTCTACTGTCTTTTGTTCCAAGTCCTTTTATGTGAATTGCCGTTGGGTCATTAAATCTTCAATTTGGAGAACCCAACTGACTGAGTTTTATTTCAGACTAAATTCTGAAAATCTTACATGGTTATCACAGTTGAATGTGCAGCTAACAGCACAATACTTCATGTCCCCCATCAGCTGATTAATGGTTGACGTGTGACGTCACTGCTAGTGTTCTATTGTGATTCATTGTTCTTATAAATAAGTAAAATGAGAAATGTTCTGTAGACGATATTTCAAATTATCGAATCCACAAGATGGATTTTCAATACTATTGCACAATTGAACTCACCTTGCAAAGTACTTCTACTGGGGTGGACATTTTCTTTTCACTGATTTTCTCGTATTTCTGTTTCTTTGTGGCCGCTTTCAAACCTTGCCACGGCAAACAACCTCTATTGAAATACATGAGGACATATCCTAGGGATTCCATGTCATCCCTTCTCGATTGTTCTATGCCTAGATGAGCATTGATGGAAGCATATCGTGCGGTACCTTAAAGAGAAATTATAAATATTTTGTTCAATTCATTCTGAAAAGAATGGGCAAAATAAAGAATTCTACATTTTACTTGCAATTCGCAAAAATTATATTGCCATCTATTCAAATGTCCAGATCAGTTCAGTGTATTCACGTAAATTGCTCTATAAATTTCATCACACCACTACTTTTCGAGGAAAATAATGATTTTAAGGCTACTAACCAGTTAAATTCTTGTCTTCACGATACGCAATATGTAACCGAGTTCTGGCGTCTCGGAATTTTTTTGCCAAGCCAAAATCAATCAAAAACAGCTTGTTGCAATGTCGGCCAATACCCATCAAAAAGTTATCTGGCTTTATGTCACGATGAATAAACGATTTGCAGTGGACATACTCGATGCGACCAATCATCTGATCAGCCAGCATAAGAACAGTCTTGATAGTGAAACGTCGAGAACAAAAATTGAAGAGATCTTCGAGAGATGGACCCAGCAGGTCCATAACAAGAACATTGTGTTCTTTTTCTTGTCCATAATATCTGGAAGAAATGCAATATTCGATGAAAACTGACTCATATCGCACGCAATTTCTAATGGCAATAATATGAAGGTACTCTTCCAACGGTTTTTCGTTATTTTCCACTTAGATACAAGTTAGAACATGTTCATTGGCCTCAAAGCAGAGCTCGGGCGTAAACGTATTGATGGATCGTAAACTTGAAACTAACAAATTTCAATAAAGCATTGTTTGAATTACATTATGTTTTAACGATATATACCGATTTTGAAGTATAAAACTATACAGATACATTATACGTATCACATACTAGCAGTCATATATGTTTTTGTGTATGCAGCCTTATGCCTAGCATATACCCAATTGGGTACTCGCGGTACTTACAGTGCAGTACTTACTATCAGGTCTCAATGCAATATCCCGTTATTTATTAGCACCATAATAATTACACAGTCATGTGTGCTATATGTGGGTACTCACGAGAAACCAAGCGAGACTCCAATGTCCCTGTCATATGGGGTGAAATATGGTATATCTCAAAAAATTGTTGGTATCAAAACAGTTATCAT
Organism: Plagiodera versicolora; assembly: GCA_037013635.1. NCBI lineage: Eukaryota > Metazoa > Arthropoda > Insecta > Coleoptera > Chrysomelidae > Plagiodera > Plagiodera versicolora. Next base: position 9,066,236 of record CM072983.1, on the reverse strand, counting down.
GCTGAGAGTAGATTGAATTGATTATACCGAATATAAATGTACCAATTACAAATGTGATTTTTGATTATTGTACATGTATTTCATCAATAAACCAAATCTGCAAATTCATTACCGAATTGAAAATATGACAAATATAAAGCTCTGTTAGCTTCATATACATTCAGAATGTATTACTCCTCATTGAAGAACTGAAATCTATTTGTCTAGTTCAATTGCATGCTATCAAATCAAAAATTATAAAAAGGGATAATTTCAACCATTCTTTTTTAGTTCATAAATTGCAAAATATTGAATAAGTAATATCCATATCAAAAATTTCAAAAATAAAGTTTCAAGAAATTGGTTCATTAAAATCCAAGAGAGCTGTTTTTTTTTCATGAATTAATGAATAACTGCCATTTTTACACACAAATCAACAACAGCTTAGCTAGGTTTATCAAGTTCATGTTTTAATTTTTTTTTGTGAAATCTTGAAAACAACTAATATATGAATGTCCTGAATTCATTGTACTCTGTAAAATATTTTACTTGAAGTTTATTTAAGACAATCATTGTGACAGATTCAATACCATGAGTGCACTAAACATAAAAAGGCCACTGTATTTTATTTTTTCAGTGAATATTTCAATGTCCAATGAATAAAACTATTAATAGCTATCAGTCATTTCTATAGAACTGGCAACAGTACATATGACATGCTGTCAAAACTGTCATCCTACAATAAACACTATATTAGTTGTCAATATGTATCAGTATCCCAACCCAAATGAAATATCATCTTTATCATTGTTGAATATTTATAACCTAATTTGATGATAATGACTATCATTTTGCCAATGATAACAAGTGCATATTCATTATCATTCCTTTGTTGATGAATCATGCCAACCTTTCTTTTTTTAATTAACTGATTTCTACTGAAGGATTGTCACCAAATCTTGGATTGATTCAAAGGTGGATGGAGTTAATTTGCAAAGCATGTTTGCTGGAAGTACTATAGTGTAGAAGTATAGTAGTGGCCTTTAATATCAATACCGCTTAAAAAGCAATTGTAAATGTCAACTATAAGATGAATATTTCTACTTCTAAAGGATATACAGAATAAGTTTTATTTTTATATATTTCAAAATAATTAGCAAACAATTATTATTCTGAAACAAAATCAGATGTGACATTTTCTGGAATATGAAAAGAAGAAGACAAAAATTAATTGAATTATCCAATTTCATACTAAATAATTCATCAACTGTTTATTCATACCTGATATGTGGTATTCCTATTCCACCATGAAGAATTTTATAAAGTTTACTTTCATAAAGTAGCTGAGGATGTCTTGCTCTTATATTTTCAAGTTTGACTGCCACTTCCTAAAAATTATTTATATTTTGAAAATACACCATTGCTTTCTCAGAAACTTTCAAGATCAAATATTTCAAGAGTAATGTTGAACTTAATGTTTATCTGTTTTTACATAATGAAATTACATTGAGGAATATGAAAATTGTGAAATTTCCTGCAAGATTTTTTATTTAACCTACTTTTTAATTATATTCCTATAATCAATCAACATCATATATAGCTAAACAAAAACTAATTTTAGTCATAAAATGCTAAGAAAACAGTAATCTAATTGAAGACTGAAGAAAAGTATATTGAAATCAAAACATGATATAAAGAACGGGATTGAAAGGATATGGCTGCCATTTGCTATTTGGTTGTGTCAAAGAGATACATATAAAACAAAGACTATTTTACTTCTTCTGCATTCAATAGCTGTTCAAATCAGAGTAAAAAGCAGATGATGATGCATTACCTCTCCATTTGTGATATTTATGCCTAGATAAATGTCACCAAAGGACCCACTACCGATTTTACGAACTAAACGATATTTTCCAGCAACGATGTATTCTGGTTTGCCAAGTCCTACGAGATGAGTAGCCATTTGCATAATTTGAAAATAGTCTATTAGAAAGTTAATTAATTTTGAATAACAGAAAACCAATATTTTTTATACAATAACACTATCACTTGTTCCTCCTAGCACGCCGACATTTCTTATGCTTTACGTTTACTGACTGTATGTGACGTCATATAAATATCACAGAACAGAAACGTGAAATGACATGTGTAATTAATTACACATACTCCTTTCATCTCGACTATTCCATCGAGTTTCAGTCTAATTTCATATATTAATTATTTAACAACTTAATATAGTCCTGAAATTTTATACCAGCTCAATTGAAAGTACTTCTGATGTTCAAATGATGTACATATATCAAATGGTAGAAAAGATAGATGAAAACCAATGAAGTTCAATATTTGGGTTATTGTATTACGAAGAGGGGATGGTATATTAACAAATTTTTCATTATGAGAAACAACTTTAATAAGGAATAAAATGAGTCGAACATCCACATAATTATGTATATGCGTTTATACAAGAAATCATAAGGAATAAGAATTATATAGGAACAATAACGTTCGTCTTCTTTTTTGAATCAACTCAATCTGAAATTAGGATTTGCAGTCAGGATTTTCTGGCTAAATAACTGAATATAATGATGAATAATTGTATAAAATCAGTTCAATGAGCAAAAAATCCTTTTTATTCAACTCAGTGTGATCATAAAATTTGAAAAATCTGCAATCATATCGTAGCTTAGTCATAAGTATAAACTCGTCACATTTTCATTTCATTTTATCACACTCCTCATCACTTTAAGTGAATTTAAAGTACGGGAATGGAATACCGTGAGGTAATACACTTTTATCGTGACCATGATTCATCACATGATCACGCACATCATATATGTCTGTTGTCTTTGTCGTCTGTTTTATGCTTTTAACGCAAGAGGCAGCGTTGTTCCTAGGGTGAAAATTTTCGTACTAGATTTTTTTCATAAAAAGTACTAGATTTATAGTAAAAAGTACTAGATCTTGACCTTGACCATTTTCCTCATCTTAAGGAGCTACGAAAACAGAACTACGTATGTAAGATATATAATATGAGTTCCTGTGGCTAGGAAGTAGTTATAGGTTACAAATAAAATTCTGATTCTTGATGAAAAGAATATTTATTTATGTATCAAGGGCGTAAATTAGGCTTTTACGGACTGTAGCGTGTAAGTAATAGCCTGAGCGATAGCACTTAAAAGTAAAAAGTGTCACAATTGTCACAAATCAGTCAAATAACTGAAATCACCAATCACATCACCAGGGTTGCGTTCATAAACTTACTATCAGAGTACGGCGAGAGTACGGTCACGTGATCAAAAATATATGTTGATTATTTTTCCTCAATACTCCATAAAACTGGAGTACGTTTACGAACGATTCGAAGTAAGCAGTCCTTACTCCTTACTCTAAGTAAGTTCATGAACGCAACCCAGTAATAAGGAAAAGGAAAACAATGTACAACAAACGGATTGAATAGAGACAGAAAATAATTTATGATTGCTTTTGTCTAAAAAGTACTAGATTTCAATAGATTTTCCCAAAACCGTACTGACGTACTTGGTCTCATCAAAAAGTACTAGATCTAGTACGAAAGTACTGACAGGAACAACGCTGGCAAGAGGGCTGTTTATTTTGAAGAAATTTTCGACAGCTGTTCTTATTTCGAGTTAGTTTATATTCGATTATTCGTATTGCAAACGATCATTTGTATTTTGTAGACTCAAGATGTCACAATCCCAAACTGTACCATTGATGTTACAAGAGGACATTGAACAAGGCGGTAAAGAATATGAAGAAGACATGGAAGATGATTTTGCATACAGAAATAATGTTTCACAAGCAACAAAATCCATTAGATTGGCTTTTATTCGGAAGGTTTATGGTTTATTGACGATGCAGATTTTCTTAACTATTGTTATTGCAAGCATTTGTATGTACACTCCACCTATAAAAAGTTTTATTCATTCTAATGATTGGATGATGATGGTTACTTTTTTTGGGAGCATTATATTACTAGTTGCTCTACACTTGAAAAGAAGAGAATCTCCAACAAATTTGATCCTGCTTGCAGCATTTACTGTTGTACAAGCTTACACAATTGGAGTAATAGTTTCTTTCTATTCAAAAGATATAGTTCTACAAGCTTTATTGTTAACACTTGTTGTATTAGGTGGATTAACAATGTATACATTCCAAACTAAAAGAGATTTCTCAGCCATGCATTCAGCATTATTTGCTGGTTTATGCATTTTAATTGTGGGGGGATTCATGCAAATGTTTTTGCAATCATCAGTATTTGAAATTGCAATTTCTTTTGGAGGTGCACTATTATTTTGTCTCTTCATAGTATTTGACACACAAATGATAATGAAAACATTATCACCCGAGGAATATATCTTAGCAACTATCAATCTTTACATGGATATAATCAATTTATTCATATATATATTGAGAATCCTTCAAGAATTGAATAGGCAATAATACTGCAATTATTTCATGTTCATTATGTCTGATATGTTATCAATTATCTATTGTTGAAATACTTTATTGACCTGTTAAATAAAATTATCACAGCACATATTGTTACTTTTGAAACATCAACTTTTGCTAACTGCCATTTTCCATGAAATGTTCTTTGGTCAGCAAATTTAGGTATTTGTTGAGTGTTGGAGCTCACCAAATTTCACAATCACTTTAATTCTGAAACTTTGAAACTTGGAGAACTGCAAAGCTGTATTGAATGAATAAGACTATGTTGTTTTTACATTTTTGCTGTTTTCTTGCAAAAAGTAACTGACAAAATAGTTCTGAAGTAGCTGTGAACTGAAAAAAATATATATATATATTAAAAACATATATTGTCAACATGAATATACATTTCAAATAGTGGTAATTAATATAGAAACAGTACTTCAAAGAATATGAATATTTTCAGCTAAGTGAATAAATTCTTCAGTTTCCCTCTGTCTTCAGAATCCTTGACCTTGATTTGTTTATCAAGTTGACTTAATTCTTTTTCTACTAGTTGTTTGAGAGATTCATCAAGTTCAATGACTTTTTCAAAATCTCTTTTAGCTTCATGAATATTCCATGCACCTACATGAGCCTTTCCTCGCCTGAAATAAGCCTTAACATTTTCTAAAAAAAAACGAATATTTATGTCACACAAATGTGTCACGCTATATTGTAACTTATCTAATTTATTTCACTTGATTAAAAGAAATAGCCAAAAGTGCATGAATTTTGATTTCAGCAATTCACACCCAAATAATAGCTTGTGAATGAACAATAAGTGGCAAATTCTCATTGTCACTCCCAACTAGTTTTCTTATTGAACAATAAAACTAGAAATGTTACTGATAACTAGAGCCAATAAAAAACTCTTCAAGCAAAAGCCTTAAGAATCTGCATATGTAATATTTAACTGCTTCAGATACACTATTGAAATATTGAGAAAATATTTCATGTCAGTATCCAAAACATCTTTTCAATTTGAAAAATTCCCATGAAATATTAAACTGGTTCTTCTAATGATATTGCCTGACATTATGCTCACCTTTATCTGACTTTATTGCTGTTGTGCAATGTTGAATGGCTGCATAATAGTCTCCTTCATTCAATTTACACTGTGCATAATTCAATAAAATGGGAACTTTCTGTTTATCTAAATCATTCCATTCAGTATCATGTGGTTTTTCTCTGAAACGATTTCCATCATGATGTGATTTTGAGTGAATTTTTGTATATTTACTTGAGCATCAGTTGTTCTAGCATACCCACTGCTTTAGCATATAATTCAGCAGCTTTATTGTAATTTTTGTTCTTGTATTCTAAATTGCCTTGAGTTTTGAGTTGGGGAATCAAATCAAGTTTTTCATTTTCTTCCAATTGCCATGTGTCCTTCTCATAATCTTCTGGGTGTTCAACTTTCAATAGTTCTAGAAGTGAAATCCTATGACTATGTACTAATTCTTCAAGTTTTCTCAAAGAATATAATGTAGAACATAACACTTACAAACAACACAAAACTTGCCTATAATAAATTCCAAGTCGGTCGGGTTCTTCAGTAAATCATTTAGGTCATCATAACCAATGCCCTCATTTTGTAGAGTCATTGCACAACAATGTGTTTGCCTCTCTTTTTTGGGACTATGCATGTCTCTTAGTGTTTTTGAAACAAAAGGATACTGTATAACAAGCTGAAACATATGATAATTTCTTTGTACCATTTCCAACACAGTTCAACATACATTTTTGACAATCATGTTTTCTGTTATATTGCTACATGTTCCTTCTAAGTTATGACATTTCTGAAGTAACCAATATTTTGGATTTAACCTTTCTGCAGATGACTTTCAGAACAAAATGTCGAATGTCTTACACTTTTATCAACAGTAAACTGTGCAACTTCGTTTAATGCCATTTTTTGTAGAATTGCTTCCCATACTTCTAATTTGAACTTTTTTCCCAGTACAAGTTCCAAAGGCTTGCCATGGCCCATATTCCTTGAATCATCAAGGACAGTTTTATTATCGTCACACAATCGTGTTTGAAAGTGAAAATGTATCTAAAAATCGATATTACATGACATATTTTCAATCCTTTTAATCAAATTTTTTCCTAACCTTGCTACCATTTTTGAAAGTAACTGCTTTGTTTCCAGCATACAGAGTTTTTTTCACGATTAAATCTTTAGTTGCCATTAAAGAATGTGTATGAAGTGAAAAGTTACTGGTTGAATATCTCTCTTAGTGTTTCAAACTTTTATATCCACAATCTAACAAAACAAATGAGTAACCCTTTTGACACCACTCGATGACACAGGGCCAATCAATGTAGAAACGATGGAATGCTGAACCACCAGTGTGAAACGAGCTGACTGCCTAAATTCCCGAACATTACCGAACGACCAGTGGCGTCGTTTCCCCCCTTTAGCTAACGAACGTTACATGAAAGATTAATATTATGAACATTTTAAACTGGCTGCTTTCTTGAGAAATATTTCTCGATGAAGTAACTTGGGAATGTGAAGGTTGTGATTGTGTTTGGTGTGAAAATACAGGCGTATCGAAGAAATTGATGATCGTGACTGTTATTTTTTGTGCGGAAGACAAGAGAAAATATTTTTTTTTTCAATTATTTTGCAACTTCCTGCCAGAACGAAATATGGTGGAAAGTGTTACTTGAATGTATTAGAATCGAACTGTTTAGGAAAAATTCCTTGCAAATGGGGCCCACTATGTGTACACTGAGAGAAAAGAAATTTTCAAAAATATTTTTTTCAATTATTTCGCAACTTCCTGCCAGAACGACATATGGTGGAAAGTTTTACTTGAATGTATTAGAATCGAACTGTTTAGGAAAAATTTCTTTCAAACGGGGATCACTATAGTTGTCATATACAGTGCGTCGCCATAATAAAGTAACGCATAAATTCATTATTGGCTAAATGAACAATAAAATTAGGAATTCCCAAAACAGGTCGATTTTTGATTTCAATTTACTATTGTTTCAAATCATAATCTAATATACAGGGTGAACCACTTTCGTGTAATGACGTCATCACCATTTCTTTCAAATGGGACTCCCCCTTTTTTTCAATTTCCAAATTGCCTTTGCTGCGAGCTGATTCCAAAAATGTATAATATGTTGCTTCAAATTTTGGTACAGGGTGGGTATATTCTACTTACCGAACATTGTGAAATAGGTTCACGATCTGGGTGCATTTCATGGAATAATCGGCATACCTCTTGTTGAGTCCGCATCTTATCGCCAATACCAATCATCATTAATATTTCAATCCTGTCACTTTCGGTTAAAGGCATTTTGTAAAAAAAGTTCACGAACGTACCTTCTCTAAAGCGTTAACGAAACGAAACTGTGCTTCAATATGTTTTTGACAGTTTTGCCCACCCTGTACCAATTTGAAGCAACATATTATACATTTTTGGAATCAGCTCAGCAAAGGCAATTTGGAAATTGAAAAAAAGGAGGGGGTTCCATTTGAAAGAAATGGTGATGACGTCATTACACGAAAGTGGTTCACCCTGTATATTAGATTATGATTTGAAACAATAGTAAATTGAAATCAAAAATCGACCTGTTTTGGGAATTCCTAATTTTATTGTTCATTTAGCCAATAATAAATTTATGCGTTTACTTTATGGACGCACTGTATATGACAACTATAGTGGTCCCCACGATCGTATACATAGGTCTTGCAACTCGGGTGGTGGGGGGTGACCCAAACATTGAGGAAATTTTCGTGGTTCTCATGTTTCGCCACCTGCAGCGCTGTCCTCTATTGTCACTTTGTCAGCCGATCAGAAATTAGGCAATCCAGCGATCTGTCAAAGCGAAAAACCAATGTGGCGGCTTGGGGCACACATTTGGTGTTTACATATGTGACTTGAGTTGAAAACTGTTACATTCAGTTATATCTAGTGCGTTTTTTTAATTGTGGCTAATTGTTAACTCTTTTACTGAAGAAAAGGCCTATCACATGCATTGTGGTTGGCTGTAGATCTCGTACTAACCGAAATAAAGTCGGCATGTAATCGGTTTCTACTGTTACTAATCACATGTTCTTATAGAGCAGTTATAGAGAAAGAACGATTTAACTAGGAAGCGAAGGGCCCTATATGGTTAGCTGCGATCAAGAGATATGATCTCACTGACTCCAAACTGATGTATCAGAGAGTCTGCAGTAGACATTTTTTTTGACCAGAATATTACAAGAAGAACAGCATCAATTGAATAATCCAAATCAGCATCAGTATCCAATGTGAAAGGATCTAGATTATTAATTAATCCCAACTTCATTTAATATCGAAAACGAATGCTGTGACAAGAATCGGAGATAAGTTACAATAAGTTATAGCTTATCTCTGCAAGAATGAACTGAATGAATAGTTCCAAGCATACTTTTCACCAACGTCTCTGCTATTCAACATCAATGTCTTCAAATATTCCCTCTCCATCTGAATACCGTTTTGAAACACCAAAAAACTCCGAAAATAAATAAAATTCACTGTTTACTAGCCAAGGTATCGCAATGTGTGCCCCAAGCCGCCACATTGGATGTCACGTGGTTTGGATTGCCTAATCAGATCCGATCAGCTTTTTGAAAGTAGGGATGATTTATATTTATTCGAGAGAATTTTGCAAGATATAATATTTCTGTCATTGATTTTATTTACCATTCGAGTCCGAACCGTTTGTTTTGTTGTCAAAGATCAATCACGTGATTATACCCCTATGTCCTCCTAGCGGATAATTATGGAAACATTTTCTTCAAAACTGGTGCCACCCCCCACCACTCAAAATTGCCGTAGATTCCAGACCTTACGTATATGGCCGTGGTGGTCCCCGTTTGCAAGGAATTTTTCCTAAACAGTTCGATTCTTATACATTCAAGTAACACTTTCCGCCATATGTCGTTCTGGCAGGAAGTTGCGAAATAATTGAAAAAAAATATTTTTGAAAATTTCTTTTCTCTCAGTGTACACATAGTATGCCCCGTTTGCAAGGAATTTTTCCTAAACAGTTCGATTCTAATACAGTCAAGTAACACTTTCCACCATATTTCGTTCTGGCAGGAAGTTGCGAAATAATTGAAAAAAAATATTTTCTCTTGTCTTCTGCACAAAAAATAACAGTCACGATCATCAATTTCTTCGATACGCCTGTATTTTCACACCAAACACAATCACAACCTTTACATTCCCAAGTTAATTCATCGAGAAACATATCTCAAGAAAGCAGCCAGTTTGAAATGTTCATAATATTAATCTTTTATGTAACGTTCGTTAGCTAAAGGGGGGAAACGACGCCAGTGGTCGTTCGGTAATGTTCGGGAATTTAGGCAGTCAGCTCTGGCAGCACGTTTCACACTGGTTGCTGAACCGCTGCATGACATGCATGACATTAGTCATTCTTCGACATTTCCAATGATCTGTTATTGTATATCTACTAGATGGACTGTAGAGAGAGAGAGGTATCGATTCCAACATAAGAGTGAGACACAATGATCGAAATCAGCTGAGGAAAGGCAAAACATTCTGTTGTTCTTATGGATTTAATAGATGCTAACAACTATTTTTCAAATTTTGGTCTTATTTGAGTGTATATTACTTTCATTTTCATAGTGCATTATTCAGGGTGTATCTGAGATTTGTGCGTGTAGTGAAAATAACTTTTTTTTCATTTGACTTTTATATATTACATTATATATTAATAACTATATTTCATATAAAGATGACTTCTTGTTCAGCCTATGGTTGTACCAACAGATTCCACAAAGAAAAAAATATATCATTTCATAGCTAAGGCATGTGAGGCTTCAGAAATAATGATTTTGATGTTCTGAGATTCAGATTTCCAAAAAATCCGACAGGAAAAAATGGTTAGTTGCAATGAGAAGGGAAAACTTCATTCAAGGAAGTGCTGCAAAATTATGTTCTGAACATATTTGCCCTAATGATTACGTTGTTGATTTTGGAAATAAATCTTTGAAAAGTGGTGCAGTTCCTAGCATTTTCAAATTTCCAAACCATTTAGTGAAGAAGCCAGTCAAGTTGAGGTCTTAAAGGCTAACCAATGCAGTTAAACAAGATATACCTGTGTGAGAGTTCAATAAATGAAATGAAAGAACGAATCAGACATAAGTATACAAAATTAATTTTGTTCAAACATCAGTAAAAAATCTACAGAGTGAGCTACTAATTCCGATGTTTGTATAGGGTAACTCAGAACACAATAAATTTATATTGTCTCGAAAAAAAGTTGTAATTTTGAAAGATCGAACTTTTGTTTATAACAAAATACACGGTACCAAATTTTTGTATGTTAATATTTCTTAATCTTTTATATTCTTCTCTACTACCATTAAAACTCCTATTTCCTTCTTTGCTTTTATTTCACAAGAAACATACAAGAACATGACTTCTTCTATTTATTATAATTACTTACTACTTGACACTTGACACACTATCTAGAACAGTGTTGCCGTTCTTGATCTAACATACAACAAGAATATACACGCTAGATGGGGTATATCAACCATGAAAGTGATAAATAGGAAAGGTGTGCATTGTACTTCAACACTCTCCCTCAATGCACATCTTTCAAACCTAATTCTAATGTATACGGTAACAACTGATTTTTAGATAAAGGCTTTGTGAACATATCAGCTAACTGAGATTTAGTATTAATATACTCTACATTAATTAAACCTTCTTCTACCTTTTGTTTCACAAAATTAAACTTAATATCCATATGTTTCAGTCTCTTTTGATCTGGGTTCTGTACAGTTTTAATAGTACTCTGGTTATCTTCATAAACAGTTACATTTTTAACATTTACATTCAAATCTAACAGTAATTTAACTAACCAACATGCTTCTACAACAGATTCACACAAAGAGATCAATTCAGCCTCAGTTGTACTAAGTGCTACAGTTGTTTGTTTCTTAGATCTCCATGCTATAGTATTATTATACAATTTAAATACATATCCACTAGTAGACTTCCTATCATTATCTCTAGCCCAGTCGGCATCAGCATATCCTATCAATGGTGATAATGTATTATCATAAGTCTTAGAATATATCAAAGAATAATTAATGGTTTGTTTTACATATCTGAGTATTCGCTTCAACGCTTTCCACAAATCGTCACTTGGGTTTGATTGGTATCTGCTTAAATAACATACAGAAGTAGCTAAATCTGGCCTTGAACCTACTGTAGCATACATTAAAGACCCTATCAGTGATCTACATTGCAATTCATATTTCATATCAATTACTGACTTTTCATCTAATTTGAAGTTTACATCCATTGGAGTATTACTACCATTACAATTTTCCATATTATATTTTTTCAAAATACTTTGCAGATATTTTGTTTGATTGATGTGAATTTGTCCTGGCTGTTGAATAATTGAAATCCCCAAATACGTTAAATTTTCACAACCCATGTCTTTCATCCTAAATTTTGTTGATAAAAATATTTTAACCTTATTTATTTCCTTCAAGTCATTTCCTAGTATTAAGAGGTCATCAACATATAGTGATAAGTACATATCCCTTAAACTATAAAGACAATAGTCATTTTCTGATCTTTTAAACCCATATCCTGTTATAGTGCTATTAAATTTTTCATACCAATACTTGGGAGATTTTTTTAACCCGTATAATGATTTATTTAATTTTAAAACTTGACCTTCCGGTAATTCTAATCCGTCCGGTGGTTTAAGATACACAATTTCATTTATTTCACCGTATAAGAATGCTCCCTTCACGTCCATTTGGTGAATATGGTATCCTCTGTGAGCAGCCACGGATAAAAGTACTCTTAAAGTTTCTAATTTTAAAACAGGTGAATAAATATTTCCCAAATGTTCTTTCTGCTGATATCCACGTACTACTAGTCTAGCTTTACATATTTCTTCCTCTCTTATATTTTTCTTTGTGAAAACCCATTTGCTATCCAATAATTTTTCCTTTTCCGGTTTCGTCACAATTTTCCAAGTGTGACTCTCTTCTAGAATTTCAAGTTCTTCATTTACTGCCTTTTTCCAATCATGTTTGTCTGCTCTTTCTTCTATATCTTGATAATTCAATGGTACATCTTGGTTAGTAAACAGTGCAAATAAAGCTTCATCACTTTCCTCACTGAAATTTATTTCATAATCTTCTTGCCATTTTGGTTTCCTAGTTTTTCTCTTCTGTCTCCCTTCAGCCTGTTCATCTAATACTGGCTCTCTTAGAATATTTTTAGGTACTTCATTTTCTATTCTCTCAATTTCGTGCTCTTCTGTTCTTTGCTTTACCTCGTCTTGTTCAGTTCTCACTTCTTGTGTAGAGGTTTCTTCACTACTCGCAAAATATTTAATTTGATCTTTCAATCTCTCATCAAATACAACATTTCTTGCATTTACTACTCTATTGGTTTCTGTATCAAAAAGTCTGTATCCTGAAGAACTGTACCCTATCATAATCATTTTCTTACCAGGATTGTCTAATTTTTGTCTTTGTTCTTTAGGTACATGATTATATGCGATACAACCAAAAACTCTCATATTTGAAACATCTGGTTTTCTTCCGGCCCATAATTCACTTGCTGTTACCTCTCTCCCAGCTGAGGGACTTCTATTTGTAACATAGGCAGAATATAATACAGCATCTCCCCAAAATTCTTTTCCTAGATCTGACTCTAGTAATATTGTTCTGGCTTTCTCAATTAAAGTTCGGTTCATACGTTCGGCTACACCGTTCATCTCTGGATTATATGGTACTGTATATTGCAATAATATCCCTTCTTGAGAACAAAATCTTTGAAATTCCCCTGACACATATTCCCCACCATTATCTGAACGAAGTTTCAACAGATTTGTATTGAAATGTTTAGTTGCATAAAAGTAATAATCTTTAAATTTTTCGAAAACTTCTGATTTTTGTGTTATCAAATATACTATAACAAAATGAGAGTAATCATCAATGAATGTTAACAAATATTTATGACCTTCTCTACTGATTGGGGTAATCGGCCCACAAATGTCTGTATGCACCAACTCTAGCGGTTTATTTGCCCTATATCCAGGCTTATTGAAAGGTTGTCTTGTCATTTTTCCTAATAAACATGGTTCACATAATGTATTATCTGTTTCATTGTTTTGAAAATCATGTATGCCATTCACTAGGTTCTTCTGCACTAGAATATTAATATTTTTCATTCCCAAGTGACCGAAGCGTCTATGCCATAACTGTGATGTGTTACAATTTTTTGTTACATGATAGCTACAACTTTGTTCATCTACTTCCATTTCAATAGTATACAAATTACCATTTGCACTACCTATCATTATTATTTGATCATTATTATAAATTTTAACTTTACCTCTATAGAAAGTAACTTTCAATCCATTAGATTCCATTTTAGGTACTGATAATAAGTTTTTTCTAAGATCTGGTACATAATAAACATTTTTAATAGTACAGTTAGTAATATGTTCTACACAACATTTCGCTTTAATATTACCAATTCCTACTGCTTTCAACATTACACCTTCTTTGGCAGCAGCTATATTTTTAGGTATTTTGAGTTCTATATAATCTATAAAAATATCTTTATTGTTTACCAGATGATCAGAGCATCCAGAGTCTATGTACCATATCAGACAATTTTTGTTGAAAATATCATTACAATTGTGTGCTTCGTTTAAATTTTTTTCACATAAAAAAGCAATATCTTGTGACTCACAGTTCTCCGCTGCATATGACTGATGTCTTCTTTCTTGTCCATATCCTTGACTTCGTCCTCTTTCATATCCTTGACTTTGTCCTCGTCCATATCCTTGACTCTGTCCTCGTCTATATCCTTGACTCTGTCCTCGTCCATATCCTTGTATCTGTCCTCGTCCATATCCTCGACTCTGTTCTCTTCCTTGTCTAAAGCCTCTATAGTGCCCACGTTCTAGCCCTTGATAATTTCCAGGACCCCTTTGATAATTTTCTTGTGATTGACTTCTGTCTCTCATAGTACATTGGAATTTCTTGTGGCCAGGTTTACCACACACAAAACATGAGAAAGCAGTTGTGTGTGATCTGACACCAAGTCCATTCAAATCTCTCTTTCTCTTTTCTTCTTCTCCAAGTAATCTATTCTTCACAAAATCTAGTTTTAAGTTCTCCATCGTTTCCAACGCTGTTATAATGCCGTCATATGACTGAGGCATGGACAATAATATATAGTTAACCTTCTCTTCTTCACCCAATTCTGTATCAGCTTCTTTCAACTCTGTGAAAATTCTTTCAACATTTATAAAATGTTCAATCAGTGAACAATTTTCTGAATATTTCATCTCCGATAATTTTCGGCGTAGAAACAACTTGGAACGTACTCCCTTCTTCATGAAATTTTCCTCCAGGTTCTTAAACATCTTAAATGCGGATTCCTTTTTCAAATATTCAATATGGCTATCTGCCACACCAGCTATCAATATCGCCTGGGCTTTCGCCTCGTCCTTCGAGTTCTGAGCATCCGCACTATATGTTTCATCTTCAATTGCTTTTAACGCTCCATTTTCTTTTAGTATACTTTTTATCCTAAACGACCACGTGCTGAAGTCCACGCCGGCGAATGGTACAATTGGGAATCTTTCTCGTAGATTCGACATTCTCGTATATGCTTATAATTTTAAACCACGCTCTGCTACCACTGTTAATGTTTCTTAATCTTTTATATTCTTCTCTACTACCATTAAAACTCCTATTTCCTTCTTTGCTTTTATTTCACAAGAAACATACAAGAACATGACTTCTTCTATTTATTATAATTACTTACTACTTGACACTTGACACACTATCTAGAACAGTGTTGCCGTTCTTGATCTAACATACAACAAGAATATACACGCTAGATGGGGTATATCAACCATGAAAGTGATAAATAGGAAAGGTGTGCATTGTACTTCAACATTGTATTTGTCAGTGAATTCGTCTCGAAAAAAGAGACCGAGAATTCGACCTTTATTTTTTTGTATCTCATACCGAGTTAAGTATACCCTATACAAATAATCGAAATTTGCCCACCCGGAATATTGCCAAAATTTTTCAAAGCCCACCTGCTTCAACTTTTTGTACAAAAGAAAAAAAATATTTTTAGGTATACCTCATTATATTTTTGTACCCAATAAAGTGTATACCTATTTGAATCGTTCTAAAACAATTTTTATTTTTATACCTGTTTGATTTTTCATCGTCAGTTTCCACATGAATACTTGAAAATTTTTATAAATATTCAAATCATGAAGCCAAACATAAAGGTGCTTCATAAGTTATCAGAAAGGAGGCAAGTTAAACTCATATTTTTTGAATTTGAGGGCCTATAATGATCAGATATCATACAAAAATGATTCATTATCAACAAATGCTTGGCAGGCAATGGATATTTTCAATTAGAATAACATAATTCTTCGAAATTTTGAAGAATTCAGAGTATCTCCCATATAACGCAATGTTAAATTCATTGCTTTCTGCCTCTCAACTCAACCTTTCTCAGTTGCTCTCAACATATAGTCTATAGCTCCTTCTCTCTTTAATGTTGGAATCAATGCTTTGCACAGCACATCGACGCAAGGGATCATCTAGTAGAGTATATTATCAGATCATTGGACATTTCAATCATCAATAAGACAATAACAATCATCATATATAAGGGGTGAATTGATTGTGTGAAAGTATTGACGAAAAATTATGAATGAAATGTTTTGAACAAACGATGAGGTTGGTGAGAATTCATCAAAATGGAATTATTTCGTACTACCCAGTTCTACATTTTCGTGGATGGTAAATATTCACTATGGTGGGATCGACAAACAGGAGCATTAATACCCAAAACAGGTGAATTTGAGAAATATTGATCGAAATATTTATTTATTTATGTAGCACATGGAGGTTCCCTGAAATTCCAATAATATATTGTTACAATGTTCAATTATCCTTCAAATAGGTTAAAGTTGATTAGTTTTGATAAATGTTTTAGATATCAGTAGTACTATAGGGATTGGAAATGGTGTGACAGGAGAAAAACACTTTATTCGTTCAACATATATGATCTGCTTCAATTACATTGATATTATTACATTTATGTATTTGTAGGATGGGACTTGACTGATGCAGACGATCCAACATGTCTAGGTATATGTGATGGTATTATAGGAAAAGTTGAGCATATCCCATTATTTGATCCTCGGTTACTTCTCATTAAAGAAAGTCTTCCAGTAGGCAAGCTTCATGGAAACAATGACATATACAAAATAAAATCTATTACATTACTACCTCTAGGTAGCGAAAATGTGGAACTCAATCTGAAGCCTTGTCAAAAACATAAATCCATAACTTTGAAACATAATACTAGCAATACAAGCTTATTATTTGATATGCAAAAAAATACTGCATTAACCAAAACTTGGGGTACACTCAAAAGTGCAGGTAATACAATCAAAAATACTACTCAACAAGCAGCTGCCTTGGCAGGTGTTCAGAAGAAAGGAACCCTAAAAAATAAGGATCGATTTGAGAAGCAGATATTGGAAGAATTCCACAAAATATTCTCAGATACAAATTCTTTTTATTATTCTCGCACCACTGATCTTACAAACTCACTACAGAGACTTTGTAAATTGGAAAAGGAGGGTTCAATAAATCCAGAAGCTTTGTGGAAAACTGTTGATGATAGATTTTTCTGGAATAAGCACATGTTGAGTAGTATTATTGAGACTGGGGTAAGTTCATGTATTGATCATTTCTCAAAAATTACTCTGTGAATTTTATTCTTTGAATATAAAAAATTCTCATAACATTTCATTTCCAGAACCCTTTGTGTGATCCTTGGATAATGCCCATCATACAAGGTTATGTCCAAATAGAGGACTGTAAAGTAGAAATGGATGGACATTTTTCAGAATCGATGGCTGCACAGTATGAAATTTTTAAATTATGCATAATATCAAGAAGGAGCCGATTTAGGGCTGGTACAAGGTACATATTTTGTTGAATTAAGTTGTTCAAAATGTATTTAATCGATCTACACAATATTCAACTATTGATATTCATCTGACTATAGGTATAAAAGAAGAGGGGTTGACGATACTGGTGAAGTAGCCAATTATGTTGAAACAGAACAATTGATTGCATATCAAACTCATGAAGTTTCATTTGTCCAAGTTCGTGGTTCAGTCCCTGTGTATTGGTCTCAGCCTGGATTCAAATATAGACCTCCACCTCGCATAGATAAAGGTGAGACATTTGCTTTAAATAAGTGCCTGAGAATATTTGAATTTTCAGTTATGAATTCCAGGTATTCCATTCAATAATTTTCTGACGATATTTCCTATTGATTCTTTAGTAACATACGAATTGATAATAAGTAATATTTTGTGATAATATTGTGAATTATATACACCATATATATGGAATTGGTCAACTATCTTAGATACCTTTTAACCAATTTGAGATAAATTTCATAATATCTATTTTGAAATTTTGTGAGTGACGAGGTCTGTGATAATGTATATTTTTTTATATTTACGGAAACGGCAATGGCAATTATGAAATATTCATTATAGGCGAGGCTGAAACTAAAGTTGCTTTTGAAACACATTTCACTAAAGAAGTGCAAAAGTATGGACCCATTTGTGCAGTGAATCTAGTTGATCAAACGGGAAAAGAAAAAGTAATTTTCGATGCTTATTCTCATCATATTCTGGAATTCAACAGCCCTTTCCTAACTTATGTTACATTCGATTTCCACGAATACTGGTAAGATTTTTGAAATATTAGTGTCGACTCAAACATAAAATAGTATTTATTTTCGATAATAGTTTTTGAATGATGGATATGCTATAAACTGAATAGGTTTGTTCTACCATGAAACTCCAAACGGTTTATATATACCCAAGATTTGGATTGACCAATTGCACATGTTGTCATCACATCCGTTCGCAAACGAGGACACTCACATCTAGAACAATCATTTAGAATTTACTGTGAACGTGATCAGTTTCATTGAAACTGAAAACCCAACGTAAATGCTTCATATCTTTGAAAACATTATAAACATTTGAGAAAATTATATTTCCTCAGAATCAATACTTTCTAAGATGCGTTGCTATCGTAATGCTCAGATTAACAAATGTCCACTACACTATTATTATTTTAATGTTTTCTTTGTCATCGATCAATCTCTATAGTTATAAGAAAGCTATACATTGATGAATCTTGGATTGATGTATTTTATATTGAATCTGATATTTTTTGTAGCAAAGGCATGCATTTTGAAAACGTGTCGATTCTTATCAACGCTGTTAGTGATATTCTGAAAGATATGAACTATTGTTGGAGAGACAGCCAGGGACATATTTGTTCTCAAAATGGCATTTTCAGGGTGAACTGTATAGACTGTTTGGATAGAACAAATGTGGTCCAGGTAAATAGATTAATATTCCCCAAAAAAATTTCTTTCATTTTCCAATATCCCAAACAGTTTTTGCTTAAATTTTCCATTAATTTTTTATTCATTTGTAAAATTCCCCAGACCGCTCTAGGAAAAGCTGTTATGGAAATACAGTTCTGTAAACTTGGCCTAATATCTCCAGAAGGGTGCATACCTATCAATATAAAAAATACCTTTCAATTATTATGGGCAAATAATGGCGATACAATAAGTAAACAGTATGCTGGTACTAATGCTTTGAAGGTACACTCTACCATTAGACAATATAGTTAGGTTGATTTTCAAAACTGAATATTTTACAGGGAGATTATACAAGGACTGGTGAAAGAAAATTCACTGGGATGATGAAAGATGGTATGAATTCTGCCAATAGGTAAGTGTAGAAGCGTTCTCATTTTTGTTACTTACCAGTGAGGGTTTTTTCAACTTTGTCTGACAGCAGTAGGCGTGTTAACTAAAAAATTTTAATTTTAATATTTCGAATCGTTTCATTGAAAACTGGTCTACTTAATGAAAGATACATTGCACTTTTGAGTGGTAGGGGATGTCACTATTTCAGAAGAATAATTTCCTATACTTATCCGCTAGGGGCGTAGTTGTCTTGGGGTATGATCACGTGAGTAATCTCTGACAATTCGTATTGTAAACAAAACAAACGGTTAGGATTTTGCAAAATTCTCTCGAATAAATCAAAAAACATTCGTATTTTCACAAAGATGATCGGATCTGATTTGTGATTGGCTGACAAAGTGACAAAAAGAGAGCAGCGTTACAGGTGGCGAAACACGACAACCATCGAAATCTCCTCAATGTTTGGGTATCCCCCACCCTACCAGTTTCCAGAACTGTATGTACTACCGTGATCATGACTCAATAACATTGTTTATCATGAAATTAACGATGATTCAGAAACCGAAATTTTCAAGAATTCAGCCAATTCATTTATAGAATATATGATTTTTTAAACACACTTCTACATATCTGATATTGCTATGAAGAGTGTTTTTAGAGGGTGAGTCGTGACTTTTTCAAGACAACTTATTACCTTGTATTCGTTATTTAAAAAAAATTGAATCCTTCGATAAAGGGGGGAAAATTATATATATATATATATATATATATATATATATATATATATAAATATATATATTCTGGGTGGATAGTTGTGTCAAATCGCCAGATTGAGCCGTGTTGTTTTGTTTTGAAAATGTTTTCGACTGATGAAATATATTCATTATATTTGTATCACTATTGATTGTGGATAACCGTTGAATGGTTCAAATGATATAATGGACTGTTCTCATGCTAGGAATCGAACATTCAAAGGAAGTACATTATAACTACATAATGATATCTAAAAATGTTCATCTTTCAGTATCAAATCTATTTCTTTCTCATTTGACGGTTCTATATTTCAAAGCCAATTACTGTCCAACTCTAATATGTGTGTTTTAGAAAAAATCCAGAAGTTATAGATTTATTTATTTGGGGGACGAAAATAGAAGTGCATCTGCTCATTTTGTAAATGCTACACATCATTACATTTCAACAAAAATTACAATACAGATTCAAATTCAAATGTCTCTCAATATACTAAGTACCGACATCAACTCAATTGGATAAAAAACACAAATGTAAGGTGGGAGTCAAAGATCATGATATCCATATCTTTCTGCTAATATATCTGCCTTATTTATTAGGGCTGGTTTGTTTCTGAAAATCAAAGATATTACATGTATCATAAAGTCTATGGCCTACAATTGTACAAAATCAGTTAGTTACTGCAGTTTCAACATTCCATAATCAAATTCAATTACATTGTTAGTAAGTCATTCTTGAATCGCTGCCTTGTTGAAAGCTGATGTGTAAACTTTGTTGATGCCTGTACTGTGATAAGTAGCATTATCCATACATAACAATTGTGGAAGGATTTTCTAATTTTGGCAGCAGTTGTGTATCGAATCAGTGGATAACGTTATCCTGGTTCATTTCTCCATGGTAAACTTTGTTAGCAGTTTCAGGGATTAAAACAAATTATGTCCCAGGAATGAATCCATCTGAACAACCAGCATGCAAAACAATGAATCTAATAGACAACATAATTCCAATACACCATCTAATTGATATACAAATTCTAAATACCTTGAATCTTGTATTCTTTGTATTTTCACACTTTTGACACTAGAATCTTGCCAAGAATGTCGTAGAGTTCCATTCTGATATATCCAGGCCTCATAGAGAAAAACAAATTACCTCAAACCTTCATTTTTCAACTGAATGTACTGTTGGAGGAACGTATTACTTTCCATAGCAATATTAGGTAACTCCATCAATGTTTTTCATTAAGACGTGAGGCAAAAAATGTTGAGCAAGTTTTCTTTTCAATGACTTCAATGTTATGTGTTCCTCTGCAATGAAGAATGTTCATCAACTGATAATATATGATATGCACTAAATACTCACTATTCTTGTACATATTGTAAATACAGTTCCTTATTTGATATTGTTGAGGTTGATCAATATCCACAACTGGTTTCTTCCGTTACGTAGTTCTGTAGAAGTCCTAGGACAGTTTAGTTCTTGGCTTACCTTCTGTGAAAGTATGCAGATATTCCCTACATAGTTCAATTCCTAGATTAAAAGCAGCAATCACTCTCTGTAATAATAATATTTCATAAAAACTATTGAACCATTGTAAGATCGTGGTGAATGAATATTCATGAAGATTCTTCACTAACCTTTCAAACAAAATCCAATGAAAGTAAGGGGCTCCTGTTATCCATTTCTCGTTAAAAATGTTCTAATAAATATGCAACCATTGTCTGGGCATCTCTAGAGGATTGATCCTCTCGGCATTTTTATAAGAATACGATGAAATTAAGCTCTCAGAAGAATAAATTTACAAAAATCGCAAGAAAAGAACAATTCGCATGTAAACAAACGATTGTTAGGTTTCCCTCCAAACAATTTGGCATCGTTGCAAAGTGACATTTAAGTGTTGCCATAATTGTTGATGCTCTGATGTTCCCAGCTAATGTATAAACCTATTGAGACGTCTGTCATTGCTAGATACTTTTTGTTTTGCACTAATGGCATTGAAAAGTTACCAAATCTGACACAACTATCAACCCAGAATAAATAGACTGTACTAACAATATTCAAGCAATAGTAAGTAATTGATGACATGGATGTGTATAAATGGTTTTAGAACAGTTCAGTGATATTTTTATATCATCTGACATTTTGAAAGATTCACTCGATCGAAAATCAGAAATAAAACCATTATGAAGAATAACAAGACAATAATTGATACTTACTCGATGTTCCTCTTGTAGATATTATAAAAACCACTTTAGGGATTCGCTTCGTCAATCCTGCCTTGACATAATGACTGGTACACCATTGACTGTAGTTGAACTTCAAGATTTCTGGACTTATTTGCGCATATGTGGTTGTATCGTCGGTGAAATTCTTCCTGCTGAGTCGCCTTCCGTTGCACCCCATTTGGCTCTTCAGCAGGAATTCGAATTTGCGAATTTACTTTATCAAATGTCTAGGTCAGTTGTTGAATTGCCATGCAACCCTTATAAATTCATTAAAATTTGTGTATAACTGCTTTGATATAACCATTATTTCAACTATTCACTGTAAATGTGCTAAACATATATCTCATCAAAATAAACTTCAAATATTAGAGACGCAAACTCATCTATGACAGTAAATTGCTGTGCTGTTTGGTGTTTTGAAAAGCTACCGGATGTCAGATTATTTTGTATGTTTGAATTTCTCTCCTAAGGTAATCTTATATTCCATGACATCAGTTCATCTGTTTATCGCCGCGTTATTGTTTCAGATACTACTTGAGTCGTTTCAAAGATACCACTAGACAGGGTACCATTGATTTGATGTTGGGTCAGTAGATAAGCAAAATTACTGATTGATTCTAACCTCCTCTTTTCAGGTAATTACGTTTCTGAAGACATTTTCAGTGAATCCAAAGCGACACAGTTCGAAGAAGATAACGTAGCAACTGCTGAACATGTGAAACTTCTTATAGAAGATTGTAAAAAGATGCTTATCAACGAACCAGAACTTGTTGTTGGTAGTTGGGGGCTTATCAATGCTGACCCTGTCACTGGAGACCCCAACGAAACAGAAATGGATTCGATTTTGATCCTAACCAAAGACTCGTATTTCTTGGCCAATTACGACGACCAAGTTGATAAGATTACTGAATATCAGCAGGTGAAGCTCAAAGACGTTACTTTGTTAGAGTTTGGGATGGCCGAATCCAATAGTTCTCTGTTCAAAGCATCCAAACATAGATATTCCATCAGAATCAATTATAAAGTTAATGACGTTAGTGGGTATTACCACATGTTCAGGTCTACTAGCTTCAGGTTCTTCAATAATTTGGCAGTTGTCATTAAAAATTTAGAGGAAGAAAAAGGTGAGTACAATAGGCGAGATCGTAGTCATAAATTTCCTTCAAACTTGCTTCCATATCAGATATAATGATGAAACATATTGAATATGAATTGTCTCTGAGAAATATCAACCAATAATACCCAAAAAAAACTTCACTTAAAAACCCCAAGCGAGACTTCAAAAACAACACACTTTGTTTCGTCAGTACTAATTATCGGAGTCTATAAGAGTTGCCAGTTGTACTACTTTTGGGGCTTCTGCGGATATTTCATGGTTGATATAGATTCATTGTGGCTATGAATTATCCTTATTATTCCAGTCTCCAGAAAATGTAAAGAAATACGACTAATAACTTTTGGCAACGCTGTAAAATATCATTCTGTCGCTAGCGGCTGGCGGCAAGTCCAACGCTTATATGTACAGGAGAACTTGTGATGTATCAACGCTGTGCGTTCTCCGCACCTCAACTTTGGGAATTTATTCTGGCAAAACTATTGCGAGAAGAAAAAAAACTGTCGAATACAGGGTGAAATGTTATTTTTGTCAGTCCAACGATCATTTTGCTGGCCTCAGTACTATTTCATTACAGTATGATCATAAAAAAATTAAAATTGAAAATATTTTGTTGAGAATGAAAAAAAAAATTAATACAACTCAACTTTGATTTATTCTCATCAAAGACTCTATGACTTCTTGAATTTGAAATCAGTATTTTCATAAAAATTTCTATTACTCTCTTTTCTTTTGCTGTGAGTCGGTCTGAACCCGCTAAACAATCTACCAGATACTACCAATGAATAAGTAACTGTGAAACCTGCTCATTGTAAATATTGGAACCGAATTTTGGTCGTGAAATGAGGCAGTTTACCTATAATTTTTCTCAATGCTTGCTGAACTTCTCTATTTACTTTGAATAACCCCAAAATTATTTGTGTTTTAGAATCGCTTAAAGCTATATGTGAAGGTTTTTTGATTGCTATGGAAATTTGCGGCGTACCTCCTGTACCATTCAGACATGGTCAACCACTCGACAGAAGGAAATCCAAAGTAATAAGTAACGGTATGTCAAGCAATAACATCTACTTAGATATAACATCCTTGCCTCAAATAACCCGAAATGTTTCTGAAAGTCAGTTGCTATCATTGAAAAATGTCGGTGAGTACGTGATGTTATAATTTTTCGTTCCAGTAATCATCAAATTCACTTTCATTTGTCGATTGTAGGGTCGAAAGCTATTTCGAACATGAGTCAACAGATCTCAAAATTGAACAAAATCGGTAGCTCATTCAAAACTGGTAAACCGAAGCCCAATTTCACGGTAGGTCAAAAAACCAGAAACGAAAGTTCTAGTGACTCTGACGAAGACGATGATAGTAATATTTTCCAACCAGATGAATGTGTAGTGAATGATTCTGAATGTAACCGGAGCATCGAACAAGGTACCAGGAACATATTTATTTTATTTTCAAACTTTATTTTGGC
Organism: Plagiodera versicolora; assembly: GCA_037013635.1. Classification (NCBI taxonomy): domain Eukaryota; kingdom Metazoa; phylum Arthropoda; class Insecta; order Coleoptera; family Chrysomelidae; genus Plagiodera; species Plagiodera versicolora. Next base: position 9,041,351 of record CM072983.1, on the reverse strand, counting down.
CCACTAAATCCCATGATGACCAAATATGTGCATTTCGTGTGTTGTCTCAATCTTAAGCATTCGTGTTGAAATTTTGTAGATTTTTTTATGATTGACCTGACATAATTGATTCATACGTTTCAAGGATTAGAAGCAACTGAAGAAACTGTCGTATCTCTGTCAAAAGAAGACAACTTCCTACCCAGCGTGGGTATAGTAATGGGCCACAAAAATGACTGCGCCAATTTGGAAGGCATGTTACAACAAAAACACAACCTGTTAACTAGGGAAGACTCGTCTCAAATGAACGAAGTGCAATTATCGAGTATCATGCAAAGCATTTCGATTTCGTCGGACATGAATCCTACGCCAGAAATTCAAATAACTTCTGAAAACACGGATGGATCTTGTTCCAAAAAAGTTCCGTCTAGTAATGCTATATTGGAAAAAACGTTCAGTCATTCCTCTGGGGAAGTGGATGTTAAAGATATCGGTTATAAAACAATAGACAGATCGACATCACATTATGAGATGCAACTAAATATATCGCAATCACAGAGCGAATCGGCATTGAAGAAAATTAATACAATGAGTCCTCTTGGAAATGCTACTAGAGATTTAGTGAGTATTGGTTTTAATTAGATAAGCTTGAAATTAATTTGTTTCCTAAACAGAAAGAATAAAATACTTCTCGATAATACAAATATGCAAACAAAGCATAATGAGATAAAAATTAGAAAATAAATTACCAGATAATTCCTGAACTGCAATAATATCTGGGAATGTGAGGAAGAATTAACAAACTATTTCATTTTTCAAAACTATTAACTGTGAATTATATACTCTGTATTTTCCATATCTTTACATATCTATCTTTTTGTTCGATACAACCATACACTATTACTAAAATCTCTGGAAGATGTGGGTATCAGAGGCGTTGGACTGCAATTATTTAAGACGTATCTCACAAGAAGGTATCAGTTGGTACAAATTAATAACATCAGGAGCGAGCAAAAAGAAATTACCTTCGGTGTACCCCAAGGATCCGTGCTGGGACCGATCCTTTTCAACACTTATTTGAATGATCTTTTCTCAGTTCCTACGGCCGGTGAAATCATGGCATACGCTGACGATACTTGCATCTTCTATGAAGAAGAAAACTGGGAAAAAGTCTAAATACTGGCAGAAAAAGATCTCATTATAATTCAAAAATGATTTAATAGCAAATTATTAACCATTAACTTCACAAAAACATCATTCCTTCCCACATATATTGACAGTAGAACATCACCAGACTTCCAAACAATAAATATTTTAAATAACGGATATATAAATGCTGTCACAGAATTCAACTACCTGGGTGTTGTCTTGAATACAAATCTGAAATGGGATAAACACGTCAAACATGTTATTAAGAAAGTTAGATTTCTAATATTCAAATTTAAAGTTTTACGAGATATTCTCAATCCTGAAATGCTACACACAGTCTATATCTCACTTGTCCAGCCGCATTTAATGTATGGTATAGTAGCATGGGGTGATGTTGGTAAAACGACTCTGACCAATCTTGAAATTACTCAAAAAAAGATCATCAAAGTCATGTATAAAAAAGATATCACCCATCCATCCGACAATCTATTTCAGGAAAGCTCTATAATGGACATACGGCACCTATACTATAATTTCACAAACATCTACCAACATAAAAATAAACATCAACTTAAAAATTACGATCATGATTACAACACAAGGAACAAAAATAAAACATACGCACTGAAAAAGACAAAGAAAGCGACTGGCCAGAAATGTTACGCTTATCAAGCCACTAAACTATATAACACACTACCAGGCTATATCAAAACTGAAAATACATTAAAAAAACTTCAAAAATCAACTGAAAAGATTTATTTTTGAAAACTCTGGAGAAATGATCCACAGAATGATAGAATGAATGAAAATATAATACATACAGTGTCCTGGTTGGTAATACTTACACCTACTTTATTTTGGTGATGGGCTTTTTTGAATGCGCTTCAGTAAAATATCGACTGGGTTTGCTTATATAACTTATCCATCTGCTCTAGTCTAATTGACCCCCTCACCTTATTTCATTTTATTTTGTTTTATTTTTGTTTTCTTTTATTTTACATTGGATTATCTATTTTATTGGTTGATTTAATTAGTTCAAATGATTATATTGTTTTACTTTAGCTTATCTATTTTATCAGTCGATTTGATTATATTGTTATTGTTATTGACTTGTATCATTGTTGCGGTTGTTCTCGTTTGTTCTCTTATACAGGGTGATTCACCTAACTGGTTCATTAGAGGTTTATGGAGAACTGGAAGAGATATCAACTTGAAATTTTGGTGGATGCTATTACTCAATGTGTTCTATTTTCCTAAAATATTTTCAATACGCTGTTACTTCCGGTTAAACCGGAAGTGATAACAACTTCGTTTTTTCAAATGGAACACCCTGTTTATTTTTGCATTTTCGAATTCTACGAAGAATTCTGGGCCTGTTGCATTTTGAATTTTCTTCCTATCGTGATTCGTTTGCAAGATATTCCATTTTTTCGAAAAATTTTGACAGATCGACTGACTAACTAAAATGTCCATATAATCTTCAATTTTCAAGATTTGAGGTTCAATTTCCGTATACACATAAATGAAAGAGTGTTCTATCAGGTATCCTTAGAAGTGTTTCAAAATATTCAACAGGGTGTTTGATATTCCAGTTTACTTTTAGTGAATTTCAAATCGCAATAACTTTTTTATTTCAAATAGGATGACTATGCAATTTTCACACTATCCGACGTAAAATTTAATTTCCTATCGATTTGCATAAGCATACCATATCAATAAAATGGATATTTTCGGAGATATCAACAAAAATGTGGAAAAACGTTCATTTGTCTCATGTGTATTTTCACAAGTGTGCTTTGGATGGTTCTAAATTTCATATTTGACGAATTATATGAATATTAATTGATTCCTAACACGAAAAGAAAAAAATATGGTGCACCATCATATGGTGTTAGAAACATTATACAGAAATTGATGACTGATGGATTCGGCAAGGGTGGATCATGGTGATTGCCTTCGAGGTCACATGACTTGATGTTTCGATTTCTATCTCTGGGGTTTCAGAAAAAATAGAGTTTTCAAAAAGGCTGATGACTCTAAAAATTCCCTAGAGCCAAAAAATTGCGCCTGGCTTTCGCAAAATTGTCACAAGAAATTGAAAGGTCGACTACTAAAAGTGTCCGGAGAAGAATATTATGTGTCTTGAAAAACATAGACGACATTTTGAACAATTACTTGTTTTGTTTTATCCGTATACCAGAATATCATTTTTAACGCCATATTATTTGTTTCGTGATAGGTTTGCATGAGTATATTCATAGACGAAGTGGAGATATAGTTACTTCTAATGGATTGATCTTCATATTATTCGTCAAATATGAAATTCAGAACCATACAAAGCACACTTGTGAAAATACACACGAGACAAATTAACGTTTTTCCACATTTTTGTTGATATCTCTGAAAATATCCATTTTATCGGTTTGGTATGCGTATGCAAATCGATAGGAAATTAAATTTTACGTCGGATAGTGTGAAAATTGCATAGTCATTCTATTTGAAATAAAAAAGTTATTGCGATTTGAAATTTACAAAAAGTAAACTGAAATATCAAACACCCTGTTGAATATTTTGGAACACTTCTGAGGATACCTGATAGAACACTCTTTCATTCATGTGTATACGGAAATTGAACCTTAAATCTTGAAAATTTAAGATTATATGGACATTTTAGTTAGTCAGTCCATCTGTCAAAATTTTTCGAAAAAATGGAATATCTTGCAAACGAATCACGATAGGGAGAAAATTCGAAATCCAACAGGCCCAGAATTCTTCGTAGAATTCGAAAATGCAAAAATAAACAGGGTGTTCCATTTGAAAAAACGAAGTTGATATCACTTCCGGTTTAACCGTATTGAAAATATTTTAGGAAAATAGAACACATTGAGTAATAGCATCCACCAAAATTTCAAGTTGATATCTCTTCCAGTTCTCCATAAACCTCTAATGAACCCCTTAGGTGAATCACCCTGTATTGATATGTTCATAGATAGGTCTAACCTTTAGTGACTTCTTCCTTGGTTTATTTATTTATCATTACGGATGCATTGTATTATAGAAATTATTGTAAATTTGTGATGGAAAGTGAATAAACTTATTATTATTATTATTTATTATTATACAGTAGAAACCGGATATTACGTCACACTAACCAGAAGTCGTACTAAACGAACTAACAATTTTTGGTTTTTGTTTCTTTTAATATTTTTACATGATCATGACAAAAACATTTGAATCAAAACATATGTTTATTTTGAATGAACGTAAAAGAATGAAAAGAAGTGTGATTTCAATTGAAGTAATCAATCACATAAACTTAACAATTTAGAACATTTGTACATATGAACTGAAATATAGAATGTAGGACAACAAAAAACTGTACCTTTACATAATGCACCTCTCTATACTACTACAAATCAACAAAAAGTCAGTTATTTCTTTTTTTTTTAATTTTTAAGTGAGAACTACGGATTGCATTTTGAAAACGAGACGTAACGCTGTTCGTTTTGTCATCATCATACTTATTTCTTTATAGGTTCTAAATCCATTCAGTAAACTGGCCAAAGGTGTCCAAAATATCGGAGCAAATTTGGATCCCAGAAAGTTGAGCGGTCAAGTGAGACATATAACAGAGAAAGACCTCGAAGAACACAAACAACTGCAGGAAAAATGGAAAGATAGTAAATCTAGATTGATAGCTTTGTAGATTATAGAATTATGTGTAGCTTCGAATTCAAGTCACCAAAATTGACTTTCATTCTGCTGACAACCTCATTTTTCTTTATCAACATAAGGCAACCGAATTATTAGTGATATTTAGTGATATTTTCAGAATATTCTGAATGGTTTATAATTTTATAGATTGATAATTATGTGTATATTCATATTTATTACGTATATTTATTTTTCAGGATATACTACATTTACCTTCTTGTTTTTTTTAATCTGTTTTCGTTGTTGATTTATTAACTGACGTATTGTTCTATTTGTAGTCGAATTCATATCCAAATTTATATCAGTTATTGATGAGATATTTCACTAAATATGAGTTGTTTCGGTATATTATTAATCAATTTAAAAATGTTCGATGATGTTTCCGTTTTGGACGTTTTTATATTCGTATACAAAGTACTCCAAAAGTCATGGGTAAACTTGAAAAAGGACAAAAGGGAAAGTGAAAACACATTTTACCGTTTTTGAAGTCACAAATTTCTTGATTGCATTGAAGACTAGGATAATTATTTTACCTCTTGTTTGAATTGTTTTCATGACTGGAACACCCTGTATACGTTTCAATAAATTGGATGCTGCTATCTGTATTATTTCCAATCAGAAAAAAGGTCTGTTCGAAATCGCTCATGCAATTCGTATTTTATTAATATCTTGAAAAAAATATACATAGCAGTAGAAAATTTCTAATATTTTAGTGGAAAATATGGGAAGTCGATAAGCTTTAAATAGAAATCACTATATCAGTGTAAATGTGATACATATTATTTAAATGAATATCCTAAAGTTTTGAAGACCATACATTATTCTTTTCACAAATATATGTTGTGTTGAGGTGATAAAACAAATCATTGTCGGTTTTCGTTTAGAACGACAATATTCAAATCATCAGCTCTGTGTTTCTATTGGAGAATATGAGATTTTTTGTAGTGCAACGAAAAAATGAATTTAATGAAAAAGCACTTGGAAACAAATATGATATTAGTGAATACATTAATATTGAATCACAGCGTCATTTTCGTAGACTTCGATTACTGGTCGTAGGCTTGATTTAAGCTGTTAGATACCTTTGTTTCCATGCATCATAATATGAAGCCAATAAATTCCGTTATAACAAGCGACATACGATGCTCCAAGTTCGGGCATATTACAGGAGATTTTGAATTTTGACAATATTGATAAACTGCTAATTCTCGAATGGCCAAAATATTTTATCTGAGCAAAATATGTTCCAAATTGCAAAAACAATGACCAAATATAATTATTCTTAATATAAATCTCAAATTTTTACATTATTGAATAGATTTATATAACCAAATATACTGGACAGTTCCAAAAACATTCCTTCAAAATTTGACCATTGATTACGTTTTTTTATTCAGTGACTTTTCATATTGTCAAATTAGCAGTAGATATAGTTTCCAACTATAATAGATATTGAACTAAAATTCGGCTCATTCTGTATGGTTCTTCGGCGAGATTTCGTAGGAAATTGTTGTAGATTTGATCGATAGTAAATCAATGAACAACAGATGTCAATTTATTGCCTGTATTGATTAGGTATTCATAATAAACTGTTGATTGGTAAACGAACGAGTTTTGATAGAATACCTATGATAACTACTTACTTAATTTTTCAAATTTGAAATTCATGTTGAGTTTGATATAAATGCTTACGAATGTTTATCGGGGAGGAAGAAATTCCAATACTATGTGGTTCAAATAAATGGACAATTTTATTTGTAACCGATAAATGAAGGAGAGGAAAAAAAAATGATCTACATGTTACGAGAGCTCCATTATTGTGAGAAATTGCATATCGATATTTGAACCGTTTCAAAAATACAGATTAGTATATCTCGATGAAACCACTCCTCAGGCACATCATTGAGAGTTATTGTATTCATGTTTTTCTAAGGATTGATTTCGAAGGTATTTTTACATATTATTTTTTGAAATTGATTTCAAGTATACATCTTTTCCACATTTCTCTATAAATAATCTCGAACGATAATATGAAAATGTTAGTGTGTTATGGTCTTGAAAAAATGAAATAATATTTCCAATTCAAATGAGTTGGAAAAATTATTTCATGATCCTTTTTGTATCATCGACAAGTAGGTGGAAAATTATGGATACCACATATTCAAGCGATAAATATCGTGTTGGCAAATATGTTCATGTGAATCGCCACCTGTAGCGCTGTCATTTTTTTAAGCTTTGTCTTTCCTCAGAGTTCCAAGGCGTCCCATAATTTGGCAGTAATTTGCTAACTCGAGACATGCACCGCTGCGCCGTTTGTGTAACATATAACAAAATATATTTTAACATGCTTGTAAGAGACTCTTTTTGTCCTTCATTTTGTTTGAACTTCTTCTTCCCACATACACTGATCAAAATTATGCAGAATATAAATGTGGTGGACGTGTACTCGATTATATTAAGTTATATGCTGAAACAGCGGCGTGACGATGTCGTTGAAAACTCATTTTGGTGATAATTGACATTTGAGTGACCTACTCTACGAAATTTCTTAATGTTGATGCTCACTAACCTTTCCATCAGAATCTAATGGAAGTAGAGTCCCCCGTTATACCTTTCTCGTTGGAAATTTTACAAAAAAAATATAACCATTTTCTGGGCATCTCTACTCAATGGTTTTGGTATTTTAATAATGATGTTATAAAATGAATTGTAGAATAAAAGTAGGCTCTCGAAAGAACAAATCTTCAAAAATCACCAAAAATGAACAATTCGCATGTAATCAACGGATTTTAAGGATTCGCTCCAAAGTTTTTTGGTTGCTAGATACTTTTTGTTTTACACTGATTGACAGGTAACCAAATCTGTCAGAACTATCTTCCTTGAATGAAGAATAGTTCAACCAAATAACGCAAAAACCCAACCAAACATAACAATGGAATCATATACGTTTCTGAAAAGTTCACTTGCTTAACGTCATATTTGTTTACGTTTCGTGATGCCCTCAATAGTATTTGAAATGGCCAATATTTCAGTGCGCTTATTCATCTCTCCATAGTATGAAACTTTTCTTTAATGTTACATGGAAATATATAATTATACGTTCTAAATCATTAGTAGATCAATATGGATATCAGCAAAGCCACACCCCTGATATAGAAACAATAAAACACTTCATATTTTGACAGTTTTCGATAAAACCCGATTTGATATATATATGTGATTAATACAAAATAAAAAGGATTCAGCTCCATTACAATGATTATCACTTTGAATCACTGGAATGGCTCATAAATCTCATTCAATGAAGAAGGATAGATCGAATTAATCGGTCATTTCTTTTTTCTATCGTGCGTCGAATCTTTTCCTGTCTCGTTCTTAAACCGTCAACCAGCTACCGGCATTTCGCAAATACCCCGACGTCTTCGTTGTTGATTTTTTCATCTCCTCTACATTGTTCTTCTTCCTAACTGTTAGTATAAACGTCGTATACCGACTGTACGAAAGCAATCTGTCGAACCGTAACAGTCGAATTACTGGCATTTTACGACGCGATTTACCATCCAGTTTTTTTCCTTATGAAGAATAGCCATCTTTAGTAACGCAAAGATACCGCTCTTTTCGCATTTATTTTATTGTTAGGTACCTCGTGATCTATGGTTAACTATTGGTAATTTATTATATCATATAGGTCTGATGGTGTCGTTTCGTCTCGCAGCATCTTCTTCATTTAAGTGGCAATTGATGTTAGGTTAGGTTCTTCCTCAACAGTATCGAATATCGATGCGAGTGTTAAGGAACAAAGAATGTCCATACTATTCCGACAAAAAAGGATCTAGCATTCGAGCATCATTCCGTACTGTCATTCTGGCGAATAGTTTTCAGAAGTGATATTCCATGAACGACAGCGGTTCACAGTGCTTAATACATATCAAGATTCGATGAATATGGTTGTTTTCAATCGTGAAAACTCATTTTCGCGTTAATAAGTATCGTGAAACATATTGTGGGACTTCATCACGAACTGAATATATTGCGTTTATTACACTGTTCGACGTGGAACTTTCATTTACCAAGAATACTAAAGCTGATGTTTCAATAAGCAATTTAGGTAAATTTTCGAATTTTACTTGAACCATGTTTTGGAATTACCATGGCAACATTGATAACCGGTGAGATGCAAAGTTTGACAACCTCTCAATTACTGATTTGACCAGCTCTGTTATTAAATAGAATATTACCCAAAACGTTTCAAACATTTTGATTTTTGATGGACTTGATTCCTTAAATCTTCGATTTCGATGCATACTGATGAAATAATAGATTATTGGTCTGCAAATTGATTGCTGTATTCTTTTTTGATGCACTATTTTCCATGTATAATGAAGCAACGCTTTCGTCAAAACATTCGAATATGTCTGATCAGCACGCGGATTCGCCAAAATGTTTATCATGTATTCCAAGAAAATATCGAATCAGTTTTTCTCAGATTGTTAATCAGATTCCACAATGTAAAAACATGTTATTAATTGGATATACTGTTGAAAATTGACAGTTATATACGTTCTATTGTTAGATAATGATTAAGATCTTCTTTTGAAAGTGTAAGGTAATCTCTTTTTGAATTGAAAAATTGATTAGTTCATTTTATTATAAAACTACTCTAACTTTCGTTTCCCTTATCATGATAAAAGACAAACCACTGAAATATTGGAATATATAAATAACGTTTTATTTGAAAAATAAATGATGCACCCTGTTTGATATGAATGAAAAGTATCTTGAACATTTTTTAACTTAGTTTCTTAATGTTATACTTTTACTTTCTGATGAGGTTAGATATAGGATTTGGACACTGTACCAATGTTCACAGAAATTTGTTGTTCTTAAAGTAATGCATTGAGTTGGTTGTCATTTTATTCGATAGTGATGAGTATAATCTCAATTGTGGAACACCCTCCATAACTAGTTTTGTATTCAGAATAAATAAAAATGTAGTGATCAGGTTTTACAACTAGAATATAAATAATTTATCGCCTTCTGTACCTCTACGGTCGGCAGCGTGGAACGAAACAGAATTGCAAACATTTAATGTTGAATGATAAATGAATCAGGAAATTGTTATTGCAATAATGATCCATTAATATCAGGAAACATCTATTATGCGGATTATATGGCATCGGCACATAATGAATATTTCATCATGAATTCTCGCATCATCAACAATAAAATAAAAAACTATGTAGATATTGAGAACAGAATTGTCGTCATCATTATATGAATGTATGTATAACAGTGCAAGAATGATTAAAAATCAAAGGAAACATTGGGAGTTATTTTTAAAACTCAATCACTTCTGCGAAAAACTATATGGAAGAAAGAGATTCTATGTAAACTATAAGCTGTCTTATGAGTACAAAAGAAGATAACATGACTGCTGAAAAATATCATTTAATATGCTCAATGATGGAATTGATTTGAGTATATCACACATTATAGCAGCTATTAGGGAACAAAACTGGACAATCACTACTATGTAATTCACAGAAAAATGGTTTTGGGCATATATCCCTAGAAATTCTTGGAATAAATACTTCCTAGCTCCTAATATTATACCATACCCATGATGAAACATTATGTATGTGAAATCATGGTAATTATATGCAGGAAAAATATTTGAAATTTGTTTATGGAAACAAATTTGCTGCTCATTTTATGACTACAAGTTCATTTAAACATACGTTTGTTGCCGAAACTTAAATATTTCTTTCTATAGCTCCTACGAAAAATTCTGGTATTCCATTTCTACAAGTAATGCTGGCCCAGCTGTCGAAAATATTGAAAACAAATATAGAGCCTCGAAGAATGTGAATTTCATATGTTTGAAAACGAAGAATTGTTTTTCATTATTTCTCTCTAAAGCGATCGCTGCGCCGAGATGAAAAACTGCATAGGAAAAATGTATTCTGAATCAATCGAGAAACAGATTCTGTATTCAGGGATCCTTCGAACGAAAAAATATCCTTCTGTAAATTTTCACAACTATCCCATAATTCGTAGGAGCTGTGAAGAAAAACCGTAACATCCTATTAGATCTTCTTCGTGGAATCTATTTCAATTACGTGAACGTAACAAAATTAATTTCTCTTCAGTAAAAGGTCAGAAGTAAATATCATTTTGTCACTACCCTAGTACATCAATCAAAACTGTGTAAATAATAAAATTTGTTTGTTTATTAATATACCTCGATCATTAATATCCGAACGAAAATAATGATAGTTTATCAGTCTGTTTTCGATATAGATTTTCAGGAGGTTATTGAAAATAATAACTGAAAATATAACCGAAAATGTGATATTTTCAATAGATACCTTATCGAATAGATGGTCATTTGACATTCCATAGATCTGGGCAAATAGAACTGACAGTTGACATATCTGTCGAGGAAAAAGAGTTTCTTGTTTCAAATTAAATCAACTTTCCGTTTTGTTATAATTTGGTACTAACTTTTCCTCACACAAGCCAAATCTGGAAAATCAGGTTTCTATTTTAGAAAAGGTAGATTTTGTGAAATTTCCAGAACTTTTGGAGACCAAACATCCTGGTTGGTACCTATTCAATATGAAATTATGTATGATACAATGCGGCAAAAATGTCAACACTAATAAAGGTTATTTAAAATATTCCGAAACACACAATCACATGTACAGATGTGATTCAAGAAATTCTCATGGTTATTCTTTTGGCCCTCCTGGTGAGGTAAAATCATCTTGACATTGAAATAAACAGGAATTAATAATACATGGCACAACAATTAATTAATGCTAAAGAATGGACTGAAAGAAGGAATTTTCACAGTTCCAAATTAACTAAGTGCCTTTTGTCCCATGACATATCATGCTAATTGGAAATATCCAGGAATCAAGAGGTATATTTTGTATAAAGCACGTGTCTATAATAATAATGATTATGAAAATATGGAATAGTTCATTCAGTACTTAACCAAACCGTTGATTTCTGAACAATTTGCAGAATCATTTTTTCTTCTCAATTTGCCACACGTGAAAGAAAAATCAATTCAGAGGCAACAAGAATATGTCAAACAGCATCAGTATGGTATCAGTGGTTAAAAACTTATGATATAAAAATATTCATACTGCAGTAGTGGATAATCATTAAAATAGAAAATGTTGTAAGGGTGGAGGTATAAATAAATTGAATGATTTCACAATTATTTTACAAAAAACAATTAGGGACTACTTCACTCCAGCAAATGTTTTTTCAGAGTGATTTTGAAAGAATTGAGAGGGCGTGCACTTTTTATTTCAGTTGGTAATTCGTTGAATGCCCTCAAGCCTTTGACAAAAATGGAGTCTTGCATAAATCTTCTGTGGAATTGGGGAATATGAGAGTCTCTTCTAGATCTCGTTTCATAGTGATAATATTCGAAATTATAATTTACTTTATCTTTCAAGTAGTCTGGTACACTTTCATTGCTTATTTTAAATACAAAAATAAGTGCTTGGTATAATATGAATTGACAACCATTCTAATCTGCTCAACATTGTTGTAATAGGAATACGTCTATTGCAGGAGAGAATTATGCGCATTGCTCGGTTCTGTAATTTTTGAAATCTATATATTTGATTTTGGTTCAGTAAGTACAAAATAGTTGAGCAGTATGTGAAATGGGGAAGTATGATAGTATTGTATACATATAATCCTTCTGGTCCATTGATTGAGATGAACATCTATATAGATAGTTTACTTTAAAATATATTATTATTAAATAGTCTGCATGTTCTTTGAAAGTTAATTTATAATCAACGATAATACCAGGGTATAATTGAATTTTTCTACCCGCTCAATTGTTTCAGTACCAATTTTTATTTCTATGTTCTCTGCGACAAAATTATTATAATTTCTTTCATGAGCATGAAATTAGTTTTAATACCATTAATTTTCAATAGATCTCCACAGCACCATTTTTGTATTAGATTTACTGAATTGTTAAGAGCTTGTACCAAGAGAACTGGGTTTGATTTAGAGAAATAAATTAAAGTGTCATCAGCAAACAAGTGCATTTTACAGTTTCCGCCGCTTCTACTATGTCATCAATATATATTAAGAACAATAAAGGTCCAAGAACACTTCCCTGTGGAACCCCATAATAATTTTTTATTTCTTCAGAGAATATATTATTAAACTTCAGTTTCTGTTTTCTGTTATTCAAATAATTAGCTAGCCATTCCAATGCCTTACCTTCGATACCAACACATCTTAGTTTTTCAATCAACCTATCTCACTTCGAAAACCTGACTGAATATTGTTAACAATTTTAGTTTGCTCTACAAACTGTCTTTTCGAGTAATTTTTCAATAGAGCTTAGCATATTGACTGGCATCTAATCAGAAGCATTGATTGGGTCGGAAATTTTTGGTATGGGGATAATAGTCGAAATTTTCAGGTCATTGGGAAATGTGCTTGTCTCTAGTGATATATTAATGAGGTTCAATCAACAATTCATCAATTTATTATTATTATTATCATAAATATCCAAACGAGCAAATATTTTCGCACCAATTAATATGAATTTTTCGTTTCATATCTCCAAGGAGATAATATTAATATTCGAATTCGAAATATCAATAATAAATGACATGCTTATCGATAAACTAATATTTGGTTTGGTATTAGCCGTGTTTGTAGCCTCAACATACACTTTTTATGAAATGTTTTCTAGATGGGGTGGAGTATTTATTCAAATGTCTATATCTTGTGACATATTTTCTCACGCTCATGTTTTCATGGGATTTTGAATTGCCAATAATTCTCGATGAAAAAATATACAATAGGGAATGGTTATTTGATAGTCAATACTATAACGTCATATGAATCAGTAAAGTTTCATATATATATTTTTTGATTTGTTAATTAGAAGTCCTCAAAAAACTACAATGGGAGATGATTCACAGCTTCGAATCGTGATCAATAATGGCATAAAAGTAGATCAGGAATGATATAATAATAATAGAATATTTCATAGTTATCGAAGGTGATGATATTTCTGATAATTTTGAAAAATCTATTGAATCAACTAAGCTCCAGTTCAAGCTCCAAATGTAATATTCACGAAAATAGTTGAAGAAATGCATAAAAAACATCTTCATAGAAAGTATTTCGATAAATCAATGAATTCAATATTTCAGTATTCAATTGATTTCATTATCCCTGGAAAAATGACAACCATGTCAACAAATTTAGAAATTTGAAGTTTGTAAACTTGTAAACTGTAAAGTACCTAATCATTAAGGAAAAAGTATTACTGATTAATGTTTCGAAAGCTTTATTGATGGTTTGAAACGTTATATTCGCGAAGGACAATATTTTTATCAACTCAAACCCGAACGATAGACAGTTCCGAACTCAGTGGGATGCTGAGTTTGATTTGCGGCTAACCAACTAACTAACAACCTGACGAAAGGGACTACGAAATGTCCCCACGTGTAAATCTCATCTGGTGGATGTAAACTCCATGTAATTGAAATTGAATATTTCATGTAATTTCGATTCCGGATTGAATGTACTCCATTATCCACTATTTAATCAAGTACTCTGCATCGGAAGGTAATACGAGTATTGTCAGTGTCTACGATTGCAATGCAAATGGTTTGGTGATTGGTTCGCGAAAGAAAAACAAACAAATGAATCAACAGCATGGAAGTTTGGGTGGATAGATTATTCTGTTGGCTTACCCTGTATAATATCATCATGATACAAATTAATCATAAATCTGGGGAAAATAAACTAATAGTGTCGGAGCAAAATATGGCGAACTCATACGTTGATGTATCGTTTTATTTACATTCTCACGGGCGAGACCCACGCACTTGAATTATATTTATCGATCACTATTTATTCGTGATCCGATTCTGTTTGCGTTATGCATTCATTCAATATACGACAAACGCCCTCACGTACAGCTACGTTTTTAAGACGAGTTTGACTTTCACTTTATTTGTTTTCGAATTTTTTTGCGAAACTTTTGACCGTGTGCCTCTATGGGCATCTGGCTTATGGAGATTTTCAATATGACGTAGCTTTTTCAGTGATTCCAAAAATGACCAGGAAACATCATTCAACTTTGGTTTTTCCAATGAAAGCCATCTTTGATTTCAATATTTTCAGATAATGTTTTGTATTCCCTTCACAAAGATGTAACACATGATATATCACGGTTTTACATGAATCTTATGGTCCATTTTTTGTGAGGAGTGTTTTGGAAGAAACATACTCCTGTTGTCAACAAAGTTTTGACCATGTGATTAGACCCCATAACATTCGTTTGGATTGAGGAACAAAGAGAATGAAATTCAAAGAATATTGTCAATCGACCTCAATGAACTTCGACGAAGATATGCTAATTTTTTTTTCCAGATTGTTTTACAGCACAAAAATGCGTAACTTTGCCTCAATTGAACCAACGGGTAGTTAATATTAGGTTCTAACTTTGTGAAATAAAGAAGAACAGAAACAAACCATAAGTAAATTTGACAATTCGAATAATTTCTTGAATCCCATTCTGCTTATTTGAAATATGTTCTGAAGTATTCGAATTCAACTTTCAAGAGTCGTGTTTTGTACCATGACAACATGGACATTGAATTGAATATGAATTAATGAGTCAGATATTTCATTTATAACATTAGTAGTTTTTCAGATATGTACCATTTTCATTTATTAACTGCAATATATCTGAAAGAAAAATTGAATCAAAATCGGCGATCACATTATAAAATGCTGTACCATCAAACATAATTGTACCTACACCATCCTATACATCATTTGTGAATAAACGAGTTCAAGTTAGAAAGTTTTCAGAGGTACTTGTCCACCTACGACACATTCTTGTATAATTACAATAATTTGATGCATTAGTGTTCGATCGAGGAACTTGTGAAACTCCCACACACACTTGTTAAGACAAATTTTCATCTATTCACTATAAAATCACTTCAACATAGCAATAAATAATCATATCACTACGTTTCGATATAAGATGATTGATATTGTGATTATATATCGATAAAATCATTATAAAATAGTTGAATACACGTGAATTGATCTATTCAAGACGATCAATCAATTTAATTGAGGTACATTTATAAAAGAATAATTTAACGCCGGGTGGAGGCAATTTTTGTATTGTTTATTAGGCAAAAATATATTGTATTAATTATCCTCGTTCATCTTACACATAAAATAGATATTAGGTAGCATAGGCGTAACGAGGGAGAGATTATTGGGTACGTGACTCCCCCACTGTTCAGAAGAAATACAAAAAAATTGCAAGTATAATTACAATTTGAAAAAATACAAATTCGAGTTAGTGCCAATGTTGGGTAGCAAACATCCAAGGTTCTGGTGAGGAAATTTATTGGCCCTTTTTGGAAGAGAAACACTTATCCGTTTGGTGAAGATACTTCAATGTTTGAGGCAGAAATTTTCGCAATTCTTCAATGTGTAAAACTATGCACTAAGAGGGAATCCATATTTATTCGGATAGTCAGGCTAGCCTGAAAGCTCTTGCAGGGTACAAGGTGAAATCTAGACTTCTGCCTCTGTCATGGTCAAATAGGGTTAAACTGATCTGGGTATATGGAAAAACGAACTGACGAATTACTTATGTTAAGTAGGAATCAGATAATATTAGTAACAGGTCTCCTCATAGGCCATGCGCCTTTGAGACCACATTCATGAAAGAGCCTGATACTATTGAACAAATTTTGCAATTGTGAGGAAGTAAACTATGGAACCTGGATATCGTAGAAACTTTGGAACTTAGTGACCTTTGTGAATCAAAGGGACAAATTTCTCTTAAGGTAAGGTGTGCTAAGTCTTTTGATGCTGTGAATTTTTTGGACAGTGAAACAAAAATAAAAGAATAGGCAGCAAACACTTTAATGATTACATCGCACCATAAAAATCTTATCTCTCGATGTTATGATCTGAATATTCAATTTCAGAGTTATCTAACGCTGTGAATATTTGTTTATTTTATATCAAGATGAGTTTGAATTGTTCTCAAGAAGATATAGCAAAGAGTGTGAATGGCTGTAATGTTTCTGGTGGTTTTTGAGGTCTTGAAATTGTTTCACGTTTTCTGCATCACAAGCTTACAATCTATTACAATTGAATTAAGAGATGTAGGTTATTAGGTTATTTAATATCAATATTCGATATTTATCAGAAACATTCCCTTCTCAAGTTTGGTCTCGACCTATGAAACTAATTTGTTGTGCATTTTTTATTCTCAATGCAACTGAGCGATGTGAATATATTGATGTCTATAAGGAAGTCTCATGCACTTGATGTGATTTTTTATGTTCGTACGATACTAGAAACATAAGTCATTCATCGACATTCAATCACCGATGCGAACAGGTTGGAGATCTCCAAGTAACATATGAGTTGTGTACGGCAGATGCTGTTCGATTGTACATCAATCAGTCTTTCTGGCTCTGCTAATGTTTTATTTAAATAATACTTAACAAATACGTAGCAACGAACGTAAGGTGAGTGTACTATTCTGAAATGTTGAGGTTTATATTCACAATGTCAGCAAACATTGTTTCTATTAGGCTTGCATCGAGGCAATTTGAGGTGTATTCTTTCAATTCATAGTTGTCTAAATTCATAATCAGGAGTCCTATTCTAGCGAAATTATTATGGAATTAGATTGCACAAAAAAATATAAGCAACAACGATATACTCATACATTGATTATTCAATCTTATTCTGATGATTTTCCCATGATATTTGTTGAATTATCGAAATTCACGGAGGAAATATTGAATTTGGAATTAATCAGGATCATGTTTTGTTCAGGCAAACAGTTTACTCCAAATGAAAATTTACGATATAACAAATACATACGGACAATTCCTCTCTATTAGTTATATCAATGTCGAACTGGAATTTCAATAAAATATGAGACCTGTGTTGGCAACTGTTTTCTCTATTTCAATAACGGCATATCCTTTGAAATAGATGAGTGATGAAAACTGTTTGTATGTTACGCTTCAAGGTACATATAGGAATTATCAATATTGTGATGAAGTATGACAAGCGAAGCAATGCTTTGTTTTCCTACGTAGTTGGAATAATTTCTCGTTAGTGGGTGTGTCGAACTAGAACTCGGTTTGAATATATTTGAATGAGATGAATAAGAAAAATATCTCTTCTTTGGATTTTTTTTTATAGAGGGTGTCCAGAAATACTTCTGCCGAACGAAAAGAACAGGAACTAGATGTTGTTTCCAAGGACATTTATTGATGAATGCTTTCCTTCAGAACTCTTTATAATCACTCAAATGTTAAGTAATCATGAACGAAGTGACAAATGACAAGAACTCACCGAACTCACCAGAATAAAAGTATGGTTGCTCTGGTGACAGACAACTCACCGAAGTTTCAGGAAATAGTCACCGCTTTTTCAGGAATTTGATATATACGGACCGCCAACTTACTAATCTAAGTAACTAAGGATATATACGGACCATACCCCACACAAGTAATGATCTATTCCAGTAAATAATTATAGTTTGAACACAGAAGAGATTTGAGATGCTTCTTGAACAGATTTGTGGAATAATGAAAAATGTCTAGGTGCGTATTAAAAACAAAATTATAGGGATTCATTGATCTTATTAATGAAGAGTTATTGTAATAATTGCTATCGAAAGTACCTATGTAGAAGATTAGTCTATTTCTTGTGATGTAATTGGGTTGCAATTAAATGAGTACTCAGAAGTTATGTAGTTCGCATCGAATTTTTTACAATTTTTTTCTGAACATATTCGATACCTAAGATATACTTATCATAAACAGGGTTCCATATAACGGAATTATAGTCCAATATAGGCCTCATCATTGACAGGACAGAGAGATGATTTCGAAATTCTTTGGTATTTCTCAAGATAAAGCCTACAGTTTTCAATGCCTTCCCAACATGGACCTCAAATGAGAGTTTTTTATCTAGGATGACCCCCAGGTCCCTCACTTCATCTTCAGATTTCAGTGTCTGATTTTGTTGATACAGATTGGTCGTTAGGGGAGTTAAACAACTTGAGAAGATAATTTGAGAACAGTTTTGTATGTTAAGAAAAAGCCTATTGGTTGTACAATATTTTTAAAAACGATTTAGATCGTCCTGAAGTTCCTTGATTTCTCTGTATATTTTTAGATCATCGGCGTATAACAATATTTTAGACGCAGTAAAGCATTCTTCTATGTCACATAGAAAAATACTGAATAGTAAGGGACCTGGGTGTGACCCCTGTGGCACACCTGATGTGATAAGTGTTTTATGGAATTGAAAATTGTCCAAAACGACATATGAGTTCAAGAGCCTCAACAGATTACCATGCACGCCAAAATTTTCAAGTTTTAGCACCAAAGTTGGGTGGTGCACTTTATCAAATGCCTTGGAAAAGTCGGTGTACACCGCGCATGTTGAGGCTCCATGTTCCATTGAGTTGTAAATATCTTGTGTGACACTCCTCTTTTTATGAAAACAATGTTGGTAAACTGTTATGAGATGTTTAACTCGGAAAAAAAGTTCTGTCGTTAAAATTGATTCAAAAATGTATAATGAATCAGGTGTGATCAATTTCAGACAATTTCAATAGTAGGAGCTAGTACATCTTAGCACTGTTCATTCGTTCTTGACACTGGAAAATGTAAATGGAATTCGTACTCTGAAGGAATATTCATTTATTGAAATGATAATTGATAATATTCATAGAATCGTCACTTCAAAACATTCAACAAAGAGCCTATATAAATCCTTGATATTCAAAAAGTTTTCTCGTATCGATTGTTGCCAATAATCATTTCTGAATAATTTATTATCTGGAAAAGGAACAATGATTATTATTGAGGCCTTGACTATAGTTGCAACTATGCAGTCGGGAATTATAATGAACAATTAGGAGCAATTTCATTTTTTCACACTCAAGAATCCAAAAAATTCACTCCCTTTTAAATCCGTTTCTCTATTCAGTCGTTCGACTTTTATGGCATTATTAGGCTCTGTCTATTACTTGCACAATAATTAATTATTGTATGGTCTATCAATTCAATCGCCTGTCTACGTTTGGACACGCGATGCTATTAAACTTTATGTACTTTTATAGTTCATTATCATTTGTTATAAATATCACAGAGGAATAAAAATGTAGCATGTCATGTTTCCTTCACCCATAGAAGAATATTTTTTACGAGAGAGTCAATATATCAAGAATTTGATGTCGCATAGATAATAACACGTTGTTACGTTTTTATTGAATGAATACATGTCAGATGTTTTGACGTAGTGATTTTTGGTGAAATTGTGCTGTATAGAGGATACAAGAAGAACATCATGATGTTCAAATTTCCCTGTGTTTTTCAAACTTTCCATAATCCGTAATCTGCTGGCAAGCTGATGGCAAAATGTTGGCAAATGGCTGCCGAAATGTTGGCAAACTGTTGGCGTATTGCTAGTATCCTGCGGGCAAACTGATATTCTATGGCTGTTTCAATGTTCTCAATAGAATTCATAATCCACATTGACCAAAGAGTAGGATTTTTGAGGACTATATCAGCTGATCAAGAAGAGAAATAGCATTACTTATATTGAATGAATGTGACATATATGTCAGTTCTTATTTCATCTTCTCTTTTATAATTTGAAGATCAGATATCCAGTATATACAAAGGAGAAAAAAATTAAGCTTGTATGAAATCAAAAAACGGAAAAGGTAGTTTTTCCAACACCTGCCTTGACCAATTTTTTATGACAGATATTCTGTATATTTCTCAGCGTCAAACAATATGATTTTTTTTTCCATCTTCGGTAATTGAAATTCCAGACAATCCCTGTTGAAGATAGAACAGTTTCAATCGATTACAACGAGTACCTTTACTGCTCATTTCCTACCTGTAATTGATTAACTGTCTATCGTATCCACCTCAATTAGAACATCTTTAGCTATTCACTGAGTTCGCTGTGGATTTATAGCTATCTTCATCTGCAGTTAGTGGGTAATGAGAAAAATAATCGTCGATGCTCGAAGGTGTGCCTAGTTTCATCGATATTATGAGGGTACCCCAGATGCCTTAAGTGCCGTATTGATTTTTCATTGAACGATATACTTTTCGATCATTCAGGATTCAAATAACTGTTATACAGTGAGAACCGAATGTAACGGATATATTCATTCTGTACGTTATCAGCAATTTTTGTACAAAAACTCCAAAATACATCGATTTATGTGTTTGAAGGGATACTGTGACATGAAAAAAAATCTGCCTTCTCCTATTTGATGTGATACTTTCAACCTCAATTATTTTTAATTGAATTGGGAGTCGAGTGATTCCTCGTTTTGAAGAACATCCGATTGCCTATTGAGCCATATTTTTTGCAATTCTTGCAAATATGCGTTACAGACAAATAATATTGATTATTGATACTTCCACGATCATACTACTTTTATTTATTTTTTGTTTATTTATCAGTTGCTGATTGTTAGACGTAGCGGAACTAGTAAAAGAGAAGCTATATTTGAATTGCCTTTTTCAGTCTTCGATTATTTATAATTATTTCTCATCATTTTAGAATTATCTTATCATTTAACTTCCTTGGTGATACAAATGAATGTCATATCAGAGAGAGAGAAAGAGAGAAAGGCAGAGAGAGATTTTAATGCAAGCTTTGGACTAATGAATTTTGTAATTTCCATCAAATTTGATAATTAATCGAATACATTCAGGAGTTGAATTGAATATACATGCTGTGACTTCCTGGCAATAATCTAAACGGCTTCTAAATTCCTTTAAC
Source organism: Plagiodera versicolora (assembly GCA_037013635.1). Taxonomy (NCBI): domain Eukaryota; kingdom Metazoa; phylum Arthropoda; class Insecta; order Coleoptera; family Chrysomelidae; genus Plagiodera; species Plagiodera versicolora. Next base: position 9,019,631 of record CM072983.1, on the reverse strand, counting down.
AATCTAGTTAATGTTTCCGGGCGAATGAGTTTCATCTAATTACAAGTTTTCTGTTTCAAATCTTTGATATTGTCGGTCCTATTGAAGTAAATTCTAGATAGAATATATGCTCATTCAATGAAATATATCAATTTTTCTTATCTGTGACTCAACCAACGAATTCAGACTGCGAGTATCATAAATTTGTTTAATTGTCTATCATTGGGTGAAACGAAGAAAAGAATAACAATTATTCCGAGGCACATCAGAACCTTGAAGGTGTATTTACTTATTTAAAATTAGCTCCAGAATTTGAACTACGAGGTAATTCTCAAAACTAGTGCTCTTTTTGTTTGGATTTTGTCAATTTTTGTTGATGATTTGAGTAAATTATTCCAAATTGTTGAATTCTGTGAATATATCTCTCTGATGTAAATATTTCGATAAAAAATGTCGTATCAAACACTAAACGACTCATTAACACTAAAAGAAGCCTATCTCGACGCATGCGTTGTCACGATTTCATGGAGGAAGTCAACTTATCCAAAGGTTGGTCATCCTTCAAAAACTTGGTTTTCTGTTTCGTGCCAGGAGCTACTTCACTTCCAGTCAGCTGCTTACGATCTATAAGGCACAAATCCGACCTGTCCTGGAATACTGTTCCCATATTTGGAGTGCAGCACCTAAACATATCCTGAAGCTGTTGGATTCTGTCCAAAAAAGGGCATTTCGTCTCGTCGGTGATGATTTGCTTACCAACTCGCTCACTTCTCTGGAACACCGTGGAAGGGTTGGCGATCTATCTCTATTCTATAGATATTTTCATGGGCGGTGCTCTTCTGAGATATCAACAATCGTTCCTTCTTTGGCGGTCTCTTCGAGGTTAACCCGTCAAGTCCAGTCTTCACACCCCTTTGTGGTTAATTTGGTGACCTGCAGAACATCTATTTTCAAAGACTCGTTCATCCAACGAACAGCGAGGCTCTGGAACACATTGCCCAGGGAGGTGTTCCCCGAGGCATATGACCTTCAGAAATTTAAAAAGAACACCAATTCCTACCTCCTTTCCCTTGCTTCTCTCGATGTTCTCTGACCATTACAGGATGTCTCCTTACGTGAGAAGTTTTATATATAAAAAAAAAATGATTTTTCCCTGTCAGTTTTCGGCAGTATCCTTGCATTATATAATTTCAAGTTCAGTTCAGTCACATTCGCATTGGTTTGAGTTTCAATTAATTGACGTATAAATCTACCTTAATCGAAAGCAATGTTCGACATTCGAAATGTATTCCTGACAACAATGCGCTGCCATATAATTTGTGATAGGTGTACCTACTATAATTTGTAGAACGTGGCAAGATCATGTTTCACTCATTCATTTGTACCTACCCAACAGTTGATAAAACATATTTGTCGACTATAATCAACGTTTTAGTGTACATATACAATTATTCACAAAAACAATACACGACCTATTTTTTTCTATATTGAATAATCACAATTCCAGGCTCATACACACCTATTATGATATTCTATTCATATTTTTTCAACTCTTTATTCACAATGAGTCGCTAAGGTTCACCACAGATAAAATACTATAATGAGTTTAATTATATTGTGGCTTATAAGGAAAATGTATATAATATTATATATTATAGATCGAATTCATACACGTGTAATAATGCCTCTTGTCATTGTTTATTATAAATCTGCCCTGAGTGAAATATTATATAATAATGCAACTGCTGTATTCTCACCTTATGTCATGTGCTAACAAACAAGGTGTTCGTGAAACTCACTACATATTGTACGTTGTAATATTGTAATCATTGGAGGTGATATAATCACACCCTGATGAATACTCCATTATTTTGCACATGAATTTCTACTGTATGCTATGAAAATTCATCTTGATATTATGCTGGTCAAAATTCATTGTTCATTAAATGCATATAGGTTTGAGTTAGCAAAACTGGTATCAGCAGCATCATACTGATAATATCTCCGATAACAATCTATGGAGTAGTCAAACCACTACTGGTATCTTCTGCCAGTATAATATCTGGAGTTTATCACATGCTTATCGGTTTAATATTAACCTCTCGATAACCAGACATTTTGTAAATTTCAGCCTGTACTTCGGATTTTGTGCCACATCATTATGTTCTCACTACTGTCTCCATCATTGATATCTTCGTAAGCGATCTGACAGTTATCTTAGAAATGTCACTGAATCGAACAATTATAATCATCAGCTATTTCTGTGATATATTAAAAAAAAGTGAGGCGATGAATTTTTCTAATAGTGTCGAATATTATAACAATTTTGCATTGTTATTCTGACTCTGAATACATGATGTGTAAGTCTGAAGAATCAGAATCAATCATATGTATAGAAATGGTTTCTTATGTAGTTTATGAAAAAACCACTGTAGATGAAGCAAATTAGGAAAGCATTATGACGTGAAGTGCATTAAAAGTTGATCGTATTATTTAATTTGCCAACATTTGAATTATTTTTAATTCACAAGTTTCTTGAGATATTTCTAAGCAATTATTCGTTTCTTATTTTCTGTAAATTTTCTGTATAATCATATCTACATACTCCACTTCGTGTGACTTTCATGATGAAAATCCATCATTTCGTGCTTTACCTTATAGATTTTGAAAAACCCTAGAACTTGCATCCTAACATTTTCCACTAGCTATCTTACTTTAGGAAATAGCCGATCGTTTTCATACATATCAGCGACACTGTATATTATATTTATTCATTATAGTTTCATTAACTTGAGTTTTTCTATTCATGATAATGTTCTCCTTGTACAGTGTTTGGAAGAAAATGCTACCACACGTTTCTGAGATCGAAATATGACGAAACAAGCTCAGTTCGGTTGAAGTAATTTCTAGTACCAAAAAAATAATACGTCTCTAAGTTATTTGGCGTCAAAAAAATTGTCTATACACCTATATGACATTATGTCCTTCTGGTATGGTGCACCTTTTAGAGGCATTTTTCAGGATTTCTATTATCATCCTTTACTCCGAAATAACCTACATAAAAATCTACGAGATATTTCTAAAACTCAAACATTTCCATTTCCATTAGTCATCTAATAAACGAAAATACAAAGTTCTCCACCTTCTGTCTACTTCACTGATTCATCTGTAACGACCCCTCGGGCGAAAATCCAAAAACGGAGACGCTTTTTCATCAGTTATGTTAATTCAGAATGAGTTTATTTTTGGTGCCGAACCCATTATCTATGCCGGTGGCGCTAAATTAAGTTTTTGGTTTACTCCTACACATTCGGCCTTCCACCAGACGAATACTGGGCGTATACTGGATGTCAATGGCATCCCTCAGATGTTTTTTCTTTGATTAATGTATGCTATGTTAAATGAATTGTGAGAATGTTTGGTCCTTCATATTAATATTTATTTTGTTTTTTTTAGCTCGAAATTATCATTTGGTACATTAGTGGTAGATTATAAATTTCAATTATTTTTTTTTTGGTTTGGTTTACTCATAGTCTTTTATTTCTCATTCGATGATGTAGTAAGAATGAGTATAATGATAATAATGAAATTAATAATAATGAAAAATGATGATAATATTAATAAAAATGATAATAACACATTTCATTACCCAAAAGAAAATCCCAATTCTAGGGTTAATACATAAGAAAATATAATAAGGAAAAAAATTAAGAAATACATTGGTGATACATTCATCAAATATAATTCGAAAGAAAAACACAGAAATATTTATATTATCTGGAGTGTTTATTGTGAGGTAATTTATAATGTGGAGAAATACTGCCACTATTCTTCAGAAATCTTCCTTGAATACTTTCCAGTACATCAAAATGTGTTGCATAGTAAGGGCACCAGACCCATACAGCGTATTCTAACTTAGACCTGACCTGGACTTGGGTATGCAGAATTGTAAAAATAAAAAGAAAAGTAATATTAATTCGAAGGTTCTTCTGGATTTTTGATGGAATATTATGCTATAGATTTTGTTTATAATTTTGGCCAGCACGTGCAATACAGGTGTGTTTCTAATTGAGAAGAATAAGCAAGTTCTGATATTGTTAACGAGCATTTTGATCAATTTGTTTTCACCTCCACCATTTTTATGAGAATAGATTCATCAAACATAACACATTTCTTGTAATTTCTTGAATCCTTGCTTTCTTCCAAACTTTATGGGGGAATTTGTATTCAGTCAATGTCAACCTCTCTATACTATTATATCGGGTGTTTCACAGTAGATGGAACATTAGACGTATCTGGAGAACAGAAAGACAGATCATTTCAAAAATTTGTGAGCATGGATAATCAAACTTGCTCTATCCGTCTAAAATATTTTCATCAATACAGTGTTGCCGCTTGTATCAGAAAGTAGTAGCTACATGTTATTTCAAATGGATAACCCCGTATATTATATCATTTTTGGAATCCTCATGAGATTCCTCATAACTTTCCTCGTTCCTCATTATTTTCTGCCATAGTATTCTTACACACATGCAACTTGAATACAGGATGACAATAAAGAAATAACAAGTTAGTTCTCTGTCAGAATGAAGTTCATAGCCTACTATCTTAAGCACTATCCAATATTTATTTTATTAGACGAATTCATAACATAAGTGATCATAACTAACACACTGTACGAGATAGGTATAGGGAAAGTATACTCAATTAAAATGGAAAATGTTATGGTTTTTCGAATAAGTAATAATATACAGGGTGTTCCATTTAAAAAAACGGAGTTTCAGTCATTTTCATGAGTGCCCGGATGACACTCCCTTCTGAGCCTCCCTGTATGCTGAAACTGAGATCCAGTTTCTTGACAAAATACTTGATGGTCTTATGCAGCTATAACCCAAATTGCAATATTTTGTGAATTTTCATTTGGAAAAAATTAATATTTTTCATTGGTCAGGTTTTGCACAAAAATTTGACAAAATAATTTTTATCTCGGAAATCGTCACAGGTAGGTATAGGGAATTATGTGGGAAAGTTGTGAGGAATCTTATGAAGATTCCAAAAATGATATAATGTATGGGGTGTTCCATTTGAAATAACAAAGTAGCTACTACTTTCTTATACAAGCGGCAACACTGTATTGATGAAAATATTTTAGACGGATAGAGCAAGTTTGATTATCCACGCTCACAAATTTTCGAAATGATCTGTTTTCCTGTTCTCCAGATACGTCTAATGTTCCATCCACTGTGTAACACCCTGTATATTTCTTTCCATAAGACGTTTCGCCGATTGTTGTGAGCTTCATCAATTATGTTAGAATCAAAAAATAAAAACACAAATGAGTAAAATTACCACCACATTGTGCTATTATAGCACTTTAGTCTTAACCGTGTATATCTTCGTTTTATGAACAATGAAAATTCCCTCCAAAAGTTTCAATCAAACATAACCTGTGCATTCAGATGGGAATTGTGAGTTCGTCATTTGGGATGTATTCAATGAACTATTTAGAATTTAGTTATTTTGTACTTTGTTAATTTGTAACTCCAGTTCAGATTGAGAACAATCATTATTCACTTTTTCCAAAAATTACTGAAATTGACGACAAGCGATAACAGTGCATTTTCTGACAAGCACAATTCTCTTCTTTAAATAGATCGACTATAGAAGAAGTTACAACATGTCGACCAGCTAACAAGACTTTGAATCAGTGCAAAAACCCACTCAACCCATCGTCATCACAGCTCACTAGTTGGCAACAGATCTAACACGAAGGGAGAAAAAAGCGTACCGACGAAGCAGAATTCATTCTCCACCGACCGAATCAGATAGATAACCAGGAGATCGTGATTTTTTTCCGTGACAGTCGCGAAACGTGTGAACACGCCAGCCACATGTTGGCATCGAACTTGAAAACGCACCATCTTGTCGAGCACATTACCATTTTCTTTAATTAAATTACTAAGTAAAAACACCAGGTACTAATGGCTCTCGACTGTCACAGAATCCGCGAGTGCACACTTTATTTAGCAGTTTCAACACTGAAAAAGTTTAGAGTGGTATTTCCATTTCATTAAGTTCCTATAAAGAATTTTTATCACATTATTAATAAAGTCTCACTACTGAGAGTCGAGATTGTGAGTTTATGAAATGTGAAAACCGATGCGTGAAGCACGATGGCGATTGCAGAATAATCATCTTAGAACAAGAAGATCTAGCATTAATTTGCAATACCACTTCTTGTCTCCGATACGTGTATATTCAATGAGTTTTTGTTGGGTCCTTTACTGTTTCCAGTGTTCTGAGGTAATTGGAAACGAATACTAGTTTCGAACATACAATTTCAAATGGTTCGAAGGCAAGATATCAGTTTTCTAACGATTTGATATTTGCATATCGAATTGGGTTCAAAATTGTCATTGGTCAGTTCAGTTTTTATACCAAAATGTCATTGATATTGTAGAGACTGATATTTATTTTAAAACTTTTTGGAGGATAAGTTTTCATACTGCTGTGGATTTCATGAATTTGGGTTTATCATGTATATAAAGGGATGTCAAGAATCAAAAGTCTCCAACAATTCAACACTTCTCAACAACTTTGCAAAATCCATTGTGTAATTTTGGTGGAACACGTGACGAATAGTTTGAATACTGGTACGTAATTGAGTTGTTTTATCTTCATAATATTGACAGGTAATCGTGCAATAGTTTTTCGCTCATTAGTTTGAAGAGATACATTCCTTCATTCTATTCTTAACCTGAAAGTGTGATTATTTGAAATCGAACCATCTTCAGAAGTTGGGAAAACAGGAAATCGAAGTTTCGGGAGATATGTCAATTTTATTTGAAAAAAAAAAGTCTATTGTTTTATTCAAAGTGTTTTCAACCTGTGACAACCTCACTTGGCTCATATCTAAGGAAATCAGGAGCAAATTATGCATTTCAGTTTATAGACATATCTACTATTCATTCTATGCAAGAAAAAGTTAAAATGACTATGGATGTGAAAGGAAATTTTAAACCACATTTTGATTACTCGCTATAATTTTTTGAATTGTATCAACTTATGTCAAATAAGATTGTTATAACTTGGTTCATTCTCTATGACTTGATTATTCGATTACATTTAATGATATCATTCACATTGTTAATTTTTCCTTTGTTCTTTCTATTTTTGATATCGTTTCTTGAACTCATGTCAAATTATTGTTGGATGATTATTTCTAATTTCGAGATGAAGGTATTTGCATAAACATTCTCTCGTAGAAGTCGTATAAAAATGAATTGCGACTATATTCAAACACACGTGCATTGTTTCAGCTTTTAATAAATTAGATTTAGCACAATGATAATGATAATAACTACCCATTTAATAATTTGTTCATGACGACATTCTTGCAACCGTTACAAATACTCTATCAGTCTTCAGATCCAATAAACTCTCATCTGATGATTGAAATAAAAAAAAACATCAACGCGCATAAACCTCACAACCTGAATTTGTTCGTAATTGTTTGAAAATCTGATTGGCGAGCAAAGCTATTGTTATTCCTTCGTACTCGTGATCGTGACGAGGGTGTCTCGAGGTTAGCCTGGCCCGCGATTTCCAGCACCGCCTCAGGCGAAGCTGCAGGTGCTTTTCGAGTACGGAGTGGCCCGCCAGCCACCGTCTAATGATAGCCTACGTGCACGACCAAGTGCATCCACGGCAGCCAACACTTACTCTCGTAATGATACGTCTTTCGAAAATATTCATTGATCGTTTCGAACTCGCATAGTGGATATTCCGGGTAAGAACTCTGCGCATGGTAAGAATTATCTTTATTTATATCTTCAACGAAAGCTTTCATCGGATATGGTTGGCGTTAATAGTTGTCAGTTTCAGTAAAACAAATTGGAAACACATTTCCATTCATCCAATACAACAACGCATAGATGGATAATATAGTAGTGGTAGTATATATTTATTTAAGGAAGGCAGGTTTGGTTATGTCTTGATACCATTACTGCAAAATAAAAAGTATCTAGCTAACCACCAAACTTTCAATTAGTTGAGACACATTAAAGCATCATTATGGCAACACTTCAGAACGACTTATCAACAAAGCTAAATTTATTCGGAGAGAAATCTTTGGTCCGCTAAAAGAGTTTGTTGATTCTAGTCATTTTTTTTTTATAATAATAATAATATAGGAACTTTATTGAACTGATACAAATTCAATTCAACATGCTATTGACCGAAGTCCTTCTGCCTTTTTTTATATATTAAAAAAACTGTTCAGAGGTTACCCGCATTCAATAGTTATTGAATTTTGGTGTATATATTTTAAAAATATTCTTCTTGCATGTATGTTACATTTTTGATCATGTTACATAACTTTAACTACGTTCAAGAAAATGAAAACGATTTCACTAATTACGTTATGACTGAGTAAATCTACATACCTATCAACAATATGCGAGAAAATATTGAAACTCTTGCGAAAAATTATCGAGGGTATTTTCTGTGGGATCAGATCTGGCCATTTTGAAACATTCTGACGAAAAGGAAATGTATTAAAATTTCTAAAGGGAATACTATTTTTCCTGATGCTCTCAAAACTATTGAATTGAATGTACCAAAGAAAACTCTCTAATATTTTTGGGCTTTTCACGGATCACAGTGTATAATCCAATTGTTGAAATTTATTCAAAAAAGTGTTTTCCAGCTGATAAAAATTCAACCTCTGATTCCTTCTTTATTAGCATAAACGAATCTTCACTATCAGATCCTCGATATTCATCAAATCTAGAAAGGAAATTAATTGAGAAATATCACAAAATATAATGGCAGTTTTATGTCTGTGGATTTTATAATTTTGACATGGAACAATTGGTTCTGACATATGACTTTCACTTTCTCCTAAATGCTAAATGTCAAAAATCAATTTTCCATTCTGGGAACGGTCGATAGGCGTCTAGTCATTATTATCATTATTTGCTGCAGCCAACGGTCGCCAATGGCCACTACCAGTGCCGACGGTTCGCCTGGTGCCTGGTGCTTCTCACGCTTCACCTACGCAAGGTCAACAATCTTGATGATTTCATTATCATCGATTCGATGTGCTGCTCGTCTCCCGATTTTATTGACCGTAATCAGCGTCTATATTGGGCATTCAAAATAGTTAATAGGTTATTTCGAGTCGAAAATCCGATAAGGAAATTCATGGCGCGATTGTTAACAATGGCCATTGTATGCTAGTGTTTATGAGCAAATTGGAAAGAATACATCGACTAGCCCTATTTCTCTATTGGTATTTGCTTGAAAAGATCCAGTCTTTTTCGTGTTTTGACCTCAAAGCAGCGGGTCATGTAATTCCATTAGAATCTTCAAACTATAAACAACCAGTGAAGCAATAATATCTCGATAACAGGTTATTTATATTCATTTTTTGCAAGTATTACTTTGAAGTGTGCCAGTTACAATATGAAGATATTTCTTGTTTACTTACTGTTCTTAGATTTGAACAAATCGCTTTTATTCCTTTGTCTAAGTTTTTATTTCGCTTGCTTGTAATTTCTTTCGAATCTTTCATATCAGCATTCGCGATGATTCCATTAAAAGATAAGGACTAATTAAACCTCTCAATACTCTTTCTCGGTTAATCGTATCAGCTTCTTGTTCATCTGTGTGTCAATCTTCATATTCTGATAGGACGTAAACTACGGTGACTTAACAAATTTATCTTTGATATTGTTCGATTGGTATATTTGATTGATTGCCACAGTCTTTTCATTTAAAGATAGTTCTGACATATTTGTTTATATTTCAATACCATTAGTGCGAAATGAAAAGTATCCAGCTGACCACTGAACTTTTAATTGGTTAAGCAATAGCTAGGAACATTCAGACATTAATAATAATGGAAAACATTTCACATTGCCTTCATAATGATGCCAAATATATTTGGAAAGGAATCTTCGATCTGCTCTTAAAGTTTGTTGTCAACATTTTAACAAATATTTAAGAAATGGTGGGACGGTTGTCCACTGTTTTCCAATTCTTGTGTATATATTTCATAAATCGAAATAATTTGAATGATTAAGTCAACCTAACTTTCTGTGTCGGAGTATCGTTTAAAAGAAGACAAGCAGCAATACCGCACTTTATGGCGAGATCTCTCACATACTATCTTGATTAAAAAAATACTACAGACGTTCAGTATTACTGGGGTTATGACTATTGACAATGATCAACCTAATATTCAAATTGTCTAGCATAATTTTATTGCTGGAACCATTGATCTGAGATTTTATCAACAGTTCTCGAAGAATATTAACTCATGGAGAATTTTATACACCTTAGGAGCAGATGAGCTCATATGAGAGTACATTTTTCACTTATTGCTGTACTCATTGCATTCTAACTCATTCGGATACTTTGGTCTACATTATTTATTGTTTTTTAATAATTCTTCAACAACTACTTCTAAATAATTTGGGGCTCATCTTAGAATATACTATATTCAGCTTAAATTTTCGAAATGAAATATGAACTTTCTGAGCAACAATATTTCTTACTTCAAATATAAACGAATTTTCGAGTAGTATTCCTAACTACTTTCTATATTCAAAAAGGTTCAATCGAAAATAATATTCTGGTTTTTTATGAAACACTTCATCAAAGTTAATAGAAACCACTACTCATAATATGGATTTCCTATCAAACCAAGCGGCCAAATGAGTGCAATAAACATTTTTTCTTCCATTTCTTCGTCTCAGTTTAGATGCGCGAGTACTTACCCATTTCACGTCCATCTCAACGGTACCGACTAATTACAAAAAAGGAATAGATTTGACGACGAAACGTAAGGAGGAATTCCACTATAAGAGTTGGCCAATTGGACTGTAAATTAGAGAAGACGACTCGAAACGATACTTGATGAATGTACGTTGCAATTTCATTAGGCTGACAAACTTCTTCTCCGAAAGGAGGTGGTAAATTCCCCCTGATTCTTTCGATATAAGCGATGGATGTCGAAAGAAACATTCATATTTTGGAGACTAAAAGTAGGACAGACTCCATTATCTCAATTCCCCAAATAGTTGCATTATTATTGGAGATACCATTGAATTTCTTTGAGTATGGTCTTCGCAAGTTAGAGGCTTAGAGGCTTGAGCTGAGCAACTGATGGTGACGTACGGGACCAAAATCCGACCTCTTATAGCGTAAAAAACAGAAGATTGATCAACAAACCAATTCGGCATAAAAATGCTTCTTCAATGAAGGTGCCACGGTTATAACCTGTAGCTCTCCTGAAGATGTATCCATAATAGTATATTTTCCTTCCACTTTCCTTTTTAATATTTCAGTGTGGCCTGTCAGTTGCTCGCCACCCTGCGTCTATTCATAAGATTGTTATGCGAATACAATACTTCAATTCATGCAAGTCATCGATTTCCGAAAAGAAGGTGCGAACTGAGAGAAAAAATCAAAAAGCTTGCTAATCTCGAAAACGGCCAGAATTAGGTTTGGGGAAGATTAATGAACATCGTTTTTACATGTCAATGTAATTTTCGTAAACGTATATACGCCTAGTGTGCATTTTAGGTAGATCTGTGGAATGAATTATATTTATTTACTTATTGTAAGTAACATATTTCTGAATAACAAATGTAACAAATGTCACGTAATCAATGCTTCTTCTCTTTCCTTTTTCCCCAGTCGACCTGTCAAGTGATCTGTTCACAGCCAGTTGAAGAACTTATCAATAAAAATCCCTTAGAGCTGAATTCTAAGCTTTCCCCATATCGACACTCTCGATACTGTATAACTGAATACTCATTTCATGGTTTCTAATTTTGTAATCTTTATAAGAGAACTGAGTCACTTGAAATGAATTCGACTAGCGGAATTTATGATTTGCCGCTCTAGATAACTCCACAGAACCACCTATTCAGTCGATATAAAAAGTACGATCCATATTGGAAGTTCAATTTCCATGTTTGTTACAATTCTTGGTAAGCGTGGTACTATATCTGTGCTTATACTATCCGAGGCATGGCCTGAAGTCGACTTTTCCTTGCTGAGAATATGCGCTACAAAAAATGTTGGTTCATCCATTCCATGAAAATGGAAAATGATTTCTTACAAGCCACAACGTACCAAAGTTGGAGTTCACTTTGAAATTCATATTCAAGGTTATTCCATTTTGAATGTTAGTTTTTGGAGAGTATTGAGAAAAGGTGCTGAAGTGTCTACCGACAGAAAATGTTGTCTTCAATTCATTTCCTTATAGTTGAAGTAATTTATGCTTCTAGTAGTTTACGTTGAGGTCATTAAAGTTGTTATATAGTTAGAGGAAAAGTTTCACCGCGAAAAAAAATCATCGAAAAGGTATATTCATAGATATCAGATCAACTGGTAAATAACCTTTATTCTTCTATAAGATGATACAGAAACAGTAATTTTCACAATAGACACTTGGGGCTGTACATCGACAACATACGTGAATGTATCTTATGACAGCTGAGCAGGCACAGTTTTGATTTTCTCCACGTGACGACATCCTATGAAATTTGGCAGCGAATGAAAATTGAAACAAAACCTAATATACCTAATTGAGAGCAATTGTTGAAGTCACTTTTCTTGATTTTTATTGTGATAAGACTGCGAATACTGATGTTATACAAGTTTCCAAATCGTGAATGGAGGTATAGTATATCGGTGGGGTAAAGTGAAAAACATTATTGTATGTAATTGTAATTATCTTCCACTTGCTAAACGAATGCATTTCAGTTAAAAAGACGACTTATATTTACTAAGAAAGTGAGAAAATTACAAAATAATCATTTTTATAATGACATGTGGAATTTGTGTATTAAACATTTGAGGAATTATTATTTCTAATCGAAATGGTTAAAATATGAATACATTTTCCATATTCACTCAATTGTAAAGGTTGTTGAAAATTATGTAGAATTTGAGCGTCGTCTAGAATCTAATCCATGACATTTCCAAAATGATCTCTCAGTATAATTACTGAATAGTTACTGCGAAAATGAATTTTTGAATAACAAAAAGTTCTTCTTGGTGAATGTTGAGTTTTTTGTGTAATTCTTAACTGACCACTGATGACCAAGAAAGTCTATATTGACTCTTTTATACACACACTGAAAATTCAACTAATAGATCACCTCATCGTTCTGAACATTTCCAACATGGAAGGCTTTCGTGACTGAAAGTATTTGACTCCCCAACGAGAATTAAGGCACATAAACGATGTACTATTATCTGAATATTTCAGGCTGATATTGGTGTAAACCCCGATATTTTCGGTAATTTTATACTGCATCTGGCCCGCAGCGTGTGCAATACCGAACACGGTAAGAAACATGCACATAAAAACTACGTCAAACCATCAATAGACTGATTATACATTGCAAATTCCTTCAGGTGATATGCTTATGGTTTTATATCTACCTATCTGATGCTACGAAATTTGATTTGCGTTTTTTAGATATAAACTTTACATATTTTATGAAAAGATTTGGAAATTACCACTATTAGAGAATACATGGTTTGAGATGTCAAAAACTAGTTTTGACAATGATGGTATCAAGGTTAGCTCAGAAAACGTCTAATTTTGGATCCAGTCGAAATTCGAAGAGAAAGTACTTTGAGGCGATTATTGTTCGAATTTGAATGAATTCAGATTGAATAATTGATATTGTTCACAATGGTTATATGCTCTTCGCCAAGTTATAGGAAATATATAATGGAGCATGACTTGTGTTTTCAATAACTGCTTTTTGCCAACTCTGCTTTTGGTGAGCTTTCTCTATGCTAGCTTCCTTTTTTTACTAGTGACTCATAGAATACAGAACCAAAACTCCGATAACAAACAATTTCTATATTCGAATTCAAAATTCGAAAGACAAGAATTCACTCAAAGTTTTATAGTCAATACTTTCATCATGTTATTCATTAACAAAAGATAACGATTCCATTGAATTCTTCAACAATTGAATAAACGGTGTTACATATTACTTTCCTTCTGAAAATGGAAAACAGCCGAAAGAAATGAATATATCATCTATGAATGAAACAATACACAACCTTGTGATTTTGTTGGATAACTATAGTATGGGAGCATACGAAGGATTCAGTTCAGTAGCTGATGTTTTCTTGTTTCTTGTTTGGTTTCATCTTTCATGATGTTCTGATGTAGTTCTTAGTTGGCATAACGTGATCTAGTATAGCTGTTGAGTATTAGACCACGTAGGTTACATGGGCAATGATGATAAAGCTTATGAAGAACATGATGTGCCATTCAGAGAAATGGCAATAGCGCTAGGAAGAATATTCCACAACGCTTGGATGAAAAAGCAATCTAGAGTACCTATCACGTCGCATCGGCCAAACAATCAGAATCATGACAGAGCGCTGTAGACTCAATAAACGTATGACACAACCATTCATGGGTTCTGCCAAAAAGTTGACGAAACTTCAGCACACATGCTGTGCTATGGCGAAGGTTTGCCGGAGAAAAGTTCATTTATGATGTGGGAAGGAAAACCACAACCTCATCAAAGGTCTAGGGTCTGGCCCATTAAGTTTCGTTGAAAGGAAGGGCCCAAGAACTCAAGACGTGAAAGTACACTCAACAGATTAAGGTCACAGTGAAGAAGCCCATGTGCCTCAATAATTGAGCCCTGTGATAATAACTTTTTTTTGATTGTATTAGGTAGCATATCGTATTTCAAAAAAATCACCATGAAACAACATATGCATATGTTTTCTACAGTTTCTTCCTACAATATGCAGCTGATCATTAGATTTAGTTTGATAGTTATGTATTCGATTTTTATATATCTCATATTCTGTGAGATGAAAGCGATTCATTTAAGATCTTGAATATGAAAATCATTTTGAAATATTTTGATCGTTGTTCCAATTCCAGTACATTTAACATTGAAGTAATTGGTGTAAACCGTTTACATCTTAATATAACTCTATTTCTGTCATGTAGCGATATTATTATTTATCAAAAAAGTTATTATGATTTGTTATACTCGTTTCCAACGACACAAATTCAGGTATTTTAGAGAAAAATAACAACTTCTCATATATATACTTTTGCAGGAATATAAAGAGATTTTTCGAATTCAAAGACAAATTAAATATGCAGATTATTGTTTTGAATCGTATTATTCACCCGAGCCCGAGAATGTATCCTCATTTCCAACAAATCAACAGTTGGTGGACTTGGATTCCGCCACATAACAAATCTTATGAATACGAACGATGGCCCCTCAACTATCCGCGATCTCCTACCGGTCGGCGAAGATGCTTCTGAGCCGGTGGCGAGGAGGTTCGGCCCTCACGATCTGCCCGAGGTTAATGAGCGACCGTCATGCAACCGTCTCCCGACTAATAGAAGCGTTTAGTGAGATAATCTTCTTCTTGCTCCTTCCTTCGGGCTGCGAAACATCCGAACGGAGGTCGCCTCGCCGCGAGAAACCAGGGGACGGTATATGAGTTTCTCAATTTTTTTCCTCTCCGAGATAAGTGATGATTGCAGGTGCGTATCGACATGCGAGAAAAATTATTGAATGGATATGCTTTGAGAGATGTTGGTCTTCTTGGTAGGTGCGCTGCCTGGAGAAACACTTCTAGCGCCCGGATGGACTATTAGTGACGAGCTTGCCGCGATTCTCATTCATGTATTCAAAATACTGTTCTATTTGGATTGGTGGAACGTAATATGCATCGCTTCTTTCTCGATGAGCTCAATTACTTATATCCTCATTAGTCATAGCTCTATCTAATCTCCAAAATCACCATTTTTTCATTTAACTGAAATAGTCCAAAAGATGAACTGCCTCCAAACGCTCTTCTATAACTCTAATACATTGAAAAGCGTTAGTCCCATTGAGTAGCTCAGAAAGGTCGCGTTCTCTAGGTTTGATTCATATTCCCCTAGTTGCGTTACTCTTCTGAAGTTAAGTGCCTCAAAATCGCACAAAATGTCTCAGGCTCCAAGCCGCACGTCAACAAGTTTGGTCACCCATCTTTTGTGAATGTTTTTTACAGGCGCATAGCTTGTAAGGAGTCCTGTTACTAATCTTATCTGATCTCTACTCAACATCATACAGTATCTCGTCATCGTCTTCGTTTTTCACATATTATCTGAATAACAAGTTTACTATATTCTCGTCTTTGTGTCTTATCCCAGGCAACTTTTTGTAGTATTTTGATGCGTCTTTCGATGCAGCTCCTGTGTGTTTTTAGGCACCCCAGAAGCTGGTTTCAGACCAAGGTAGGGTGTAGCTAAGCTCCCTCTAACTAGTTCATCAGTTATTTCATGCCTTCTTTTCCACTGTGTCCAGATCAGTTCAACTCTATTCGACCTTGACAGTATCAGGAGTTTGTTGATACTTTCCCAGATAAGTCTACACCCTACAAGAGCTTCAAGGCTAGCTTGATTATTCTTTCCTATGAGGGCCTTCTCATTACATATTTGTACACATTGAAGAATCGTACAAACTTCTGCCTTGAACACTGAAGTGTGTTCAGCAAGGGTATAGAAATGTTTATCCTTCAAAAAAAGGCAATAAATTCCCGCACCAAAACCAGGCTCGGTCTTTGATCCATCTGTATACCACGTGAGTCTATCTTGCCTTCCCGAGTGAGGTCTTCGTTTGATCCGGGATAAAAGACTGATATTCATATTCCAAAGCTCATTATCTCGTAAATAATTTATTTACCCTTGATAATATTGTCGCATACAGGTCGTGTCTTTGGGGGTTATCGCTGTGGCTTGAGTTATACTCAGGAAATATAAATATAATAATTTCAACTACTGAAATATGAATTGAACATTTCATTCAATGATAATGATGATGGTACATTCCTTAAGAGAGATTCAATGATACATATAAAAATACAATTCCTTACCCTAGACCACACAATAATGCTGCATACCCAGTCGTCAGGAGGAGTGAGGGACAATAAAAACTGTGTCTACTATTCTAGACTAAACCCAGATTATTTCGAGACTAACTGAGGACCAATTTAAGACTAACTCAAGACTAATTCAAGACTAACTAAGGACTCTGTCTTCACTTTGTTCCATTCACCAGAAAAAGAAATTTAGATGCTTTAACACCACTTTCCTTGAATGGTGAAGTCATTCCATTTGCTGTAAAAGTGAAATATCTAGGTATTATCCTCGAAAGGATACTCACATGGAACGCTCATTTGGATAAGGTTCTTCACAGAGCCACTCTGTCCCTATGGACTCGTAGGAGGATCTGTGGTAAATCTTGGGGCTTGGGTCCCAGACAAATTCTCTGGATATATGTGATGATTGTCAGACCAATGATCACATATGGTGCTATTGCCTGGTGGACGGAAGCTCTCTAGTATGCAGAGACAGGCCTGTCTGGCTATAACTGGTGCCATAAGTATCACACCGTCAGCGGCCATGGAACTCCTTCTAGACCTAACTCCTTTCCACATATTCCTGGAGAGAGAGGCCAGATGGAATACATATTAGATGGATTAGCGATCTGTCTCTATTCTATAGATATTTTCATGGGCGATGCTCTTCTGAAATATCAACAATCGTTCCTCCTTTGGCGGTCTCTTCGAGGTTAACCCGCCAAGTCCAGTCTTCACACCTCTTTGTGGTTAATTTGGTGACCTGCAGAACATCTCTTTTCAAAGACTCGTTCATCCAACGAACAGCGAGGCTCTAGAATACATTGGCATATGACCTTCAGAAATTTAAAAAGAACACCAATTCCTACTTCCTTTTTCTTGGTTCTCACGATGTTCTCTAAACATTACAGGATGTCTCCTTCCGTGGGAAGTTTAATATAAAAAAAATATATAAAGACTCGTGCATATTGCTAACTGTACGAATCAGGCTTATACTGCTTAGCGTTGCAGACTACTGGATGACACTGTTAGTCACAGTATTCTGGGAATGACCTCTGACATCATGCCTCCAACAGTAAACTACGACCCGCCTTATTCTGTCCTAATCCCGAATAGAGACGACTGGATTCTCCGGAAGGAGGAACTACTGAGAGCAGAAAGCTGCTGGTTCATTGATGGATCTAAAACACCTGCAGGTTCTGGTGCAGGTGTTCATGGTCGCAGACCCAGGACAAAAAAATTTGCCTGCCTAGGATCTTTTGTGACCGTTTTTCGGGCAGAGATCTATGCCATTGCTCTATGTGTCGAGAAACTGGAAGAAATCAACCGCACACATAAAACAATTAAAATATTCTCGGACAGCCAAGCGGCACTGAAAGCCATTTGCTCGAACCGAGCAACGTCCATACTGGTTTTTGATTACCAGAAGAGACTCTCTTCGATTGGAAGAATCAACAAACTATTTTTGATCTGGATTCCTGGCCACTCCGGTTTGGAGGGCAACGAAATGGCAGATTGTCTTGCAAGGCAAGGCGCCTCGAGCAATTTCATTGGTCCAGAACCCGCTATTAGCATCTCTTTAAGTTTTGCCAAACAGACACTGAATACCTGGGCAACAGGAAGTTTCTCAAACTGGTAGATCATTTCAGAATTGACCCATTCCAAGGCATTCATACATTCTTCGAAGAATGGAGCCAAAAAATTGTTGGATTACGACAGAGATGTTCTACGTTGCCTAACAGGCCCCCTCACAGGTCACTGTCGCTTGGATCATCACATGACTAGACTCAGTCTATCAGAAGACCCAACTTGTCTCCTATGCTTTTGGAAGATGATGAAACAGCAAAACACATACTTTGTGTCTGCCCCGCTGCGTTCAGTATCAGGTTCTCGATAATTTGCAGGGTAGCACTCTCGCCCTCGGACATGAAATATCAATCACCAGATACTATAATCGGCTTCGTTAAGGAGCTGGATTTATCTGGTGAAATTTGAATTGGTGTGAGCCACAATAGACCCGTCAGACCTAACCTAACCTGTCTTCACTTATCAAATCTTTTGACCCCAAATCTATGCTGATCATAGATCAGCATCATCAGCAAAATCTACTTTTTGTGATGACACACTTGACTTGACATAATTTGTACTAACCTACTTTCATCATGAACTTGTGAACAGAAGTGCTTTGTTTATAATGGAATTGGATTTGGAATATAATTTTACGTGGTGTTTTAGTGAATTGGATTTTGAAAAATGTATATCTCGACAATATTATCGTGTCCAAATACGTGTGTACCATCAAAAATATTCGTCAGAATACATGTAGAGCTCGTAAGTGACAAATTTTATCGTAATGATTTGATCTCTTCTCCTTTCATCGATCAGAAAAATCCACAAATGATATGCCACCATCGAAGGTATTGTACGTATTATACACATTGTTATAACAGATTATGGAAATACGCAAACTGTGTAAATTTTATATGAGATTTCGACGCCTAGTTAGACGAGAAACCCTACATGAATCACTGATGTGTGAAATTGTCACAATGTTCACAATGTTGAATCAGTTTTCTTACTCACAGAAACATATCCTTCATTTTAGTAAGTATATTTCGTTCTAAATTTGGCTCCGTCTTTGTGATACAATGTTTGGAAATCTGAAAAATCAAAATGATGATGATTCATCTTTAAATCAGAGGAACTACCGAAAATATATATGAATTTAGTTTTCTTCAACGCTTAGATGCAGACATTATATTTATATTACATTGTGGGACTTTTTCTTGACATCATATCAATATTGGTATTCTTCAAGAAATAAAAATATATATCAATTGCAAATATTATTATTCAGTTATTTCCCCAAATTCAAGAATGAAATTTATGAGATTATTTTGAATTACTGCATTAAACAGGTTTCAATTCCCAACCTGTTATAAATTCAATTGATGAACATAGTTGAGTGAATATCACTAGGTTATTCTGATAAGGTAATAAGATAATCGAGTAGGTTCTTGAAAACGCCTCCAACTCAACCTCACTAACAACTCCTCCGGGACTGTAACAACTGATCTAGTTGTCGAGGCTAGTTCAAAAACACCCATCCATCTTCCTGAGATCGGTCCGATTTGTTTTCCGATAACTTCAAGAGTGTAGGCGTTCAGAAATCGTTTCTGTCGACTGAAAAAAAGTGTAGTTATTGGCCATATACTAACGAGAATAGGAGTGATCTTGAGCGATAGATAATTTTTATGCCGTAATTGTCCCGTAATCGTCACGGCGGAATGTGTGAACGAACACGTTGGGGCATCGTTTCTAAATCAGGGTGTGACCGACTTGGGAGGACTCGTATCTATCAGGTGTTAGTCACTATTATCTGATTTGATCTACTCATAAACTAATATTAACGAAAGATATTATACCAGGTGTCCTATAGCTTTGAGGCTAGCAGATATTTTTGAGTTATTTGCAGGACAAAAATTTGAAGGAACAATATGTACAACCCTTTAAAAACCAATCTTCACTTTTATTTTTCAAATTACATCCCTATATCTATTGCTATAGAGTAACACCCCGTTGTTTCAATTTAGCGCTCCTTTATTTCAATATAACGAAATAAACCGGTTTAGCTAGTCTTTCTAATGATCATCTCAAGGAATTAACTGAGCAAGAGCAAAACAAAAATATCGTTAGTAGTTATTTTATTAATATTAGGTGGCATCGTTTCAACCCTCGACTGACAGGAATAAATGTCGATGTCCAATTTGGTATTATTTATTTTCCTTTTAAGAAAAAATTCAATTTGCAAATATAATTGACTTGTTTTTCCGATTCCACATATTGTTCACTGGTAGGAAAATATTATATATATATGTATATATAATTATTATCGACACCCTGTATCTGTGAAGATCGCAGTGACGAGGCTTCCAGAAAAACAAGAAAAGGTTGTGGAATGGTTCAATCAACAATGTGGAAAAACTGTGTCGCAACAGTATCACAATTGCAAATATCTCAGAACAAGTCGAGCGAGCAATGAAATCGAAAATAAAAAATGAAAAAGAACACTACCAGTGGGGGAGAGATGCGACAATGAGATAGCAACTGTTTTTGGGGTATGACAAAGTATTATTCAGCGTATTTTGAAATTTTCTTATGATATTACAATTCACCTGACCTATCCCCTGCGACACACTGTATAAGAGGTATCCGAACCATTTTTCAGTAATAACAGCCAATTTCTCCCCTCTTCAGATAAACTACACGAAAGATTTATTATCATCATGCTTTTAATGTACGGTTTTTATAAAAAGAACTATTATTACTAACATAGAAACATTTAATTTTGAGAATTTGTCCTACCACACTTACTTATAGAAGACGAACATGCAACGAAACATAATCGACAGAGTTTACCCTCATTCTCCAGTTTCTACTCATCCAATATAGATAATAGGTGGGCGGGACAGATATATTTATCTCAATTCATAGAAGATTGATCCTTTTTACAAAAATGTGCGAATGCCTGCGGTCAAAATTGATTCGAAAAAGCATTTTTGGGGGTGTGAGAAATTTGGCTATCGCTTCAGAGGAGATTGTTATACAGAGTGAATCTCAAAGTTGTTTGCTGAAATCTATCACTACAAAATGCTACAAATATGCATATTCAATTGAAATTCCGAACTCATTGATAAAAAGGAATGTTATTATTTTAGTCATTTGAGTATCGAACAATTTGTCGGGTTTATTTGTTATACATAATCGACTCTTGTAATATTCGTTGATAGTAAAATATCTGTCCTTGTTTATGCAGGTACTTTCAATGCACCTATCGCGTTTCCTTATTGATGATTATTGTCCAGTGTAATTACTATACTTAAAGCTCACTAGGATATAATGTATTCGTGTGGGAAGAATTAATTTAACTATTTAAAGGTAAATTGACACTGAAGATAATACTATAAATATTAATGAGAGTTACGTATTGTATTATATTACGATTAAACGATCATTGCAATGCATTAGATTTAAGTTATAGGTACCTGCATTATTCATGTTGTGTTATTGAACATTGACGAAAACTCTCTATTTCAAAACATAGAGAAGAAAACAGTAAGAATTTTGAAGAAAGAGGAATCAAATGTGAGACTGAAGGTGAGAAGAGAATGCAAAAAATTGATATCATTGAAATGGAATATAAAAGAAATCAAGGACCTCATGAAATATTTAATGCTATGAACATACAAAACCAAAACGTTGCCATATCAACTTGGTTCGAAACTTCTATTTTGAGGGAAATTTTTGTAACAATAGTGAAAAATGAGAATTGAAGATAATAATAACAGAGTTGATAGAACTGGACCATTAAAAAAATACAACGTGATCTTTTCAATGTTGCAGAATATTAGTGAATACATTGTCGTCTGAGGAATGCGAAGGGATGATATGAACTTCATTACTGTCAGTTGATCAAATTATCAAGATTTATACGTCGAGGTAAAGTTCCTACTATGACCCGAGCCATTCCTCTTCAATTCCACAATTTCAAAGTCAATATTCACCTCCAGTACTGTTTGAGCATAAATCACGTCGAATTGCTCTGAAATGTCACAGATAACTATGAACTAACTTTGCTTTTATAATTTCACATCTGTATATCCCGTGATTATTGAGAATCGATATATCTGATTCGAAAACGATGGGTAACCGCTTGATACTTTCAGCATCTGGAAAACGTTCTGATACAGTTTGAGTCATTAATATGTAAATGTAACAGAACAGTGTTAATTTATGTATATTTCAAGATATACCTAGCATACGTAGGTGTCGTCTTCTGCATAGTAAACTTGTATGCCCATAAGTTCCAAACACTTAAAACGTAGATAACAGTGTGCCAGTTGAGATGTACACAGCAGCCATTGAACACAATCTTAATTGCGTATGTAGTGGGGCGACGTATTCATAAATTTTGGAGTCCATCAGCCCACGCAGGTTAACGAACAATATTATTTGAAAAATATAGGTGATGAATGGTTTGTAGACTTACCATTGTGACCAAAAAGTGAGATGAAATGTAAATTCATCATTTATTCTTTATCAATTCTTAATCAATTTCCCCCCTCCCCATAGCGATACCCGTGCGATAAAATGCATTTTTTCCAATGCGTTTCCTCAAAACAGTTGTAGTGGTCTTTTTCCGGTATAGTCTTCAAGACCTTCTTCTATACGGTTTTTATCTATTAAATCGTTTCAGAACGGCGTCCCCACATGGACCTTTTGAATTTGTTGAATAGCCGGAGCCAAATCAGGCGAATATGGTGGTTGCGAAACGATATGATTAGAGTTTTTGGAAACCAAAAGATGTTCGCCCGAGACTTGACGCGTTTAGACATGAAACAGATTTCTTATTTTCAACCGATGATTTCTAAGCACCAAATCTTTGATTGTTCGAACGTGGCAGTCGTCAGTTGACGTTGATCGTCCTTTTTTTTGTATCGTAGTTTAGTCAGGAAAGATCTTCTGCTTTATTCTCAACATACCCATTCAAGAGCATTCGTTCCAAAAACAAAATTTGATTCAAGTTCTTCGCTCAATAACATCACCATAGTAGAAATTGGAGAATTCACAAAAACATGTAACTCGGAAATGATTAAAACTTCTGACAGACGCTTGGCAAATGTTATAGACAATTCTACCAAGCTAGAAATGAAATATCTTGTTTTTCTAATGTCTGGGAGTTTTGAATGACAATTTCACCTTACTTTTCGATCACAGTAACACCATATAGCTCTTTCAATTTGTCTATGTATGGTTTTTATCATTTTTAATGTCCCAAAATATTGTTGCTGACAGATAGTTGTGTCTTGGCTTGATGGAAAACTGATGGCTGGTGAGATTAGCCAGCATTCTGATAGGAAAAGTCTTGAAATAATGTAAGCAAAACGCTGGCGTACGAGTATAATTGACAGATTGCTGGCACACTGCATACAAATTGCTGTCATACCGCTATACAACTCTTGTTGAATTACTGGCAAATTGTTGGCAAAATTCTGGCATAATAGTGCTTCTGATATTCTCTTGATGAACATGTGATACTGAATTCACTACATGTATATGAGTAATAGAATTCATGTCTCGCTATAGTTTCGACGCAGAATAATTTCCCCTCAAGATTTTCTGATCAGATATTACAGTATGTAAAAATAATGATAATAGGTGTCAATGATATTTTTGATATATCGAAAATGTGTTATGAGCTGCTCAACCTGAAGCGATCAGAACAGTTTGATACCTAACCTAACTAGATGTTGTGATTTGAGAGCAGATCGTTAACTTCGATTAACGTTTCTGTTTTTCTTGTACCTCTTGAAATTACCCATTATCTTCCCTGATTTCATGAGTATTATGAATTTCGTGTCCGTGACAGATTCTCAGATGTCTCTCCATTTTCATTATTGACTTTGAATCAAGGCACGGCGCGGTCCATTGGAGAAGGCAGCAAGCAAGTTGAAGTAGTATGCGTGGTCGGGTACCGCTCAAGTCATTTGCATAACACACAATGGTCTGGAATTCGCGGTATTGCTTTCTGTCAGATGATAAAAATACTCACAAACAAACACAGGTGTGGTAGCGAGAGACGTCCTTGCATGGTCGTTCGTTGACGAGAGTGTCAGAAAAGCGCTGTTAGATTAGAATTTCGATATGTTTAATAAAATATTACTCTTAATCTTACTTCATGGTTGATTGAGTACATATTCAAAAGTAGTGTATAATCGAATGTTATTTTTATTATAGCCAGCTGTTGGTCAATAATTTTATTGTTGAATCCGATGATATTTTCTGATCTGTACTGATTTTTAAGCTGAACGCAGTGTAGAAAATGGGCGTGGAATAAGAATACATTTGAATAATATGCATGTATCGAATGATCATAAGGTTTCAGAAGTGACCTCACATTGCCATTCAAAATTATGAGCTCTATGATCATAAAACCAATATCTTACAATGAACTTGTGATTGATTGGAATTTCATATGCTTCCATTAACAGTGCGGATGATAAGGCTTACCCCTTACCTATTATTATTATATTCATTTCTTAGTTAAAAATAGTACATGAAAGTAGAAATGAAGTATCAAATTGAATCTTCACAAATAAACGAACTGAACAAATTATTTTAATTAATCTCTGGATAACTGCAGGAGGTGTCCATAATTTTCCATTCACTTCGTATCGTCGTGCATTCATTGAGGCACCAAGGTTACCAGATCTGATTGCTGTTGATAACACTTGTTGAAGTTTGTCAAAAAATATCTGAAGAATAGAATAGAATTAATATGCGGTTCCTACAAAGGGTTAGGGAGGAAACCAAACACAGAAAAACACTGTTTGAAATAAAAATTGATGTGTCCGAGCGTTTTTCAATTTTGTCTTCAATAACGGAGATTTGAAGAAGATACCATACATAACATCGAAAATATAATCATATATAATATATAAATATATTTCAGAAATTTAGTGAATGTCATCAATTTATGCGAAAAATCAAATTTGGATTTCGTTCTTCTTTTAGGTTATTTACTGATTGGATATTCTTCATTAATTGATTTGAATTCTTAAAATTCCTGTTGATACATTCCCGTCTGTTTATTTGTTAATTTACATAGAATTGTGCTAAAGTTAGTCAGAAAAATTAGAATGGGAGCTGCAAAATGGACAGTTGAATACCATGACTCACCTTTTTTCATTAATGCAGCGCTCTACTAGAGAATTCATAATTTTGAGCAGTTATAAGAACATATGAGTGATATTATGGGATATTAGTAAAGTAATAGTAGAATTATGATTCATTTTTGAAATAGAATTGAATGATGTGATGAAAATTCAGGTTTCTATTTGAAAAATTTGAGTTTTCCAAAGTTTATCATTCAAACACTGAACCGATACATCTGTGAAATTTTTTAGAAGAACTTGAAAAGCTCAAAAACGGTCCATTGAAATCATAAGACGAATCCAAAATCGAAAAGGATGACGTCGTTGGAGAAACTGGAAGTGAACTCTCCTTATACATATAGATTGCGTTAATTCATGAAGGAAATTCCTGTATATACTTCCAAAACCATCAAATTGGCGTCAACAATTGTATTACTAAGATATATGTTTTATAATTATTGCATATCTATATTTCGTGAAAGTTACATCAAGCCATTCAGGAAAAAAAGTGTTACCATTGTGCATAACTTATATTTGAAAATATTGAGAATAATAAAATTATAATGGAATGCATTATTTCTCAATTTCAAGATATATATTAACTGTTTATTTATCTTTCAAGTTTTTATGTAATTGAACGAGCTTGTTATTCTGGCATTTTTGGCATCCCAGATTTTATTATTTGTTCCATTCCCAACAGACTCAATTTTGAATCTTGCGAGGTATATTCAATGTAGGAATTGTAGTCTTCTTCAATATACCCTTCAAAGGTCAACCTGAAAATGTAAATGCAGTAGCACTATTTTTTTTTGCAGTAGATAATGAATATCAAATGAATTTGTAATCGTCCTCCTCTCTCTTCTTTTTTACTTCTTAGTCTTTCCACAATCATTTTCGTGGGTGTGATACCGTAGCTCGAGTTACTCCAATTCTCACAATTAATATTCAAATAACCGCCAACGACACTCGAATTGATCTTGTCCTTTCCCACAAACATTATGTCACCGCCGGAGCGTTGACTGAACCCGCCAGATGGGCCCACAGTTCATAAATCGACTTTAAGGACCGAATTTCGAAATTCCTATGGCATAATTTACGGCCTTGTAGCTACCAGTAATAAATGCAAATTGGCTGCCAAGAAGAAACCACATCTTGCGATGGATAGAAGAGAGAATGAACGGTGCTATGACGTGCGTTGGAGATGGTGAGACAAGAATCAAGGACGAAGAGGAAAAACTGATATTGGGATGTCACATACCACAAGTTGTTGCTAATTTGGGGCCGTGAACTCATGAATACCTTCGACGATATATCACTGAAGATGATACGATTCTAACAATAAACTTCATTTCATTTAACAGGCTTGTGCACCTACCTGTCACTTTTTATTTTAAAATGGTATCCCCTGTATATTGTCATTGAAAATTGCGTGTTGTTCCATTGGGAATACAACGATATAACATACTCATCACTTATTATCAACAACAAAAAACTATCATTTCAGAATTTTTTTATATTACCTCACTATTCTAATAAAAATTATAAATTGCCTATCGAATGCAATAAAGTTTTTCTATGGATCATTATGAAAGGTACTTTAGTGCTATTCAAAACAGTTTTTTGATTTATGAATTATATTGTCAAATGAGCAAGATATTGTATGGATGATATTCCCAAATGAGAAATTCAAAATATTTCGAAAACTCATACATAATCAGGCAAATGATTGTCTATTGTACTATCACAATATCCATGGTAATTTATTATTTTCAATGAATAAGATGTGAAAGTAAAAACTTTTTGGAATTAAAATTTCACAGTTCACAAACTGTGAAGCGAATGGTAATTGTATAGTTTATCAGACAGGAATCACTCATTATGTTAATTATTTCTGTTAACTCAATTACCTATCTTCAACTTACGTTAAATTTTCAGAATTTAGATCTGGTTATACAAGGAATGGATTTTCTTACTCGAGTAAAATAAACTAATTACCTTTTTTTCTGCAAAAAATCTGAGATGACTCATTTCGTTATGAGTAAAGCAGAATTGAAATCCTTTGTTTCCAAAACTGTTCATTTTCGGACTGAGGTAAGTTGGGTTAGATATCATCACTGCCTCAGGAGTTTTTGATTAGATTTTTTGGATCTTCTAAAGACATTCTGTGGAATGAAGAGTATTTTTCTTTCAGATCATGAGAATGTTCAGTAATTAGTTTGATGACGTTTTCGATCTATCATATTAATTATATGAATTTATTATGACTGATGATGAGTGATAATTAATAATAATTAACAATCAATCACAGAACACACGACATACCCAGTTCAGGTACTTGAACTCAATCGTGCTTGAGTAGGAAATATGGTCAATCGATGTTTTCAATGTTAATCGATTCAATTTACTAATTGCATAATGGCAAATATAACAAACAAATCGAGGAAATCCTTAGAGGTTTCATACATAAATTACGTATAATTTCACTGATCAATGGAATCCCTGATATGTGTTGAGCCTAGTATAAGCCAAAAACTTGAATCTGTTAGCAAAAAAATATTTTAATCTGTTAATAAGATTTTTCTTACGTATTCAGGATCTTTCATATTCAAGAGCAGTTTATTTTTTCATGATGATATCTGATTAGATAAAGTTTAAAAAATATATATTCGGGTTATCAAGAGCTGGTTTGGAGCAATGACATAACGTTTCAATGAGTTGAATTTGATCAGTGCACTCAATCCCTCTTTCCACCATATTTTTGAGGTTGAATCATGGTCGAATCGAAAGGTTCAAGATTGAACAAGGTCATGTCAAGGTTGAGTCTAGGTCGAATCGAGGTCGTTTCCTCTAATTTTTTTTTGCGATTGGTCATCTTAACAAATTCGAAAGCTTATTGGAATATTTTCATACTCTAAACCCCTCACAAAAAAGGAAAAAAGTTAGGAATGATTATATTTTTTATTCCCAACTAAAAAAACGATTTTGTACTAAATCATAGAAAAAAAAATCGATGTCATCAGAATGTTTTCTCAGGACTAGCTATCAAGTTTATTGGACGATTATTTATCCAACTATACGAGTTTGACTTGTTGAATAGACAACGCGAATCTTCCAACTGTTAATCATCTATATCTGGCATGGAAAGATTGCAAAAATAACATTCATTTAATTATAAGAGCCCATAACATTCAATGTTTATTGATTTATAGAGATTTGTTTCCACTGTATCTTCAGTTGAAATCTATAAAATGCAGAAACGATTTTACAAGACATATATGACACGGATTTGACTAATTTATTATGACTAAATAGGTTAACTTCGGTTGTTATAAAAGACTTTCATTGTAAAAAGGAATTTGAAACAATATTCTAGGAACATAAAACTGAAGCTTGAAAAAATTAAAGAAATGACATAACTCTTCACTACTTAAAAATTTAATCTTTTTCTTGCAAGTAAGATAATTTGAAACACACTATTCAATTCATCGTAATACTCAGCCTACACTCATTGAGAAATCACAATGCGAAATATAAAAACAAATTTCGGATAATTTATTTTTTTTTATTTACAAAGAAATCCGCATCGACCCTTTGGATCATTAGCGGAGGAGATAATAACTTACATTCATAATTTGCTAAGTAAATCTAAGGTATTCAAAAATGGTATGATATTCCTACTGTTGCTATATTCTAACCTAACTCCTACTATCAGAGAAAATACCAGGGTGGCAGGACACTCTGAGTCTTGTATTGACAATTTAATTACTAACCTTGACGAAGAAACGTCTAGCTCAGGTGTACTTGAACCCTGTCTCTCCGACCACTTCGGCCAGTTCATCCTAAAAAATGATACATTGACTTCTCATAATTATGGCACCTACCGACCTATCACTCAGAAGGGAACTGAGAGGCTGAGAACCTTGCTTTCAAATGTTGACTGCAAAATCTTCACAAATCCTCACAGTGACGTTAATACACTGTCTGAGTTTTTGACTGAAACTTACCAAAACTTGATTCATGAAATATTTCCTACGAAGAAAATCAAAAACACCTCAAAGCCTCCAGTCCCCTGGTTCAATGAGTCCTTACGCACCATGCGAGAAACAATCTCTTTAGTGAAAACCATTGCAGACTCCAGCCACGACCCTATTGACATACAAACCTTCAAAATCCTCAGAAAATCTTATAGAGCACACTTGAAAAGTGCCAAAAAGGCTGCATATGATGAATTTCTTCTTGCATCCAAAAATCTATCCAAGGATACCTGGAAAATTATCAACTTCGAGGGGAACCGCAAATCCGGAACCCAGAACTGTGACAGAATTACCGAACATGAGTTTAACATATACTTTACTAGCGTCGCTGAAAGAATCATAGCTTCCTTGCCGGATGCTAGCGAGGGAAACCTTCTGAATTCTAAATACTTTCCTGTGCCTTGTAGTTCATTTTTTTTTACCTCCCGTCAGTATATTTGAAGTACAGGAAGCCATTAGCAGCATGAAAAACTCCAAGAGCTTTGATGCTCATGACCTCAACAGTGCATTACTCAAATCCACTTCGGATATTATTCTGGAACCATTCACTTCCTTGATCAACCTAATTTTCACCACAGGCATCTTCCCGGGAATCTTCAAACTCTCAAAAGTAATCCCAATTTTCAAGAAAGGTGACAAATCCACTCCCGAAAACTATCGGCCCATTTCATTAATAACAAGTCTTTCCAAAATCATCGAAATAATTCTCAAAAACCGGCTCTGCTCATATTTTGAAAGCAATAATTTTCTGAGCGATTCCCAATTTGGTTTTCGAAAAAAACGCTCCACAATCAAAGCACTCCTTAAGGCTGTGGGGGACATAGTCGAGGGCCTTGAACAAGGCAAGCACACAACTTTGACGCTATGTGACCTCACTAGGGCCTTCGACTGCGTATCACATAATATCCTAATAAAAAAACTCGAATATTATGGAATTAGGGGCTTACCCCTTTCTCTCCTACAATCATATCTTGATGACAGATCTCAATGTGTAGCAATCGGCGGCTCAAACTCAGATTTCTTACCAATAAGGCATGGTGTGCCTCAGGGCTCTATTCTGGGGCCGTTACTTTTTATTATCTATATAAACGACCTGATCTCATTCCTGCATCCAAATGAATGTATATTATTTGCTGATGACACTTCACTAATTAGTTCAGATGCTAACAATGACACGCTAACTAACCTGTCCCGTGCCACAGAAAAAGCCACTGAAAATTGGTTCTCCTCAAATAAACTCAAACTCAATGAAAATAAATCGCAGAGAATAACCTTTACTTCGAATCCCAAACAACAGGAGAACCATACTGTGACATTATTAGGCATTATTCTTGATGATAAACTATCTTGGCAGCAACACATCGACCTACTTAATAGAAAACTGTCCAGTGCAATCTTTCTCATACGCCAGCTGAAACCTGTAACCAGTATTTCCACTCTAAGGACAGCATATTTCTCACTTTTCCACTCACTAATTAACTACGGAGTAATCTTATGGGGAAACTCAACTATGGCAGATAGCATATTTAGAAAACAAAAAAGAGTACTCAGGATTCTAGCGAACGCCAGCTATCTCGAACACTGCCGTCCCCTATTCATGAAATACCGCATTATTCCCCTGCCCTGCCTATATATTCTCAGTACCTTGTTAGAAATTCATGGAAACGCCAGGAACTATACTACACAATCAGACCTACACAATCACTTGACTAGGTCGGCCAACCTCATAAGAACACCTAGGCTTCGACTGACTAAGTCTGTGAGGAACTCATTGGAAATTGGACTCTACAATATCCTTCCTGCCAGATGGAAAAGTCTCAATTCACACGTATTCAAATCCACCATTAAAAATTATCTGTTGAACCACTGTTTTTACTCAGTCAAAGAGTACTTGGACACTCCGATGCCTCGCCACGTAGCTTCTCACCAGTTAAACCTTTAACTGTTGGCATTGAGAATCATAATATTTTACAGCTTTCTGTTTGTGATTGTTCCTGCCGATACTAGCATATTTATTTATTTTTTGTAGCATATGACATATTTTAATCTATTGATTTTAGTTAAACATAACATAATTTACTGTGATCAACCATTTTGACTTGCTACAAATACCTGTGTATAACGTGGTCAATAAATTTTCTTTCTTTCTTTCTTTCATTTCTAACAAGGAAGAAGATATGTTGAATGTGTCTCTCTGAAATTGGAATAAGGGACATTGCACTATAATATGTTTCACTGTTAGTTGAACTTCACAAATTTCACAAGTTGGTTGATCTTCTCCAGACAGCAGGAATTCGTGAGTGAGCTTGGTGTGTCCTAAACGAAGTCGGGTCATTATCACTTGTTCTCTCCTTTTCTTTAGTTCATTTTGCCACGGTCCCACGTTCGGTTTGATTTCATGTAGTTATGATTGTGAGGCCGGATAAATTATTGAATGATGATTATTTCGGTAACGTATGCATATGTTTATTCATAATCATGAGATATATAAATGATTTCAATATTTTATTCGAGTTCGAATCAATGAACAAAATATTCACAGTACAGGGTATTAACTGTTTCGAGTCTTGTGTAGAGCAAACCCACCGTGTGACTATTTTATGTTCTCACTTTCGATAACTTGTCATAATAATAAATGACACCAGAGCAACTTGAAATCTGATAAAACCAACTAACTCGAGTACGAAACAACGAACTTAACAGAACCTTAATAGCTACATGCCTTTCATATTCAGTGGTCATATCCATCACGAATTATAAAATATTCAAACAGAGATCATATGTCTGAGATGAAGATTAAAAAGAATAGGTGAAAGTATACCACATTACACAGTATAATAACAAGTCAGTGATTTATCAGATTATGTTGATGTAATTGTTAAGGTTGCGTTTTAATGACGACTGACAATATAACTTATTAGAAATGACAGACGTATTTGCATTTCGTGATTGCTAAGGTTGTTTCATATCACTGCGTACGGTAGATATACCAGATATTTCTATGTGATAATGGAATGGATGAGTCAATCGAAGTTGAAATAAATTATATTGGGAATACACGAAATGTATTTATTATTAGTTTTATATAAATAAATGATGATATAAGAATATTATATTCACTGTCACTGTCACTGTCAGCGTCACTGTCACTGTCAGCGTCACCATCATTGTCACTGTTTCCTGCTGTGATTATTAAAAAATCGTCTTATCCCAATTAGGTATTTCGTGTCTATAAAGTATCTCGCTACCATTTAAAATGAGCGCAACCAATTTGTAAAAGCTAACAAACGACAATTGATCCCATATCAGTCTTCTAATTAACCAACGCAACGTTGGCAACCTTCAATTAATTTGCATTGAATCGAATACGGCACACAGACGCACTCTTGATCCTCAGGTACAATGGTCGTGATTGCGAGCAATTGGGCATAAGTAGATAATAAATTGTATGGGGTGTATTTGGTTCCGCTCAAAATAATCCGATTCCGTACCCACGCTCACCACGAATTGATCGACTTGGTAACACCTACGCGATCCATTGTTGGGATTGGAAATATGTAGAAAAACTAGAGAATTTAGAGAATGCTATGGAATATACTCAGCTACTGCATTGTTGTATACACATTACAGATTGAAAAGTTTATTGTTTTTGTGGTACGAAATATTATATACCAACGAAATAAAATTGTGATTTGGCGATTTTCCAACAACATGAGTGCAAAATGAAAAATACCTACTTTGCTTTAATCGAAATTATCATTGACTGAGTCATTTGGGTTTCTGTTCCCCACAATAATTTCAAATGTATTTGATAGTATTTCTGACATGAAATCAATGAAGTCAAAACTGAGTTGGGAGTTGTGAAAGCAAAGAGCAAAGCTCTGCTCACTTCAGGTTGGAGAGTCATTGAAAGAATGAAATGAATTAAAACAGTAGAGATTACGAAATTGAAGAAATGAAAGAAAATGAAGGAATATAAGAAACTTAAATGAACTCTCAGATTTCACTTTAAATATCGTTATGCTCGTCCCAAATTAGGAATAATAAGAAAAAATAGATGGTCGCCCACAAAACTGTCGGTTTTCCAGCTATACACTATGAACTGTTTGCGATCAAGAATAAATGAAAAATTAAATGGGTGAAAGTTACGAAATTAAAACGAAAGCATGACTGAATGAAATGAAAAACTAAGCTGAACGGGCATCTAACAAGGTTGCCAGTCTCTGAATAAGAGATTCACCTGAAATGACAAAACTAACACAACAAATGGAAAAAAAACAGAGAGTAGGGACGCGACATCGGCATTAAAATGTAAACGAGAATATAAAAAAAGGAAGAAAATATCCAACGTTGATGCAATGCAAGCATTCAAGATTAGCTATATTCACGACCAAAGTATTCAAAAATTATAATTCATAGAAGATGCATCGCACGACTTTCAATTTTTCTGCAGAAGTAACTCTGTTTATTCCGAGTACCTTGTACAACCGAGAACTCTGCTACCTAAATAAATGACTTATTAACATTGTGTTCAATCACATGAAAATCATAAGTAGAGTTCGGATGTTTCAGTTGAAATTGACTGTATAGTTGTCTGCCCGCAAGTCGGGAGACAGTAAATGGTCTGTGGCTCCGATCGGTATAAATAATTCTAGTAATTATTGATGGTGGTGTAGATATGCACAGTTCAATTACTCTCATTCTGTCTACCTTGATAATTAAATGTACTCTCTTCGCCACCTTGCACAGACAATTTTGAATGCAGTCTGCTTATTCTCGAAGGATTGGAAACGGTCTTCTAAACCACACTGAGATAATTTGGTATTCAACAATGCAAACTATTCGATTTTGAACATCTGCTAATAATAAGCGTCAGAAGTTTGAATTTGGAAATATTTCAACTATTCGTCTTATCCTTTTTGAAATTTTCCGATCAATTCAGTAGTATGATAGTAAAATAGAAACGTGGAGAATGAATATTGTCATTTGAAGATTGGAAATGCAAATATACATGGTGAGTCAGAATTTATTTATTTATTTATTTATTTATTTATTTATAATATTTTCCAGTAGACAATTACAAAATTGTATAGGAATAGTCAAAGGGGGTACATGCAGGTAGAGAACAATGTGAACATAGTGTACAACATCAACATGAGCATAAAAACTAACACATATAACATAAGTGTGACCAGAGAGGTAACATATAGGCATGTAGCTATTTTCAAAGTTTTTGGGACAGATACTCTTCCACCGAATAATAACATTTTCTTTGTAATAGTTGTTTCAAGTGTTTTTTGAAAGCAATTAAACTCTTACATTGTTTAATTTCAGCAGGTAGGGCGTTATAAAATCTGAGTGCCGTGATATTAGGCGATTGTCTGGTTATATTCATCTTACTAAAAGGGATGTAAAAATCATCTTTGCGTCTAGTATTAACCTCATGGCGAGAACTATTAGTATGGAATTTATCTTTGTTATTGAACACATAGAGACATGATTCTAAAATGAGAAGAGAAGGTACCGTGAGTATTTTCAAGTCTATGAAAATGTCACGACACGATGTTCCGCCGGACACACCCACCAGGGAACGGATAACGCGCTTCTGGGCAATGAAAACATCTTGTGATGAGCTAGATAGACCCCAGAAGCATATACCATAACGAAGACGACTGTCAATTTGACAAAAGTAAAGATTCAATAGTTGTTCTCTGTTGAGAATATTTTTTAAGTTTCTGAATTGATAGGAGTACGAATAAATTTTAGATTTCAATATTTCGCAGTTCTTGTGCCAATCTAAGCATTCATCCATGTAGAGCCCCAAAAATTTACCGTTACCTGAATCCGTGGAAATTAGATTTGATGACTCATCGGCTTGTAGGATGATCTCATCACATATTTTTTGACGATTATGAAATCTGATTGCATTTGTTTTATCGACATTCAGAAAAAGTCCATTTGCTCTAGTCCAGTCACTCACTAGTTGCAAAGCTTGATTGGATTTGGTAGACAGTATCTCATTGCACTTATCGGATATGATGATTGAAGTATCATCTGCATATATTGTGAGTGAGCCTTGTATTGGTAATTTATCCAGATCGTTGATATATAATATAAAAAGTACCGGTCCCAATACCGAGCCCTGTGGCACACCGATATTAACTTCTGAACGGTAGGAAGCTGTGCTATTTATGACAACATACTGTTGTCTTAATAATAAGTAACTCATTATCCATTGATGTGGATTCCCTCTTATGCCGTACTTTTGTAATTTTTTCAGTAAGATTTCGTGATTGACGCAGTCGAACGCCCTGCTGAGATCGCAAAATATCCCAACAGGGCACTCGCCCGCCTCAATACTCTCCACTAGTTTTCCATAATATGAATGAACTGCCGTCATTGTGGATTTGTTAGCAAGGAAGCCGTGCTGATTTTTTGAGAATGTGTCATGTTTATAGCAGAAGGACATGAATCTATCCAAAAATGCATATTCGAAGATTTTTGACAGATTTGAGGGTACCGTGACCGGCCGGTAATTGGCCAAAATATGAGAGTTGCCTTTTTTTAGGATGGGAATTATTCTGCCGGTTTTCAATATGTCCGGAAACTTACCTTCCGCAAATGAAAGATTAACCAGATGAGCAAATTTTTTTGCCAAAATATGAATGGTTTTTTTCAAAATGAACATGGGAACTTCATCGAAGCCCGATGAGTATTTATTTTTTAGTTTATCTCTCAGAAGGTTGAACATTTCTACATCTGTAAAGGGATGGAGAAAGAGGGAACTACTCGGTGATTTCGTATTTCGCAGATAAGATTCGTAACATGAATCACTATTGGGAATTTTGTCTACTGTTTCATGTGGTATGGACGTAAAATATTTATTGAAGAGATTGGCAACGTCCGTTGGATTTTCCAGTGTTTTCCCTTCATGAGAGATAGTTATTTTATTTCCGCTATGATTTGATTGGTTGGTCAATTTTTTCACGATTTGCCATGCAGTTTTGGAGGGATTTCCTGAATTGTTTATTTTATTTTGATAAAAGGTTTTTCGAGTGTCTTTTACTAGTTGTTCATGTTTTCGTTTTTCTATTTTATATGATTCTTTCAGTAGGGGATATGATAATTTAGCGTTGTAGAGATCTTTTAGTTTTGAACTGGATAGTTTTATGTCATCAGTGATCCATTCCTTTCTGTCTGCTTGCACAAAGGAAGATTTTTTTGGGAAATGTAATTCAAAGTTATGGGAGAAAATATTCCAAAAATATGTGAATGCTGAATTGACGTCATTCTCAATCCTGAACAACCCCGACCAATCATCAGTCTCAAGGCTCTGAATGAAATTTTTAATTGCGCTGTCATTATAGGACCTTTTGAATTGATTTGAATCCTTCGTCTTTGTTTCTTTTAAATTGAATTGTAGTAGTACTGTTTTGTGATCAGATATGTTGTTGTCAATCACACATGTCGTTCCATTGTTAATAAAATTTGTGAATATTTGGTCGATTGATGATAACGTGTCACCCGCCACCCTGGTGGGCCATCCAACCAGAGGTCTCATATTGAAACACAAAAGCAAATCATGTAATTTCTTGAAGTTGATGTTATCTTTATCATAACAGTTCATATTGATATCACCACAGACCAAAAAATTTGTTTTCGGACTGTATAAGCTATTTAAAACATCATGTATTCGGTGGAAGAATACATTGACATTTCCTGAGGGGGATCTGTAACAACATAATATAATTGTCAGTCCTATTTCTAGTTTGGTGGATATTCCACAAACTTCGAAGTCCTGTTCTATACAGTATTCCGAAAGATCTAAAACATTTGATTTCAGATTATTTTTTAAGAAGATAGCTACTCCTCCACCGTTCAAATTTTTCCTACAGAAATAACTTCTTAAAGTAAAATTATTTATATAATATGTTGGTATTGATTCCTGGGTACACCAGGTTTCGGTCAAACAGATAAAGTTCAATGCATAATCATTAATGTCTACCTGGACCTCACATAGTTTTTGATCATTCAGTCTCATATTCAGTAGTAAGAGATCCGGGGAGAATATTATATCTTTGGCTCCGTTTGTTTCCTCCTCTCTAAAAAACGACTGATGCAGGTACCATAGGGCCACACTTCAGGATCCATGGCTTTTTTGAAATTGTCGTGAAGAATTTTTACTTTAAATGATGAATACGATTGTGGATATCTAGAGTTCATCGTTTCGCAGACAGCTTCTGGAAAGTGTTTATGAAGCAATTCGGTTAGGGCTTCACTAGTCGTGTCCTTATTTATTCTGCTGACATGTAAGGTGGTGAATTTTGGGACTCCTTTGACGGGATTATTATCTGTATTTTTTCCGATGATAACATGGTTGTTCCTTCCCCTTTTTTTCGTCACTCTTTTCCATCTATTTTCATCTTCAGAAGGGCAATTCGATCTTTTGATAGGTTCTGGGACTGGTAGATGATCACTGTCATTTTTATTTAGATTGATGTACTCGTTCATTTTCAGCCTGGATTCTTCTTGTGTCAGTCCTAGTGCGACATCGGACCGTTTAATTATTATTTGGGAATTCCCATTTACCTTTTTATTGCAGTCGGCTGATGATTTCGTTGTTTGGGAAATACCCTGGTTTTTATTGTCAGTATGGACGATAGCAGCACTGGTAGTCGCTTTTTGTTTAACTGATTCAAGTTCATTTTTTGCCGTCACACTTTTTGCTTCGATCGCCGTAGGTTTGGATTTCGGTGATAAGGTATCTTTTAGCTTATTATTCTCACTGATCAATTCGATATGTTTATAAAGCAGATCGATTTTATCCTTCAGTTCATTTATGAGAACATCTTTTTGTTTGATGATGTAATTAAATACCTGAACATCCAATCCTTTTTCTTTGTGGTATATTTCATCTTTAGCGTCGTAGAACAGACCGTCGTTGTCATTTACATTTACAGGTATCTCACTGCTACAACAAATAATTTCTTCGCTATTTAACACAATAACATTTTTTAAGTTTTTCACACAACTGTAGTGTGTCACGGTGTCACACTTTACACACTTTTGTCCAGTATGGGCAATGTTTTTGCACCTTTTACATGGATTTACCGGACAACCGACAAACTTCGACTACAGATTCCTCACCTCATTACGAGGTAAGAAGTTTTTGTAAAGGTATGCCCTGTGATGCACCACCTCTGAGATACAGGGTCTACGAAAAAAATCAAGATCGATTTTTTCCCCAAAACTCCTGGAAGAAAAACTTTTGAACTTGGTACACTACTCACACTTACACATACACTTACCATCGTGATGTTTTGATTTTATAATTTGTAAATTTCATGAACCATTGGCGTAGTTACGGTGGTATGTGGATATTTTCCTTCTTATATTCTTTACACAAGTTAATAGACAAATGGGTGTTCAATATCAGTTAGTCTCATCAATACTCAACCTAAAAGCCATAACATTCCACAAGTCTGAAAGTAAGGGTGTCATGATTTAATCGGATGATGCAAATTCCTTACAACATTCTTCAATTTTATGTTCTTTGACACCCTGTATCTCAGAGGGAGTGCATTTTGGGGCATACCTTCAAAGAAACTCTTCACCCAGAAATGATGTGAGGAATCTGTATCAGATTCTTCAGTCTTATTCTGACTCACCCTGTATATTTAAAATAATCGTGCCTGACATTAATTGTTGTTTCTGACGTTTCGTCATTTGACGTGTCGTTTTTGACGTCGTTTGACGTTTTTGATGTTAGGTTAGGTACAATCCTGGCTGTGCATAAATAGAAAGATCAAGACGCCTATGGACTGCGTTCTTTTCGGCTTTCTTATTGAACTAGTATTGTATGCACTCAGTATTATTTTCAGCTCTGAGAGGGTTGAATGAATCGACGTAAATAACTTTGGATAATTTTTAAGAATATAGCACTTGTCTTCAAATCTCCGAGGATAGCGGATCGTAAAGATACAGAAATCATGTTTTCCGCAAATGAATCTATCAATAATTCATATTGATTACTGTATTATTTTTCAATAAATACCTCGTGTTCTTTTCGTAGGAAATTTGTAAATATAATTACAAGCAAGTTCTGAAAATGGTATTCTCGGTTTGCTGTAAATCAGCATTCACTGCAGTGCTTGTCTTTACTTCCTATAATGGGTATCTGTCAGTTAATAACCAGTCGGGTAACCGCCCACATAACATGAGGAATGTCATGAAATCATAAGTATATTGATCAGAATCCCATTCAGTGTAGTACTAACGATATTGAAAGTTGCCCTTCACAAATGTTTCATGATAATGTCAACTGAATACAGAGTATTTTTAGTAATGGTTCTAGTTTGTCGAGTTTGGAACACACAGGTACAGAATGAACCCCAATCAAACGGTAACCTCAAGTGCAAAACTTGAAGTAGATATCTGATGAAAAAATGCCTGTCACTCGATTCAAACATAAACGGCAGACATGATGGAAAAAATAACGATCAGTATTGTTCACTGTTGTCCATACTGTAACCATTTATAGCAATCACTCAATAATAACTTATGACAGTAATGCATACATCAACTGTTCCATTGTGTATTATATGATGTCTAAAATAAGGATAATATAGCCAGATATAACAAAATTTGAATTTACTGGTTTTCATAGAAGAAAGAAGTGATGATAAATAGAGTGAAATACTTTTATGTAAAGTGATCAAGATAATAGTTGATGAGAATGATCATCCTCATCTCTTGAATTGAATATTAAATCTAATATATATATTGTTGAAATATTAAACGGATGATAACGTACACACCCATTCACAGATAATTCTCAATTATACAGAAGTGGGTGATATTTCGCTCTGCCACTGTTCTCAGAAAATGATGAAGAATCTTACGATTCAACACATGACTGATATTCACTGCAGTTGCGAGGGTTATAAGAAGTAGTTATGCGTTCGAATTCTTACTGAGTATAAGTTTTTACTTCGAAAACCAAGCAGCATTCAAGGCAGATAGTTTGATACGAGTCAGCTTCAAAATATACTACTAGGAGAGCCAATAGTTTGATGAACTAGGAACAGATTAGTCCAGAATCGTTTTTCAGTGAAACGAAAGCTACACAAAATTTGATAACAATACTTAATTTCGAGATTCGTTAGGATTCTGATATGGAAGTCCTATATATCCTCCAGCTGTCAATTTTAAGGGAGAAAATGGGGTTTATAAATCATCGGAAATATTCACTGAATATTAAAAGAACTTCTTTGAGTGCATTGGTAGGATCAAAAAACAAATGAACAGAATTGGCATAACTTAGGAGATATTAGATACAAACACGTTGAGAGCTCATAGAAACTAGGATTTGTTATGGAAGGAACAAAAAACCTCGTGCTTCCAGATATATCGTGCCTTTGCAGATCTATCATAAGTATCGAGTATAGTTTGAGAGGTCGTACACAATATATTTGGAGTGGTAGCAAATGAAATAACAAAAATATTCAGGATGTTTCGAAAGTCTGGTGAAAAAACATATTCAGCGTAATTTTATACACATTTTTTTCTGAGCAACATTCAACACTCTTAATGAATAATTACATTCCTCAACACTAGTTATACATTCCATACCTAATCTACATAACAATAAAGAACGATTAATTAAATATTTTAATTTATTATAGGAGTTGCGTCTAGCGAACAACTTGGATAAGTCTTGTAGAGATATATTCTCTTTGCATTGATACTGCGAATTCGTTCTAAAACATGCAGATATATGTAGATCAGTATATTAACATATATTGCCGTATATTTTGTTAAATAGACGAAGCAAAACGCGGTGTGGCTGAAAAACCTATAGACACTAATATAGCTAACGATCCCGTTTGTATCCCACTGTGCTGAAAGTGGCTGTCATAAATCAGTGCTTTCAGACTACCACGTCGAAGCACACTGTCAACCTCACTATGAGAGACATCTGGATTAGTACTTTAATAGGGTATACCATTCATCAAGTATAATTTGCATCTGCATGTTTCATATTTTCCTTTGTACATTTTCATCACTTTATCTTGTTTTTATACATGTTACCGATTTGAATGTATAGTCTATTTATACTGGGTTGATACCTGTGACGCGTCGCCAGATTTTGCCGTGTTGCCACATGTTTTTCACTTTTTCAGCGATGCTCCGAATTAACTCTCGCTCCAAACAATTTGGCATCGTTGTGAAGTGAACTATGCTAAATCCTTACAATCGTTTGTTCACATACGAATTGTTCTTATATTGCGATTTTTCAAAATTGTTCTTTGGAGAGCTTAATATCATCGTATTCTCATCAAAATGTCGAGAGGATTGAGTAGAGATGCCCAGAGAATGGTTGCATCTTTATTAGAACATTTTAACCACGAAATGGATAACAGGAGCCTCTTACTTTCATTGGATTTCATTCGAAAGGTAAGTAAAGAATCTTCATGAATGTTTATTCACCACGATATCACAATGGTTCAATAGTTTTCATGAAATATGATTGTATACCCAAGTTTTAATTCGGAGTTAATTCGGAGCATCACTGAAAAAGTGAAAAACATGTGGCAACACGGCAAAATCTGTCGACGCGTCACAGGTATCAACCCAGCTGAAATAGACTATAGTTACCTGTTGGTAACTTTGATCTGATCTATTGATTTGAAATTGATAGTTACTATATAGGTATTTGATGAATGAGTATAGTGCCACCATTGCACCATTGTTTATTTCCAAAATCATCCGATCGGTAAAACTGACAGCATTGCATTTCGATGATGCCAATATCTTTCGATATTCTCCAAGTGATTTTTTCCTTCTCATAATATCTTAACTTATCTTAGATTACCTATATTGGGTTCTGCAGCCCAGTTTTCGTCTTCTATACCTCAGTCATTAGTTGAGTTAGGATACTGCTAGGATTTTGTAGACCATATTCAGGGCCATCATTTCACCGCTCACTACACCAAAACGTTAGAACTTTAATAAAAACCATTTTTTCCTTTTTAAATATCACCGAATATAGTGTCATACATCATTGTATCAGTAATAAAATATGCTATTCAATACAGGGTATTCTCTTTTCACGGGCTATATAAAAAATAAAGTTGATGGTGGTTTCTCCGAAACGAAACGTCGTTCGGAAAATCTCTCAACGCTGTGTTGTAGAGATTGGATAATGGCAATGTATCTTATGTTTTCTTATATCTCTTCAAATAACGTCAGAAAAAAATTTAAACGAAATCGGAAAATTCCGTTTTTTTTGGCAATTCTCCAAAACTTTCTGAACAAAAACGATTCTATTCAGCATCACAACTCAAAGTATTTGATGACAAAAAAGATAGTACTTCATGGATCGCATCACGAAAAACATATTGAATAAACCTTGAGAAGGACGTTGACCGAGTTTGACAACAAACTAGCCATTTCAGGATGTGGAAAATTCAATGGAGAACATTTCGATTTTTTTAGCACCATACCTTTCCTTTCTATGACAGTCGATGCACAACTGAAATACCAAAAATTTTTATACATTGTTTATAAACTTTGCATTTTGATAACTATTTCACAAAATGAAAAATGGAGAAACATTGTTCCTCATTTCATACAATTGAAGTTTGACCTCCATTTTGAACATGAACCATTGTTAATTACTTCTGGGATACCAATGGAAAAGTCGCGAATATGATAAATAACGTAAATTTTAATTTAAGTTAAGCCTAGTCAAGTTCAAAACGATGCAAACAAACGTGTGAAAATCCTCCCGATTGGTCGAAACGGGTAGGCAGAAAATTTTCATACTAGCCTCATAAACAACCGTCATCATTATCCCTATTTATCGAGGTTGCTTCGCGAGGAACGGAACGTCTTCTTCTAGGTGACTTTTCTCAACCAACCAACCAAGATATTCCTAGCTGTGCTGATCTAAATAAGATCGAGGCGCGACAACAAATAAACTCGTACATCGCGAAATGCGTCGCTCTTTGAGCAGCTTACACACACAGGGTTGAGAAATACGACGACCATACATTTTATTTAATTGGAACAGCGTGAATTCGAGCTGTTACCGTTCGCTCATTTCATTGCA
The DNA here is from genome assembly GCA_037013635.1 of Plagiodera versicolora. Lineage (NCBI taxonomy): Eukaryota > Metazoa > Arthropoda > Insecta > Coleoptera > Chrysomelidae > Plagiodera > Plagiodera versicolora. The sequence continues at coordinate 8,975,868 of CM072983.1, read as the reverse complement.
GTGTTTACGACTGCAGTTGGTAATATGTAATATTCAATATTGTGATTGGCTATTTATTCGATTGGATTATGGATCGTAAACTAAAGATTATAAGTGTGTATAAAATGAGCGTATTATTTTCCATTGGAATCGTCTTCCCTCTCCGCGATGTCTATCGAGTGTTAAAACGTTTACGTTCTTGGAAAATGTCTCGCCGAGAGATGTTTTAATTTCAACTTGCCGCCCTATCTCTTAATTAGCTAACGTTGTGCTGCTACAATCGATGACCGTTCGAAACTCTTCTCAAATATCGAACCTTCTTGATTATTCTCATTAACATTCGAGTTGAGAGAGACAAGAAGAAGAAACGAGTGAAATTAAACAGTGGGGAATTCTACTCATTTTCTTGACAACTGCATAATTGTGATGTTTATATCTTCTTCAGTCTATAGGGTGTTCCAATGATGTGTATTTGCTCGATGAAATTCGTATGTAAAATGAATTCTCATACAGCGGAAGTTGGAATGAATTGGTTACGACCATTGATGAAAAAAGCTCAGATACGTTCGATTTTTCATAGTTGCCTATGATTTGATCAACTCCAATTCTCTAATTGATAGTCGATTTGACGTCATTATAATTATTTTCATAGGCTTATACTCCATTTTAAAGCTAGACGGATCAAAAACCGGGCAAGGTACTGGTGCGGGAATGTATTGCCTCTTTTTGAAGGAGAACTTGGTGAACAAATCCATATTATCAATTCGGATATTCCGGCAAACCTAAAAGTTTTTGCAATGTACAAGGTGTAGTTCAAACTTATCTGGGAATGTATCAACGAATTTCTGATATTGTTGGGGTATAATAGAGTCAAACTGTTTTGGGTACCAGACACAGTGAAATAGAGAATTGAATAGCTGATGAACTAGCTAGGGAATGCTCAGCTACCCCTTACCTTGGTCCAAAACCAGTTCTCTCAACAAACTTAGGAACTGCATCATAAGACAACTGACGAGATATTCAGACTATGTAGAGGTCAGATAAGATTAGTAACAGGTCTCCTTACAAGCCATGCGTCTGTGAGAACAAATTTACAAAAGATGGGGCTCTACCAAGGTCACCAAACTTGTGCGATTTGGGGCCTGAGACTATTGAACACATTTCATGCAACTGTGAGGCTTTAAACTACAGGAGAGTTACGCAAGCAGGGGAAGCTTTTTGAACCTAGATAATTAATGAAAGAACCCTTGAACCTAGTGACTTTTGTAAACTACTCAAATGAACTCATAAGCCTTTGACTGTAGTGGCTTCAGTCAAAAGGAGTCATAACTGTTCGAGTTATATGTATTAATGTCATAATTTGTCTCATTATTTTATAATAGTTGTTCGAAATTATGAAACTGAATAAACCTTTACTTCAATTGAAGGGTCATACATGTTACCAAAAATAGTACAAGCATCTAGAGACTAAACTAAAAATGATGGTTCACTGCCTTTCGCTTCGATATGGTGAATTCCTGAATGCAGGTGGTGCTGAGAAAAAGTGGAATCAACCAACAACCTCCTCATGGAGTGTCTAGCAGAGATAGCAATACGAAAAACGGGATTGTTGTCATACAATCTGAGAGAGTTACTAACTGATCGGTCAGGAGACTAGCTTCGGTTGTTGCAAAAAGACCCGAACTGTAAGTCTACATGCCCACATACATGGATTTCCTTTGACCACCTTTAACTCTTCAAATTGGTTGACAGTTCTATTAAAAACTTAACATAAACATTATCTGATACTTCGGGCTATTGATGAGTTTCCATACCCATCGAAAAATATGAAAATCAGACATAAGATACATCCACTAGTTTCACATGCAGAATAAATATCTTCCCAGTACCAAATTCCTCGATCTCTATCACAGGAGTAATTGTATTCTCCAGGTCGTTCTCTCGCTCCAGTTCTTTCACACACTTGAATTATACTACTTCAGTGGTACTAATTCATTAATTTATATTCAGCGTTTGGTAGCCAAGTTAGGCGTCAAAATTTTATTAATGGGGTGCCTCGGGGAATGGAAACGGAGCCACGCCTCGAAAACGAGCGTACAAGAAAGGATTTATTCATAAGCGTTTGAAGTACCCGATCAGGAATAACGAAATGGCAATGATATTTGAAAAGATGAATTCCATTCCAGTATTTGTTGATTAGTTGATTCCGAAAAATTTGTGCTAGTCAAAAACTCATTTGTGAAAATATCAGTGAACAATGATATGGGATCTTGAATCGTATTCTTTTTTCGAAAAGAATACCAACAGGTCTCTTTGATCTCGAAGAGGGTTTTCTCAAAATGATTTCTGTTAGAATATTCTTCGGTAGGGTTAAAAGGAAAGAATAAGAAAGTTTGCAAATAGAATTACAAAATAAAAATCATATCTAGCCGTTCTTCTTTTGTATGACTAAACATTACAAATCATAATTTTGATTCCTAATATCATCATTTCAAAACAAGAATACCTTATATATGGAAGAGTTGAACAACTTATGATAAACTGATTCAGTGAAGAAATGAAAACATTTTTCACCAAATTGAAAATTTTTCACATCTCAACCTTCTTTTAAATTCATTAGGAGAATCTGAAATCCTATATAGATACAAAATAATGTATAATTTCCATAGACAAGAATCAAATCAGCATGAATGTTTCAGCAAATGGCACGAAATTGAGGAATATTATTTTCCAAAAGTGATTCTTTTCAAAAATGCCTTGGCCTGTCTCCTGATTGCCTTTTTTGAATCATTTTGTCTAACCTAATATATTCAGTTGTTGTCTTTCCTTGTTACAATTTTTTTCAATCATACATTAGAATCAGTTCGATGAATTTCGCTTTCGTTTTTGTTATTTATTTCTTCATGAGTAGTATCCTGTAGTGGCTGGAAGGAAGTGATATGGAAGAGTTGAATAACTTATGAGAAACTAATTTTGGAAAAAAAAACCTTTATCTTCAGGAAATTCGATGGGAGAATCTTTCTTTTCATAGATACAATATAATATTTCGGTTATGACATGGAGGGAGAAAATACCTTGGCCTATCTCTCAATTGCCTTTTCTTTTGGTGTCTTTCTATCTTTGTCATGAATTTTTTATATTTGGATAAACTTAGATTTCTTCATTGTTGTTATTAATTCATTTCTAAGTAGATCTAAAGGATAAGTAGTTCAATTGTGTAGTATCCTCTATTATTTTGTTGGATTCTGTCCCAATTTTGCTGTTATCTATCGTGACTACTAGCTATCCAAAACTGAAAGAGATTCCATAACCACATAACCGGTTTGCCAGTCTTCTTCTGCTGCCCTGGCATCTGCGATAGGAAAATCAATCAGAACGCATCGTTTTCCCCTTAATGGCAACTAGACGGACACGTGCCTTACCATCATTTCTACGAGCCGACTTTTCTTCGAGTGCCAACAGATGCTGTTAATCTACTGCGCAATAAATATCAATGACCTGTTAGAAACAAAGAAAAAAAATGCGTGGCATGTACATAAATGAACTCGGGGATAATATGGCATAAAATCACAGATTCATACCGAGAGTTTGCTTCTTGAATCGTAATGAAATGGTAATGTAACAACATAAGGTTGGTTGAACGTAGAAATTAGTAAGCTATTTCTCGGTTGCATATCGACAATTTATTTTCTACATTTTTTCCAAAGAAATATTGAATATTCAACAGTCAATTATCACATTTTCATGGTTTGTCGGAAATTATTTATTCTAATACATTTCTCAGATGTCTCTCAATAAATATACGAGCATATAATAAAATGTTTCGTCATGATAGCATCCTTTGTAAGCTTCACAATAAACAAAACAGCAACGAGTCAATCAGAAGTTGAAAAACTAATTTGAACGTGGTTGCCAAAACATTAGAAGTCCACCAATAGTCAACAGTTGTTGAGGAGTAAATACTGTTCAGGTCTTCATAGTTAACCTAGTCGTTGATTTGCTGATTTGATCTGTGAATATTGCCATATAATCCGGACTTTTTTGGCCACAGGAATGCGAAACCAGAAGGGCTACCACCGCAATACCTTTTTCCAGCAAGATGGAGCCACTTCTCATGTTACAAATGACTTTTTAGCTGGTCTTCACAATTTATTCCCTGGAAGAGTGATAAGTCGCCGAGGAGACATCAATTGGCCACTGAGGAGCCCTTATTTAACGCCTGCTGATAACTTCCTATGGGGCTACCTAAAAAGCAAAGTTTACAATCCATTGCCACCCAAACTGAATGTTCTGAAGCAAAGAATCACCGGAGAAATCAATTCTATTCCAAGAGCGATGCTCTAGCAAGTTATTGAAAATTTTAGCTCCAGACTAAATGAGTGTGAACAAATGGTGCGCATTTGCAAACGGTTGTTTTTCATTTTTGTTGTTTTCCAAGGAAACTTCATGAATTGCTCTTTAAATTAACATGGAATAACACGAGATTCAATTGATATTTTGCTTTTTATTCAAAATCTAAAAACGAGAAACTTTCTGAGACACCCTTTATTTTCGAGAAATAGTATACGCAATACCGACTTCCACACTGCATGTTTACTATATGGGATTTTTATTATTTTTTTTATTGGTGCCCCATTTAACCCATTATTTCATTGGTGCCCTATTTCACCCATTTTTTATTGGTACCCCATTTTACGCATTTAAAGCACGCCTGAGCGTGTTTAAATCGAACTTCAAAAAACGCGTGTTTTTTTAAGTTACCATGGCAATATCAACGAAGGAACGAGAAACGTGAAGTCCAAATGACAAATTTTTGATTATTGATCTGACAGGAGTACCTTGTAAACGTCAAATAAAATATAACTGACAAATGCAAAACTTTATTCAAACGTAAAATGTGGCACCAATAAAAAGATAGCGTGAAATATTCGTGAATCTGGTATTTATCTACTTATACTCTAATAAACTATTTTCCACAAACGTCAAAACATGACAAGGTTCGCGCATTGACAAGAATATGTCAGTTCGATATTATTTTTCATATTAAGCTAAGCATGTTACTTATTTCAGAACAATATTTTTGACGTTTGTAGAAAAAATTTTGTTTGCATCTCATGCGCGAAATACTTCGGCTGCGCCTCGTTGAGAAAAATCAGTTCTCGATCACCAAAGTAGCATTTCGCGCACTAGATACAAAAATTACTAATAACCAATTCATAACTGGATGTTCCATATTCTGTTCACAAATTAACACTGTGATAGTAAGATGCCACTGAAATTTGAAACTGCCAGACGTAAAGAAAGGTAGGTAATTTTTTGTTAGGTTGGTAGAACTGTATTCGAAATTTGCCAAGCATCTATTCGTCTGAAAATTCAATCATCTCCGAAAATGAATTTTTCAATTATTACAATGGGTGATTTTGTTGAGCTAAAAACTTGCATGCGACTTCTGGCTATTCAGCAAACTCAGAACCGAATCAAAGATCTCGAAGGCTATACTGAAAAAGGGCTATATCGACTGTTTAGACGACTGAAAAAAACACGTTGGAAAGAGTGCGTGGATGAATTAATGAAGAATTTACAAATAAACAAATTCATCTAATTTTCTGATCACAGTCCCACCTCTCAAATCGTTAACGAAACCTGTTGACTAGAAAATCCTGTACATCTGTATTGAGAGTCATCGCGTCTGACAAAGGAAATAATGAGAAAAGAATCGTTCATTTACACGACCTCACTACATTCAACTTATATGGTGAGTAGAATTCAACAAATCCGATCCGCAAATCTCAATTGTTAGCGATGCATAATTCCACAATAAATAAAACTTTTTCAGAGACAAGTAAAAACGTCACTCACTTATGGTAATAACCCAGACGCATCGAAGGTAATTCTAAAAATGGGTGGCATTAGCAAGTGCTAATGAACCAAGAAGTGTTGAGAATCATAAGTTGAATATATATTGTTTATTATTGGATGTTAAGGTAATAGGACCCCAGACTTATGGACGATTCTGCCTTATGGGATTTAAACTATCCACTATAGCCGATTTATTATAGCAATTTGCAATGGTGCTTAATTAAAAGGCTTTCTTTCGCGCTTAACATTGTTGGGGATATTTTTCTTCTAGCTAGTTGTTATATGGTTCTAAACATTTTTGTACGGTTAAGGCAGAGATGACTTCTTCGAAATAGCTAGTCATCGAAGCTATGAGATGATGATCTGTTGTTGTATACGAAGAAAGAACGTAAACACAAGGATACGTGGAAATTCAATTAAACACAATAATGTTACTTGGAAAACGAAACCATTCTCACCCAATAATCAATTTGATATAATCTCTTCTCATACATCATGTATGGTTATTATCTGACGTAGTTGAATGGATATTTCGTTTTGTCAAAATGCTCACAATCTAGCAAAATGGCAAAAAGAAAACATCATTCAATTAATGACTGTTTATATTCATCTTAATGAACCATCTTCAATGATAACACTTCAATTCACCGAAGAAAAAAAAACAACAAAATGGTAGTATCCTATTTGTGATTTTTTTTCGCATATTCGGAGATAGCATTATTTTCAATAGATAAATTGCTCAATTCTTATGAACTAGAGAGTGATGATTTATCTAAATGATAAATCTAGATGGTTATGATTCAATTCTTCAGAAATAGTGAATGTAATAATGTAGAGAATTTCCATCGAATGATAAAATAGAGCACATATAATTTTAACATTTGAAGTCTTAGAGCGACCTCAAACAATAACACATCATGATATTCAACAATTGACATTTCTATTTTCCTGTGACATTTGACGTTTTTGAAGTTTCACGATGATTGATATATGATTTGAAAGTCATTTGGTAGATGTCGTAAGGGAGATTCTGGAGCGCAGCGTATTCGTAGTCTTAGGCATAAGGAACCATAACCATAAAAGGCGTAAGAGGTCTTAGCCATAATGGACCAAAGCCATAAGGGTTAATAGCTATTAGGGTCATAGTCCATGGGGCCATAGTCATGAAGAGCTGTTACCATAAGAAGAGCCTAAAGGAGTTGATGGGAATGCGCTGTGTTCTTCAAAGCCCAGGTAAGGTAAAGTGGAGCAGGGACAGGGGGTTTTCACTCTTTGTATTGAAACTCACTCTGAATGAGTTTATGATTATAGCCAAGGATGTTTGCGACGAACATGCGTAGTCGATAAATCCATGAAACATGCCTCAAACCGTCTGGAATCTAATGCTAGAACAAACCTATAATTATCGGCACTCAGACTGGGTCGAAATAAGTGGAGAAACGCGTTAGCAACTAGAGAAGCAATTAGTTGTTGGGTATTGTCAGATTTCAAGGAATCTCGTCGCTAGGAATAGCAGAATCTTAATTTCTACAATAAATAAAGGTTAAGTAGGATCATCAACGAATAACTTAATCAATAAAATAACGGATTCTCGAAGAATGGCAGAGAGAAAAACAGTAAAAATTTTTGTATGAGGAGAATTTTTCCTCTTCTGAGAACAACAATGATAATTATCAATCCTTTATTACTCACTATAACTCAACAATTGCGAACATTATGAAAACAGCATATGAATAGATGAATGATCAGAACCTCAATTCACTCACTTTTACCAGATTATGTAGAAATTTCATGATTACAATATATAATTGTACCAATACTTCATTTTCTTGTGCTTTATTAAAGAATATTTTTCAGCTTGACCTTCTGAAGCAATTGTTATTTATTAACAATTCAATTATTCGTTACCTTCTGCAAACATACGTTATTAACAATAAAATACCTAAGAGGCCACCTCTATTTTCTTCATTCCTCATTTCCATACGTCAATTTCATCATTGTCCACCAGGGGGCAAAAGTGGTTCAACACGATCTTTTCCACACAATTCGATCCCAATAACACTTTCAATTTTCCCAATAAGAATGTTATTGGGAATTCCTCTTCCTGCTTGATAAGCAGTAATGATTTGTGGTTTCTCATTTATTTTTGTGGCTAGACCTTTCTGGCTGAAACCTTTGGCCTGTCGACCTTGTTGTATAAGCTTTCCAACATCCGAAGATATCTTCTCATGATACAGTTCCTCAGTCTCACGATCCAATTCTGCTGTGTTTTCCGTAGCCACATGCTGTTTGTTGCTTCCTGCGCTCCATTTCAATTGGGTATCCACAGTAACACCTCGTCCTTTGATAAACGCCGAAAAATGTACAAAATCTTTTATTTTTTGATGTATTCAGCAAAAGGTTATAATGAAAATAAAGAAATATTCAACTATTGCACAATTAGGTCCATTCGAATGGCGTTTTATCTTCTAATGTTTGATGAATGATATTATATTATTTTCACAAGCCGTTTGATTTATCTACAAAATGCGTTGATAACACAAAGTCCATTAGGCAGGTGAGAGTTTATATTAATTACGTGATGTATGATTCTGTCAGCAGTCCTACCATGTCAGGTTTATCAATTTATTCAAAAAATCCATGTTTATGAGTCTGTCAGCGTAACCTGCAGTTCAACTTGTATGCGGATGTGTTTCGTATGGAAGCCCTCGTGTATTAAGTTTCAGTGGAAAATATTATACCCACATTAAGTGTCATTATCACTAATTTATTGAGTCCCAACAGATAAATAATTCTGGTTGGAAATAAAATACTTCCTACTGAGTATATTATGTGAAAAAAATAATTGTGACAAAAGATTGTCTGTGAACTCACCGAAAATGATTCTTGTCTAGACGATAGTAGCTAGATTTTGAATGAAAAGAATCAGCTCAAAAGATATCAAGGAGAATGAGTAGAATTCATCTTTTCAATTCATTACATTTACAAGGTGTGATTCGAATACAATTTTTATTATAATTCGAAGAATTGAAATGACGATGTTCGTGTGAGATTATATTCGAATGGATAAGGTTTAGGTTTGAAATAATGATTGTTTTTATACTTGGTTTCCCCTGTAGAGTAGGAATACACATCATGGAAGTGAGCGAATCTGCAATAATATTTCTAGTCTGTATATTCTAATAAAAAACAAAAGAAAATATTAGGATTATCATATTCAAGTAGTCATTTTCGTATCTATGTTAACCTATATCAGATGTGTTTTGAAGAGTACTCACAACACAATTCTAATTCTCAGGATACCACTTTTTACTTTATCCAAATTGCCAGTCGATTTTGAGTTGAGCAGAAATCATCATCTGTCAAAATTGTTTATGTATATTATATATAGGATTTCACAACACTGACTGGTAAATATAGAATATAATTTCTTTTACTTTTAGTTAATAATCAAGTGTATGCAAATTATAGAATAATATGGCTTTCTACTGTTTAATATCGAGTGAACAAACCATTGTGATTTACTATTTCTTCCCCCCAGAATTATATTCAACCCTCCCGAGGAACCGGCTACCAACCTAAAAAAATCGAATTCGCAATCAATCTCCATATCAATTGTGGTTCTTTTCTTATCGCCTATTGAAGTCTTTTCGGCTGGCTTCTCACGTGCGCTAGTATCTGTAAAGGGATCTTTGGGATTTGTAAACTCGGCTCATAAAATAATAATAAGCCACAGCTGAATCTCCTATATATCCATAGTTTACTTTGGAAACAAGGAAATGAAACAATTTCATGATTTATGGCACTGCACCATCATGAAATTTTTGTTCATCAGATGGCGAAGGAAATCGTTAAAATTCGTCTGGGGACAATATCTCAAATTTGAGACAAGCTGTCACCCAAAGGAACTCGATTCATTACATTTACTTCAGATTTCATCAATGATTCATTTGTTTTTCAAGCTTATTTCTTTATTAGGTATTCTCATTCTTTATATAGGTATTCTTCGTTATTTATTATCGATTTTTTTTTTAATTTTTATCACTTCACCATGAGTTCGCTACCCTTTTATTACATATATTTTTTGTTTAAATTTCTTATCTTTTGCTAGTACCTCGACTATAAATTTCATTTAATCATTATCTTATTTCGTATATTGAAAATATTTTAGGACAATAGATCACATCGAGCTGTTGCTACCACAAAAATTTCAAGTTGATATATCTGTTGAGTTCTCCATAAACCTCTAATGAATTAGGTGAATCACCCTGTATAGTGAGCATCAGATGTAACGTGAATTAATTCTCTACAGTTTTGGCCAGTTTCTAGGACAATCTCTAGACAACTAGTGTCATTATATTGTTGAGACAGACAGTGTGATCCCCTCATTTTTTCATAAAAACAGAGTTAACCAAAAACTCATTCATAGGAATAATTCAATTCTCTACTTAATGACATAACTCTTATTGAATGTTATGAATTTGTCTTCTGTCAGTTCACATTGGGTAACTTTTCACCTAACTGTAAATGTCTGACAAAAAAAAATAGATATATTGAATATCACAAACTCAGGAGTATACGTGAAGTATACCTTTTATCATCTTGAGATCTATTTTCTGATGACATACATTAGAGAAAATTCCAAAATACATTCTCCAAAATAGAATATCATATATTCCATGTAAAAAAATTGGAGAAGTTGTTCCAAACTGAAGGGGTTAAAGGGAGAGGAACTCCATGCTACAGTTTCTTTTCGAGAACAGAAACCGATATGTTACGAACCTTCACTTGGAAATGGCTAGTTACGTGAAAAATAACTTATTCCTCAGATTAAGTGCTCACTGTGGAATTATGGTGTTCGACTGATTACAAATGGAAAGTATGGTAAGAAACTCCAAGATATGTAACAGCTTGTAAGATTCAGTAGTCGATAGTTTGTTCAGTAGATTTTATTTTTGTGATATGTTTCGTTATAACCTCATAATCACTTTCAAAACTTGATAAAAACTATTAATCATCGATTTACTGTTTGAGACAAAAAATAAGTCGTTGCGGTGTCCTAAAGATGTAACTGTACTTGTTGATGGTTCAAGCGACCCCAGATCAGCCCAGCTCACATGCTGCCCCTGTACAAGCAACGAGGGGATGTAAGTCCATGCTTCTACCCCTGTGACACATCTTGCAAGTTGCCTTTGTGTCGTACGGGTGGCAAGGGAGTGTTTTGTTTCTCGTCCCCGATAGCAAGTTCTTCCTTCCTGAAAGGACTCTTAGAAGACCAGTTCCTCATTGTTAAGAATTTTATAGGCGCACCTGGTGCAAATTATAATATTGATCGATTTTTTTTCATTTCGCTTGGTCGAGTGAAATTTTATTCAATATGTTTCTTTTCGGAGCAGAGTTTTCGCAGGAAAGTGAATGAGATCTGAACGAAGAATGTAAAGAGCTGAAATTAATTGGAATTCAGAAAATCATACAGACACATTTCTAGTTATAGATTATGAAAGAACAGAATACAGGCTTTCACGAAGTTGAATGGCAAAACAAAATAAATTGTATGAACACCTGTTCGATTCTTCAATGTTTTTGACTTATTGATAATTTCGTGATTTTTGTCCTATTTTCCAGCTGGTATTATGATCCGTATTTCGTCGAAATTGCACCTTGTTTGCAGTACTCGATATTGAATTACTTGTCAGAGGAGATGTATAGTATCCTGTATGAAATGCAGGTTAACAATCATCAACAGAAATATAAATAACTGCAGTTTTTCGATACATATTCTCATCACATTTTATGTGTGAAAAGCTAAATTCTTGAACTGAGATGTAGTGAACAATTATTCGAAAATTTTTCTTGTAATTTCTTGTCACAAATTTTTATGTATTTGCTGAAGATCGATATCACTAATTGGTGTTATCGAATTCAATTGATATCAGCTTCAGTGAATATCAGAAATACCCAACCAAGAAAGACAATGTGGGAAATTACTGAAACCAAAAAAATCCTCTCATGAAATTGAAATTTTTGTCTATTATAGCATTACTAAATTCATCATGATATTCAGAATGTCTTTGCCTGTTTTTCTTCTGTATTTGTTATGAAATGACATGAAATATTTATTCATTATTTATAAAAACATTTATCGATTTCCATGTACGGATCTATTTCAAAACATTGCAATGAAAACTAGATCATAAAAGACTATAAGATGATCTAACAGTTTGATCAACAGTTAATCTCGTGGAATTGTTTCGATTCGACGTGGTTTTGTTTTACAGAAAATAGTGAATTGATGCAAGAACGTGTGAGAAAACTTTTGTTTTTGAACTTGAAGCAATTTCATGGTCTTCATCATGAAAATGTTATAACATTATGAAATATTCTCGTGTATTTGATGTAAGATATCAAATATTTTTGAGGAACCACTTCCAATGGGTATACTTTTTCCATTTCGAATTCAGCTAACAGTTAGTGAGAAGTAGAAATAGTGACGAAATTCATCTGTATAATTCTTTCTAGTTTTTCGATTTATTTATGATCCAAAAAAACAATTATAATTAAAACCTGCGTGGGGTATAACAATACCAACTTCAAATTATTCAACAGCCATTTAAAATCTGTCGTATATCTTTCAACTATTTCTGTCTGACTGTTACATCTGATGAAAATGCTAATTAAAATTTCGTCTAACAGTATGAGTGAAGTATTACTATCATTTTGGGTTGACAAAAACTACAGTAGTACAGATATGTACAGTGACAACCCCACGTAGAGAAACCTATAAGTTCCATGATACAGGTGGCACATAGGAAATTCATAAATCTTCACTCGAATGACTGGTTCTTGTTTATTCGTGATGTCTCTTCAGCCAGCTTTCTTGTAGCACAATTCACGAATTGTTTATTTATTGCGACTGAGACTCAAACCATTGTTGAATATACAGGGTTCTTCGAAGGTTTGTGGAATTCAAATTGCGACGAACTTATGTATTTTTATGACGATTACATAAAGGAAAATTTCAAATTCATCAATAATTTTAATATAGAAGGAAAGGGTTCGAAATTGGGCATAAAAAAATTTAATATCCAAAATTTTTTCTATTGGTATGTTTTGAAATCAGAAATGATGCCAAAGAATCTACGACTTTTAATGTGAAATTGTGATGAAAAATTAGTATGACGATATCGCCACAATTGTTATTGATTGTTTGATATGAGATATAATATTGATAACGATTAAATCTAGTTTCTCATGTGAAATATCCCAAGTTCAGGATAAACTTTCCAAATATTTTTTTCTTCTGGGAAAACAGAATGAAAAAATTCTATTCAACTCATTTCCAATAACAATATTGTCTATTGAGAAGAAAAACTGCAGGTCATAATAGTTATTTACGTATCAAGGTTCATTCATTCTCGTGGTACATGGATACTATTATTTCTGACCGATTTCAATAAAATTTTGCTCATGAAATGTATCAATTTATTATATAAATATAATCGAAGAGTGAAGCCGTATACCAAAAAGAATACAAGATATATCTGGAGTGGCTGACTTGGAATGTTATTCCAAAAGATGTCGATGAAAATGAAAGGTAGTGGGAATTATAGAATCTAAGTCTCAAGGGAGTTATGACCCTCTTTATTGGTAGCCTATGGCGATATAAGCTTATAGCCTATGACGATATAAGCTTATAATATCCCAGTCAGAAATAAAAATAATATTACTTTGATGGTGGTTACATCTCAGAATTATACGCATTCATACGGTACTGTGATTCCTGTAGGCCAAACACTTGATTACCATCAAATTTGTACATTAAACTTCCACAGTATCCAAAATGTTTTTGAAGACAATGATCTTAGGATATTAAAAAAGCTATGACATGGCTTTGGTTCTTCAGATGTTTTTTTATAGTAATGAGAGCATGGAATCTAATTATCAATGCAATGGTTTGTTTAATTTATCTAATTAGTTTTTATACAGAATCATTATTTTGATTACAAAATCATTTTCACCTATTATCGTATCAATATGATTGTTGATATAGATAGTTGAATGCAGTGGCACAACTATAGGATAGCAGAGCCGGTATAATATCACGGGCCTTCGACTCAAAAGGGGCCCAGCGCAAGAGACCACGAGCTCAGAAATTAAATTGTTATCAGTGTTGGAGAAAAGAAAGAATTTTACACAGGCCCCAGATGGTATAGTTTTGACACTGGTTGAATGATATTAGAAATCATGTATGTATATAGAATTATTTGTATAATGTCACGATTAATTGATAAGAAATACCACATGTATTATGATTCATTGCCAAATATGTAGAAGAAATATCATTCACAAAATCAACAAACCAAACATTCTCGAATATGTGTTGGATACTCGTTATATCATACAACTTTGATACTGAGGTATGTCTTCTCAGAAAGTAACGGTTGTAGAAGAAGACAGATTCATTGACATTCGACATTGATCAGTGTTCCGTCCGTCCTTCCTCTAGTGAGTATTTCACCGTGAAAAAGTACCTAATATCTAAGCAGCACTGCTCAACTTTAATTCCCAATAATTTCCAGCATCGACTGATCCGTCGTAAATCTCCGCGATCGTTATTTTTAGGAGTAAATCTCCTCTAATGATCCATATATTATTAATCAATTACTCTAGTCGACCAGGGTGCGTCCTGGACTCGTAAACTACCAGAACATACTCTCGATAGTCCTAATATGGCATAAATACAAGGAACTGCTCGATATAATATACAGAGACACGGGAATAATGAACACCACAATATATCACATCTTTGACAAGCGCAGCCTTAATTAACCTCGATAGAGTTGTAAGTCGTCTCTCGGACACCCAATGTAATAAATTAATTACGGTATTTATGTCTGATTTTTCGATAGTCAGGTATGAAATTGAAAATCTGCTGTAATTCCTTCGCGAGGATCATAAACCCCGAGATTTATGACTGATCCTGGCAAATCTCTGATTTATCACCAGTAAAAGTTCGCTGCACAGGGTAGGCAAATTTCGACGTTATTTAGAGTTATGTGAGGAAAAAATGGTAGAGAAAATAAAATACAAAAACAACAATACATCGTTGTGAGGAAAATTGAAAACTCTATCTGAAAATGTTGAATTCGAAGATTGCGTTCATGAGAAAAACCAAAATTGACAAGTGTTTTTCTGCTATTTTGAGAATCACTGGAGACGCTATGCCATATCCAAAAATTCCATTGAAAAGTAACTGAATGTAGTATTAGTAGGAAATGTCCAGTACGATTAGTTGATCCTGATAAATCTTGAAACCGAAAATCTAAAATTCCAATCTTTTTGCAACATCTTCGAACCTATCTAGATTTATTTTCAGATTAAAGCATAAAAATGAGCGACTCTGCCTAACCAATCTCGTTTTTCTTAAGATAAGAGAGATATCCATACGAAAAATGGACAGCCCGTATACAAGAAATGGGTGAAAATTCAAAATAGAAATTGTAATAAAGGATGACAGGCTCTGAGGGGATTAAGATGAATCATTCATTTTCAGTTGTCGAATGAGTTTCATTTATTGAAATCATTTTCAAAAGGAGATGGGTACGATGAATCTTTCAGATTCAGAAAAGCTATGTTGACTTTCTCCCCACATTAAAGGGAAATCATCAACAATCTCACAGTAACTGCATTTTGTTTTGCATTGTTGATCTCGGAAATAATGAATGTCATAATTTTGTTCCATAAATGGTTGTTTCTATTTAATTATAATGGTTATACATACTGTTTTATGTATAATATCAAGGTATTGAAATCGGTGCCTATCGAATAACGAATCGACATTGGAAAAATCCATTTTGTTTCCATGAAAAATGTTACAAAACAGAGTTAGCCGTTCATTCGACAAGAAATATCTACAATCGTGACTTTTGTCATTCATGACGCTGATGTTCAAAATGGCACAATTTTTCAAAATTTGATCAAGCATAACCAACCTCATTTATTGAAAAAACAACGGAAACCACTTTGACAGCCTAATAGAAACATATCCATGATGCCATTGGTATTTCACCCGAATTGAGTTACAACTGTTGAAATCTTGAGACTTAAGAAGAAATTATTCCGAGTATGATTTATGAAGAATCAATCAATGAATTCCGAATCAAATTTATAATAAATATTATATAATATACAGGGTGATTCACCTAACTGGTTCATTAGAAGTTTATGGAGAACTGGAAAAGATATCAACTTGAAATTTTGGTGGATGCTACTACTCAATGTGTTCTATTTTCCTAAAATATTTTCAATATGCTGTCACTTCCTAATGGATTGATGTTCCTATTATTCGTCAAATATGAAATTTAGAACCATCCAAAGCACAATTGTGAAAATACACATTAGACGAATGAGCGTATTTTTACATTTTTGTTGATATCTCTGTAACTTTCCATTTTAGCAATATGGTATGCTGATGCCAATCGATAGGAAATTAAATTCCGCGTCGGAAAGTGTGAAAATTTCATGGTCATTCTATAAGAAAGTTATTGCGATTTGAAATTTACAAAAAGTAAACTGTAATATCAAACACCCTGTTGAATATTTTGGAACACTCCTGGGGATACCTGATAGAACACTCTTTCATTTATGTGTATACGAAGATTGAACCTCGAATCTTGAAAATTGAAGATGATATGGACATTTTAGTCCATCTGTCAAAATTTTTCGAAATAATGGAATATCTTAAAAACAAATTACGATAGGAAGAAAATTCAAAATGCAGAAGGGCTAGAATTTTACGTAGAATTCGAAAATGTAAAAATAAACAGGGTGTTCCATTTGAAAAAACAAAGTTGATATCACTTCCGGTTCAACCGGAAGTGACAGCATATTGAAAATATTTCAGGAAAATAGAACACATTGAGTAGTAGCATCCACCAAAATTTCAAGTTGATATCTTTTCCAGTTCTCCATAAACCCCTAATGAACCAGTTAGGTGAATCACCCTATATATATAATTTAAAATGAAATTACGAATAAATGAGTTATTCTGGATTAATATGAACATTTCCAAGATACATGATGAGATATCATTATACAGTTACTATTCAAAACATTTCATCAAAGTTGAAACCACTGGATACACAAGTAAACGCAAGTATATTTGAAGAAATTGACTGATCTATCGTTGTCAAAAGGCAAGCTCTATTTCACGTTCGTTAGATCTAAGTTAGAATACGCTGCATTAATCTGGTGTCCTTACTATGCAACACTTTTTGATGCACTGGAAAGTGTTCAAAGAAGATTTTTGAAATTATTGTCTTACAAGTTGGATAACACTTAACACAGCGCGGTATAAACCAGGCATCACTACTGCAGCATTTCAACATCTTTGGAGCAGAGAAGAATTAGTGGCAGTATTTCTCTTCTTTATAAATTACTTCATAATAAGATTGACGCTCCAAACATCTTGCAGAATTAATTTTTTTGTACCGCAATATAACTCACGTAGGAGTTTCACATTTTACGTTGACCAGTCCAGAACCAGTCCGAGTTACAACTCACCCATTAATGTCATGTGTAGAAATTTCAACGAGATCTTTAATCACTGTGATATCTTCAATAGCAGTATGTCGAATATTGTTTCGGGGGTTGCTCAGCATTGTTTCTGCTTTCCTCTATTCAACATTTAATTTTTGATTAATTATTACAAATTGCTGTACTTGAATTTATTTATTTTTTTCCGTTTCGTTTTTTTCTTTCTTATTAGTTACTGTTTTGTGTGGACACATTGTTGTTTTTGTATCTTTCATGTCTTTGATTGGTGTATCACTTCAATTGTCAGTTCATGCAGTTTTGTTTCTTTTATATTTAAAAAAAGTAATAATAAAATAAAAAAATAAAAATAGACTCTACTTCACTGCTGTTGCCAAATGTCTGAAACGAAATATCTTCCAAATACTTTGGTAGATAGACAATTGAACAAAAACCCCATTTATTTTTATATTTAGAATCGAAATGTAAACAAAGCAATTTCTGATAAATTACATCCTTATCTACCCTCAACGACCCCATCCAATTGTCCCGAATTCCCCCATACCCTGCTTATCGATAACAATTGTGAGTTTATTCTGGAAGTAAATATATTGACACTCGAGAAAACGACCTAGCACAGCGCCAAAAAAACAGGCCAGCCCTCGCCTGCAAATCAAACTCCTCACACCATCCAGAAGGACACGAACGCGTTGGGGTCAGATACTGGCTCGCATTCCCACGGTTGCCACCTTTGGGGCGCAGCCCTTCGCCTTAGAACAAGTAACCCCCTTTCGCAGAAATATTTACCTTTTGATATGCAGGACTCTCACAAGCTCCCAGCGTGGGACCACTAGGGAAGGTGGTGACGTAACCACCCTTCAGATTGTGCATTGTGACTTGGCGCAAGGAGGCTTTGATTATAATGATTGTTGGATGTGTAGGTATTCAAGAACTTCGAGGTGAAGGAAGGGGATGATTGTGATTCCTCACGTGAGCTCCTCATCATGGGTAGTTAATGATAGGGCTCCTTCAAAGTTATACCAACTGCTGAGGATATAATAGAACAATTGGGTTGCATAATGTTATTGTTTGAATTCGTGTGGATTGTTTGCAATACTCGAATGTAACAATACCACTCTGCATAAAGAAATTAAAACTAATTATTTCATGACCTTCCGAATGTGATGGGATTCTCTGAGTACGCCTTCTGAATGAATACTTTCACTAGGCTTAGAGAGTAAACAAAATATATTTATCATTATCATTATTATTCATGAATTGACATTCACTATTGGTATTTTCACACATATCCAACACTGATGAATCTCAAGCACTTCTGAATTCACAATAGTGATGAGGTCTGCTTTGGATTACGTGCATATAAAATTAAGGAAATTGACTACAAATTTCAAGAGAAATTCTACTCAAATGATATTGAAGATGATATCAATCACTTCCAGAACATTCTATGAATTGTCTCCGTTCCTTCAGCTTGAGAATACCCAATGAATTATAACAAAAAGATATTATTGAAGAGTATGTTGAATATTCAAGGCCTGGTATGTCAGATGAAATATTCCGATTCTTTTTCACCAAACTACAAGTTACTTAGTTTTTCCTGCATCTCAATAAACATGGAGAATAATGAAAGGTTAAATGAGGCATAATCAATAAAAAATTCCAATGTTGATATTCATTCAATGTAAAGCTGATATTCTTTAATATACGAACACAAAAAATTATAATCATATGGGCTGTCCGTTATTTGTATCCCACTATGGGGATTTCGCTTATCACAAGAGATACGGAGTTGATTTAATTGGGAAAAAGTTGGGCAGTTTTGTGCTGAATAAAAATCTGAAACGAAATTGAGAATATCTCTGACAGTTTCGAAGATATCGTGAAAAACTAAAATTCTTCTTTTTTTTGATAAACTAATCGTACTAAACATTCGAAACTAAAACTTCTCATTATTATTCTCATTATTTATTTCCTGTGGAATTTTTTAATATGGCATCGCCTCTTCAGATTCTGACACATGTTATTCATGCATTTGTTAGAAGAATAAAGAGACATGATATAAAATTACTACACTTCGCATCGACTTGGCTGGCGCTATCACCTGACACATTTTATTTGGACTATTTTTCGTGAGGAACAAAGAAGAATTGAATACAGAATATTGCCAAACGACCTTGATGAACTTTGACAAAGAACTGTTTTATCGTATTGTTCTGTCAAAAATTATCAACAAAACTTATTCAGCACTCACGTCTCGACTAGGGACTAATCAAAATTCAACTTGTTTTTTCCAAAGTACACGAGTATTGGAAATGAAAATATAATGAAGTAGAGGAGTGAATTGAAATATCTCGTTTATTTCATCGTATATTATTTCATTTCTTTCAGTTTTATTAATGTAATATTTGTCAAAATTCTTCAGGATTCAAACTATAATATTCCACTTAACCAAACTCTGAACAAACTTTGTATACCACACTCTTGTTTTTAAGTTTTATTCATTTGCCTCGAATCAGGTTCCATATGTCAGGCACTGATTTCTTCATCTTCATAGCAAGAAAACGAGAAGAAGCTACAGTATATTTATCAAGAATCTTTTGAATGTGCCTTTCCGGAAATTACTCACAAAATTTTGTTTCCACAGCTACAATTGGATCTGATGTTCGAGAAATTCCTCTTTTCGAGTTGTCAACGCATTTGTATTTTAGGTGTCCGACTCGAGTTACTTTGAGTTAACCACACATGTTAACAAGTCTCGAGAGTCTTCCAACTCCTACAACACCATAAAATAAGGCGAAAAGTGAACGTACCTACCTATGTTGGTGTGTGTACGTCTGGTGACTGCGACGACACAATCTTTTACATCTTTTAATGTAGTGATCAAATCGAGGAAGCCTTGCTTTCTCCATGAATGAGGGTTGTCGCAAATCCATCCCACACACTAGCAATTTCCATACGAGATTAACGATACGCTAGGCTGTCTCGGACGGGAAGTTATATTTTCTTGTACATGGTACGCATATCTTATATAAGGATACATATAAGTGTGAATATCTGAATGCATATTGGGTCATAATATCAGATCGAAATTCGTCATAGATATCATATTAGCATAACCATTACAGCGAGATTATCATTGGAAATACATTTCTAGAAGAATGGACAGGAGTTCGTTATGTAATATAGGCAGCACCTTTGTTATATTTTAAGAATAACTGTGAAAGATCATATTTTAAGCTTAACATAACCATTTCTTGTAATTTCACCAATGTCTGGGACTGGTTAAATCAACAATGAAGAAAAGTTTCTAGAATAATTAATTTAGAGCTGACTCTGCTGAGTCTTTTTTTACGATACTTAAGGGTAGGTCGATTAATAAAATAAGCTTTGAATAGTTTTTTCAATATTCGTTAAAATTTCGACCAAAAGTGACATCAACTTTGTGAATGTTCTCCAAAGTTTCAACAAAATGGCTGGATTCATCTCCAAAGGTGATTTAATTCCTTGTGATGATCTGATAGTTAAAATTGAATATTTGGCTAGGTGTTAATTTGTCTCCTAGGATTGACACTATTATTTCCGAAATTTAAATGCAACTGTGCTCTCTATTCTCTACCATTGTCAATAACGTTTTACCATCTAGTAAGTATGTTTTCATTCCCTGATCGATAATAACTGATTGGTCTTTCGATAAAATATCTAGCGATGACATGTTGGACATCATCCGAATTTGTGAACGTTCTGCCTCTTGGAAAGTCTTGTTCTCCAATCGCCTCTAAATCAAACAAACCAATCAAGTTTCCACATGCAACGAAATGACATTACTCTTCGGTTCCCCTCATATTTCTCATGATATTCGCTTGTAGATGAATCTCATTTGAACTTTTCGGATGACACATCCGCCAATGTATATTCCAACAAGTGTTGAGACCATATAGAGGTCACATTCGTTTCGATATTTTATGGCTTCATATGAGCTAGTATCTGTCTATTAATCTGTCCTGTCCATTACTCCTACAAACTTGTTCAACGAGAGTCGAGCAAGCACAGGCGTTAGGTGTCAGATTGACCGATTAGAGTACGAAATACACATGTTCACCCCGACATAAGTTATTCTTGATGCGAGTCGTAACATCGAATAGAGGAGTTATAAAATGTTATAGAGAGGCGTTAATTAAGACCTACGCTTCGATATCGCCACGTTATGCGGACGCGCTATGGGAAAGACTGCAGAAAGATTAAGTCTTTATTTATTAATATTGGTGATGGAATAAGTTATCGGGAAATCCTTCGATTCCGATAATTTCCCTTGAATACAAAACACTTCGAAGGATCATTCAATAGTTATTCGTTAAGACATAGTTAAAAGACTAAGTCATCAAAGCATCAAACTATGCGAAATTTATTTGGAAATCGTTAATGAGGTTTGGCAATTGAAGTAGAAATTATCGAAACAAAATTTTTGGGCGAGCTTGCTCAAATAGATTGTTCCATCGGGTGGACAGATGAATGAAAGAATAACGTATTATTCTGAAGACATTAATTTCAATTACAATTTTAATTTGTAACATATTAGAAATATGAGTTTTGTTCTATGTATAACCGTGTAATACCGTGAAATAAATATAACTCAAATTCTACGGAATTAACATTGCTCTATTTATAACATCATTATCTATTTCTTCATGAGTGATTTGTTAAAACATTTGAATACTTCGAAGAAATATTATGTAAACAATATTCATTGCAGAGTTCTATAATTATTTTACTTTCTATACCTATATGTATTCGAATTATTTCAATTCTTTTTTGAAAATTGGGATATCCTTAAGATACAAATATCTTCGAATTGAGAATTTTATCGTACCAATTCAATGTGCGGTTAGGATACATTATTTCGTCTTTTCATTTCAGTTTTATGAAATCCATTCGATATTATAAATTCGATCAGTTGCTCCAGTTTCCGAAATTTCCTACTACCGATATTCTGAATTGAGATGATCTATGAAAACTGCTCAGCATTTGAAATATAGTTCAAAGATTTCTGGAAACACGTTCCTTCAAGAAGTTATTCATTTTTGGAATGAGAGTTAATCTTTTTCTTTCTAGTTTTTATCGTTCTTCTTCTTCTTCTCCTTCCCCATCGAGAGGAATGTAAATTAATGATATATTTAACAATTTATTGCTATATACCGTAGTCCATAAAATCGCTTGTTTTTTATACTTGAATCATTCGAAATATTTTCGGAAACTGCTATAAAGTGTGCACCTTGCCACGGAATGACATTAATTTCTGACTGTTGCAGACCTGCAGGAATTAAAAAGAGTTGGATTGGACCAATGGCACGTTCCCATAAGTGCCAGATGGCTGTACGAATTTAGAGAAATAGGTAAATTTGCACAAGGTGTTGAAACTGCAATTTATGTTCGCACTGTAATTAATTAGTGAACGAATCATTAATATTAGTGGGTACTTACAAGCAGCTGATGTTGGTGAAATGAGCGTGGACATTGTGTATTCATGTAGATTTTACGCAATTTTTTTAATAACTGTTCACGTGAGACGGTAAGTATTTTCAGATAAACAATATTACATTATATTACGATACAAGCTGACACCTTGTTTTACGAAGCCATTTATAGATCAGTTAATTTTTCAGTAATTGTTAATTCTATCCAAAAAATATGTTAATATGTGAATGAAAATTCCATTTATAAGTCTCCCTGTGGAATTTCAAAGCAATCCAATATCGTCTCATGTATCAATTGATTCACCCGAAGATATTCTAATAATCAATTATTACTAGCACTTCACGGACAGATCCGTTTTTTTTTCAATTTTGGAGTAGATATGGGTCTCCAGTAAGATTACTTTCATTGATTCTTCATTTCATTCGACAACAATTTCTCTAATACCTAGTATATTTATTCATCATTTATTTTTCTTTCAATCTACATATTTACATTATGTCTATGTGATGAGTAATATCATTATTGTCATGATAAATGATAGGATGTTGGATCGGAATTATGATTTATCTTGACCAAAAATACTGACATTATTCGAATGATTCTGGAAATATCATATTATTATCATTTCATTTAGAAAAAAAAAACTTTCAACTAGCGATAGGGGAAGGAGAAAACTGAAGCGAATGAAACGGTTCCGGGTTTGACCTGTTGAATGCAAAGAAATTTTCAAAGGGGAGCGTGGGAAGTATGCGGATAATTTGATGAGGGTGACGTTGGATAAGAGAATCGTAAGCTGCAAGCTGGTAATAAAATGAATCTTCATAACGGAATCTGCGCAAATTTGTTATTACTGGAGACATGCTTGATTTTCCCCCGAGATATCAGATTTTGGTTCGAGTCAGTGATTTATGTAGTCTATCATTATGATGAAGATGGGGATATAGATTTTGGATATCATTGATTTATTTATCCAGTTATTCAAAAATTTCTTTATGAGTGTGTTTCAACGATTGATTCAATAATATAATTCATAATATAATACTGAAAAAATATCTCAACACATCGTTAGTTGGTAGTTTCGCAATATTTCGATCAGAAGAAATCAGGCAAGGTAGAATGTCTCCCAAAATAAAAAAAATTCACATGATGTCCGATTACCATGAATACTTTCTGTATTGACCTGCCATAAACGTAGGTACTCTGATCTGTACATATATATACAAAGTCTACTATTTGAATTTCAAAACCATCTTAAACTGTCATTATCCTGATATTTTCTTTTTCTTTCGTTTTTCAACAATTTCCAGTAATAATTGAAGTTCTGAACTTTGTATGGCTTCGAGTAGGTATTATTTCTATGAGGTTTGTAACAGCGAACAATCTGGTAAGTTTCTACAGTAAAAACGAGTAATGCAACAATAACTATTGATGAATTATCCATGTGATGCAACAAAGTTTCCAGTAGACATACGAGTCTGATTCTTATTTATATTCGTAGTGACCTTACTGTTTCCGAAACTGAATTATTACAAACGGCAATAACTCATTGTCGAAAATTGAGCGCGTGCAAAATGTATGTATGCGCGATCCAACAAATTATGGCATGCAATTTTGCAAAATGCAAATAATTCCTCATGTTTTACTCATGAGGTCTTACGCCTGCATGAGAATCTCGTGTGTACTTCCTTTCAAATGCAAATTTGAAGGTTGATCTGAATTACTTTCTGTCTCAGTCAGATTTGTGTAATTGGCGAATTAGGAACTAGTTAAATGCTGGATTCATTGATGCATTTTAAGCTCATATGTTTGATACTTCAACAGCCTGGAACGGAATGTGTTCAAGATTTTCTATATATGGTGTATAAAACCTACGTTATAAGCTAAAAGATTACTATATACAGAAATAATACTAAATGTTTTATTCGTTGTGCGAGAGTGGAACTAGAAGGTGAGAATTTATCAGTCTGGTTCGTACATATCTTGGTTTATTTAATTTAAGATTGTGAGCTTTTTCAGGTTGCCCACTGAGTTTTTGAATGTATCAATAGTGTTGAAGAAAAATAAAGAGATGTGTCTTCTCCATCTACTGGCAGGAGTTCACAACCCATTACGATCGCTGTCGTAACTCCTCTGACTTCTCAATCATTCCTCTTTTGTCTCACATTGCATGAAATTGTGAAACAACTAAAGATGAGTGATGATGTTTCTGGCGAGGATTTCATGTATTAATTTCCAATCAATGAAATACAACCAAAGTTACTCACCAGGTCTCATCAGTTGCAGTAAGTCAGTAGATACTATATGTCCGCAATTCATATTTACTTCTATATTAAAAATATCATCGTTGATTTTCGAGTGTTATAAAATCTTATATCACGTGGGGCTGAAAGCCACTTCGAGGAATACTACAGAGGTGAAGTATCTGGAGTTGGGACATTAGTGGCTATCTCTCCTGTCTATCGTAATCGTAAAACATTGTGTCAAACACTATTCTAGGCATGGACCGTACGCGTTTACATCCCTACTTTTCCCAACATATGGTGATAGTATGATTTATAAAGTCAATTATTTCATGCAATATAGTACTGACAGCTCGCAGTGTTGCAACTCGTTTCAAATTTTTCAGTGATGCTCCCAAACGCAGTTACGTTAGGTTGATGTTTCGGAAGTGTTTTCGATTGATTGAAGCATAGATATCATATTTGGAGTATTATTGATTATGAATAACCGTTCAATAATTCAAATGAAATAATTTACTGTTCTCATTTTAGAAATCGTGGATCATCAGTTTCGAATTTGAAACTAATGTTTTCCAAGAAGATGTGAGGTAACCATTAAAAAGAAAATGAGAGAATCTTCTCTTCCAATGACTTCGTTGTTATGTGTTTCTCTGCAATAGAGAATGTTTATCAACTGATCGATTAAACATATGTGATATGTACTGAATACTCATTAATTTTGTACATATCGTGAATACAGCTATTACTAATACTAAATATGAGTTCTGTGGTTGCTAGATCATTCGATTATAACGTTTCACATTTTGTGGTTTTCAAATATCATGGAAATGAATAATCGTGCTCTGTTTCATGAATTATAGCGATATAAGGAATGAAGAATCTCCAAGATTAACCTTGAAAGAAATAATTTCATGTTTAATGGTCGAAATTGCGCCTCACAATCTATTTACCGGTACCCGAAATGCATGTACCAGGTGATTCGATCGATGTTGACTTGCACAACACATGATTTGATGTATTATATTTTGTAGATCAGCCGATACCGCCATTTTACACCAACCGATAACCATCAACATACGAGACCGGATTTCGCGAGGGTGCCTTTTGCATTGTTGAAACCGTCGATAAAATCGTGTATGAGAGAGAATGATTGAGGACATGCAGATGCTGGCTTTCGAAAACTCGAAAAGTTAATGGCCTCAGTGAGATGATTGAAACCATACGAGATTTCAATTGTAGATTGTGATTTTCAATTTGATTAGTCCCAATCGGCTCTCAGAGATCTCCGAAATCATTTCAGAATAATTATGTGTACCTACTTGTTTATAATAACGCATACACATAGTCATTTCGTAAAGTATGAATACCATTTTTTTTAATCACTCCTGCAGAGTTTGTTTTTCAACCAACTCCCCGTAAGTCGAAAATCTTATGGGGCGAAGAAGAGCGGGTCCTACAGTTTATAGTGGAATCCGAACCACTTCGAGGTAAGGTCAGTAGGATTAAGTAGGTTCATTTCAGCGGGACTCGAACCACTGATATATACCAATACGTATTTCAGCGATTTTAGATATAGTGCATACCTTAAACTACTTGGCTACTACATCACAGTATCAATTTGTCAAGAGAAAGTCAATACGAAGAATAATTATTTTTTTGATGTGTTACCTGAATCATACTCAATTGAATACGAAATCATTTTCATTTGCCAAACCTCAATTTCTCATGAGTTTCTGGCATTTTTGGCGTTTTCAGCGTTTTTTGCATCTTACTGAAAGTCCAAAGGAACTTAGATTCGGATTCAACGCATCAAAATACAAAATATCATACCTGATCGAATTCAAGAAAGATTCAAGTTCGTTTGTAGAACTGCGATTTTTGCTTTTTCGGTGGTTTTCTGCAATTTACTAACAGTTACCTGATATGAAGTTATGATATCAATATTTTTATACTGTTTATGGATAAAACCCCCTCTGGTATTAGTCAGTTGGGTAAAAATGAAAAAAAAAATAACAAACCTATCTTATTATCATTCAACCAACCTTGATAAAAAATTCATCAGGATTAATTTCCATGAGCAGATTTGTAGTCGAATAATGCATTTAAATGAATCGCAAAACACGTGTATGGACTTGCATTCAATTTACGTAAGTAACATATTCATCAAAGAAGGCTGTATGTATAATTTATAATCTCTGTCTTACAGAACAACAAATTTTTCAATATTTTTTCTAATGAAAACATATTTTGATGAAGAGTCACTTAATTTCATCAATTGATCAATTGTCGAAGATATTATCATATAGATTCCTTTTATATCAGAAACGAAAATCATTCTCTGATATGTAGGAACAAAAATTACCTCAAAATCCTGAGGCGATGATAAAGAATCTGAAATTTCAATTTTAAATTCTTCATTAATATTATAAACATTGAACATTTCTCTGCTCGTGAGAGTATTTACTTTTAACGACCGAAAAAAACATAAAGTTTCAGTTTAAAGTAAAATAAACTCTATTTAGCATTTCGCTAGTTACAATAATAATAATTAAAATTTTTAGGTACATTATACTTAAAAACTTATTTTTGCGTGAATACACAAACAATATTTCCTAGTTGATCTGGAACTGCTTTTCTTCTGACCTTTAAATAGATAATTTGGATGACAGTAGAAAGATGTATACAGTGTGGAACAGCCTAATGGAATAAATTCGATGGCGAATAAATGAGAGCGTGTTGGGAGAAACGCTTGGACACGTCAATTTGTATTTTCAGATGCGCATTCAAAAAAATAATAATATAGGGTGTGTCTTGTGACAGTGGCCGATACCAACTTTCTTATTTTAAATACAACCCCTCGTATATTATTAGTTTTTTGGATTCTTCAGAAAATTCTAGACTTAATTTATGTCCCATACCCATCTTCAACTGTTTCGGAAATTTTCTTTTTTTATGTTAATTTTTGTAATACATCTGAAAACACTTAATATTTCTGAAACAGTTGAAGATATGTATGGGACATGGTACATGAATTATGTCTAGAATTTTTTGAAGAATCCGAAAAACTAATGATATACAGGGGGTTGTATTTAAAATAAGGAAGTTGGTATTGGCCACTGTCACATGACACACCTTATATATATTTTTTCAAATGCGCATCTAAAAATACTTATCGACGTGTCCAAGCGTTTTCCCAACACGCTCATTTATTCGTTATCGAATTCATTCCATTTAGCTGTTCCACACTGTATTTCAAATATGACGAAAATATCGTGGATTAGTTATGGCCTCATAAAAAATGAGCAAAATTGAAGAAACCCTCTATGCCTTGATTATAATTCTTGCAAAACCCTACAAATATGGTATCATCAGAACCACTTCGATAAACTCTTCTTGGTGTTAACTTATTTTCGTTTTTCACTCGAGCACCTCGTATAAACACAGTTTCTCTAGCGTCTTATCGCTAGCCTCAGTCACATTCCCACGATAACGTAACATAAGAAGACCAACAGAAAACCGCATTCCTCATTGTACGTACTCGAAGCGAAAGCAGTCCAGAGATTATGAAAACCTCCCCTTTTTGGCGGGAAAATATCCCACACGACGTCTCCAGGTGGTGCAGCGCAACCTGATGACTGAATACGCCCTTCAGAGCCACCCTTCACACGAAGGGAGAAATTCCAATACGAATCCTCTTTCATGATCTCGTTCCGCGATAGATCAATTCCCGTGTATTGTATTAGTAGTAATTTATTCTCTTAGGGAAGGAGAGTTTGACAATAACAGAACAACATTTTATCGTACCCTTATACGGTGTATTGGCGTCTTCTAGAAAAGTACTTGAAGAATGAAAAATGATTATATCTTTTCGGATGAACCGATTATTACTTCCCAATAAATTACAAGTTTGTTCATAGTTTCCTAAACCTAAAATAAATTTTTCAGATTATCAATTTTTGTAGATTTTCAGTCAATATCGAAATGAAATGAAATCGTATGTAGTCGTTGAAGAATTGTAGCTACCGATAACATAAGAAACACCTGAAGATTGCCCGAAACATACATTATAGATTGAATCAAACGATATTAAATGTATTAAATATGTATGTAGGGCATTGAATTTCATGTGATTTACATGTATTTATTTTTGAAAGGAATATTTTTTTAATCTCTTGTCTGTTTTTATTCAGATATTTCATGTTTATGTCATTTTCTTTTGTAACGATTTTGCTATATGAAATACTCTATTATTTTCATTGAATCATTTCAAAAGGATCTTTTCCTCCGTGATAATAGAAATATCTATTTTTCAAGAAAGATATATGTATTACTATTATCATTAATTATTCTAAAATACAGTTGAAATTTCAAGGAGATCAAAATAGTAAATTGCTCCTGGATAATTTGAACAATTCAGCCATTTTTTCTCGAAGTATTTCAATATGGGAAGAAGAAAAAAAAATATGACATGTTCAAAACATAAGAATTGGAATAGCAAATATGATAATGGCATAATTGAGTACTAAAGAGTAAACTTTCTCAACATTTTTCGATAATATAAAATAATCGACATTTGTGATTTTTCGGAATTCAAAAACTTTCTCGAATTTAACTGTCATTCCATCTCTTATAGTTTCTGAGATTCCAATGGTGCTAATCGAAGTTATTGAAATATATGAAATATATAAACATACAAGCTACAATAATTCTCTCGATATGATGTGATGAATAAAATCTCTTCCCACGATAATATCATGCAAAACGTCATTTACATTCCTTCCATGCACAATGGAAACAGGAATGCAGTTATCAAAACCACCCCATCTTGGGGAAGAGATTATCCCACACTTAGACCCCAGATATCCAGGTGATGACTGATGACTACACCCCATTATTTCACCCTCGTGTGATGCAACCATTGAAGAAAAATAACTCCCAGTTTAGTTAATAATTTTCATATAAAGACATACTAATTCACATAGGAAACATGAAGGGTTGATGATCAGAAACAATTTTCAAGAATAACAACTGAAAAAATATATTTCCATATAAAAATTAACAAAAGTTTCTTACTATCATACTCAAATGAGAATACTATCATTGTTTATGCAGGATCTATACCAAGACCTTTATATCATTATATACTTCTCATTCGAGCAATTAAAAATTTTTATTCAGATATAATTATGGTTACAGATATCCAAACATCTCATAGACCTCAATCTCAGCCCTGATGCATTCAAATTTAATTTTCTGAGGAGAAAATGGACAATCGAGTTGATTAAGAACTCTTAATCAGTTTGTATGATTTACCAAAAGCAACTTCTGTTCACTAATGATATTTTTACCAGAAACGTCTCTGAACATGAAGGAAGCTCAACTTTTCATCATTCAGTGAATTAATGATTCGTTATAGTAACGAAATTCTCTCTATATTGATAATGAACTACAAATGTGTTGTATTCTGTTGGAACATATTATGTTATGTTTAATTGATATTCATTTAATCAGTACAATTATCATCACTGAATATTATGTCTGTCGTTATCCTCAATGTTGGAAATAATGAGTCTTGGTATATAATAACTATTAGTTCATTAGGTCTAGGTCACTTTTTTCTATGACGTAAAATGTACTGACGTCAAACTGTTAATGATTGAATAAATGAAAACAAATGAATCAACAACACCCACTTATACCAACAAACTAATCTTATCAATTTTCCGCTAGCTTTAAATATAGAAGCAATGAAAAAAATTCATTAACGAAAAATAGTTATCTATATAAGCTGATTTATTATAGTAAAGTTGCTCAAGCACCATCCGAATGGACACATTGTTGTCGTAATTATAACGATGATCAGAGGGCCGTGAACTTAGGGTTATTCCGATGTGTTATTTTCAGTTTATTTACTGATTCATTCATTCTACAAAGCTGAATTTGATATGAGTTTTTCTGTTTATACGTCTCCTCAGCCTCCTTTAGTGTCAAAACTCAGAAGTGTTTATATCGAAAAATAATGTTATTTTATTAAATTCACACAACGAAATAAATTTTTGTTTCTCATAACGTTTTAGACAAAATCAATGAATTTTTTGGGCATAAAAAAAGAATTGACCAATGACGACCATGGTTTCAGTAAATTCAATGACCAATCGATCGTATCAATTTCTGGATATAAACTTGTTTTAGGAATACAAATAATTCCATGATGATGTTTTCATCTTATATGACAATTTGACAGCTTATTCTGAATATAAATATATCGAAAGCTCACTCTTTGTATCCACCGATACCTCTTTTGTTACCCGCCTACGTTGATTTGAAACCTCGAATTAATTCTCCACTGGAAAAATAATAATTGCTCCACAAAGAGCATGTAACCATATTTTCCCCATACGCCGACTCATCATTCGACCCGCATAATAATCTCTTTTTCTGCGTTTCTAAGCGGATTTCACGGCTAATTCCTATAATCAAGCATTGATTGACATTCAAATGACTCGAATTAAAAACCGGTACCACCCGCTTTTCAATAAAGAAACGGTGGGCAATTAGAGAGTAACCTCCGCACAGATTCCTGAAGAAGAATTCATCGCCTCAGGACAAGGGCCGTATAATTTGGGACCGTTTGTCGTACTTTCAATGTACCTGAGTTCCATATCGAGTTAGTTGGACTATTGCAACTTTATCTGATTTGACATTTGATACTTTTATGATTATAATTCGGAGAGAGTTTTGATAGATTCGGTGATTTGTCATTACCACTAGTACAAAATGATTTACAATGCCAAATCAATATTTCGTTTTCATGAGTTCAAAAATTGTATCACTTTGTTGTATTGAACTGTTCAATAGTATTTATATTTCAGTGTATATATTTCAGCCAGAGATGTACTAAATACTTTCCAAAAAATATTAAGATACAAAATAGAAATACTTTTTTAATTTGATATTTCAAATGCAAAATACAGAATGCTTCAGATACTGAATACAACATATATAAATAGGTGAAATAATTAATTCAAATGGAATACTTTTGAATGGATTCCGTGGTTTTATTTATTTATTGAAGGTTTCAACACAACAAGCTATTCAAGAGCAAATGAAATGAGCAATAACTTTTTTAGGTCAATATTTCAGCACTTACATCTTTATTTCGCATACAATTCACATCACGATTCATTGATAAAGTGTAAAATAATTGATTTATTTGACGTATTTTATATTATGTATTTGCACACGAAATACAAATGAGTTACAACTCTGTTTTACTTGTTTTTTCAGACTATAGCAGAAAAACAAGATGAGCGGCAACAGAATAAGCTGTCATAACTGACTTACTCAATTGAACAGACTATATGACATTACTAATTGAACTATTCGAAATTCAACAGTATGAGTATACAATTTCATGATGTTAATTCCAAATTATAAAGCAATCGAATTATACTTTTTTATTGAAGACAAGTTCATATTCTTTGACTCATTCAAAAAACTTTCCAAGAACGTATGCTCTAGGAGACCAAACTTCTGAGATACAAAAAAGAAATATTGTAGTGTAGTGTATTGTAGTGAAAAATTCCATTGACGCCCATACGAGTTTTGCATTAAATATTTTCCTAGAAAAAATACTACGCCACTGCTTTCTCTGAATAAAAGTATTCTTGAACCCCTCATTAATTTCTGGGTAGAGTCGTTCTCTTGATTTTTCTACGTCCAACTCATGCTTTTCGCTTGGAAAAATTGAATTGTTCCACTTGGGAAGCATTCTTTAAAAATCTTTCAGTCGATGCCCTAAAAATTCCATACCGAACCAGTACATTTGAATCTTCGATATATTGCTGAAATAATTTTTCCCCAAGAAAATTTACGATCTGGGCATACTTTTTCTGGTTTCCGAATTGTGTGTGGGTGACAAGTATTCAAATGCACCCACTGTATATCAGTGAACGATATATTATCTATCCGACCATGTCCTTCCTCTTGTTGAATTATTAAGTGCATCGAAATTGAGTTCAAATGTCACATGTGTGCTGACGTCAACGATCGTTATTATCGAAGTTAAATTGTTTATTGAATGTCGTGTCTATATCTGTGTGTATAGCAATCAATTCGGTTGACTAGAGGCAATGTTGCAACATAATATTTTTGTGTACCGTTTCCCAAGGTTTTGATATTTGTAACAGCAGGAATTTCATAGGTTTTCACATGTTCACTTTATATTTACTTACTTGACAGTATTTTTGCCTTAGCGTGAATCAGATAAACTCGAATTCGGAATCCGAAAGCATCAAGATTTTGGACTAATTATGAGTATTTTTCCATGATCGCATGTGCTCTATTTGGAAATATAAAACAGGAACTTTTCAAAAAGAAATAATATATGTTTTTGCATGAGATTCCAAATCGCTTAGAGCCTATACTATGAATAATGATACCATAGTTTAATTCTATTCTAGTGAGAGTTGGGTCACTTGCTGTCGGTCCCTTTGATATTGGTAACCACAAAATTTATTTTTTATATTGAATTCTTCCGCCAATGTGAATTTTTTTCCTAATAATAGAAATCACAAAGGAAACCAAATCACAATTAACAAGATAGCGTGGGATGAAATGCAAATACTTAACACGTTAGAGCGTTTATTGTACCATCCAAAACGTGGTCATAACACTAAGAGCCAGCGCTGCTGGACTAACTCACGAGTGGATATGCGCACTCCCAATTTAAACACTCAAAAGTGATCTAAATATCTCTTGAATAGAATTGAACTGTGAATTAGACTGTGCAAGTTTGTCATCAAACTAGTTCGAATACGATTTGAAATGCTTGTTTTGAATGATGAGGTAGTTGACAGTTATCAGTATCCTCCTAAATGAATTCATATTCGACTGAATCGAAGAATATTTTATCTATTGAATCTCAAATGAATAATTCACTGGAATGTTGATGTACTCTCAACAAACTATATTTCAGATTTCATGGTCTTCAGAACTTACCTACACGTGATCAACAAACTAAAGAAAACTGGATTTGTGAACTGAAACTGATGATTAACAGTTCCATCTCATGCTCTTCAAAATAATCTTGAATGATCTCAAATAAACATTAATATTTCATTTGACAAGTGAATTGACAAAAATCAAAGAATTCACAGAGATTACACATTTCTTGGATAATTGATGTTCCCTTGGTGACTTTAAAACACGGTTTCTTTATGATGAATCGAAAAACGCAAAGCTTAATTTCAAATAAGCAAAATATCCTACCAATGAAAGAGAATAAGTCATATTCTTTTGCCTTACTGAAGTTACTTTTCCTAACAATAATTGTTTTACAAAACATGTGCCAGTTGAAGGAACATTCTGTATATCATGTTCTCACGAATACCGAAATAATTTTATTTATTTCCTTTACTGAATACACTGTATCCACATCCATTTGACAACACCGTACTGTGATTCTTAACAGTATGCTTGAGATGTCATGTGGGTGGAATGACTTTATAAATCCGACCAAAGGGTCAATTACTGTCTTGCTAGAATATGTAATAAAGTTCCTTGAAATATTCATTAAGTAGTACTACAGTTATTTTTCCACATTGGTACAATGAGAAGTCATTCGTGTCGTCTAAAATGACCATTTTAGTGTATGTTATAAAAAAGTCGACTTGTTATCGTTGTTATGTCGTGTTTATTTCTTCATTTTGAAGAAATTTCCAATGCAGGTTTACGACCTTGGCTAACTGTGATTCGTTTGGATTACTCCTCATTGCTATATCGAGGTATCAAAATTCGGTCAATAAGCCTTAATGACTCTTTGGAATATCCTTACATCTAAGTATGCAGAGATTTTACACTTGTACTAAACTTTATTATTATTATTATTATTGCTAGGCTACACTGTTGCAAATTGATTTATAGTCTGATTATTTAAAGACAATATTTCTGACAGATCTCTCAATACCATTATTGCAAAGTATAAAGTATCTAGCAAACTAGTGAACTACTAATTAGTCGAGACGAAGCTTGGAAAATTTACGCATCAATAATGCCAACACTTAACAGTGGAAATCACAATCTTCGATCCACTAATTGATTTGGAATATTTGAGTTTTTTAATACAAAACAAAAACGTTATTCGAAACAATTCGGATGATAAAAAATAACCTTTATTTCTGTTTCGGAGTATCGTTGAAAAAAGACAAGCATCAATACCGTACTTTCTGGCGAGCTGTCACAATATCTTGCTTGAATAAATAGACTATAGAATGTTTTCCAAACAAATACAGTATGCTGTTATAATATTCGTGGGTAAAAATGAATTATCAACGATAACTAAAGGTTGGTTCATGCAACACCCGCTAAATTAAGGTCGGTATAAGAATTATACCAAGAAAGTAATGTGGTTCATGAGAATGTCAATGGTTTATTCATTTTCTAGTCTCTCAGGAGAGCAAATAACTTTCAATTTGTATTAAAATTTTGTTCAAACATTTCTATATATCTCATTCAATTAATATCATTCAAATGATAGGTTAGGTGTCGCGTATTTATAATTTCAAAAATGTTAAGTATCAATTTCCAGCTCCTCAAGTTTCTAACGCAAAAACAGCTGATTAAAGCAAATTATAATTCACAGCGTATAATTATGTAAATGGAAGGAATTTGTTTACATTCATTAAATTCTTGGTGGAGAAAAAGTCGGTGAGCTTTCAAAATAATGATATGTCTCATATAATCGCCGATGGAAACAGAAATTAGAGATTTTTCATTGTTCGTCAAGTTCGAATTGAACTTCTCGTATAATATAAAACTAAGATTGCGTACTGTGGTTCTTTCCAGAGTAGGCAACACGTCCTTTTTCTTTTAATTATGTCGCGAGGTATTTTTGATTATCCCATAAATCTTAAAAACACAAAGATTAGACCTTCGATAGTGCATCAATGTATCCATGAGGAAATAAAATATCTTGGAAGATGGTGTGTCCGATAAAAAGCTATTTTCTACAATTAGTATTTATCTTACTAGTAGATATCAATTGTGGAGTATTCTTTCTTCTTGTATAGTGGGAATAGCTCGGGTGTAAATATTTCCAAACATTAAAACAAGATAATAAATATCACAGATACTATAGAGCCGTTGTATAGGTGTGCCAAACATTTCTCTAAAGCAACTCCTAATTCAGATACAATGTTTCATGAAATTTCCATTTGAATTTGAGTATAGAGAGTAGAAAAATGTCATCACAACATTTTTGTTATTCATTATTTTGGTGTAAAGGATATTATCTATCATGAAAATGTTGGGCTGGATGACTTCCCAACTGAATTATTCTGAATTTTGATTCGACGATATTTTTTAACGAAATATTATCTTGAGCTGAAATTCAATTGCAACTCTAGTAAGAATGTTTTGCCATTGATTTTGAACTCTTTGTGTAGATTCTTAAACTATAGTCGGGACTCTTCGTTATTGTTGAAGCTACAAACAAAGATCTGAATCTATGAGAACATTGGGATTCACATTAAGGAATGGTGGAATTTTTACCAATGCAGACACCTTCCGCCTTCTCTATTTCACGTTTTTCAGGTCTTAATTAGTACACGCTGTATATTGGTCTGGTGTCCTTACTATGCAACACATTGGCCTCTCTATTACAGCGCTTCAATATGCAATCTTTAGAGCAGAGACGGACTAGTGACATTTCTTTTCTTCATAAATTGCTACACAATGAGATTGACGCCCCAAACATTTTAAGCAGAATTAATTTTTCTGTGCCGCAGAACAACTCACGAAGGGTTTTCACATTTTACGTGGACCAGTCTATCTCGAAATTTCAATGAGATTTCTGTGCAAGCTATCAGACATTGTTTCTAGAATCGCTCATCGTGTTACATACCAACTATTTTTGTTACGAATTCATTTGCATTATTTGATCGAGTTTTTTTGTGGCTTTGGGTGTGATGCATTATGGTTATGCATTTTTTATGTTTTCCTTCTTGATCATATTTGATGAATACATCACCTCATAAACATGTATCGATTGATAAAAAAATTGTTTTACCTGTATTTTTTCTTTTCTGCTTTATTAAATGTCCCTTACCCTAGAATTGGGATTTCCTAATGGGTAATATGGAGTATCATTTTCATTATTATTAGTATTTTCATTGTTATTATCATCATTATTATTATTACCATTATTATCATTAATGTTATAATGATGAACATTTGGATGGTGCATCCAGTATAAAATATTCGTAGATATTGTCTCTAGTGTCCATTCGATTTCTCCTCATACATATAAATATTACCAATGAAGGGCAAACAAATGATGTTTCGAAATTGAATGAATATGGTGAATATCATTTATATAATTCAAATAATACTGGTCCTAGTACCTTGTGGTACTCCCACATCAACACCTATTTCATTTGGCTTTCATATCTCCTATATCATATGTTAATTCAGTCCATTTTTTGGGCTTCATTTACCAAGGTATTATATTCTATCTACTGGTATTTTTAGTGCTCGAATAATAATACCTATTG
Source organism: Plagiodera versicolora (assembly GCA_037013635.1). Lineage (NCBI taxonomy): Eukaryota > Metazoa > Arthropoda > Insecta > Coleoptera > Chrysomelidae > Plagiodera > Plagiodera versicolora. Next base: position 8,938,214 of record CM072983.1, on the reverse strand, counting down.
TTTTATTACAGTTCCGTCTGAAGTTTGGCACCCCTGATGTATGCTTTAATTCCATCAAAGCCAAGTGCCGATCTATTATTACATCAATTTCTCACTCTCGACTCGCCAATGACGGGTCAAATAAATGAGAGAAAGTTATGTGCAGATAATAATACACATAATACTTCTATATTTCTTTTGTCCGTTCCTCGAGGTGAGAGCATTTCGGGAAATTGACACTCGTGTGGTATTACGCATGAGCACTTTCATTTACCTTCGATGGTTTGACAGTAATCCAGTGTAACAGGTGAGGCTCGTGAAATTATGACTTAATAATAAGAGATGTATTATGTTGTACGAAATACCGACGCGGCTATTGGAGGAAGTTGCTTCGATCGATAAATTTGTCTTAGTGTCAACAGTAGCGGACTCAGAAACTTTCGAAGAACATTCTGAATAGTTGGTCAATTTTGAGGATTATACCGATACGTCTTTTCTTTTCTCTTATGCAGCGTTTCTATGTGTTATTGTAACATTGTAGTGGACTCTGGAATTTTGTTTCATTTGCCGCTCTGGTGATGTTCACAACGGTAAAGCGATAGGAAAATGGAGGAAGTGATTTTTTTTTCATTTCATCATACAATAGCTTTCGTTCAACAATTCAGAAGCGAATATTAACTTGAAATGAATGAAACAATAAAGCTGAAAATTACCGTTGAATAATAGATGAGTATATTCACAGATTGATTTGATATTTAGTTTCTAGTTGCTACATTTCGATTGTATCTAACCTTCTTCAGGTGAGACATCCCTGAATGATGCATTTTTCGTACGATGACGTGGCGTAGAATAACTTGTTGATGTAATCGTTGAGAAACTTCATTCTGAAAATGTACATTTTAAACATTTTCCACAAAATAAAGAATATGAGATAACATTACGTTAAGGAACTAGTTTAGAATCAATTCATCTCCCAGTCAAAACAATCAAAATAACTGCTCACTTTTAGAAAATATGCTGAGCGATCCTGAAATTAGGACCTCAGAGATTTTGTGATTCTTCTTACTATTAGATCTACAAGTTAGATCAATTGTCTGGTCTATCGATATATTATTTCAATATCAACTAGTTTTATTAATTAGTAATGGGAGAACACTTAATTTGGTAGATTCAAATGACATGTGAATAGTTCGACGTCTTTCTATCATAACAAATAATACATACGGGAACAGATTAGGCCAACAATATTCAGGTATTTAGAAGTTGTTTTAAGGAATTCCTTTCTATGGGTTGTTTCATAATTATGAATAAATATCAAGAAGTGTAAGAGCAATATGATAAAATGTGGGCAAAAGAACATTTAAGATCTTTGGGAAACTGTTCACTTTCATGAGAAATTGAAATATGTATATCGAATATTCCAATACGATCTCACAAATATGGTCTAGTGGTTGTAGATCTGCTCCGGAACAAAACCTGTATTAGCTGTATTTTTTTATTTTTTGGTTGTATCAGAGGAATTTCATTTGAGATTCTGACCTCAGCAAATGGTGATATTTATGTTGTTATTAAGTATGTGCTATCGTTGTCACATGTAAATGATTTTTTTTAGTTATTGAAAAGTTATGTTGATGGTATTTCAAGTAATTTTTTATTTATTTAGTCAAATTAGCAAGAAATCACTCATAGCGATAACTCGGCAGACCGAGTATAATCGATCTAGAATCGAATCATCGAGATCAACGATATCTATAATAGAGATCGAACAATTCAAGTGCGTTTGCGTGCGTTTGCTAGCATGAATCACTGCAGTCATAAGGAAGTCGAGCGTGATTCTGTTGACCCAAAGAAGTCGAGGTCGAGCCTCTCAAGTGTTACGACAGAGAACTTGACCTCTGCAGTTATTGGTAATGCGCAACAGGTGTCGGAGGTGAGCGTATGCGTTTCACACATACAGTACGATGAAAGTTTATGGAATATATTTCCAAATAAACGAATTCTGGAAAGAGAAACCAAAACACCTTCACGTCATCGGTGTTGGGTCTATTAAACAGTCCACCACAGGAGAATGAAACCGCTTAGGGTTTTTTATCATTATGTTGATTCGACAAAAGAAAAACATTGATTGATGAAAGTTCTTCACTCTAGTTTATAATTGATCATTGTCATTGAACTGGAATGTCATCGAATACTGTTTTCTAGGTTGAGAGGATAGGAAGAAGAGTATTGATTGAATAGCCACCAAGGTCTTCACATTCGACTTCGTCATACTTGTTCATACTTGTTCATCATAAAGTATCACTGTATTTGGAAGAGTTGAAGGAACATATCATAACAGATATTGTACTGATATAAACACCCTGTAGGGATGAATGTTGAAACAATTATACCTTCAAGTAGATGATTAGAAGGTATTCAAAATTGAATTCGATGTGTTTCAAAAACCGAAAGAATATTGGAATTATTCCATACATTTCTACTGTGAATAGGTAGTCAGGTACAGAATTTCCATTTCAAATTGATCCTTAGATTTCCTATTCAGATAAATCGTTTCGGATTCTAATCGATACTCACCCAACTGGAAATCATACTGCCACCATGGAGAGTGTATAAAGTGGTGTGAGCTAGAGTAATACGCACCATGTGGCGTAAAGTGGACAGGTGACAATTAAAAACACCTTTGACATGAACCCATAAGGAATATCTATGAGATTAGAACTCAGTGTAACCTGCATGTTGGCACGCAATACAGGATACGCCAGGAACGGAATGATCTGATGAAATGTTCTTAAATTCACTCGATTAAGTGGATCGATATCACGCTCATGTAAAATGAGGAATTGAATAAATGATTAGTGGAATTTTTAATACGAGAGTATTGATTGATACCTCTATTCCTGATGATATAATATTGGAAAATGAGGAATAGTCAAAAATAATGTTTCAGTGCTCCTCTCGTTGAACAAGGTGTTCATCAACCCTATCAATGTTTTTCTGATTGAACAGGAGAAATGCTGAAAAGTGGCCCCTGAGGAGATAACAGAAGGTGAAATCTGCTGAAAACACTAGGGTATTTCGCATACTTACCAATATAATGCGATTTGATAGAAGTAGTGAACTTCTTCATGTAATATGAACAGCATGGTTGGAAACCACTCGAATTTTTTTGCAACGAATTTTCCAGATATTCAGTACCAGACGATAAAAATCAAAAAATTCTCACTGAAAATTGGTACTTTCGTTTTATATCGATTATTTGTGAGTGAAGGAAATGAGGAAAGTCTAAACTGTAAATTACAATCGAACCATTATTAGATCATAGACTAAATTGTAAACAAGGACATTGAAAGGTAACCAATTTCAATGTGCCTTCATTAGACAGCTAATGGAAATCTTGGCTATCATACTGAATGTTGAAAACTGTGAAGATAAATCATACCAAAAAATTATAGTAGGAGATATATTATGACGTAAACAATCATTACCAACTTCACGGTCAGTTGGTATATTATTTCAATTTGTCAAGATTGAGACAATAATAAGACTGTGATGTATAGATATTCATCTAGAACTCACAAACTATTACGTCATTGCAAAATGTTCAAAATACTCATTATTTGTTGCATTGAGCATATGAAGTATATTCCTTGCACTGAATCATTTCATCCTAGGGGGTTTCAGAGATATCCAGGAATATTATCATCAGGGCCCTTCTTCAATGAGAAGACATTGCTAATTATTGGATACCCAAATTATGTTGAGTTCATCATTCAAATTGTTTCGAGAAGTGTTTTTGATTTACAAAATGTATGCACCAAAATTGGTGATTTGGTGAATTCTAGAACAGTTATTCCAATATTTTTATTCATCAACAGATCGGAAATTCATCTCAAAATAAAATTGTAATCTTTGTAAAATCACTGTGAAATATTGGCATAATTATTGATGCCTAAATGTTCCTAGCTATGTCTCAACCAATCAGAAGTTCAATGGTTCACCAGATACTTTTCATTTTGCACTGATGATATTGAGAGATAACCAAATCCTTCACAATCATCTTCCTCAAATTAATAGACTATAACATTGTTTGTTCTGACAAACATGTGGTCTTTTAAGGGACACCCTCTAAAGATTTCCAGCATTGACAACATACTACATCTAATTAATCCCGCATTATGACATCCTCGATATTAATTTCAATTTCGAGAATACCACGAAGCGGTCATGGATGTAGCACTGAAAATCGTGTTCTTTCCCACACAGGCTCTAACCGAGGTGGAAAATATATTGGGTTTTGATGCGCTTTATATTTTAGACAACATGTAAATGCGTGTTGCGGCCTCGACGTCTTGCAGTGACGGATTCGAGTTAGGCATCGAGATGATCAGCATGAGACGGTCAGCGTTGGCCATGGTAGGCCTGGAGATGACCTAGAAAGATACTGCGAGTATATTCTTGTGACATTTTGTCAAATTATTCACAGTTGTCGTTCGCCTAGATGTTGAAGTAACACAATTCTAATGGAAATTGTATGGTATGGTCTAATATTGAAAGAAAAGTTATAGTAAATAAATAGCTGATTGAATAACTGAACTATTCTCAGATAGATGATGATCAAAATAAATATATTGATTTGCATATCGTCGAAAGTATGCCAAAATGTAATATATAATAATAAAGAGGAGAGGAGTTCAAAATCCTTAAAGCTCGGCTTCACCTCAAGATATCACTGTATACTTAGTGTTTTTAAGGTTAGGTAGTTTTCAACCACTGTTAACACTCACCAAATTAAATTCGTGACCAAAGAGTAGAACAATTAATATAAATGAATTGAAGTTGAAGAAATAATGAGTACACTGGCATTCAATTCATGAGTAATCATTCAACAAATATAATAATCACTAATTAAGTTCATATATAATTCATATGATTTATCGATAACTAAGATTGAATCAATTGTGTAAATCATGAATTATATCAATTAACTCAATATTGGCCCATGTCCTCGGAATATGTACCCATAAATTTCTACAAATAACACAGCTGTTTCAAGATATTTCAACTACATTCAGAGATTTTTTGCAGTTATGAAATAAAACATGACTGTTTGAGTTGTTTGAGCTATGCAATAATCACAATTATTCTTTAGTCTATTATTCAAACTATACATCGATATCATGTGGAAAAAGTTTCTTGATGTTTATAACAAGACATATAAATGCTGGTTCTTAACAAGGAAAACATTTTAACTCTGCAGTCCTTCCTCTCTTGAAACATATCAATTTATCCCATCATAGGTATAATCATCTAGCATAGAAGATGGAAGTAGTATTCATAAATTATCTAATGATTCGTCAAGTACTTATTATCGACTAAAATTGAACTGGAGTTAGATGTTCCGTGAATATTTTTAAGTTCAAGAAAGGACTAATTGTTAAGCTTCACTTATCATTTGGAGCTTGAAGAATAGGAACGAAATGAAAGAAGGAATATTTACATACGTTGAGAAACATCAATATCATGGTTTCACATATTCAGCACCATCTCTCGTACTATAATGTGTTGGCGGACGGTATGGGGGTACTTTTCGGGTGCTTAGCAGGAGGGCTCCGTCAACACCCGCGCATTCATCAAACTGGTGAAACGATCGCCGTATCACGAACTTTGTGTTCTTCGTAGTCTCAAGCACTCCCACTACGTTTACGAGGGATGCTTTGTTCGTTCGAGATTCCTTCGTCGTGACTTCAGTCCGAATTGCCCATTCAGAGTTACTGGTCTTGATAACGTTAATTCAAGTTAGTTTCAAATTCATCAAAATAATGTGTACAAAGCTCGAGTGTTACCTCATTGTCAGTATCTGGAATCTATATCAAGCTACGTAGAATGGGGTTATGTGTTCCTGAAATGCCAATGATTCCATAGTTTCTTTAGTCTCCTATATCTCTTTCATGAAAATTTGTGGAAAATCGATTCCCAAATCGCGCAAACGCATCTCTTATGCAAGATAAAACGACAGCAAGTCATATGTTTCGAAAGAAATTCCCAATCACGTGTATACCGGGTGATTCTTCAAGGTGGTTCGCCCCTATAACTTTTTTATTATTGGAGATAGAAGAACAAAATTCGGGGGTTGTGTATTATATGTCAATTCGCATTATTTGACGTATTCACTTGCTTTGCAGTACTTCCGGTTTGACCGGAAATGACCTCAACTTCCGATTTTCAAATGGAACACCCTATATATTTTTACTTATTTCGATCTAGGATGACATTATCTATCCAACAAAACTTTGTTTGTGGATAGTTGACGTATGAAAGAATTTTTATTTCAATTCTTATTTTTACCGAATACGTATTATTTGTTGTTAGGTAGGGCTTCTTGCAATTATTGAGAAAGATTGTGAAAATAAAGTGGAAGTGTGTGGTATCAGATTGTTCGTAAGAAAATGATCTTTCACAAAAACCCGACGAGCTACCCTCTTTCCATTCGAAAAAATCGAGTTAACTGGAAAAAATGATATTTGTGACATTGAAAAAATTATTGAAACGACTCTGAAGTCATATGCCTCAAAGTTATATTTTTCCCATGTCACTTGAAAAAATTGAAAATAAGAATTCTTCCATACGTCAAATATTCACAAACGAAATTTTGTTGGATAGATAATGTCATCCTCGATCGAAATAAGTAAAAATATATAGGGTGTTCCATTCGAAAATCGAAAGTTGAGGTCATTTCCGGTCAAACCGGAAGTACTGCAAAGCAAGTGAATACGTCAAATAATGCGAATTGACATATAATACACAACCCCTGAAATCTCCAATAATAAAAAAGTTATAGGGGCGAGCCACCTTGAAGAATCACCCGGTATAATGAAATATTAATGGAATTTTGTAGCTGATCTGATCTGACCAATGTCCGAAACTGTGAACAATCTATTGGCGAACGAATTTAAGATTGCAGCGCCACAGTCGGCAGTCACAAAACCACACATGCAGACATTGGATAGTTTCATAGCATTAGGTATATGTGTTTTTTCGTTAATAAACTGTGAGTTTATGATGAAAATAAAGACTTCAGATTTTTGTAGTGAGCTAGGTCATCCATGTGTATGTATTTTCATATTTCTAAAAGTGGTAAGTATTATCATTTGTTTTATCCATTGTATCATATTGAAAATAATACGAGGTTGGATTCCTGTTGTGAATGAGAATGATTCGATCAAAATACAGGTTTCTGATAATTTGTATTGTTTTCAGATTCGAATGGCAAGATTTAGTTAGGGTACTGTGAAGGCACAAACACTTTCAGAAGTGTTCATGAAGGTGAAGAAGTTTTGAGTGCTGGACATCATAATATCATGATGACAGGAAAATTGTTTTTGTAATATAATGAATAATGGATTTATAGTTTTGGATTTTTCTGATGTTTTTTTTTTGTGAGAAAGTGCTAAATAAAATAGATAATGTGAGATCTCGTTTAAATTTTGTTGATACCTTAACAATACTATGCTCGACTGTGACCATTAATGTAAACAGAATTTTATCTGTCTACCCACGATATTTATCACCAGCTTGAGGAAAAGCATGGTAATTGATATTGGAAGTTTGATTTCACCGATTCAGCGAGTTTTTCTATCTTTCAAATATTTAAATTCAGTCATACATAAGAATCGCAAATGAAATCGAAAGAGGAACATTTTCATTCACGCATATAGTGTGGATTACGGGGTGTTTGAAAAATATGATTGCACCTCTTTGATAATTTCTGACGACCCCCTCAATTTTTCGTTGGAAAAGGTTTCAAGAGTAGAATTCAAAAAAGCTCATTTCAAATTCCTTTGAATAAAAATACAGATGAGAATGATAAACATGTAATATTGAATTAAATCTTCAGAAATAAATGGACTGGACAAATCATTCTCATCGCAACCTTAATTATTGCAGGAGGGGTTCAAAATGTTTTCCATGTACTTCCTCGCATCGTGGGTTTATTGAGTGGCCCCCATGGTCCTATGGATTCTTTCCTATTGGACTTCAAATCGATAAGTGTATGCGAATTAGTTGATAACACATCCGAAGAATGCAACAGAATTGATAAGCAGATTCTACAGAATTAGGAAGAAAATCAAACTCAGAATCTACTTCTACCACGGAGATTAAAGGAAGAATGAAATTCATCATCCGCACATTGGATGTTTGTTGAATTTGATTAGGCTTGCTTTGGAACTTTACAGTGTGGAACAGCCAAGTGGAGTAAATTAGATAACGATTAAATGAGAGCGTGTTGGGAAAAACGCTTGGACACGTCGATTTGTATTTTAGATGCGCATTTTTTTCGAAAAAAAAATCATAAGGGTGTGTCATGTGACAGAGGCCGATACCAACTTTCTTATTTTAAATACTACCCCCTGTATATTATTAGTTTTTTGGATTCTTCAGAAGATTCTAGACATAATTCATGTACAATGTCCCATACCCATTTTCAACTGTTTCGCAAATATTGAATTAAAAATTAACATTAAAAAAAAGAAAATTATTTCATTTCACGAATAGTGTGAAAAAACAAAAAAACATTAATTTCAATGTATGAAATATGTTCGCCGCGAAATAAACAAAACTGTTTTTGTATTTTTTTATTTCATATCAATAAAAAGGAACCGAAATAGTTGAAGATAGGTATGGGACATTGTACATGAATCATGTCTAGAATTTTCTGAAGAATCCAAAAAACTAATAATATACAAAGGGTAGTATTTAAAATAAGAAAGATGGTATCGGCCACTGTCACATGACATACCCTATATAATTATTTTTTTAAGCGCATCTAAAAATACAGATTGACGTTTCCAAGCTTTTTTCCCAACACACTCTCATTCATTCGTTATCGAATTTATTCCATTTGGCCGTTCCACACTGTATAGGTATCATATACAGATTCCTAAAATGACATTCATTTACAACCAGACATTTTCGGAAAATTTTTTGAACCGTTCCTATAATGTGTTCAAACTTGTCCAAATAGAACAATTCCAGGATTTCTATTGATACAAGAGTGCCAAGTTTTAGTGTTTTCATAACTTGTATAGTAAACTGATGAGGTTATGGTGGTTATGTAACAATAGTAAGTTGAGGCATGTGAAAGGATAATAAAATACAATTGGCACGTGTCATATACGCTATACTCCCCTGTCAAATCAACCGTATCGGATTTAATGGCGCAAATTTGCCAATTTGGTTATTCAAAAACTTTCCTACAATGAATCGAACGTTTCCTCTGAGAGTTCTGTCTAGAGAAGCGATACGCTGTACCTATACTAATAAAGGTTCTTGTCGAATACATAGATTTCCCATTTAATTGGTATTTGTAATATAGAAAATTATCATATACTCGATAGGCCCGAATAGTTTGGTAGACGTCAGAGCCAGCTTCGGCAGCTCCGACTCACGAAATGAGCCCTAGAGACGGATTCGTCACTAATTAAATAATGCCTACACTGAAACGAATCGGATTCCGCTTAATTATTGTCAATAGCTCGGTAGATTACATGTTACTGATGAGAATAAACGACTTGGAAAACGGTATGATGTCTATTTCGGGCCGCCCATATTGGGCCACCACAAAGAATGCCGCTGGCTGTTGGTATGTGATTTTTGACCAACTTGTGGGCATTCTTTGTCGCGTGCATTAATTCATTTTTAATTTCATAATGAAATATAGCTAGGAGCTGAATTGTTTGTTCGATATTTCAGCTCCCATTGAATTCGTAATTGTTATTTAGATGACAAGTGGGATATAGATATAATCAACGCACGCAAGTGAAAAATTGTGAATACGTTAATAACATGGTCTCCCACGTGTTGCTCACAAAATTCTCTCTACAATCACTAATATCTTTATTACCCATTTTGATATTCAATCTGAATTATTATGGTCTATTTAATTTGGATTGGTGATTGCGTCATTTGGTGAATAATTGTACCGCCATCGTAGTAAACAAAATTACTATTCGATTTATCTTCGACAGCAAATTATATTTTTATTTTCAACGGATCTATAGAACAACCATGAGTTTTTTAACCTTATATTCTTTTGAGGTACATGAATTTACAAAAGAGAATTGAAGGCACAAAAATGTTACTGTATAGATATCCCTGATTTTTCTCCTAATTTCTGACGTCCAGATCTTGTGCAATAGTAATCTGTCACGTAAATAGGTAAATACGTGATTGTTGCTTTCAACATTTATAAATATTGATCGAGAGTACCAAAACTAATTCACGGAATATTCAAATAACGAATAATTGTTGGAGTTAGGAATTATAACACGTATAAAATGAGTACGTGAATGATTACGTCCGTGTTCAACCATGGACGTATAATTCAGACGCATTTTGTTGTGAAACTTTCGTTATCCTCTCTCCTTCGAGCTCGTTGCAATAGCAACCATTAGCAACAGTGGAAAAACAATACGAAATTAACATGCGACTATGTATATAGTACTTGTTACAGGAATAGTTCTGTCACAAAGTCGAGCTGTAAATTTTTGAATATCATTATCAAATAAGAATTCACGTCATTGCAAGAAAATCAACAGTAAAAATCAGCTCAACATCAAGGAAAAATAAATATAATGAATCAGTTATATTCTTCGACCAGTATCCACTTCATTAGCTCAATTTATTTGATAGAAAAAAATTCCACATGCATCAGTGGATATCCAATTCCAGACTAATCAAGCGATTCTATAAAGAAGAAACGTTACGAAAACGCGATAAAAAATGAACTATATTCTGCAAATCGATTATTCTAAATTTCTCGAGAAATAGTTTGGAAAAAAAATTAAAAAAAAAACCCTACATAATTATTCGAAAAAATTGTGGGTTCGTCAGAAAATCGTTGGATAAAATGATAAAATCAGCACTGCTTCTTATGTAACTGGAAGGAGGTCGAAGGAGGACGTGTCCCCCCTTATTTTTTCCAGTATACACGTTATACGCAGTTCTTCATCTTTTTACTTTCATGTATCCATTGGAGTAAAAAGAACATAACAACGTCTATGCGCATATTTTTCGCAACTATTTACTAGTGGGTGTAGAGTGTGAAATCTCAAACATACCTGTGAGAATCCATATTAATTTCCAAATTATTTGATGAATAATTCAATGGTTACCCAAACGGGACTTCAAACGTAGAGAAAATACCACTGATATCAGCTGATCTCGATAGATAAATACAAGATTCTTCTCGTGAAATGTGGTAGGTAAGTTATCGAAGAAAGCATCAGAAGTATTTCCCAACAGGCCATTATAAGCTGCAAATATTATTTCGGTGTCCGTTTTTTTTGTCGTAACGGACGTTATAAATCAAACAGGTTATTAAAAGAATCAACTGCGATACTATTCCAAAGATTAGAATCGAAGTATTTAAAAAAGCGTAATATTGCTTATTAGCTCCTGATTCCAGTAGGCATTAAGATAAAATAATTGGCGTTCACTCGAAACCGCGCCCGAATATTATTATAAACTTTTAGATAAATTACGTCTAATCTATAATATTTAAGCTCTGGAACATTCAATCTAAATTACTGCTAGCCGGTGTCCGAGCAACAAATCAAAATTTTTTTGCCACCGTATACGCTCTGTGGCACCTCCAGGCCATTTATTGAGCTTGGTTTCTTAGCCTTTAATAACGGGCCACTTTTACGACGTTGGAGTTTTGTTTTGTTTCTGGACGACGCGGCGTTGATATTTTACGTTGTCCAGCTTTCCTTTTCATGTTTCACTATCGGCGATACAGCGTAGCCGGCTTACGGGATTTCAATTTTGGTGAAAGGGTATATACAGAGTGGATCAACAAGATTTTCACGGCCGGTTGCGTTGTTATTTTACTCATCTACAAAAGATGCTACCAATTGGATAGTAGAAGAAATATGGAGCGGAATTTACGAAAGAATGTTACAAAAAACTACAATCAGACAATGATACAAAGTGTTTTCAGAGTTCATTCATGAAGATGGTCAAATAATCATTAACATCAATATCCACTGTTTCTTGCATTAAATTATATTCCTGTAGGCAGCGATGTCGCGATGTCAACATAAATGCATATTTTTTCCACCACACAAACTATTATTAAAGTTATTTTCATTTATAAAGGGTGTACCATTGAAGCATGACTAACACAATTCTCATGTATTCAGATTCTATAAGCTACTTGATAATTTCTTGGAATTTCAACCTTTCATTTGAATTTGTACTTATTTTTCACGTTTCAGAATATTTCGATGAGAGTCAATTGAATATTTATTGACGATCTAAATAGAAATATTGACTGATGAAGCCAGATTCTATAAAACAAACATCAGTAACCATCTCAGTGGATAAAAAAAAATTATCAAAGCAAAAACCATAAAAAGGGTAGTTTTTCATTAAATTCATTGAATAATTCTAATGGGAATGTGGATACATCATGTTCCTATATCGATCACGTAATCAGCTAAGAATGTATACGAAGGAGATCGGATTCCGAGATCACCAGACCTATCGAAAAATGAATTTCCACCAGACTCCGAATACGAGTTCAGATAATATGAAATCGAGAATGTTGTTTTGAACTATGGAGTTACACGCCCACAGTTAATTTAGGGATATGAGAAATATTGTCCGATTTTTTTAAAACTCATTCATATTATTTTGTTCCATTTTTTTCCTTGAGATAAACTCTATCTTGCCTTTTTTTCGGTCAAAAAAGATTCCTAAACAACTGAGGAAGGTCAGAAAACTAATATGAAGAGTAGTTGCATATTTCGTGCACATCATCGGCACTTTTTCTAGAAAAACAGTCAAAATCATCCTTTCAATGAACAGATCCTATTAACATAATAACAAATCAATTCAAGTGACCACCAATGCCTTTTTTTTTCTTGAAGTGTACAATTTCGATTGAGGGTGGTTTCCTGAACTGTATAGAGGACGGAAATATAAACCGATTTAATAAATATCTTCGATTGTAACGTTTTCCATATGCACAAATAACCTTAAAGGTGCACAATAACATAATAAGATATTCTTGAGGGGCCTACCCCGGCTTCGAAGCGCGGTAAAAATGGATCAACCGAGGATACAGAATAGAAACGACTCTCCAATGAGAGGTAACGCAGGAAAATGGGATATTTTTGGGATATTGATTGTTTTCATAGCAGGTGGTCATGAGAATATAAAATCACATAGAATAATGAAATTTGAAGAACTCAAATCGTAAGTACGAGTGAGCTGTATGTTAAAGTCTTGACTTTTAGTATTCATAAAAACGGTCGATTGACATTTCAGTATAGTCTATTCTTGAAACAAAGTAATAGTTCAAATTTGTTCATATTCATATTTGTGATGATTTCCATTTATGCATCATACCCACTACCTTTATTATGTGATCTGTAACAATTGAATGTCAAATTGAAAGTTTGCATTTCAATGGAATGGTTGAAAGTCTCCATCATTGTGATGGAATAAGACGTTTAAATGTATCAAATTTCAATTTTTAATAAAGACATCAGGTCCTTATTGGACTGGTCAAATCTAAATTAATTAAGTATCTAAAACTGCTAACATGAAATGAAACAATATGCATATTGTCAATTGTCATAACATAATTCGCGGTCATTGTGCATATAATGAAATTATATCAATTTGGAAGTATGATTGATCATGATTCAGCTACACACTCCTCTTTTAGAACTCTCATTTGATAGTGGACATCCTACAAACTTGATGTTTCGCTCTATGTTCATTGTGTTTTGAACTTGATATTGTTATCCATACACAAAGATATTTCTGTTTTGGTTGTTACTACTCATAATTCGTTCGACTTTCTAAAGATAGCTCAGAAAATCAAGTCCAACAGCTGCAACCTAGAGCGTTACCCTAAGGAACGATCTGATTCGGTGACTTTATTAAGATACTTTATCCGATATACCTACAAGCTCCTGTATCCACGTGCCCCATTCTTATGCGGGTCCTTTCAATCTTCTCCAGACGTTGTTTATCCGCCTTTTGTGTTTTTTAACGGAAGATTTTGCCGCGAATTTTTCACTTTTAGTGGGTATTTATATCTCTTATGGTGAATACTGAAGGTTATATAATTAATTTCGGAAAAATATCTTCACAAAAAATAACCAATAATTCAAAGAAATGAATAAATAATCCGAAGATGATTTTTGAAATGTCCTTCCTTACGGAAGTATATCTATTTTTTTTTTCATTATGAAAAATCGGTATGAAACTTCTTTGATCACTTTCCAATTTCAGCGGTCACTACTACCATGAAAAATTTCACATAAATAACCTTGCAGTATATATCATTTCGTAATTTTCTTCATTACCTTACCTAACCTAACTTGAATTTGATAAAACGGATGATGCTTCTATATTTTTCAAACATTCAAATGGAACTGGATAATTCCATCTAAATAAATCACTAGGAGTGGAAGTTATGCCTATATCTCAATCGACTTCCATAATGTTTTTGTTGTTCAACATTACTGAAATTATACGACGAACATCTATGAAACGTAAAGTGATGAATAACAGCATATCTTATTCGTTGCAATGATCTCCAATTCAATTATATTGATGATTTTATGATGGATTCTATTTTTTGTACAATTCAGATTCTTCATTATGAAGAGTATTGTAATTGTGCCTGTCTATTCTTCTAGTATCTTCAAGTACATAAGATATCAAGAAAATAGGTTCGTGAATATGATAAAGTTGAAAACGGATATATTCAATAAACATTTCGATGTATCGAAAGTATTATATCAGAAGTAAAATAATTCTCAAAGTATAACGTCCACTATCTTTGTGAAATACATATCAAAAGAAGGATATGAAGCAAAAATTCTATTCTACTTCGATCTCGAAACTTTTCTTCCGTATACTCTCAGAAAATGATACTTTTGTGCCATTCTCTACAGCCTCATCTTGTAAAAAATTTTCATTTTATATTCAATGACTCATACAGTTAAACGTGGCAGCACTGCTTTGTGAGAGTGTGGCGGCAAGAGCAAAAACGAAAATTTCTGGAATGTCTTGTGATATGTGTATGAATAAGAATTTGGAATGTGTCGATTGTGATCTAAAATCTTTCCCATATTTTCAATGAAATGTTAATTAAAGAAGCGAATTAACGATAATTCATGCCATTATATCTGGAGGCACTTGACGATTCCTTTGACAGGGCCCGTAATAATTAACAAATTTGAATAACGCATTAACATCACATACTTTATATACCTCGATAATACGTCAAAAAACTCATTTGAATGACGAGTCATCAGGCTTTCATTGAATAATTGAATAATTATAAATACTAGTCACCAATGAGTTATTTTTTTTGCTAGCATCACTTTTGGAATAATCACAGGAATGAAACTAAAATCCACTGTAGATACATTATGCATTTGTTTAAGAAATTTTGTCATTTCAGAATATTTTCTATTTTTCTCGAAACAATACATGAGATTTGAAACAATGGAAGATGAGCTCACTCAATGATGTCAACTGTTTTTCAATAATCTTGAAAATGTCTATTTGAATTATTTGAAAATGCGAATTACTCATTGAGTTTCTCATAAAAGCAGTATAAAATAAGAAACATTCGAATGAAAAAAAAAACAATTGAAGTTAAATATCGAAACTGTTATTCGAATTTGAATTGTTCACCGATCACGAAAGTGCTCCCACGTCATGAGAAACATTGAGAAACCATCACATTGAATAGCTGGAAGACGCCATATCGAATTGTCGCACAGAATGAGTCGCTATCTGTGTTGCTACTAGTAATGATAGACTGGCTCTTACCAAGAATCGTATTTATCTTTCATGAGACTCCCTACTAAATGTCAAGTGTCAAATTAAATCTTGCGTCGTCCCAGTCTCCTTTGAGGTAGGGTATAAGGAAAAAAATAAAGCATTGCGTCTCTTATGAATCGCGTTCCTTATTCTTTCATAGATTTATATCCTACCCTTCTGAATATCCTATAGAACCATAAGAAGTAATGTAAGCTCAACATAAACGAAGGACAATCGGTAGTGGAGATGTTTCGTAGCGTTTCAGGAAACAACAAACAGTAACGTCACGAAACATTCACTCGTTTTGTAATTTTTTCGAAGTAATTCGCCAAAGACATATTGCCATTTGTTGGATCTTTTTCTTCCACTGTTGTTAACCACTGGTGACTTTTTGGATTATTATCCGGGAATCTAAAAATAATCGTTAATTGGAAATGCATATTCGAATTAAACACTTGTGCACCGGCTATGATTATACCTATGAAATGGTAAACAATCCTCGTCCCTCACTTTATATCCAAGATCAAATACTTATTGCTCATTTTAATACTTGAATGATGTAAAGTATCCACAATTATGAACCGGTCAACACTCGAAAATCACCAAAACATATGCTATGTTAGTAAAATCCATTGGCCCCGAGAAGAGTTGAAACAGCTACAACACAATACAATAACATCAATAATGACAGGTAGAAAGCGAAGGTGAAAGAAGGCAAACTTATATAAAACTATCGATTCTCTGTGAATTCTCGAACAGTGTAAGGTTCTATCTTTAAAATTTAAAAACTCAAGAACCTGTTTTTAAAATTTTTTGAAACCGGATTCTATTCCCGGGTAATTTTTCGTGAATTTTTATATTAAAAAATGGTGATTGACAATTGAAGCACAAGACACATTCATTCCAAAATTTTAGTTATCCGAGAAAAATATGCACGATAAAAATTTGCGTTCAACACAATTTGGTCCCATTATAGTGATTTATGGTTTACCGGCAGCCGAAGAATAAGAAGTAATAAATCCTCCCCCATATGCACGATAACAAAGGGGGGCAAAACACGTAAACACAGCGACAACAATCAAAGCCAGCGTGCAAACAAGGGTGCTAAATGCACGTACAGATTGACCGGTGGTCAGTGACCATTAGACCATCTAGAAGGAAAGCTGTCAGGGTAAAGAAACTACGATCTTTCGCCATATAAGATCCGAATGGAAACGATAAGACGGACGGAATTTTATTCCGTGAAAGCACGTGAGCTGCAATGGAGCGAGTAAATTTCTTCGTTCTGCCTCTTGCATCCATGGGCGTCGAGTCAGGGTTGAATGTAATAATTCATAGACAGTATTTCTGCTGGGGTTTCACTCAGGACTATTAGAATTCATCATTGTGTCGTTTTTGACGTGAGCAAATGTTATACATATAGCCTGTCAACAATTCGAGACATGACTATCCTAATTGAAATCCTAATTGTTCAGAATCATTCTAGAAAAGTACATTGAGTCACATATGTCTGCCAAGATATAGAAGTCGTATATTTTATAGTTGAAAAATATTCAACAAGCCAATTTAAACAGATGGATCAGTTGATCAGATTCATAGAAATATCTTCTGAACAAGGTACAACACTTTGCGGGAAAATGATGAGGACACAGTTCCTTGCAATTTTTAAAGCTCTGTTTAAGTATATCATCATTTTGAAAAATTGAAGATACAGGGTGTTTTTGAGACATTTGATAATATGTTGAATTTTTGTAAGTCTAGACCTCGATTTCCTAGAATCAGTCGCTTGAGTAGAAGTAAGAGAACGTGTGTACCAAATATCAATGAATTATAGTGGGTATTTCGGTGGATATAGCCCAAAAAAGAAACTGGTGAAGTTGATCACCCCTTATCTCGCTCATAAGACTTATGAGACCCCAACGGAACATCTTTTTATATTGTAACATTATTTTGATATTTTGTAGAGAGTAATATTATGATGATTATTCGTATGTTTATAACGTAGTATACAAATGAATCTAAACGTTTGTACATATGGGTTTCCAAAGAAATAGATTTGTCCAAATCAGTACCTGAAAATGTTTCCAGGGACATACTTTCTTATTGCGATCTTGATAGTGTAATTAAAACAACAGCAGAATTAATTACAAGTCAGAAAAACCTGTTAAGAATATAAAATAAGAACAACACAGTTATTTCGATAATTTCGTGAACTAAAAAAGAAATTCTATGTTGTTTGAATCACATTGTGATCGAAAAAGCAACATAAAATATTTTTAAAATTCAAGTATTGAAGACTAATTTGATTAAATGAAAAAAATCAACTTGTAAAAAGGACATTCTTTCTAGGAATCCTTACTAGTATCTTTCAGATAAAATTTCAACAAAAATGTTTTGTGTCTATAGATGAAGTGAGGGCCAGAATGTTGTCATTCACTAAAAATAGAGATATCATCAATATCAAATTCGTAAATTCATAATATCATTCATAAAAGCTTTGTAACTGGAGTATGTTGACTATAGTTTCAGTAAATAGAATACTAACGATAAATTGACAACTTTGTCTTCAAAAACGTCTCAATCACTTTGCTCTATATTCCATACCAAAGAATATACGAAAGAATGAAAGCAAAATTGGAGAAAAGAAATAATAAATCCTTCTCCTTGTGCAACCTACCAAAGTGGGCAGCACACCTAAACACGGCAACAACAATGAAAGGCAGCTTGCAAACAAGGGTGCTAAATGGACATACATACAGATTGTCCAACGTCGGCAGCGGCTATCTGATCTACTGGAAGAAAGTTATTGAAGGATGACCATAAGGAAAAATATCAACTCGGATGTGAATGCAACGCGTTAATTCAAACATTGGCGAAGATAGTGAAATTAATTGAGGGTTATAAACGATTAGCGTCGTTTCGACGTATATTTACATAAATATTTTTTGTAATGTTTATCAGTGAATGCCAATACTGGGAAATTGTCTTCTTCCATATCGATTTTGGAAACTACGGTGCGCCTGTGTTCAATAATACATTTGAGGTTTGGCACCGAAACAGTCGCTTCTTCGTCTAACTCACATCCCAATAGTCACAGACAAACAGGACCATAGAATTTTTTTACCGACAGATTGTTTCGAAAATAAATAGATTTTCATTTTCGCAGAATTTGATATTCGAATTAACACTTTCTATTGGTCCACCCTGTACACTGTTGACGAAATGAATTCAAAACTTTGCTTGAAATAACACTTTTATTAATACATGAATATTGAAGAGTTCTAACTTGAAAGCTGATATATGTCAACTTATTTACTCCATATCCGTACGGAAATTTTAAAATCTTAAAAATGTAATAAAGAGAGTAAACCAATAAAACTGAACACCGATCGCTAAGATTCAATTTGAGATAATAAAAATCGTGATTTGTTTTAGGTTTATAATGGCAAATAAATGAATCAAACTCAATTAATTACCGCGGAATATGTGAGTCATTATCAGTTCCTTTTGTTGTGACGATCTCTTATTGCGATCGAAATTGAGGAGAACGGAAACTGTGACGACTATCGTCTCCTTTTTAATCTGAATGTCAATTTCACTTAATCGAATTGGTCCCTTCTACTATCACAAACTCTCAATAATGAACTCAAATAGAAGTGTTGATGTATTCGTTTTTATTTATTCGAACGGCTTTGTCTTCAGTAGATGTCGATTATTATTTAGAACAAACTATTTTACGATAAATGGAAATTTCTTATAATGTCATAGTGATTCAAATGAATTATCATTATTGAAATTATCAATTTGAATGGATTAATTTCGAAAAACAAAATCATTGATCACCTACGGATTAAGTATAAGTCCAGTTGACATATACCGAAAAATATTGCTGTGTTGGTACCGAAGAATTAAAACACCGATCTAGATTGATTCAAAAGGATGATAGCTCAATAGTAAAGGTAGTGCAGACAAGTTGATTGTCTGCTCTAGATCTCACAGTCGATTATCCTACCAACAATTAACCATCGATTCAAGCCTATGACATCTACTTCTAGTCTGTTTGTTTTATCGTGGTCGTAACTACGACGACTGTTGAGGAAAGACAAAGTCGATGTTCAATTGAGGAGAGAATGGTGACATATTTTCTTCATTCTGCTCTTCAAAAATTTTCAGAAGTGAATGACCTACTGACATATTTGAAGTATACTAAAATGTTGTTTCGTCCATGGTTTAGTGACGATAAGGAGTTGGTAGGCATTTTTGATGACACCAGATATAAAACAGCTAAAGATATTATGAAAATATTGAATACCAAATGAAAATATTGCAATAAAAAAGATATGGCATCACTATAATAGATAAGATTTGAGTAGTCGTTTCTCTACTTTTAGATTTTTATCAATATATGATCTGTCAAAAATATTATTCACTTACTACTTGTTATGTTCACAACGAAGCTCGGCGTTATTTCTTGCAAGTACCTCGTTCAAAAGGTCGGCGGTTTCAATTACCGTTGAGGGCGCTGCGATACGTAAAACAATATGACGGAAGTGGAACGTTTTTAGTCGAATGTGTGGTCATATTTTTGCATTCTTCAGATAGGGATTAAGTTTGTATATCGAAAGTAGATTTGTTTGTTTTTCAACTCTATGGACTTTATTTAGCCATTTAGAAAGAACACAGCACAAAAAGAAATTTCGTTGAGATTGAGCAAATTGTGAAATCGTTTTGGCGTTCGTTTACAAAAAATTCGGAATACAAGAATATAATAGTCATTGATTTGTATATGGAATGATTTTTTTGCTGTGGTGTGTCACAAAGGCGAACCCAGAAGTTGCTTCTAGGGGGGGAGGCATTTGGAAAAATGATAAAATTCAGCCTCTCATTTTCAAGTTTTGAGCTGTATAATGGAATGAAAAATTCCATAAATTTCACAGCTCACAGCCTGAAATCAGGCAATAGTATGTCAATCATTGAAGTGGAATTCGTTTAGTTTCTATGCTGTCACCAATAAATACATTCCTCAACGCGCCCTTAAAAATTTTCTTCGAACATTCCGCACGAATACAGGTTTGTAGTCCGAACTGAAACAGTGAAAAAAGATCTTTCACTCAACTTGTTTTTCTTTCTTTTACGTTTGTGTCTGTTTACGTCGATTTGAGTAAAACGGTTCGTTGGGTAGTCTGGGGAAGGGGGCAAGTTTTTCAATTTTGGTGAACTGAGAGACAATTTATATTGATAAAATAATATTTTCACACTGTATATGAAGGTATGTTTTGATTCGCAATCAAATTCACAAAGAACCTTTTCTCTCAAAATAATACACACAATGATGAATATCAATTTATTCCAGACCTATGGAACATACATTTTTTTTATTAAACTTCCAACGAAAGGAGACATCCTGTAATGTATATTTATATCATGCATTTCTTTAGTCAACCCGAAGAATAACTCACTTCACTATCATAATACAAGATCAAAGAATAATCTCCATCTGCCCAAGGTTTGTTTAACACTACCTCAGAAATCTGCAGATATACTTGGACTAAGACTATATAACGTTCTTCCCGAAGAACTAAAATTGATCGAAAGTGTGCACACATTCAAAGAGACGAAAAGACCTCTCCTCGACCTCTGCCCCTATAATGAATTTTTTGATAGATTTAAGTAAAATGTGTCGTTTGCCTATATGTTATACACTTTATGTAAACCTTGTTTTTATCTGACTTGTCCGATAGCTACACAGCTCTATGGATTGAATAAAAATTGAATTGAATTGAATTGATTCCAATCATATTCAGTTTTATTTTATTGGAATGAATCCTGACGAGACAAAAAGAACTGAAAATACTTCATCAAGTATTTTGTTTTCTAACAATTTCTTCAGATTTTCTCAAAACTATTTGGATAATTCTATTTTCAATCAATTGAAAAAATCATTTGAAAATATCAACTTTTTATAAATTGCATATTATTGATCAATTGATGATTAATTGATAATTCATAATGATTGGGACAGGATTTTTCGGTTTTTGCTCTGTCCAATAATAATTTGAATATGGGGATATCACAAAGAACCTCTACAATTTGTCCTGATCATGGACTGTCCTGAGAACTCAATCATGAGGATTATTTTTTAGGCCAAAATATAAAAACGTACCAGTCACCATTGGCGTAACAAGAGTTGACTAATGGGGGGGGGGGGGTTGACCCCCACCAGTCAACCACACTAAAATTTTTACTCGCAATTTTTTTTATTTCTTCTAAGCAATGGGGGGTGTTACGTCCCCAATAACCCCTAATAGTCACTTTCAATTTTATTTTGATAACCAAAGAACCAGATTTCCTATTTGGTATTTTTCGATTAACCCCCACGAGAGAGGTGCAAGTATACACAATTACACCCCGTGCGATCCTCAAATTGTGCTATAAAATCCAGCAACGTTCGCAAATTCCGTCAACAGCTTCAACGTCAGCACATCTGTCGGCACGCATAACGCATACCTACGTACTATCTCCCCAACAGACGTACCGAATCAGCTTACCTCACTAGTGAACACCGACACACCGTGCGAGTGCAATCGCCTCTCGCACGCGAAGTAGGTTGTGGGGGGGATCGAAACGTCTAGGGGAGGTGCCGCGCGCAACGAATCACAGCCCACGACCCACCACTCCACTGCTCGGCAATACCTAACAAGTGATCATCAGTCGTCAACAACTCACCGTTTGGTGATAACGTGTCGTTCTGAGCTTTCTAACGACGCTACAAGCGCGCGATTTTCATCGAGTGATGTGACAATTTTTTGTTGGTGCGATATATTTTTTTGTTTTTTTTTTGTGGACTTTTGACTATTCTGGTTGACGTGTTTTTGTTGTTATTGATATCTCCTCGAACTTGGTGAGTGACATTTTTTATGCAATGAGTAGTTATTCGAACACGCCAAATTTCGAACGCAACAGTTGTCAGTATATTGTCATAATTTCTCATCTAGATGAAATGAAGCTTGACGACAAAAAAACAGTTAAACAGTGTTCTGAAATAAAAATTCTACCAAAGATATTGTCGCAATAGCCATCGCAAAAAATTTTTCCTCCAATTCAGACGAGACAGTTCTATAAATCGTAGATAATATTTTAATATATCTATATATTTACCAAATAACCTCAACGCCGAAATTGTACATCTGAAACATATTCAATTCCATATTTTAAAATTACCAATACCTATAATAATTTGCAATCATTCAAAGGGTTTCTTGATTCTCGCATTAATTTTGTTCACGCGTTCCAACTGTTTGGGGCCACCTGTTGAATGTCTTTTCGTTTCCATTAGTGAGGTCAAGTGAGTGATTGATTGAAGAATAGAATAGGTTTGTTTTTGTCATTAGGATGATTGAATTGAATTGAACTTTTTCATGTGTTTTTTATAAAGCTTAATACACGTATTATAAAACTTGGACAAACTATTATTGATGAAGAAATTGATATGTGAACCTACCGGAATATTTGAAATATTCATGAAATGTGTGTCTTAATCATAACGAGACACCATTTTATGTAATCGAAATATTAGCACAGGCATGTAAACATCAAACAGATAAAAATTGCGAATGCTTGAAGTCGTATGGATATCGTGTTCAAATACATTTATCTTTATATTATATACGAAGTACACGTTTCTTGGCGTTCTGTGCAAGTAACTACGATTCAGTTTCTTATATGGCAGACAAGTTTGTTCATAAAATAGCTGTAAGTGACATCGGAGAATCAAGAATAAATTTTTATTCTCGGTTAGTGCAAGTTTTGTATTGTTAAAAAAAGTTTGATCGGATTGTTTGATCGACCAACATTTTCGGTGAGATATTTTATAATATCCCTATTATTTCGGCCAGTCAGATCACTTATTGATAAAAGAAATGTGGATAAATGCATCAGAAAGGAATTATTTAGGCTTTTTATAATACTGGAAACAATGACTTCGAAAACTCGTAATGTTAACCTATAATGCAATGTTTAATTCATGTTGAATATACACATGTATCAACAAATACAGTTTTTCAAGGTGATAAAAAATCATATAACCATGGAAACTATATCATTAAACAATAGCTCGATATCATTAGCAATTGAAATTCTTGAGAATGAAAACTAAATCAATTAAGAATGCACAACCGCCTTACCCAATCAGAGTAAACAGTATTGGAGAATTACAAGCGTGATAATAAAATTAATTGTAAAATAAAATCAATCAAGATATACTTGTGCAGTATTTATGTACCTATTCAATGTATCAATTTATCATCTATTAGTATAAAGTAAATAACGAATTTGTTTGATTGAATTTCATTCAATTATGCTCGATAGATACAGCTATCACTATTTGTATTTCACATATATCTACAACACTCAGTATACCAAATATTTGAAGTCTATAGAACGCATCTGTACCTGATATTTAGATTCTTGATATTTCCTAGCTGTTTCTCATTGAAAACTCTTTCGGATCTTTGTAGAGGTAATAATTAATAGCTACACAGCAGGTCAAGGTTACCTACCAGCTGTGAATATTTGACACTTTTCACAAATTGACTTTTATAATCTGGCAAAGTATTTAACCGAAGGAATGTTGACAAACAGATAATGACATACTGTTCAGACTCAAGAATGTATGACATCAGGAATGAAATAGAGATTGAATAGGATTAGTGAAAATAGAAATTTGAATTTAGATCGTTGTAGTTACAATTTTCTTGGTGGCACAATACACGCGTTGAAAATCAGTTGCTATTTATAAGAAATACATAATTAGTTACATTTCCATACTTGAAGCCTCATTCGAGAGGGATTTAAAGAAGCCAATCCGTGTACAAAGAAAACATAACATTTCTAACGAACATATAATTAATTCATTGTCATTTTCGATTATTCAATTCGCATCTTATTGCTTCTCATAAACCTTTTTTGGCTCTGCAAATGAGCATGAATGTATGGGGAACAACTGAATTTGGTATATGTAATGATATCTGGTATAATGAATACGGATTAAAAAATGTACCAACAGTTTTTTTTCAATCGATTATGTAGATTGTAGATAGTGCAAGGATGTGATGTATTTGTGTGCCAAAATTTCTTCACCAAAAGACAGAATTAAGCTCAGGCAAAATGACTCAGATGAACTTTCTTGATCTTGAAAGGAACTGAAGGCACATAAAATGAATTATGAGACGGGATTGAAAGTTAGCATTCTCAAGTCGCAGACTTTTGAAAATGTGATCTCACAAACTGTTTCGTATAAGGTCAAATCAAGTGTCGAGTTTGCAATTTATATCATACAATTGATTTCAACTTGATATTTTGGAATTTCCGCTAATGTTGATTTTCCTCAATTGAAAAATGAAATAATGTCACGCCTTCAATTTAAATCATAAGGGATGGCTGGATCAACTCAATATACAAGCGTTTCAATTTATTTTAATATTTTTCATCGTAAAACATTCGTCGAATGTTGAAAACGAAAAACTTCCGAGTCAAAATATTAAATGCCTTGATCTGGATACCAGTAAATTCTTGACAAGATCATTTATATGCAACAAAAATATTTTTTATAACGGATTGCCATTTTTTTGTCACCACAAATTATCGTGACGTTATTTTGACAAGTGACTTTGCTAACTCCACAAAGGTATGAATAAGGATTGACTCAAACCTGTGAGGGTTCAGAAACCCATTTTGTGAATAACTCTAGTTCAATCATCGCATCTTATCTAAAGCCCTCATTCTTCTCGATTCTCTCGATGATATACACGTCATTGTTAAACAAAGAGGTTATTAGTATTTAACCAGTTCGATATAGAGGACCAACCGGTAGCAGATCGCATCTGTGGTGTAAGGCCGAAGCCGTTCTCAAAGATCAATGACATATTATATATACCTACCTTCGCTGGTAGTCAAGAATTCGATTCGTTTGGACCACTGAATGAACATAGGAAAGAAAGAGGCTCGCTTTCGAGATTTGTTGGCCGAGATTGATTTCCGAGATCACAATCGTAAGTTTTCTATTTCCAATTAGCATACCACACGTGAAAAAGGTTCACTTTGAAGTTATCGGCTTCGATTAATAATAATAAAAGAAAACATTGATGGGAATATATCGATTCGATTCATCTTGGTAAATATACTCACACATCTCTATCAAAGATGAAAGCTCTTGTAGAATTTTTCTCATTCAAAATCAATTCATGATAAAATTATGACTCAGGATACCTACACTTTATAACCAGCATCAATTAATTATCACAATATATTTTGTATTCACTAGATGATTATACTGTTCAAGTGAAAATATTTACATACTTTATAATCACTATTACGAAATATTGTCTAACGTCATTCATTTGAAAAAGTGTATGTTGTTGAGAGACAGTGCAGTGCACTGAAAAAATTGTATCATGTTCCATATAGTGATTACTTAGAATCACGTACTTAAAATCTGATTTGAACATTCGAAGCTCTGTGCAAACTATAATAGTCAGATTGAAAATGGTACTAACAACAACAACAATTATTCGTTCTCAAATCGGTATAATATTCAAATAACTGAATTGAAATCTGACACAGGACCCGAAATATTGACAGGAATGAGTTGTTCCTGCTAGGAAACCAATACGATGTTCTGTGCATGTAAAAATATGTCAAAATATCAATATCAGATGTAAATTTGCTAGAACGAATACACTAATTTTTTTATTATTATTATAATCATTATTTTAATCGATATCAGTTACTTCAAACGCATTGATTTGTGCAAATGAATCAACAAATTACTCGAAGTGCATTATTGTATCTGAAAATAAAATGAGTATGTTTATATTATAATTAGATAAGCCGAACGAAATTAATGTATTGGAGTTGAATAATAATATATGTTATCGTTAATCGTATAAATGTATAAAACAATTTGTAGTGACGCACCTAGGACTGTGACAGAGTAATAATTATTTGTTTGCACAAATAGCTTGTTCGAATGCCACGTACTGACGTACGTTGGCGGTAGCCTTTTCGATTCGCCAAAAATTCGAAACTATAATTTATTATTCGTGATACTCTCGAACGTTTCTATTGGATGAATTCTCGTCTCATAATACTCTCCAATTCAAATTATTGTAAAGTTCTTTCTTTGGCCACACTTCTCTCTGAGCGAAATTCATATTAAAACTCGCATTTCGTGGTTTTGCTGGGCTCATACCAATCAGTCTCAGATTGGAGGAAATCGATTCTTCTGCATAAAACAGTTAGTTGTTGACTGATACATTTACAAACTTAGAGTATACCCCTCACATGTCGATTACATGGCATGCATCATACTTCAGGTATCAGGCAGTATGCTCTGTCAGTAAACTCAACATTAGAACGGCTTTGAGGTTATGTTTCACTTGAAGTGTTGTGTGTTGTGTATCATTTGTTTTATCGATATCTCGACTACCAAGACATACCACTAGGGATTATTAGAAAAGATTGAAATCAAAAGAAGTCTGGTTTCTGACTTTCCCAAGATGTTCTTTTGAGAAACGGCGAAGAAAATGACAATTTATAACTTTAAAGAACAATGAATATAGATATATACGAAAAGGCTGTTTTTATTTGCGAAAGAGTAGAATCCAAAGAATGAGAGGTGATAACTGTTTCAATACTCAAATTAGTGTTTGATCGTTCGGAGTTTTCTTCTGATTCTGAAATGCTCTAATTCTACTCAGAATCAAATCTATCAAAAGTGATATCATCATATTTTTTTGCTATCGAACATGATGAAATGATATATCATCACGAAATACGTCTTTTCAGGAGTTTTTACCTTGTTCTCGGCAAAGGAAAAGACTGATTAAAATTAAGGATTTTCACTAAATAATGATCAATGATCAATTCAGTACAGGAAGACAGTTATTTTGAATGAAAACGATGTATAATCACATATATGTAATCCAAATTTTGAAGTAATAATTGCGGGTAGAAAAATATCGCTTAAACCAGCTATTTACCGTTGAAAATAATCTCTCTTTAATGTTACAGATAGTCTGGTACACAAACCTGTTATACATAACACGCAACGTCTGATACTTCTTGTTGTTGAAAAAAGTAGAAACAATGTAAAAACCACAGTAATTTCATCCTTGCGGCAGGGAGCTCGGGTTGTTATCAGATCATCAATGGATCGAGGAGAAACATAAGAAGTGGACTATCGGTAGCCCAGGAGATGAATGATGGATGATAGAAAGCTTATTTTCATTTCACAAGGTTGCGGAAAAGTTTCACAGCGAGGTATCATGTTCGCATCGCTCAAGAGTGAAATGTCCCCCGTTAAAATACATGACAAAAGGGTTAATACAGCAAACAAAACATACTGAGGAATAAAATTGAATAACATAGAGTGCAGTAAGATTTTTGATAACGATTTTTGTGACTTTTTTCAATAACTTGAAATATTAATCACAAACTATAATTCAAGATTGAAATTAGATGATGAAAATTGGTGATGTTTGTTCTTATTCTCACAGGATTTTATTATTTGTCTACTGATATTCAATGAAAATTGTCGAAAAAACATCAGTTTTTTGATATTCGAAAAAAGTATGTTTTTGCGAACTTTATTCACTGGACCTTTCAGTTCATTCACAGTTTCAAGGTTGTTATCGTATCGCTTTAACTCCCACCTGATCGATAGTGGGTACATTTCCATTGTCGATGAAAATGATGAGACGGAAACATTGATTGAAAAACAACATGGATGAAACCTTAACAGTTGTTCTCACTTCGATCAAATGAAAAATCAACGTACTCGAGAGTTTCTTGAGATTTTATGTTATATTCGGTTTTGATTGAAGCACACCGTGTATAGAATGAAAAAACCTGTAATGTGTTCAAACCAAATTCGACATAGGAACCTTAGGTCATTTCAAATGCGAGAACAAAAATCAAAACAAACCTAGATTTCCAAACATATCTGAGTTGATTCAAACGAAATCTTCACTTTGTTACTTGAATGTTTCTTTTCATCAATTTATTCCAATTGAATTGTTCGAATAGTTTCCTGAATTGAAAAAAAAAATCGAACTCTATGTTCGGGTTTGGTAAACTTTCTACATTCGAATTCGTCGTTGACTCAATGCTTGATGTGATCAGTCGATCGAGATTCTAGAGTAGCATAGATATCTTCACATCTAAATTATTGACCGAATACGTATTAGAATAGAAAATTCAATTTCCAATGGAAATAGGTATCCAACGAAAGACCTATCATTTCAATCATGACAAAAGTATGAGAAAACGAAGAAGAAATCTCAACTAGGTCTCGGAATCAATGATTCCGATAATATTTCACGCCAACTTTTACAATTTTCATAATCTATCAATTCGATTATGATGGACTTTCAATACACACACACATGAATAATGAGCTCATTTAATTCAGTTTCACCTTTTTATTTGGCGTATCGGAATTCATTGATGTATACAAAATATACGATAACGTACCAGGATTTTATTCGAATGATCATACTGAAAACTTAACAATGAAAATCTGCATCAGAAAGTAACCTAATTTGTCAAGCAAAACTTTATTTTGGGACTTTTTGTCATCTAATCTACTGAATACAATCATCGTTATTCGAATGACGACACAATTGATAATTCTTAGTATCATGTAGACGAATTATGATTTATTGTCGATAGAATCGATACCTATGAGAAATTTTCAAGTAACAACTATGTTGTTTCGTAACAGATTTGGGAAGGTATCATGTTTGATACCAATTCAACATTCACAACAACACAGTGGGAGGGTAATTGTGGTTCAAATTGGAGATAAATGGTTCCTACAACTTCATTCACCGACCTTTGATGGATTGTTTTATTTATATTAATATTATAACGTATTATACGCCATCATCAATCATACAGGAAAAAAATGTAATCAATCAGTTTTAGAATAACATTACACCAGCGCAATGTCTACTTCAATATAGGAGAGAAATTGGAAGAACTGGATTTCTTCTTTTTTTCTCCACGTAATGGATATGACTCCATCCACAGTCTCTATAAAATATTACGAATAACTGATGATGGCGTATCAAATGAATCATCATCTTTAATTTTATTATCAAGGTGGGTAAAGTAAGGGGAAACGACTCACTAGGTCATTAAAAAAGTTCTCGATTTCCACCTACCAGAATATCCTCAAATTACAAATTGTAGTTATAGTTCTCGAGTCAAAAACATGGTCCACGTCATTATACTGTCGCCGTCAATTCAAAATCAATCGTATTTCCATCTATAAGCGAGTCACAAAATAATTATGTGAAGAATGTATCAATTTTAGGTTCAGGAAGGAAATATAGCCCAATTGATTCCACTTTTGGAAAAATCAAAAATATAAATAGCACCGGTTAATTATTCGCAAGCTGATTCATGTCATTCTGTTGTCACTGTCATTTGGAGATCGATCATTTCGCCATCTATACCATTTTCATCATACATAAGTATTTTTATTGCTTTTGAACTTGGATTATCCTCGTAATTTGCTACAGATTACTATTTTGATTTGGAAATGAAATTATTCCTCAACACAATAGACTGAACGAGGTAATCATCTTTAAATTGGTTACATGCAGTCCATATGCACCTGTTATAATCAAAAAATTTTTTAGATTTTCACGACAACAACATTCCTTTCAGAAATCCAATACACACGTAGGTGTTTCCATCTATCTATGTGTCCCCATAAAAATATGACCTCCCACACAAAGTTTACTCACTTTTATGTACCGGCAACTCATTAGAATGCTAAACTCCACTATGCTTTTACCATAAACGTTAATGTGTTATGTTTGCTTAGGTGCTGGTATTTTCTCATTCTTCTCCACATTTTCAGCGGCCTTTGAAGATCGTGTTTAGTTAGAGAGCAACGTGTCTCTGAAGGAATAAATATTGTGGAAGTAGTAGTAATAAATCTCGTATAATTGATATTGACGGAATTGTCTATTTACTCGGAATTGTCAAATATTAACTGAACAAGTGAAACACACTCACGCGTACAGCGCTTACCTCTAACGTATTGAATACCTACATTAGGTTTTTGCTGAAATATTCGTTTACGAAAAATCTACTGAAACGTCTATTATCATTCTCCATACACCTTAATTATTAGGAAAAATTCAATAAAATATATATTTCTGGATAATGACTCCTGGAATACATACATAGAGGCACTGATAAGATTGTAAACAGAAAATTTTCTGAACAATATAAAAACAACAAGAGGTTCTTTTTGTTTGAAACGTGATGGTATATCAGAATTAACTGATCAATAAAACCATAAAAGATGTCCCTATTTCAAATATGTATAAATCAAATCACCATGTGTATCCCATACGAAAACATATTTAAGACGACTAAATATCGCAATGAAATTAATTGATTAAAGTAGGCAAAAACACTGTCATAGCCTAAGAAAATTTGAACACAATTCACTTGTCTCAATTTTCTATCAAGATTTCTGCTATTCAAAGAGCCACCTCTGAAGACGAAACTCCAAGAAATCCCTAAAATTTCGTAACTTACAAACTCGTAAACTCGATTCACTTGTACGAGAGACATGCAACAGTTGTTTGTATGCGTCAACTTTTTTCCACCCCTATTTCTATTCGGTTCACCCGGAAGCAAGCGGAAAACTTTGTGACGTGGCGGTCATTACCTTCATATCGACCCAATGACAGCACGAGGACGAAGTTCAAGGTCGCCGGAAAGAGCGCCGGGACGCTGCATTCTTGCCTGAGCGGCAACGTTGCCAAATTAAACAGTTTGGTTGATACTTTCAAAACACAATAACTACTAATATTAGGTATAGTTTACTTATCACTCATATGCAAAAATGACAATAATGAATTCTGAAGAGCGGTTGAATAACAATGGTCGAAATGCTTCATGAATGCAGTTATTTAGAATTATCTTGTCAAAGGAGCAAGTTGTTACTTGTGAATGTTAGTTTGAGACACCCAGTACATACGAATTCAGTAATGTTTATTGAAATACTCGGAATAGTTCATAATGAATGACAGTTATCTGATAATTATTAGAATGGTTTTAGGAAAAACATCTGCATCAGTGTATATTTTCGATTTTTTGTTATAAAAAACACGCCAGTGATTAATGATGTTAGGCTTGACAGATACATAACTAATGTAAAAATCATTATGAAAGTCTTCTCTATTTTCTAGTCCGCAGTCACATCGCGTACAATTAGTGTAGCCATTCACTAGGTTGTTTCCTCTGCAAAAAAGACACAAGAAACGATTTCTCCATAGTTTTATATTACGTATGTGTCGCAGATGTCAACGAGTCAAGACAGCGTAGGCGTAGACAGAGTAATCAGAGCGTTTTTGTTTGATTTGTATGACATATGCGTCTACAAGAGGACAGTCTGACGCAAATATTTCACATGACATGTCATGACTGGTCAGAACTACACCTGGCCGAATGGGTTTAAATAAGAAATGAGTCAGCTGGGCTCTACATCGAACACTTAATCTTGGCGAAATCAATAACAGGCAATCAATAAATCTCTTGAGAATATCACAGAACGAATACCACATGGAATTTATTACTTTATCCAAATATAATGAGCATGATAGATGATTTTCTTTCATGTATATCTTTGCAACATGGCACACTTCGAGTACAACGGCTCTTGAGAAATATTTTTTCAACCCATTTCTATGCGAGCATTTACTAATGCTAGGAAACTGACCTTCTGATATTCTATTTTCAGTCTCATAAGACACCCCGAAGTAAAATAAAAATAAGAATGGTAATCATACACTAAAAGTCGAAATGATAGTGGTTAAGTTTCGATTAGACTTTGTTTTCCAGTTAATAAATACATCATGATGTTTTAATGTACTACTCGGACATAATAAACTAACAGCAAAAACATTTCACTAGTTGACAATCGACCTAAGGAATCGCCACACATTCTAGTAAACGTAAATTTAGTACAGACCCGAACGCAAATAGCCACTTTGACCGACTGCCATGTGAAAAATACCACATCAGCTGTGAACGTGGTCGAAAACAACAGAAAAACGACATAAATTCGCTCAGTACTACGTAATTGCTGTAGATTTATGCTTTATTTTGACGTGGGAGATGTCTGTAAAAATGTTCGCTTTAATCTACATTTCTCAAATAAATTTAATGAAATACTACACTTGACGTTAATGCCTATTTGCTGATTTAGTGCCAAACAAAATATGGATTACCAAAGCGGGATCCACACTTTGATCTCCACGTCATACGTCAACGTGTTATTTTATGTCTAACCTATATAATCTTTCTCTAAATAGAAACAATTATTAGTGGTAATGAAATATGTTTTACCCGTTGATGTATAATCTATCAATTTTAATTGAACAAGTTATAACCGTTATCGCAAAAATCCCCATATTCTACTCCAATGCCTAATCTAATAACCAATTAAAAGAACCAAATGAATTAATACAGAGATCTTATAATTTTAATTGCCGCTAGTTTGAAATGATTCTAATTTGAACGGAAAGATATATTAATGACTGAATTGTTGGAGTACATGCAAGAGTAGCAAACCAAGACAAATAATTGATTCGAGGCGAAAATAATTACTCTAGCATTATTATTATGCTAGCAAAGCGTGCAATGGAGGTGGTAATAAGTACCAATCTATAGTTGAATTAAATTGGTCATTTTGGGTCAATGAATTTACAGTGAGTGATGAAATCTTTGGTTACATTTCTGATTGACGAATAAATAATATTGGTGCAGTGTATATACAGATATATTCTGCATCATATCCCACTTCTGATTACGTTGAACCAAAAATCATCGGTTTCAAAAATATGATATTTTTCATCTTTGCCCCGGAATATCTATCTATCTAGTTACATTCAAGATTTTATGTTACCCTTTCCACGCAAAGTTTCTTATTTGATTTTCACTAAATTTTATTGAAACTATACATGTAGATATAAGTATACACACCAACGGGCAAATATTTCTAATCATGCAAATTAATTCACCAATCAATTCTAGGATGCGTCAATCGATTTCAAAACTATTGTTCTAATGATTTAATGACCTCACATCGATTGACAACATGCCACTACGGGTCAGGGCTTCGATGATTATGGAATTGATATACATTAGTATATCGTAGCCATGAAAATATGTAGATTTACGCGAAATGAACTGAATCATTTCATTGATTCAGAATAATTACACGTTCAATACAGGGTTCTCGAATTCAGTGGATTTCTCCATCATTCAATATTAATTTTTCATGCAATATAATGGAATATGATCAATCGTAACATCGTCTTGTGTGACCTTGCTCGAAAATGACGCATCTTCAAATTCACTTTTGTGGTTTTCAATTGATAATTACATACATATTTCATAGATATGTCATTCAAAGTGCAGATATCCCATTCCATGGACTATGATAGCAGCGCTAATGAACTTTTATGAATGTTTCATGATTATGTTATGTTTCGTTCCATTCGAACGTGTATGATATTTATTGTTTGGGTAATATTGATCCCTAATTCGAAAAAATGAAAAGTGGACCATTAAAATTATTTGTGATAAATTATTCTTTTCTTGTGATTTGTTGATTCTAAAAACTGAATCAATTTTTGGTGTATATATGTGTAAGTGATTTCAGTAACAGATTGATTAGGTATCGTCATAAAATTGTTATCCATAGTTGAATCATATCGTGAAGTAAACTTTGTTGGAAAATGATCCAATTCAACTGATATTGCGGTGATCCGCATCACTGATTTCTGAGAGAATATTTACAGATGTCAATGTCACACAATAGTCAAATTTTGGAGTTTTCATATACTCAAGAACGGTTTATCAGTCGACTCTTTCTGCTCATTTTGGTTTCCATCCAGATTCGATTTGTCAATTAAGAAATAATTTTGCCTAAGAATTATTGTGAGAAGCTAAAGAAATCAAGATGATAATTGAGGAATTTTCGAAGGATAACAAACGAACAAAACATATTCAACTTGAAATATTAAAAAGTTCTGTAGAAGATCCGCATGGCTTATATTCTATCGCCTATGGGAAGATCTCAACGAGTCGAATGGTCAGAAATGAGGAGAATAACTACGTTTACTTTCGAATGAAAGATAATGACGACCTGTCTATTTTTATACTCCCACTCGACTGCTACAGGTTTTTTGGAATTCGATCTCCTGCAGTATTCGAAGAAAAATGACAATCGCCGTGCTGGAGACCAGTTTTATAATTCGCCAATTATTTTGTTCATTATAGAGTCCTGGGAGAGCCGAGATGGCAATTGCGAGAAAACGTAATTAAGGTATTAACAATAATGATGGCGATAATAATGAGAAAATATGTTGCTCAGTGAAATATGTATAGGATTTGAAAAAATAAAATTTCCACCAGAATAACTATGTCAAATTAAGGAACAATGCTGGTCACAAATATGGAATTGATAGGACAGTGGCGGGTCGAGCATTAAAAAATTCTAGATTTTTTCGTATCTGAATGGTGAATATTGGTATTCCTTAATTGATTTCTCGAAATGTTCTTAGATAATTCAAAATAATGACATCTATACTCGCGTTATTTTTTAAGGTGATTGAATTAGAATTTTCAAAAAGTTTTTTGCCTTATTGTACAAATATTTAAAAAAACATACAGAAAATTTTATATCGTTCCGGTGAATATTTTCTAAGTTACACGCGAATTTGAAAAGGCGTTTCAGAGTGCTCGAAAGTGCTTTTCAAACTTTAGACGCGTTTTTCTCAAAATGGTAATTACAAAGTCAGTGACTAACATTACTTGAAAACACCTAAACCAATTAGTCTCAAATTTCAACACAAGCTTCTTATACAGGGTTATGATAAAGTAATTCACAAAATTCATAAAACGTACAACGATCACTTCTGAAAAAAATGCAAAAATACGTCAAACTGTTCTTTTTATTCCGCATCTTTTGACATAAGTTACAAAAATAACACGTCAAAGTTGTCATAGTTATGACGTCATCAACAATTTTTTTTAATGGGAAGCTAAGATTTTTATCACATTATGTGATAGAGCTTGTGTTTTTACACACGGGAAAATAGTTCCACCTACCATCATTAGAATTTCTATTCTTTCTCTTTCGGTTAAACGAGCCATAATAATAAAACTGTGGTGACACGAATTGTACGACTGACACTGACAATCTGTTGTTTTAGTAAAACAATTGGAAAAATTCATAAGAATAAATGTTTTTACTAGATAAGTGTAAATTTGACCTCTTTTTATAATTAGTTATGTTATTTAGTTTTTTATTCCTTTTCTCGTTTTTTTTCCTATGTGAGCCCTACTGCAACTATTTTTCCCGTGTGTAAAAACACAAGCTCTGTCACATGATGTGATAAAAATCTTAGCTTCCCATTAAAAAAATTTGTTGATGGCGTCATAACTATGACAACTTTGACGTGTTATTTTTGTAACTTATGTCAAAAGATGCGGAATAAAAAGAACAGTTTGACGTGTTTTTGCATTTTTCTCAAAAGTGATCGTTGTACGTTTTATGAATTTTGTGCATTACTTCATCATAACCCTGTATATATCTTTTAGCAATTAATGGAAGATTTTTTCTCATCGATGAATATTTTTTCTCATAAACAAATGGTCAAGAATCGACTTTTGAATGAATCCTACTCTTCTTTAGTAAACTTACTTGTTTTCATACGATGCCGAGTTCGACGAAAACGATTTACACATTAACATATACACCAAGATAAATTCCCTGTCAACCCTCCAAACTTCCCGTACTTCCATTTCCAACTGCGCTTACCCTCGACGCTCCCCCTCCCTCTGCCCCCCCCCCCCCCCCCTACGCATCCACCTCTGTGAGGCTTTTCCCGATAACAGGAAGCGAGGTCACGGGTCGCAGGTCGTAGGTCGTGCCGACGCTTCAATGTCGCGGTCACTTCTTCTGACACGTGTCCTGGGACGGCGCAATGGCAACGGTGGCGGCCGCAGCGCTCTAGATCCGTCGGCGAGGCATTGTCGACCTTGACACCGCGGGAGCACGCCGCCGACCCGAAGCGAAAAGCGGTGTTGCCGAGGGCATCGGAGTTTCAGTAGAAGTCGGATATTACGAAAATATGAATATCTCAAAACACTTGCATCAAACTCGGGAAATATAAGATTGTTATTGCAAGATCCGGGCATTTATAATTTCTCAAACTGGTGTTTGATGTCGTGAAATGCATAAAGTGAATATTTTATGGTTTCGTTTTCATATCGATATCGAATCAAAATGAATCAGTCAATTCAAAAATTATTCGAGAAAAGACGACTTCCAGCGGAGAAAAGTTATATCTGAATCAGACTTATTTCAAATCAATTCGAAGCATAGTTTGACAGACGAGAAAATAAACAAAAACTCCATAAATGTAGTACTATTACTATATTTTCAAAATGCACTCATGCACAGAAAACATAATCATAGACTTGAATAACTGTCATATGACAAGTGACAAGCTGATATATTCTTGGGCACTTTCCATACTGTAATAATTACTGTGATGAGAATAATGCAGCATGAAGTGACATTCTCTTGTGAATTGTTTACGATACGACTTGAAAACTTGGCAACACAATCGTGAATGTGATGCTTCGAGAATCGATGCAGCAACCTGTCCAGATTCAACAGCTCATCGCTTTCTGCACTATCCACCTGCTCGTGTCGATATAGGGGTAGGAAAGAGGGGTCATTTCGAGGACACTCGATCAGGATGATTAATATTTCACGTTGAGTAGAAATTGAATTCTGTTGTGGAACTTCATTGAGCGAATAACTGAACGCTTCTACACATTTTCCTATGGAATTAATGTGTGAATCCAACGATTACTTAATTGAGAGCATTAATATTAAAATGTACTAAATGATCATATTGCATGAATAAACTAGACCTTTGAGGCAGTCTTATCTTGGGAATATATTTCAATTTAATCAAGTCTTTGAAGTGACCTATTGATAATGGTGTAGGTTTCGTGGGTTTTTTCTTTTCACTAGAATGCAAAATAATATCTGATGCGGAACAAAAAAAAAACGTTGGAATGTATGGAATTAATTTATGGTGATATAATTTTCATTCTATACTTGGTTGAAGCGTTTTGTATTCAATATAGTGAAATTTAAATATAATTTATACGATTCCAATTGAATCATTTTCGTTAGAGTTTACACAAAGGTTACCATTTTAAATTTCACGGTAAATCCAAAATTGGGGTTATAAGCACAATATACAAGTTCAACTGATCATGAAGAACCATCGAGTTCTCCTCATTGAAACCACACCAACATACCAGAATTAATAAACGTGGCTAATGATAAATAGTTGGTATTTCTCTATAACGAACAAAAATATTCTCAGTAATTGCTTATTGATTCAATAGATTTTATCCGACTGAACTTAAACCAATACAAATGTTTTTGCTTCTGATTGGGCATTGAGAAGGCGTACATCCAATTAAAACTGTAATAATTGATGATCATTGCAGTTCCTCCCTCTCATTAGTTCTGAAAAAATGTAATATCTGCTCTGAAGGAATTTCTTCAATAAACGCCGGGTTCTTAATGAGAGGTATACAGGGTGTTTCAAAATATAATAAGCCTCCGGCTGCAGTATATCCTTCGGGCCCCTCCAATGATTGGGTCCTCTTCTTTGTAATCGATATAAGGAATAGACAAAATCTACGAATACTGATGATAAGGAAATATAATTCGCTCTGGATATTTTAAAGTATTTCTCCTTCATGAAATAATGATTAACATCAAGAGTGCCATAGCTCACTTAGGAAACATTTTGAGGAAATTCGATTTGAATCGACATAAACTAACCACTTGAACCTGGAGTCTCCGGTTAGAGTTTCTAGACACTCTGTATAAAAGATTTTTTTCAAATACGACAGAGTATCCGCTTCATGTAGAATAAGGTGAAGATTTATCATTGACAAACTGTAATTTTCAACTTTCACCTTCAGGGTGTTGCTATTTTGCTATTTTGAATCAATAATCACTTCGTTCGATTTGTTATTCGCATTTTTATTCTTCTCGGTGGTTGAGAGTTATTCAAGATCCTTGATAAGTAACCGGATACAAACATTCCCGAACAGCAACTAAAATCCCGTTTTTATTCGAACGCACTTCGTTTAGGCATGGTTTTTTGATACATTGATAGAAAAACGAGCAGAAGGCCTATAAAAACCTCTCACATTCCAAGCATGTAACAATAAAGACGGTCTGCAAGGAATAATGTGGTGACTTCGAAATTGAACTGTTCCCTGGTCTCCAATTACTTTGTCTAGTGTTTTCCGCAATGTCAGTATATGCCAAACATGCACATTTTTTTCACTGAAAGATATACCATCAATTTGAGGAACGTTTTATACTGGATATTCTGAATAGTTTACTTTCATAAATCACGAATTCCTTACTGGCATTGAAGGATCGATTTCTACTCAGATTTTACATGTTGTCCATGAGTACTTGTATGCAAGGTAGTTCACGGTAATCGGTAAAATATTTGATCTCGAAAAGAGTTTTGGATTGATTGAAGAAATTCCTACATAAACACAAATGAATGAAAGTATGCGATTCAGAAGGTGTGATGACAATTTTCCCATTTGTACTCCATTGAAGTGGTATGATTGTATTGATGAGAATATTTTAGATGAATTCGAAATTTTTTGTGATAGGTCGTTTGAAAAATACGAATATGATCATCCATCTAGTTCCACAGTATATCTGATAGGCAATAAAGCTGTTTTCAAATTGACATAACACTTCAAGTCCTACAAAATATTTCGAGATCGTATATTCTTCATTTTTATCAAATCAACTAGAAAATACCTGAATAGTAGAAGTTTTTCTTTTCTGAAGGATCAGAATTCTACATTTTCCTTTTTGAATCAATGAAGTACAAAACTTTCACATTATTTTCGTGATATTTTATGAATCAATACTAAAATTCTTATTCATATTGTATCAATAATAATATATTTTTTTAACACCGTCTACTGAAATGTGATTTACAACGATTTAAATTCAGTAGGTAGTGATAAATATTATCTACCAATTTCCTTCGAATTCCAAAGGAAACGTAAGATATTAAACCACAAAAACCAACTAGCTCAATGTAAAATTGCATAATTTTTCAAATGATTTCCTGTTCGGATACCTCAACCGGTTCTGTTTCTAATTATAACTCAAAACCAACAAATTCACTGGTCAATGTTTTTTTTAATATGTTTATTTCTTTCTTTTTCAGGCTGCCTTCCAAGTGGAACTAAAAAGGTAAATATTCACTAGAGTATATAAGTCTTCATAAATCATCATTAGTGCATGGGATACAAGAAAAATATTGTATAATTGTTATAAATACTTGAGTTATTACCATAAATATCCGACAAAATAACTAATGTAGGCATTATGTTCAAATTGTAAGGCCATAAAAGTGATTTATCTCATATCTAAATTTTCACATACGAACTATTTGAGATGTTTTACTCATTCGGTGCTTTTACGGGACGTTGTAAACTGAGCAGAAGAAAAAATCTGAATTGATTCATCCTTATTACGCAATTCCCTGAACACATAGTACATGGAATATCACACATACAAAAATGCATACAAAATTCGAAATGCAGCAA
Source organism: Plagiodera versicolora (assembly GCA_037013635.1). NCBI lineage: Eukaryota > Metazoa > Arthropoda > Insecta > Coleoptera > Chrysomelidae > Plagiodera > Plagiodera versicolora. The sequence continues at coordinate 8,897,609 of CM072983.1, read as the reverse complement.
ACACAGTAGGTAATCAAATTTGTAAAAACTGTTGGTTCAATGGATTACAGTTCAACAAAACTGCATGACAATTTCAATTCCAAAAGGAATTCCTATATCTGGTGGTATATATTTGCTATTTTTTCGTCGAATCTTCAATGTTTTTTTTTTCAAATCATCTTGATGTGTAATAATTTCAGATTAAATCAACCTACTCAGTTGAGTTGCCTTTCGGTGAGTTTCAATAGCGTTGTGTTGGTGGGCTCTTTTGTGAGATATATCATCACTTCAAACTATTTATGTTTCAAAAAGGCGGCGTTTGTCACATTTTAAATATAGCCGCCGTAGTCTTTTGTTCAACTCGAAATAAATTATTCTCAGGCTTAGTTAATTTACCATGAGCTTTCTAGCAACAGAAAACCTTTGATGTGTGGAAAATAATAGATGGAACAAAAGGAAATATAGTATGTGACAATGAGACATTTGGAGAATTCGATGCGCACTCAGGAATATTCCCAAATAATGTTATCCATCGAAAAACTTCAATCAAATGAGCTGTCAAGATTATCGAAATGAATTCACTTCGAATTTTGTAAACATTTTAATCTCTGTCTATTTTTTATGCAAACAGGAAAAAATACACTGTAGCATTTCTTGAAATCAACTCTAATTGTAATGACACTGGAAAAAATCCTGCAAGAAGTTTTTTGTGGTAGCTTTGAAGAAGAGGAAATCGATTGATTTTTTCATAATCCTACATGGAGTTGTCCACACCCTTTGTTGGGTTACTATAAATCTGCTTTGTTCTTCACTTTCTCATTAGTTGCAAAATTCACTGCCATGCATTTTCCCAATACCGAATTGACCAAGACATCAATTTCAATTCAAAGTAAACGTACTTGGAGTATATCGATACGTACAATTTCGTGAGCAGTCTACGGACCACCCTGTGAAATCACCAAACAAACAAACGGAATAAAAAAAGAAGAAGAAGAGAGCAGCGGCTCATTTCGGGTAACAGAAAAGAAGCCTTCCTCACCATATCGACTTGTAAACGCCGACTTGCATACAAATTTATCGTCTCTTCCATGCATAACTCCATCCGACGGACAATTCAGAAGAGGCAGGCAGGCCAGTAGCGCCGTTGAAATAAAATGTTCCAACTTTCCTCTTTCAACTTTGATTGGGGTGACACAAAATCAACAGTCCAATACTTCTAAAAAATTAGCGAAGCTTTCAAAATTGACAAGGTCCGGTAACAATGAGATTTGGAAATCCAATTGGTATGTTAACACACATGCTCTTATTAAAATAAAGTACACTCAATCAGCTTTAGCAAAATTGAGTATGCATTTTTGGCCGTTTGGATTAACTTAGTGCGAACTCTGCGTAATCTGCTACTGAATAGACCAGTAGATTTTGACAAGTATGACACATAACCTACTTCTGAACAGGTGATTGACACAGTGACCTAATAGTCAACGACTTATTCAAAGTTTTGTGACACATGAATACACTACTCATTGGAGCAAGTTAATGAACGCAGGTATATGATGAAAACCCAACGGTTTCTTTCTCCTTTACATAAATCGAGCATGGAATCTTAGGGCCACATTTATTGTCAACTTGAATTTTTGGAGTTTTTTTTTATGAAAGAGTAACTATGATTGCTTCATGAATAAATATAACCTCCAAATCACTTCGAGTTGATGTGTAAGCAATTCTGGCAGTTTATCGATTCTAATTTGCTTGCTACGCCATTGGGCGGCTACTTCATAGGAATCTGAGTGTGCTATCCCACACTGCGGCAAAAAATAATAAAACAATAACGAAAGTCGAAGACTTGGAGTGGTCACAACTCATTATAAGCACCCCCGCACGAAATTCTAATACCGTGGAAAGGACCCAAAAAAAAACAATTCAACGTATCTCAAACAGTGTCTGGGAATTATATTATATACAGGTTGTCTTGAATCAAATCCAATTCGTGATTCGTGTAGTTTGCCAAAACTACGAGAAGTTAGTGAGTAGGACTGATATTTTCGTCTTGAGAAATAAAATACCATGAAGTTTTTGTAAAGGACCAATCAGTAAAAGAAGAAGACGTCAAAAAGAACAACATATCAAGCATACAAAGCATCATTTCTTTCAAATATTGTTGGATTATTTTCGAATTAGAAATAGATTTTGTTCTGAATGTATGCTTCATTTATTACCAACTCTAGGCTTTAATCGAAAACTTATTCAGAAATCAAATTCAACTTTCAATGAGTACAAAATCAAAAAATATTTTTGAAAATTCAAGGCAATTATACAAAAACAGAGATATATATGGTGGATGAAAATATGAATAGTGTGGAATTCAATAATATTCCAAAGATTATTCAACGCTGAGAGTACTCCACTGATTAGTGAACCGAAATAATTGATTTTTATAACTCTCACTGAAAAAACTATCAACTTTACTAACCGGAAACCGCAAATATTCCGATTATACGAGCGTACCACATTGTTAATAGGAATGAAATCTTTTATTTATTATCCACTGATGAAGGAGTGGATAAACGTATACATTATAAATATACAACGAACAACCAGCTTTGAAACAATGAGAATTTACTGGTCTGAAAACTGGAATGATGACAAGAAGTGGTAATTCTTGTCCCTTGAATGTTATTTTATGGGACAAAAAAAGGTCATAACAGACGAGACTAGCGCGTCATAATTCATTCAACTTACCGACACTAGCTGTAGCCGTTTTATATTATTTGTTTCCTTTTGCACGTTGCGGTTATATTTTAATGACAAGAAATTATTTACACAATTCAATTAACAGATATTGCTGAGATTACACTCATCGCGCGAACTGAAATATTCCACAAGGGATTGTTTAACTTGTATTTGGCCATTTCACCAGATGCGACATGCTTTCAATGAGGAATTCTCCTCAATTTGGGTTATTACTGGAAATGCAAGTTTAAAGTTAATGATTATGAATTTCATTTATGAATGTTCCAAACTCTCTGCAGAAACTATCTAAAATAATTTTTCCAAAATGGGGTTTTAAATTTTAAATCGCTTTGTTTCTAGTTCACAAATTGGCAACAGCGCCTAGTAGGCTAGAAAAAGAACAAAATATATTTGTTCTCTGTTGTCTGTAGATTTACAATCTAGTGTCAAAATTTGTCGGTTGTCATAACCCAACTTTTTGTTTATACGTAGTGGCTGGTAAAAAATACTTGATTGAATTGTTTTTAAGTTATTTGATACCATATTATATCGGGTGTTTCACAGTGGATGGAACATTAGACATATCTGGAGAACAGAAAGACAGATCATTTCAAAAATTTGTGAGCGTGGATAATCAAACTTGCTCTATCCGTCTAAAATATTTTCATCAATACAGTATTGCCGCTTGTATCAGAAAGTAGTAGCTACTTTGTTATTTCAAATGGAACACCTCGTATATTATATCATTTTTGGAATACTCATGAGATTCCTCACAACTTTCCCACATAATTCCCTGTACCTATCTGTGACGATTTCCGAGATGAAAAATATTTTGTCCAATTTTTGTGCAAAACCTGACCAATGAAAAATATCAATTTTTTCCCAATGCAACCTTAAAAAATATTGCAATTTGGGTTTATAGCTGCATAAGACCATCAAGTATTCTGTCGATGAACTGGATCTCAGTTTCAGCATTCAGCTCAGAAGTGAGTGTCATCCGGGCACTCATGAAAATTACTGCAACTCCGTTTTTTTAAAAGGAACACCCTGTATATTATCACTTATTCGAAAAACTATAACATTTTACATTCTAATTGAGTATACTTTCCCTATACCTATCTCGTGCAGTTTTTTAGTTATGCTTACTTATGTTATGAATTCGTTTTCAATGAAAAAAATATTGGATGGTGCTTTAGATAGTAGGCTATGAACTTCATTCTGACAGAGAACTAACCTGTTATTCCTTCATTGTTATCCTGTATTCAAGATGCATAGGTGTAAAAATAGTATGACAGAAAATAATTACTTGAATGCGGTTTAGATGGATTTATTCATCATTTATGGTCAATGTAACAAGAATATCAGTAGAACAAGCAGCGAGTTTGATGAAAAGTATGCTGATTAACCTCGAACGAATTCGAGAGAATTCATTAGATTGAAGAAATGCTTATATCATCATGAAAAGCTATAAGTATCAAAGTCTAACATGTGTATTAATAAATCTAGAAATATTTTAAAAACATTTCAGAATTTCTCTTCAATCTATTTGAATGAATTTCTCCGGATTCATCCGGGGTAAATCACTTTCTGCTTTTCATTAAACTCTCTGCATGTTCTACTGATATTCTTGTTACATTGACCATAAATGATGAATAAATCCATCTAAACCGCATTCAAGTAATTATTTTCTGCCATAGTATTTTTACACCCATGCATCTTGAATAGAGGATAACAATGAAGGAATAACAGGTTAGTTCTCTGTCAGAATGAAGTTCATAGCCTACTATCTAAAGCACCATCCAATATTTTTTTCATTGAAAACGAATTCATAACATAAGTGAGCATAACTAAAAAACTGTACGAGATAGGTATAGGGAAAGTATACTCAATTAGAATGTAAAATGTTATAGTTTTTCGAAGTGATAATATACAGGGTGTTTCATTTGAAAAAACGGAGTTGCAGTCATTTTCATGAGTGCCCGGATGACACTCACTTCTGAGCCTCCCTGTATGCTGAAACTGAGATCCAGTTCATCGACAGAATACTTGATGGTCTTATGCAGCTATAACCCAAATTGCAATATTTTGTGAATTTGCATTGGGAAAAAAATGATATTTTTCAATGGTCAGGTTTTACACAAAAATTTTACAAAATATTCTTCATCTCGGAAATCGTCACAGATAGGTATAGGGAATTATGTGGGAAAGTTGTGAGGAATTTTATGAGGATTCCAAAAATGATATAATATACGAGGTGTTCCATTCGAAATAACAAAGTAGCTACTACTTTCTAATACAAGCGGCAACACTGTATTGATGGAAATATTTTAGACGGATAGAGCAAGTTTGATTATCCACGCTCACAAATTTTCGAAATGATCTGTCTTTCTGTTCTCCAGATACGTCTAATGTTCCATCCACTGTGAAACACCCTGTATATCGATATAATAGTCCAACCCAACCAACAACCTTACTTAGAAGACAAACCACACCAAACTTAAACATAACCTTAAAACCTGAGTTCTCTCTCTCTAATTCTATTTCTTGGTCGTTGCCTCCCTTGAGATGCATGGAACGTCATGGAATAGAAATAAGCAGAATGGGTTTCTAATCTGATTAAAATCTACCTGTAATTCCTTCAGGGGTTTGGGGGTAATGAAGTATCATACGATATTTTATTTCCATTTATTCACTTGCCATTCACTACGAGACTGACTCTTCCAAAATAATGAACTGTATGTGTGTTATACAAAAAAACCTATGAAAAAGTTCATACACACAACCAGTAAAAACTAAGTTGCTATCGACGAGCCATCCTCGCACTGATTGCCATGTTGCCATGATTTATAACAAATTATCATGGTGAATATATCACACTACCCATCTTTGTTTACCTAATCAACGTAACGAATTTGTTGTCCTTTTTTATCACTGTAATCCGCAGTCGATGTTGCCAAATGGTGAATTAGAAACAAAGCACTTTAAACTTTAAATTCCCATATTTATTTTTGTTTTTTAAGTACTTGAAATATTTTTTTTAGGTCTCAAACAAAATGAATTATTATTCAAATGCTGATGATTCGCAACTTGTATTAATTGCCGAGATGTAACAGCTGAAGATATTATCGATTTATTCACTCAGATCTACTGTCAGTTTATGGTTAGTGGTTTGCAAATTTGATTGATCGTAAGATTGAATCCAGGTGATTCAAAGGCTATCTACATAGGGCCTGAATATGAATCGGATGTGCCAGAAGGATGAGTTCAATTTTGGTTAAAAAACCATTCATGAGATTAAAACCCACCTCTCCACCACATCAACTTCCTTTCAAGTGAAATTATTAGGATGAAACAAGAAGGTCTTGCTGCATGGTTAACAATTTTTATCAGCGGAATATTTATAAAAAAAACACAATATTATATTATTTCAGTTTTAGAATTTCAAAATACCAATAAAAAGTATTTTCAGTTTGTTGCATATTATGTTTATTACGCCGATTTACGATTTTAACCATTTTCTATATGCTACTATAGTGAAAATTGAAAAGCGATTAGCCGAATTCCCCCTTCACTCCTTGTAAAGTTGTGAAATTGTTCTCTGTTCATCACTAGTCAGCATCTTTTTCTCAAGTCTACCAATATGTTTCACTCGACTAGATATTTCTAATTACATTTTATTTTATGGCCAAGGCTTCAGATAATATGCCGTGAAATAACCATAGCGGTCTCCTTTAAAATACTATCGATATGTTGTACACTCACTCCCACAACATCATTAGTTTTTTTATTCCCCGTACTATACAGGTTTTTTGAATTGCGTCGTTCGTGAGATCATGGTCGAATATCACTAAAAATGTATTTATAATTGAAATATGAAAAAACCCAATGAGAATATAAAATACTCAAAATATCAGAATTTTTACAAGAGAAAGAATAATGGGCATTTGAGATATAGTGAATACTTTAATTAATCGTTTAAATTTTGCAACATTGTCAAGGATCCAACAGTAAAACCAATCGAAATAACTGATTTCACACTGCTACTCATCTTTAACAATCCATTGAGTTAAAAAATAATGTAATTTTAACAAACGAAAAAAATTATGGAAAATATAGTATAGGTACGACTCATTCTGTTACATACATTTTTTCATTGAGAACCACTGTATCAGTTGGTCGATCAGATACTATATGGTTTCTTCACAGCTACACATAATTGTCTGATGAAAACATATTTAATTTATTGGGATAGCAGTAAACAATCTTTAGCCCATTAAAAAAAGAACAATCCCATTGATCGTTCTCAAGGCAGTAAAACGTAGAATTTACAGCTTTATTGCTTGTGACAAAGGACTAAAAAACTACCTGTGTAAGCATTGGCTACCGACTGACTCGAATAATTTATCGGGGGTCGCCTGAAACAAACAAAATATCAAGGGAACAAATAACTGTGCGGTAATTAACTAAATTGAAAAAAGGAGCTATCTCATTAGGCCGTTCACCTATATGGAGAATGAGACATCTTTGGATATATATTGATAAGTTCTAAGATTTATCACTTGTCAATTAACAATTTTTTAGCCATACGTCATATGTCACCGATCAAACAGGTATGGAAGGTATGTGGGAACTCGGGTTATATTTCCATGTATGAACGAGTTCTTTCATAAGTCAACATTCCGCGCTTTATTCATTTAAGTTCCATACATCGATCGTACCATTTTATTCATCGAAAAACAAAATAATGTAATCCTGAAACGATAGATTTATGCAACAATCGATTCAGAATTCAATCAAAATTCAGATTTAAATCAATAAGTATTAAGATGTCGTGCAACATCAATTAAGAACAGATCCATTTTTCAAATCTGTTAGTTGATGTGTTTTTGTTCTTTACGAATTAAACACGAATTCAAAATTTCTGAATAATTCAAAAAAAAAAGAAAAATTGAGCTGTGCTTATCTATCCGGTTTACGCCATAACATTGGTTCCATTATTATCTTTAACTACAACCATGAATATTTGTGAATTGTCGAATAACAATTTTCTGTACTGGATTATGATTTCGAAGGTAATTGAAGTTATAATGATTGTGATTCATAAATTGAACTGATGTTTCAATCATTAGGGGTATTTTCGTGTACCTACTTCAAAGTAGCGTCATTTACTCAACTTCTAATCTCGACATGATATGTTCCATTTCTACAGAACCGTCAAAGAAACAAATCATTCGATATCGGTTGAAGATTAGGAATAATTAAGACACCTGTTGGCTTCTTTCTCATTTCAATTTGCTTCAAGTTTCTTCTACTAACTACGAATAGATAACAACTAACGATACCGATAAAATACATCATTAGGCAGAAGTGCTATAATATATCTCGTCCAATAGCTCTTTTTATCATCTTTATCACAGCATCATTCGTCTCTTTGTAGGCAAGAAAGTAGTTATGTCCCTTAATAACTACAGAAACGTGAAAATGAAATTATTTCCGAATGGGTCATGAAAAAACACACTTTGATAGCTATCCGAACTCAATGGTGGAAAAAATGTATTCACAATAAAGAATGTTCAGGAGGTTGAAAATCATGATATCACGATATATCTTCAGTTTCTTGCAAATAAACTACTAGGTTAATAATTGATGAGTCTAACTGATATAAAACACTCATTTGTCCATTAATTTGTCTAAAGAAAATAAGAAGGAAAGTATGGCCACATACAATCGATCCTATTCCTCTGGTTTACGGAAATTGAAAATTTTAAATTCAGAACATCAGGTTGGTAAATATTGATTAGTGTACTATGTTCAAAATTTTTCACTTCAGGAGTTTTCGAGTAGTTTGTCGGTCTCATTCTGACTCACCCTGTATATAATCAACGGATTGTGGGTGGCTGTACGGAAACTGTCCAAATGCCAACAACACACAAAATAACCGTTTAGAATCATGTCTGTTTAGTTACTCGATTTCAATGCACAAGCACAGTTTCAAAAATTCTGGCACACCTGTTGTCAGGTATTTCTCTTCTCTTCTACTAGCTAAACAGATATACAGTGGAAACGAATCATTTCGATAAACTATATCATTAAATCCAAACTTTATGCTCATTACATTAAATAGGCTACTAAGAGAAGAGCTGCCGGCTGTTCAGACATCAATAAACGAGCAAGACTTATTATCTTTCGATAAAGAAACCACCGGTGAGCTGAATGGCAGCAGGATAAAGTACATGAAGCTCGGCTTTTGCGAGCGACCGAAGAATTTTGATGAGCTGTAGCCCTGTTCTGAAGGCAATACCTAGATCGTTGCGTTATAAGCTGAAATGTGTATTTGTTCATAGTGCTCAGCTGGATTCTGCTTCATTTAGATAAAATTAACATCGTGAAGCAAGAACCTAAAAATTAGATCAAGTTTTATATGTCATAACTTAAAATTTATCATAGATACAATTCGAAAGTTCCAGGACAATTCGAGTAAAAAGGAAATTGAAAATTGTTTTCATTCATCGATTGAATACAGTGGGTACATTGTTGAAAATGGCGATTTGAATGGCATCAATGTCAGCAGAAAGTTTTTCCTTCAAGGCCAGATAAAGTTTTCCAAACAAGAAAAACTCACACGGTTCCATATCAGGAGGGTACACAGAATGGTTGATGTTGACATCGAAAATGGTCGAAAATCGATCGTGAGTGACGAAAAGTGAGACGGGGCGTTATCGTGCAATAAATTTTCTGTCAAAATAAGATAAATCGATTCCATATTTTCGAGCGATGATTTCGATTCTTTTATTGTGAATTGACGCAGTATTCTGGTGTTTTCTTCAAGTTCAAAAACAAAACTTGATATTCGCTTTCTGTTAAATACTCATTTTTCGACCGGCACTACAAACTGTCATATTTAGCGACATATCTCAGTATGTCATAAAAATTGGACACAACAGAACTGAAGGATAGAAAATTAAATGTCGGACATTTCAAAGATATGGCACAACTAGAAGATGCGACATTTGAAAAATCTCGGAAATTTTGCATTGCACCTTTAGCAGCGTTGAAAATTTGAGCCTCAAAAAATTAGGCACCATTTCAAGGTGTCATTACTAGTGCCCTTCATATCGAATTCTCATCGAATTGTATGAATCAATTCGTGTATTAATCATGATGTCATTTTTTCAGATGCCAATCTGAGAGATATCCCTCGGTCACTCTCTATATTTCCTCATTGTACGTCCTTCATTATTTAGAAATCTCAGTTAATTAAGTGTATAAGTAAGTGCGAATTGATGTTAGCTCTTCTAATCCAGTGACTGGTCAACTAATTCACTATCTCTAGTAAAACGCATTCATATGTATCGCCTATTCCTACTCAATATCTGCCTATCAACGAAAACGTCTTTCTGTCTCCTGTTCGCGCTAGCGTAGGACATACACCCATATCAAACCCACTATCCCATTGTAGGAATTCAAACGAGTTTCATTAATTTTTAATCTCATGTCGAAGTTGTTATAGGTGTGAATTTAAAGTACGATTACGAAAGAAAATTTATGCCCAGACTCTAATTGGATTTCTCTGTTGGATTTGATTTTGAGGAAAATTAATGTACTCCTTACAATTACAATCGTCAACTACCGTTCATGCTCTAATTGATATAAATGTTTCACTAACAAATTAATTAAGATTGGGCAGGTGTAATTAAAATTTATTAGTTTCAATAGGTTTGTGGTAACTTTAAGCGCTCGAATTAGAATGAGATATTTATCTAGATAAACATTGAATCTTCTATAGAAGCATTATTTGATTTTCAATTCTGCTATTTTCATCAACCAACGAGTTTTTGTTTCCATTTGATAAATACCTAGTCTTCAGTACATGAAGGCTAACAGAATTATGACAAATAGAAATACACTCGAAACACTATTCGTAAGCTCATTTCTTTTTTGAATAATACAAAAATAATACAGAAATTGTTGAATATGTTGGTTAGCACTTGTCACACTTGTGTTTCTTTTGGAAATTATTCGGATCGCAGTGTTTTCTACAAAACAAATACAGCTTCTCGCATCAAATTTGATATTCTGGCATTCATCGAAAATGAGAACCACATCAACGTATTTGTTGAGAGAAAAGGCAAAAAATAGTTTGATATTTCACGATGTCTCTGATCGCAATTTGTGATCCAGGTACCGTAGAAATAAAATAGTCCGATCATTTCATTGCCTCTTTTTCACCAACAAAATCAATTTCCTCGACTACATATTATATATCGTTGAATAAGCAATGAAAATGAATGAGAATGAGAATTAGGGTTAGTAGTTTCAAACTGAATATTTGCAATATCAGAGTAACGATATCACGGTCACATATTGAAGAATTTCGAACTTATACTGGATAATTATAATATTGGAGTTGTAAAAACCGTCCATCATTCGATTGATATAATTGAACATTCTACGTCGACCAAATTTTCAAGATATGATGTCATATACAGTTCTGTTCCAAGTAAAGTGAACATTTATTACATTTTCAAAATTCGATATATCATATATTTGCATTTTATCTTGTGTCTATAATGCATGTATTGAAATCGTCAAAACAGGATATAGTGTGACATGCCCCTTGGACATTTTGCTATTTACTGAAGGAATTTCCGAATAAAAAATACTTGGGTTGTCTATAGATGTCAAGGAACATGTCACTAACCATTTCCAATAAGAATCAGGTGCCGTACATGTGGATTCCTATATATAATACTGTAAAAAATCGAACAATTTGTAGCGCGTACATAGAAACGATCTTTATTTGTTGAAACAGGTATAATTCACCTTGATTTATTGTAAAAATAGGCATTCGGTATCTAAATTCAACACTGCCAGGAAGGCAGTTTATCCATTTCTGTTGGCAACGCGATATCCATATCTAGAGAGTGAGTAGCAATTCCGCGAACACTAGCCACCTGACTAGAATTCCTTCAATTCCAGTATAATTATCACCGGAGTTAATTGCATATAACGCCAATATGCCCTTATCCGTGGTCAGTACTGACAAAAACTATGAGTGTGCTTTATTAGAACTCGTATTTTTTTGCTTAAATCACTACTTTCGTTGTTTTGTTGTCTCGGGACCAAAATGGAGATGCGTCAGTTGATGTTAATGGATACCCACGATTGAATTTCTACGACTTACGTACTGAAGCATTCATCGATCTAATAACATTGAAAATCATATCGAAGATATGCCATCATGATTTTGATGCGAATACAAAGCAAGGGCTATTTTTGGGACCATTTGGTTCTTCGATGATTTGATAAGTATCACCCCATTTCAAAAATATAGAGTAGAAAAAATGCGACAATTGGTTCCGATTAATATGTTTCAGGAACCTCCCAAGTGAATAATGAGAATATATACTCAATTTTCATGCTTGATGATCCATCCATTACCATTTCACCTGTTGATTTTCAAGCCATGTAGCATACTATCTATATACATCGAGAATTTTTCGATAATCTTCGATAATAACGACATATCTTATCGCCACAACACACCGAAATTTAATTTCTTTGATGGAAAAAAGCCGCTCGAGTAGATTCCACATTCTCCCACTACACCTTCACATTCTTTTTACTTTTGGTAACGAGGTAGACATTCCTCGACGTTACACCTACTATTCGTCAAAGCCTAATCTAAAGAGATCGATGTACCTACCTGGATAGCACACCTGACCCACAAATATGCTCTGATTATTATCGAATTTCGTTTCATGTACGACTAATGAACTCATGTGTGACAGCTTCAGGAACGGTAGTTGACGTATTTCCTATACGTGTAATGAGATCCTGTCAGAGTGACGTCACGAGTATGCCAATTGATATCTTCACGTTTCCTTCTTCCAATCACTTGAAACGTTTCATTTTCGATCTATATGATATTGCTGTTTTGAAAATAAAAAAAAATCCAATTCAATAAAAACAATCGAAACAAACGAATTACGTGTTGTAAGTGCTGAGATCATATCTTTTCTTGTTGTTGATTTTTGTTCACCTTTCCTATCGTAAAATAAGAAAGAACACAAATGAGTGCTGAGAAATCATGCCACTCATGAAATTATACGTTATTCATTCAGTCATTTATGTTATGTCCGTTCCACCGAAGTGGTTCGGATTCCACTATAAACTGTAGGGACCGCCCTTCTTCACCCCGCACAAGTTTCGACTTATGGGAAGTCTGTTGAAAAACCAAACTTTGAAGAGGTGAAAACATTCACATTAACATTTATGCAATTGCTTCATGTCAGTACTGCTACTGTTCTACATTGAATTGTATTTCATTTCGTAGAATTACGTGGTCGTAATTTTTCAGTATATTCTTCCATTAACAAACAAATACTTGCAGTTTACGTTTACGTAATGTATCTTTATTGCTTTATCGCTGTATTGCTTTTCGTCTTATACATATTCAAGGAACGAGAATATTGTTCTGGTGCGGGGGTCACATCTATGAAAAATTTGCTCGTGAAGATAAAATGTGTTAAATTTCTAGAGTCCGCAGTTGCTTTCATATAAACCGGATTATAATTACCATCTTTACGATGTCGTTGGAAAACTAGAATTGCGGAATGAGAGTATACAAGCGAATATTCTACATCGGTGTTGAAAAACATAATAACAATATAAATCTCCTTCTAATGAAAAAAGCAAACTATTTAGAGATGCAATCACAGCTGACATATTTATGTGATGACCAGCGCGTTAGTTGTTTCAAAGACCAAGAAGATGTTTATGATGGAAATTACGGTCTCGAGATTCCATTTCATGTAATACTATTTGCTCTTAATAGTGGAATTCTGTGTTTTATCTGCACTTTGATTGTTATTACCTTAAACGAACTATCATTTTAAATAAATATCACTGGAATTCACGCCTAGTTAGAAATTGTTCAAAGGACATTTCAGGTGTTGTCATGAGTTTTTTTTTTCAATAAAAGTACACAATATTAATTTCTTGGGGTTAAAGAACTCATCCCTGAGTATTTCCAATATCTAATATCACGTCGATATAATTATATTTTTTTTTGCGAATGCGAGATCCTAATTTTTTCATCTTTTCAAATTTCACCTCAAGAATTGGTATTTATATATACGAATACACAATATTAATTTCTTGGGGTTAAAGAACTCATCCCTGAGTATTTCCAATATCTAATATCACGTCGATATAATTATTTTTTTTTTGCGAATGCGAGATCCTAATTTTTTCATCTTTTCAAATTTCACCTCAAGAATTGGTATTTATATATACGAATACATATACGAAACAATCCAATATATAAGCTGATCTAATTTATACAGGGTGTTAGTGAATAAGTGCGACAAACTTTAGGGGGTGATTCTTTGTCATATTTCATGAAAAAAAGTTCATGTAAACGTGTGTCCTAACTTGCTTCATTTCCGAGTAACGGGGTGTTAAAGTTTTCTCTTAAAAACTGACTATTTATTTATTTCTCTGTAACCGGTCGAGTTATGCAAATGAAATTTGGTAGGTTCCAAGAGGTAGTTATTGCGCATTTTTTGACATGAAATTAAGAATTTTATGTTCATCATTGGCGTGCATATGCGTAATGATCTCAATTTTTTTAAAGAAAAAAATGGTACGCCACTGAGATATTCCAAACTTAAATTCAATTTTGAATGTCTCGTTCAATTTGCGACAAAAAGTCTCTCATGCCTTTTTTTCGTGAAGGGCGCTGTTTTTATGCAAAAAATGAAACAACTCAATGCGTATTTTTCATTTCTTTAATCCATTATCTAGTAGCGACGCAAGTAGGCTACTGTCAACATTCCTGTCAAATACGATTAGCGTCCCTTCATTTTTGAGCTTTCAGTTTGTTATAACATTGTTTTTTATGAGTACCTAATTAATTTTTCTTTTATCGAAACGAATGGAAAATTATACAAATGCGGAAATGTCAGACATGCATTTTGTCTATGGTCGAAGTAATGGAAATGGTCGGCAAGCTCGACGATTGTATGCTGAGTTTCATCCAGAACGTAGGGTACCCCATCACACAATATTTGCTCGTCTTCACCAACGTTTGCGCGAAAATGGTACATTTAAGAAACAGACAGCTGACTGCGGGCGCCCTCGAGAAGTACGAACTGTGCAACTAGAAGAAGCAGTTCTCGAGTTAATTGCGGAGTCACCTGAAACGAGTACTCGAAAGATTGCCAACATATTGAATGTAAGCAACTTCAGTGTATTTAAAATTCTTAAAGAACAGCAATTGTATCCGTTTCATATTCAACGTGTGCAAGCTCTACTACCTAGAGACTTTTTTCCGCGCCTAGTCTTTTGCCATTGGATTCTTCATCAAATCGTTCAAATTCCTAATTTTTTAAATGGCGTTTTGTTTACTGACGAGGCTAATTTTGGACGACAGTGTATACAAAATTTCCATAACAATCACCTCTGGGCCGAGGAAAATCCACATGGAATCTTCGAAGCTCATTTTCAGCATCAGTTTTCAGTAAATGTATGGCTTGGAGTACTTCATGATCATTTAATCGGTCCATATTTCCTCCCACAACGACTAACAGGTGACTCTTACCTCAATTTCCTACAGGAAGAGTTACGTGTTCTTCTTGAAGAAATTCCTCTACAGATGAGACAACATTTCTGGTTCATGCATGATGGTGCACCAGCCCATTTTAGCATCAATGTACGTAATCACTTAGATAGAGTATATCCAAATCGTTGGATAGGTAGGGGAGGTACGGAACATTGGCCTGCTCGATCGCCGGATTTAAATCCTCTAGACTTTTGCATATGGGGTTTTCTTAAGTCATTGGTTTATTCCACGCCCGTCGAAAATGTTGAACACCTGAGGAATCGAATTATAGCCGGCTGCGAGACAATAAGAAATACACCAGGAATATTTGCGCGAGTACGACAATCAATGAGGCGAAGAGTTGAATCTTGTATCACGTCTGAAGGTGGTCATTTTGAACATTTGTTGTAGCTTTGCGCCTTATTCATCCTTTAGTGTTATTTTTTGTTATTGTTCTGGTTTAATTTTATTGTGTAAGATAGTTCTTGATAATGTATTAAATAAATGAAAAATACGCATTACCTACGATGTTTTATTTTTTGCATAAAAACGGCGCCCTTCACGAAAAAAAGGCATGAGAGACTTTTTGTCGCAAATTGAACGAGACATTCAAAATTGAATTTAAGTCTGGAATATCTCAGTGGCGTACCATTTTTTTCTTTAAAAAAATTGAGATCATTACGCATATGCACGCCAATGATGAACATAAAATTCTTAATTTCATGTCAAAAAATGCGCAATAACTACCTCTTGGAACCTACCAAATTTCATTTGCATAACTCGACCGGTTACAGAGAAATAAATAAATAGTCAGTTTTTAAGAGAAAACTTTAACACCCCGTTACTCGGAAATGAAGCAAGTTAGGACACACGTTTACATGAACTTTTTTTCATAAAAAATGACAAAGAATCACCCCCTGTAGTTTGTCGCACTTATTCACTAACACCCTGTATAAGCAAATTTATGTTCATTTCCGACATTTCCAATATAACCGAAAATGCCACAGTTGAAATCAATGTGGCTGTTTTCCTCTAACATAAATCTGCTGCTAAAAATATATGATTTCACAAAACCAACTTTCCGTAACTCCATTTCGTTGCTAGACATCCTCTATAGATACTATACTAGTTTATGTGAATAATTTCATTCATTAATCTTCTCCCATTCAAACATAATGTTTCTTATTGAAATTCAGTAACAATGATAAATACCTTGATTCTATTATGGATGTATTGTAATATATGATGGGAAAAAAGTTTGTGCTGTTCTTGAAATATTATTGGTTAACAATGATTGCCGTTGATTACGTTAATCTCTTTTTTATGATATCGTTGACCACTTTTATCGTAAGAGTGACACCATATTCTTTTCAAATGAATGAATACCGCTATTCGTGTATTTTGTGAATGATTTCCGTAGAAGCAGTCAACTTTTATAGCATAAGAAATTGAAGATAACGGTTCTACTGCTATTACCCATACTAAATTCACTATCTGATTACCAAAATACAAAATATCTAGAATACAACAAACCATGAACAGTTGAATGTCTTTTAATCTTCTTGGAAATAAGTAATTATTCTACACATCAACTCCTAATCGTAGTAGGGAAATGAGAAGAGTTATGAAGAATAGAAGGAAAATGTTAACAATAATTTCACAGTTGATTGGATACACTTTGATCGAGAAAAATATCGACTGAGGTATGTTCCACCACGTTCTCCGGTGACACAGTTCGTTGATTTCTTAGTCTTGAGGCTATTCCATTTGTTTTTGTCTCGTATTATTTCCTTGAATGATAATTTCGAAGCTTGTAGGTGTGAATATCTGCGGAGATGTTTTCTTTTTTCAGTCACAAATAAAAATAATTTCTTACTTGAGAAATTTTATATAGTGAATAAGAGAAGATAAGGCAGAGAGCATCGAAAACTTTTAGATTCTAGCCTTTTGTTGTCATTTTCACTGATGAACGAATTGATTACTCCAGTATCGAAGAAGATTTGGAGTTGCCACTGCTCAAAACTCAGAAAATATTCAACTCCCGGAATTATACTGAGTATCATTTGATTGTCAGATCAACAATTAGAAATTGAAAGGTTTCAGGAGTTTACCAAATGAGAATATGAGATGAGTAGAATTAAACTGAATAATCATAGAACTTCCTACTCGAACACCCATGAGAAAATATTTAATAGCTCCATATTGACCCATTCATCAATCCACACGCTTTCTCAACATGACCTCACAACACCCAAAACCCAAACAATGAACATTTTTATGCAGCAGGAGCAGGAATAGCCCTCAGCTCCACATAAATTCCATTCATCCGACCACTTGCGAAGCCCCTCATTACGCGCAATTTGGAATTTTCGCCGCTAGGGGGCATCGAAGTGCAAGTTGCAGACCCAAGATTCGGCGGCCTACAAAAAACAAACGGGTAGCGGGACATCGTCTGTCCTTTTCGATTGATCTTCGACAATTTAATGCCCAGGGCTGTTTGTGGAACGCTTGTAGAGAGAGTCCAATTTTCGGTACTCTTGCAGTTGTGAGTGAATGCCGCATTTCACTACTCCATTTGTGATACAAGATTGAGAAAATGCAGCCAATACCTTCACTGCTAGCTCCAGAAATATGACATCGAACTCCAAACATTCAACATCGAAAACGTCTAATGTCAAACTTCAAACGTCTGATGTTAAGTGTCACGACATGTCAAAAACACTAAGGTACCGATGATGAGAGCTATGTGTGGGCGAAGTTTCGAGTTCACCCAGTATAATTCGTGTATCGATGGCATTCAGATTCGATCATGTAGAACAACAATGAGAGACGCAATTGTGCGGTGAGATCTCAAACCGCAGAAGTCCAGCCAGTGGCGAGGTACTATCTTGGCGTGTGGATGAAAAAGAAGCATGCTTTACAAGGTGTTTGCGCATTAGCAACCAGGTAACCGTTAGTTATTTCACAATCAAGAAAAGCGGATCAATTTATTCGATTGTTGATAAATTTCTGTAATTCATCTTTCGTACATGTTGTTGAAAGTGTATCTCGATTATAGACAACGTTAAATTGCCCCATATTTTATACAAAAAACTAGATGAGGTAAATTGCAGTGTAATATTTTTTTTTCGTTTCATCCATATCTTTCAATACGGATATGTTTCGATTTCATTTCGAATCAACTAGTATTGAATAGTTTTGCTGATAATCATTTGTCATTAGAAAAGACAGAGATTTTTCATTTGAAAGTGAGAACTCCCAGATATTGTAATTATAATGAAGATGGACCTTGACGATTGGTTGCAAATTATCAGAGCTGCTTCTGAAATGACATATGAACAAAGCTTACTCAGAACACGTAGGCTGACGATCACTGCAATCGATGTCTCACACTGATTGATGAAAAAAACATTAACGAGTACTGTATTTTATCACAGACATGAGGGTCTTGGTTGCTTCTCAAGCTTGTTAGTATTCTATTTAATTGGATTTTCTGTTGAATCTGCTGATTCTGTTTTTACTCTATTTGTCAAACACCACATATGTCCAAGAGTTTATGCTTCTTAAATAGTAGAATGTGTTTCTGCCAAATATCCATTTATTCATTTATTTATTCATTCATTCATTTATTCATTCATTGATTCATTTATTCACACTGTTTTATAGAATAACCCAAATAACAAAATAGGAGAAAAAAAAAGAAAATGAAGAAACCGATCACAAATGTTTATTCCTAATACAAGATTCAATATGCCGCAATGAACAATGGAATATATCTAATTCAATAGTATCAATAGTATCATTCATTTTGTAATCCTCGTACCATCATTGATGGATGGACCCCAATCTCACTATCAATCCCGCACTATCCTCAGCGTTAGACATTCGAAACGAATAACTTCTAACCAGTGTACCGTTCCTCGACGAAAAAACGCTACTCAAACGACACAGTTATTAGTTTCTCTTCTCCAGCAGTTATTGGCACCAACCAAGTCTCTGCTGGTAGGCATCTCTTCATTATATTAGCTCGTTGACACACCTAATAGAAAACTGCTTCTCGTCCTGCAAAAAACTCGTCTCACGCAGAAATATTCCTATGAATCAGTAATGTAATGTATTATTTACTAAGTAGCGTCGGCGAGAGCAGATAGAAGCAGTTGCACTTATTACAGTGCTGGTTGCATTAAAGAGATCGTAGATAAGAGATGCTATTGGGATGCCGGCAACATGGTGGTATTGTGAATGTGGCTTGTAATATCTATCATAGCTTGTAGTATGGAATTGTTGATCAGATAGAGAAAATAAGGAATAATGTATAACTTCATATACAACTCGAGAGTTATGTGCTGGTTGACAGAATTATGAATACAAAAAAGTTTCTCATGATTCATCGAATGAAGAATATATCAAGACATTTATTATTCCTGTCCAGCGTGGACAAATTGAGGTTCGTTGGGTTCAAGGGGTATTGAAATAACATTTTCAATCTATTGCATTATGAATTCTATTGGCAATTTTTTTCAATTTTTAAGAGTCTGAGAAAAAATAAGAATATAGAATAAAAAGAGTTTTTTTTTTAGATTTTCCAAACATATTAAATCACATGGTGGAAATCGCTGACACTGCATGTATGTATTTTATTGAACAGCTAATTATAGAGTTCTGAAATATGGACAATTACTCAGGTTGTAAATTTAAATCAATATCATTATGTATCGTTTTCTTTCAATTGCATCGTTTGGACGTATTTATAGCCTCTTTTCTCAGGAAGTCATTCATAACTATATTATATGTGAATTACATTGATTTCTGATTTCTATACCTTGGAATTTATTCGATCAAGTCGGCTCTATGTGAAACTGAATAGTTTCATACAACTAAATTACACTATTTTGCGAAGTATCATGGAACAGCAGATGGTTCTCGCCAGAATATCACATTGTGTGATCTACAGTTTGCTCAATTGTGTTTGATATACGCCTTCTGAGTGGATACTTTGTATTTACAGTAATAGCAATAGCCTTCTTATTGTCATTTTCAAAACGGTATATTCGATATGGAATTATATTGGTCTGAGAAAAAACCTCTCGAATATTTACATTGTATCTGGGTATTGAAAAAAGAATAATGAAGCTATTCGGTACCCTTTTCTAGATGTTCATTTTCGAATTATAGTTGAACAATATAGATGTTTTCTTAATTACAACGATTCAAATTGTTTTGAAAAATATTTTCAATTTATAGACTTGTTGACTGTAGATGATCGTTGAACAGTTTTTTTGATATTTGTGAATATCTCGACTAAAATCAACAAACTTTAAAAGGGGATTGAAGATTTTTCTCTGTCATTCAATTACATTTTACATAATGAAATTTATCATCTGTACCCTTCAAATGTTCAAAACGGTTTCTTCATTTAGTGTTCTACTTCTTACTCAAGGATTCCCTTATAAAAATGAGTTTGAATCTTGCGATACGTATGATTAGCTGTAGAACAATACAAACAATCATTTATATCAATATCTCGAATCTAGTCACCAGTGTACAAAGTCGCTGATGACGATTCTATCGGTATGATCTCGTTCCGAACGGGTCGTCCTCGCATGACTGCATATCCAATAGCAGCAATGCCACCACTTATTGTTATAATATCCGACGATTTCGTGTCCTCGAACCATAACCGAACTAAATAATTGACTGTGTAACTGTTGCCGCTGCTAACAAGACGTTATGAAGTAGCGCAGGCGGCTGCTGGACTCGTACAAAAACAAAAGAGTGCGACGACGTGCATAAGCGAGGATCTATCTGTCAGTGACTGAAGAGGTATTCCTACCTGCATACGTCGTAAAATGTACACGGGTTTTTGAAATATTTGCGAATATGTGGGTACTAATAAAATGAATCGAGTCGGTATTATCCAATAAGTCATTGCGATGAATTTTTTGAACTGTGCCAATTATGTTCCCATGCCGATCCCGGGAAGAATGCAGAATATCCCAAGTGTCAGTGTCCATTATAATACTGGGTGACTACAGAATATTAGGGTTTTTAGCAGCCAGTCCAAACTACTCCAGTGTTATAATGTTAACAAAATCCAGTTATTGCGAACTGTCAAAGTATTTTCGTTTCATGACAGGCGTGAAAGTTTGGTAATGCGATCAGTCCGGATAGTATATGTATATTTTATGGTTTGATTACAAAAAATAAAAAATTTCAATTGAGTTATAAATCTTGAACCAAATTAACTAAGGAAATATCGACAGAATTTTGAAAGTGTTTGTGTTTGGTAATGAATGTTATCTTCTCCAATTTTGTAATGTTTCAAGTGGTATCGATCATCAATATGGTAGGCACAAATATAAAACGGATAACAATCACGATTGCAGAAATGTCGACCACAAAGCTATGTTGCCTCCACCTGTTTGATCAATATGTTGAACATAATTCTGTTTTTCAGTTTGGATTCTCACTCTGATCTCTATTTAGTGAATGTTTTATGAACCTACCTTATCTAATCTCATTCAAGATTTCATCAATCTCGTTACTAGATCCGAGAACTTAACTTGATCGATCTACTGATAAAACAATTGCCTAGCTGGCTACCGCACTGAGAAACGCAAGGTCCCAGTTGGCTGAAGACTTTTGTCTTTTTATGAAAATAAACGCTAAAACGCGATATAGAAACTACTGAAAACAGGTAGCTCTCTCGTGCAGGTGTTTCGACTACCAATAGCGTTGTTGTCTATAATTACTCTTTAATAGGAGGCGGTATATTGTAATTGTATACTTGCACATTATTCCGCTCTGACTGGACAAAAAGAAAAGATACCAATGTTGCTTCCATACACGAGATATCTGGAAATTACACAAGCAGTGAGTCGAGTGTGATTCAAGGTGAGAAACTTTTGGAAACCTTGAATTAAGTTGTTGGTACATCGATATATCCGGTATAAAAATTGGAAGAACAGGAATTTAGGATTCTCTTCATTTGGGAAAACTTATTATTATTATGAATTCCACTGAGCGCCAGTCTATTGAGAAATGTACATCCAGTTACAGTCTATTTATCAAGGGAAGTGAGTTGTGTCAGGTTGCTAATTATTTCTTACCTCAAGGAAAAAAAAGTATATAAAGCTTACACAAACTGAGATATTAACACTTCGGAGCGATGTCTATTTTATTTTATATGATTCTGATATTGTACAGTTCAATTCGAATTTAAAACGCTTCAGCGCATAGGTACATAGTTTATATATCTGCACTTGTGAACATAATAAGTTGTTGAGCTCATTTGTGATATCCTTCTTTATATTTCGTTCGAAAAAAACAAAAATATTACCATTACATTTAGAAGTTGATATCGTTACTTCAAAAATCGAATGCTTACCTGTTACTACAATACAAAGACATCTCACCAGGAAGTTAGGTTAAGTCTATCATTCAAATTGTCTTGAAAAATATTTTCGATTTATGAAATATATAGAACAAAATTGGATAGCTATCGACTGTGGATAACCGTTGGATAGTTTTTGTCAATATTTGTGAAAATTTCGTATAGACATACCAAACTTTATTAGCGGTTCAAATATTCGCCATATTCATTGATGCCTTAAAGTTCAACCAATCAGAAGTTCTGTGATTAGCTAGATCCTTCATATTAACACTAATGGTGTGAAACATTATCTGTCTTTCCTAAATAAATAGACTATACTTACTCTTTGTTTATGTCAATTTCAGGAATATCATGGAACATTTGATGAGTTGACGATTTTTGGTTTGATTCATGACTTTTGATAGTTAGCCTAGGTTTCAGCAATAAATAGTTCCATTGTGTTTTCATCCTGTTGTGAAAAAGATCAGTATCAAGTCTAGATAACTTTCCAGGAAGTCACCAAACTGTTTTTATTTTACATGTAGGACAAAAAAGTAACCGCTAATAAAAATTTGCAATACTTGCTCCATTCCAAAGATAACCTATCAGTATCGGACGCATCGGCAAATAAATTTAGTAATCGTACATCGATGTCGAGATAATTCCAGAAAGGATATCTTGACTGTGCATTCGTTAATATTGAGTTGAATGGAAATGTAGGCGTAACTCAGAAGTGTTACAGATAAATTCGAAGCAAAATGCATAGATACTTGTTTATTGATACATGCAGTTGGGTGCGGTTGCCATGCGGCTCCCAGTTTGTCAAGTGTATTAGAGCTGGCTGTTGGAGGTTTGCCATCTCGGAAGGAGGTTATCTTAATCAGTATTTTGGCTGAGAATTTGAAAATTCGTTTTCGTTCCTTTTTGAAATGCACTGTTTTACATTGAATGCTTTTCATTTCTGATGACGCCTACTGGTTATCAATTTGTGAACTTAATTTACGAGTATAGTAAAAGAGTTTTGAAGTAATCACAGAACGTAAGCCGTCCTAGATACTTAAACGTAGGAAATATAACGTTCATGATGTATATCTTGAATGGTGCTGTTTTATCTAGTTCTGTTGTATGTCCTGTGCCGTTTGCAAATTATTGCCCTTATTTTGTTAGATTTCGATAATCGCGTTTTCTTTCAGCTACCGTGAAAACTTGAAAAATGCGCATCCCTAGATGTCAGATTGAATCTTTGTTCGTAGAACTACTTCAACTCTTTAATATCTTTTGATTATGTATCGTGGTCAATGATCCAAAAAATGTATGTTCGCAGATATGTTAATCAATCAAATCTGTAGACTTTTGCACAAAAAAGATGATTAATGTTGAATGGAAGAGAAAGATTTTTTGCACTGTGAATACATTTTCTTGTGATTTGTACTTTTTTGTATTTTTGTCAATATAAGCATTCATCATTATTACATAAGTAATGGCATTCATATTAGCAGTGCATATATTCCTCACATCGAGTGATAAACACAAAATATGTTGAACCAGAATGGAAAGGAGGAATAAAATCATATTCATGCTAAAATTTCTCATAAAATTATATGACGACTGAAAAAACCGAAGCTCAAAGGATGAATATTTTGGTGTTGATTAAATCAGTTTGTATTCAGAATTAAATGTGCTATTTCAAAATCACTCTACCATAGTAATTTTGAGGTGCTTTCAAATTGCTGGAAATAGTATGTATTTGAATCAAGGAACAACTTCTGGGTTTTTCATGACGGCACTGTCCAAACATACAGTGGATAATCAATCGGACAATGTAGTTAAAAAAGGTGAAAATACAGCATTTCAACACTTTTGCCACTAGGTTGCATCATACTATCATTTGCACTCCCTGTCACTCATCAACAGGTATTTTATACTGTACACGGGCCGAGTTTACATGCGTTCTTGAGAGTTGTCTTCGAACTGGCTACCTTTGGAGCATATAACTTGTCAAGATGTATCCGATACGGGCTGTCAAAATTGATACATAAATCAGAAAATATTTTTCCGGCTATGGGAAATTCTATACTCACCTGTTGAATGTGGAATGCTAGGGAAGACAAACAGGAAATAATTTGATATGATTTAGTGTCGAATGAGGTGCTTAGGATAGCTATTTGGGATATAATGTTACCCACACGCAAATGCTATACTTAATTATACATTGAGTCCTATATGTAGCGCATCAATTTTATTTTTATGTTATTTGTCACTTTCGAGAAAAACTCCGTGACTTGTCAAAACTTCTATTCATTCATTCATTCATGTCATCATGTTTTTTGTTGAGTGGAATTTTATTCATAATATGAATATTTCAGACTCTTCTCCATTCCCCACTTGATAAAACTTCTTGATGAATATACAATGTGGAACATCCAAATGGAATAAATTCGATAACGAATAAACGAGAGCGTGTTGGGAAAAACGCTTGGACTCATCGATTTGTAATTTGTATTTTGAAGGATCCAAAAAACCAATAATATACAGGGGGTTGTATTTAAAATAAGAAAGATGGTATCGGCCACTGTCACATGACACACCTTCTGAAAATACAAATCGACGTGTCCGATCGGTTTTCCCAACACTCATTTATTCGTTATCGAATTTATTCCATTTGGCTGTTCCACACTGTATAGTGAGCAAATTATGAAATGTGTAGAAATTGCAAACATGAACAAAAATATAAAATAAACATCGCAGACCAAATGAAATATGATGAATTTCATAATCCAAAGTCATGAGCAATTTATTATTGAGAATCATGCATGAATTATGAGGAACCGATATTAACCGAAGATATTATATATTGTGAAGTCTGGTGAATGCGCTGCACAAGCATTCGCCATACTTGATGGAATAGTATATCAACTTCGTTATTTCAATTGCGTTCAAGATGAAACATCCTGTGTATTCAATCAATGACAATAACAATACATTCTCACTTTTACATTTATTGAAATCTCATGAACGTATAAAAAATTCTCTCACGCCTTATTACAGTAAATTAGGATCGATAAGATCAATAATATAGTGTTGAGTAGATGTTATTTGATATCGCGGTTTTGAAGGATTTATCTATAATTCAATTGAATGATTAGTTGCTTCGATGATCACACCTTGATAGATCCAATAAAATTTTTCAGCTATGGGAATTTCGTTAGAGCAATTCTCTCTCACTGGACACATTATCTTTATGGATACTATTTCAAAAAGAGCAATGAAAATGTTTCGTGCGAATGCTTTTTCTCCAAAAAACTCAATGGTAATATACGTTGCGGAAGAATTATAAGAACACAGTTCGGTTCATATTTTTATGCTCTGTTCAAATATCTATCTGTCAAATTCTCACATGTTTTTTGGAGACCATAAAGTATATTGAATTTTTGTTAGTCTGGATCTAGATTTTTCCAAATATCTGAGAATTATACTGCGTATTTTGCTGATAATGACCCGGTTCACCGACCCTTCGAGTTTTACAGCGTACTTACATGACACCCTGTACGCTCATCCTATAAGATGAATTTTGATCTTGAAGTATCTAGAGTTTTTACATGAAATTGCTGTTTGGCCAAAACAAAAATCCTTATTTCAAAGCAGTTAACATTATACATAGTTTCTAGTTTCTTTATCAGAAAATGTTGAATGCATTAGCCGAGGCAGGCTATAAAGTAAATCAGTGCCCACTCGTTCAATTCTCATAAAACGTCTATTTTGCGTTAATGCTCAACTTCCTGCCCACATTATCTCGCTGCGGCTTATTTATCCCAATTACAATCAGAGGCGACTCTTCGAAGATCATGAAACGAATATACTCAATTATTGAGTTTCACTCTCACAAAAAGTTTGAGTTCGTTACTCAAACCGAAACAATTTATATCAAGCACAAAACTTTTTAGTTTGAGCGATATATACATATTTATAGACGAAATTGAGATGATTAGGAATGCCTTTCTTCATCACGCATAGGTAAATTTCGATCTGTACCCTTGGGATATATTCCCAACGTTGGATACCATAGCTTTGTTATTCTTCTACGTGCATAAACAGTTCAGACCCAATTTTATATTACTGCTGTTTACAATGTTCAATAACCTGGCAGATCCATTTCCAAACCATACAGTCTATTGATTTCGAGAAGAGACAGATTCGATGCTAGTGCAGAATAAGAAGTGTTGATATACCACCAACTGAGTTATTGAAACCGTTACCAAATTGTGCCTTCATTTGTGTCCAGAATCTTGCAGTTATTAGAATTTGTTCATCTGAGAACTGTTCTGAATTTGAAATGTCGAATAGTGAGTGCTGATGTCCAGAAAATTATCGCGGATTGAATATTTCTAATAAGATCTCCATAATGAAGGCATCTCTCTTGCATCAGAATTGTTTGAAGAATGTGAAGTTAAGGATAATGAATGTGCAGAAAACATTGAGAGTTTCTTCACATTTGTGTGCATTTTTGACCGTGCCACCACTGGCTACAACTTCCAGACATACATTCGTTACAAAACCGGTGAAAGGTCCACCATCAACATTACAATTCGGTCAAAAACGAACCACTTTCGCCCGTTGAGTGGACAACACTGTATCACCTACGTTGGGGTCACTACTCCGTAAATGTAAATTCTTAATGAACACAGTTTCATTGTTTATAATTGGTTGACTACCGTGTGAAATTGTGCTCGATTGAGTAAACAAAGTGCCAGTAAACAAAGTAGCCAACAATTTATTTCGTGAATATGAACCGTAATGGGAAGATGGACAATCTGGAATCACATAACTGAATGGTTAAGTTGGTGTAAAATAATCCAATCAGGTTTTTTTCAATGGTTTGTCAGTGTGTATATTGGCTATAAACATACGAGACAAGTTTGCTACATCGTGAAAGCATCAATAATACGACGGAAACTGAACTAAACTTATAAATTCATTATTAAGGGAAGTGTACATACAGTATGTAAAAAAAATTGAACAATATTTCTATGAATCGATTTTTGTTGTTATATTGTTGAAATATGTGACTTTGCTTTCCAATCTCAATGAAAGATCCGAAGCACTCTTATTCCGCTTTGGATGAATAAACAAAATCTTGACGATAAGAAAATGCTTTTTAATTCAACTCATTGAACGCACTTTCTTCATATCGTTTTGACAGTTCATTCACTTCTTGTCTGTTTCAAAAAAATTATATAACAAATCGAATTAATGCTTATTGGAGCATTCAACAGCAAATGAATTAACTGTTATCGATAATTAAAAAACGATATTTTGAAACGGTCATTGAATTCTGTCGCAAGACAAAAACGATCAGTCGATGCTATCTCAAAGTGGATAGAAATAAGATACTAGATATGATAATGTTGAATTTTGATGGTATAACGATATCAAATCGAAAGGCATAGTATATTCCATGAATTATTTTCATAGAAAAGGAAATGAATGTGAACCGCGATTTTCTATTTGAAAAAATATGCTTCGACTCAAAGATTAACATCTGCTTTCAAAGTCAGATCCATTTACGATAACCGAATATTGTGTTCCAAGAAACTGACGATATATCCTAACGTAAATTTCACACAATAATAGAATAGATCAGTTATTGTCTATGGCAAGATAATTTATATAATTTCCAATGATACCCAGAAATAATATGATTCATTTCTCTATATAAGTGTACCAAGAAAATATAACCGTATATACCACATCAAACATAATATAATTCGAATATAATTTCGTTCATCTGAAATGATAAAGCCATCAATTTTTCTGATGGAGATATAATTCAAACCACTAGACAATAATACAGGAATTATAATGATAGGTTATGTGATGTTTTGTTGATATTTGATCTCGATGATAATAATAATCAGCTGCGAGATCAAAATTCGTAACTTACACGATATTTCGGACGATAATTCTGTCTAATCGACCAACACCAGATGAGTCACTGCTCTCTTTACGCATGAGGCACAATACAAATCAAATAGAAAAAACATCTACAAGAGTATGAAAATATTGTATATTTATTGGTGGAGGGATTTCCGTTATAATACATCCTTTATATCCATCTCTTTTATTCGCATCTGTATGTTACATATACTAATAGTGCATGGCATTCCAAAAAGTTCGATCGAAAGTTCACCAGAGCAGTCAAGCGTAAATTTTTAATTTCGTAGCACCTACATTAGTGCACAGTTTATGTTCTTCAACAGGGATTTCAAGAATGTTATATAATAATTTCGATTGGCTACTAGAATAAAGCCATCAGTATGTGAAAGTTAATTATTCAGTCATTATTATGATTTTTCTTCCTTGTGTAGTAGTATATCTGGAAAATGGATTAATGTTGAACTGTGTTTAAAGTTCAAATGTAACGGATTATTTCTGGATACAATGTTTTTATCTCATTGGAACTATTTAGAACTTTTGTAGAATTTCATTCCAATATCAATCAATATATCAATAAACAAAAGTAGAATTTGTTTATAAAATGTAAATTCTTTATATATTCTTCCCAATCAATTTGATCTCCTCCAAAGTAATTCCCATCCGATGGAACGCACTTTTTCTAATATTCCAACCAGTTGAAATAATCTTTTTTCGGTATGAATTTCAAGACCTTTTTCTATTCGGTTTTTACCTCCACAATCCCGTCAAAACGATGCCCGCCTTTGAGTTTGCTGAATAGCTAGAAGTCGCACGAAGCCAAATCAGGTAAATACTGTAGTTGCGGAGAACTTCACGCTACTAGTAAGATCTCTAATTGTCAATCAACGATTTTCAAGCACTGAATCTTCGATTTTATGGACGTGGTCCTTGTCAGTAGACGTTGATTGTTGTTCATAGCGTGGTTTGTTATCAACGCAATCTTGGGCCTCTTCGAACTCGTTGTACCACTTATTAATCTCTTTCGTGCCATAATTTGATCACCACAGGACTTCCGAAATTTGATGCAAGTTCCTTGCTTCACAAAATCACCCATTGTGAAAATCGAAAAACTCACTTCTGACTGTTTACAAGAACATGTGTAACGCATGGCAGATTTCATAGACAGTCCTACCAACCATTTGTTTCACCTTACTAATGCTCGAGAGTTTGAAATTACAATCTCTCCCAACTTTTTGATCACAGATAAAACATACGATGGTAATGATTATGAGAGATCAAAATAAATGAAGTTTCTTCAGTAAATGAAACTAAGTCATATTTTTATACGTGTAGATCAATGTTCACTAGAATACACCTAGCGTTGATTGATTGCATTCCGTTGACCATGTTAAAGATTTATTGTCGATCCCAGCCGATGAAAAGATATTATGTTCCTATAAACATCTGATTTACGACGAAAGTGAAAAAAACTAAAATCAGACCATTAATTAGCAGAAAGTAGAGTAGAGGCGCTTTAGCTGTACCCTCAGGGACACAGAATAATATACCGACAAGTGCATCTAATGATTCTAATGGCATACCGCATTTGAGCTGGTCAACAGCAAACTGAAGATAAATCTATTTTTTTCCTCGCGAAGCACGCTCGTAAAATCTTACGGCTCTCCAGATGACAATAATTATAAAATACTATGACGACATTAGGAACAATTAAGGTGGTTCCAGGAATTTCAGTTGTTTCTGCCAATGACCGTTTCTCTCGAAATGGCAGAAACATCGTATCAGGTGTTCGTATAGTTATAGTTCAATTATACACCGTAAAGAGTGTCATTTCATTTCGTGTAAATGTTTCACTGTGAGGAAATTTCATAAGAAACAATTTTTTTGTCGTTTAAAGAAACTTCCTGGGTATATTAACCATTCGACCATCGACAAGTATCTTCATTATGTAATTCATTCACTGTTTCTATAGATGGCGACACTATACTAGAGGTAGTCCTCGAGAGCGTTCAAGCATCGATAGAATGTTCTCATAACATGAAATGTTCTCAAGGTATTCTGCGTAGAAAATTTCGAATATTCCTGAACCGTTATTCTTGATTCCATTACAAACAATTTTACAAAATTCACAATGCGCCATTTTATCCCTACAGAAAGTAATCAATAAATATTAAACTAATAATAAAAATGATATATAAAATAATATTCACCGAATACCATAAAATATTTTTCAATAACGTTGTGAATGAACGCCACAAAATTAAAACTATAATAACACCATACGATTAATTATTCTTCCGATCTTCTTAAATATCCTGAGAAGTCTATCAGAAGATATTTCAATCAGGAACACTATGTGGATTGAATGAATTTTTGATTCAAGGAGACAAAAGAAATCGATCAAAACAATGTCGCATTCAAATGACATATACCTACTAGATTCAAATTCACATATCTACTTGGAGTCGTCGAATATTCTTCAGTGTTCATTCCGTCATCATGTGTATTCAGTGCGAGCGAAACAAATCAAATAATGATGCTGGAAGTGCAGTGTCGCAACGAGATGAAAAGATAACCGCAGTACAATTTGTATTCAAAACGTTATGTGGATTTAAACACATATGCTATGGCCTGTTTGTCATACTTATAAGGAGAAACAGCTTACAAATATTCGAATAAAGGAAGGTGGGTGGTTTTTATGTGCAGACACTTAAGGTTTCTGTCTATGTCCAGATTCGAGCGCATATACAGGATGTGTACAACAGTACATAGACATAATACTTATAGTTGCATTCTTGTGAATGAAAATGGAGACAACATTTTTCAGCAAAAATCATTAATTTTTGGAGAATCTTCTAAAATGGATATCTCACATAATATACAGTCCGTTAAATCCATTGCTTTATCTGAAAACGAATTACATTTTATAAACATTCAAAGCAGTAGTTCATCCATTTTGTTGCATACTTGCTTTAGTTCATTGTAGCAATTTTGGTTTGGTATAAAGGTTAGTTCATACAGCAAATAAGAGCAAAAATTAATAACAAGGCACGAATGAAATCAGATATTTATTATGACTTGACATGACCTGTATAATTTCATTGGTGCATTCTTATTTATTTTTGCTCTTATTTGGTGTATAAAGTAACCAAATCATAGAAAATTATTCGATTCCATATTCGAAGTGAATTTTGATACAGTCCTTTTTGCTTACTCTATAGAAATATGACAGACTTTATCTAATACCTTTGAGAATAGTTAAGTTTATGGAATTCCACATGCATTTAAGTTTCTACAATTTCAACACCATATTAACACAACTTCTATTGAATGCTTTTTTTAGTTTTTATTAATCAAGCATTCGCTGGAAATGAATTCTCATCCCTTATGAAAGAAATTCCACGACACTTCTTCTTGGCAGAGGAAGAAAACAAATATGCACAATAAATAACAGCAAACTTTTCGGTGATAAATATAATCTGCTTAGTTGAGATATCAAATAACGCCATCAGAGGGCACATCTCTTGGCGCGCATCGCCAAAACGGTAAAGATGCCAAGTAGACAATAAGGGTAAATGGCTAGTCGAATTTTGGCATGCGGATCGGTGAGGCGTATCATCATTAAAACTTCTCCGACATGTTTTGCGGATAACACGTCTCCTTTTCGTGCCAACGACGATGTCTGCAATTCAGTATAGCGACGGCGACGGCTGGATTTACTTGGTCCACCGCCGCTTCTGCACTGCAGTTCCTACGAGTGCAATGCGCCCACCCCCGCCGCAATGCGGTGTTGCCACGTTTCCCTATCTTCCGTCAACGAACGATTTTCATTGGCGCATAGGATTTGCAATCGGTAGTCCGTCAACCAGCCCGAATTATAACTGCAAGAAGTTTTGTAATTGCTCGAACATGACATCGCTCAATCGAACAGAAATCGTTAACGACGATGAACATCAGATGAAATTGAAATAATTCAATTCACCAATACCAATAATGGGTATCTACTCAACACCAAATTAAAATTTACCTGTTTCATGAAACTGAATTTATCCTCCATTTTCTACATATCATAATGAGAAAAGTGATGAATTTGCTTATTGATAATGAAGCTGGCAACATCGCAGGAACGGCCCACGTGTGTTGGTCCGCGAGTTTCTTGTATTCTGTAAGTGTTGTGGTCTTCTTGAGATGGTGCGAGAGCTTCAATTTTCATTC
Source organism: Plagiodera versicolora (assembly GCA_037013635.1). Classification (NCBI taxonomy): domain Eukaryota; kingdom Metazoa; phylum Arthropoda; class Insecta; order Coleoptera; family Chrysomelidae; genus Plagiodera; species Plagiodera versicolora. The sequence goes on along the minus strand of CM072983.1, from coordinate 8,864,778 downwards.
ATACCGGATGTTCTAGGAAAGAGGTACGGTCAGGTGTTTAATACACAACAAAACGAACCGATAGTGTACAGTGTAGCACGAATAGAATTATCCGTTACAGAAATGATAAGAAAATATTATAGATTTTTACTGACTGCTAGCCCATTCTGTATTTGCATTTGTTTGATAAAAATATATTCACCATTTTGTTGGATTGAATTATTCTGTAGCTGAACTTTTTTTTTGTTTCAGATAACAATACTCGAATAAATTCATCATAGCATCTCCATAGCATGAGCCAGCCCTTCACCAGCTGCACGTAAAGACAAGGAGGATCCGCGGCCCTTTGCCGCCCTGCGTAAATGACGATGGCTGAGAGCGCTGCCACACACGACAAGGCAAACAACAACCACCCAATGGTCGTCAACCACAACCACCGCGGAGTCATCAAGACGAAGAAGAGGAAGCGACTCAGTCAAGTCTTGGACAAACTCATAGGTGAGCATTTCCGAGCAATGATTAAGAAACTAGGAAGTTAATGGAACCTACCATGTTGCATCACTAACAACAATTTTTTTTCCAGGTGGCACATCTCCACCTCAGAACAACGAACCATCCCCCGACCTTGTCATCAACAACAACGTGCAGTACTACAACAACAACAAAGGCGATACCTTGGAATCAAGTGAACCCAAATACCGTCCAGAGATATTCAAATTCGATATGCCCGATCGCGACCGTTTCAAAACTGCCAGCGAAGACGAAGACGTATTCAGCCCGGCCAGCTCCAGCAACAAATCGCCACACAGCTCGACGGAGTCTCCTAGAATAAGGTTCAGTCCACTCAGGATCAAGGATGACCCGAGCCCGAGTCCGCCTTCAATGCAAAGACCACCCCTGTGCGCCTGTTACCAATGCGTAACAGGTGTCGGGGTAGGTCATCACCCACCTCCGCTACACCCTTACGATCGCTTTTTCCCCGCATCACCCATCTCACCCTTGACCCCTGCATCACCTGCTCCTACTCTGAGTTTCGAGCGATACCTGCATTCCAAGTACCTTCCTGATATATTCCGCAAGAGGAGTCACTCCGACTCGGATTTGCCTGGATGGTTCGAAGCGACGAAAGCTGACAGAGCTCGAGCACCCCCGGTCTGGCCGCACCCCCTGGCATTATCCACTGGTTGCGGAAAAGGCTCTGTGGAATCGGAGAATTTATCGCCCCAAGAGTCTCCTTTGGATCTCTCGATGAAAACAGCTCGGAGCAGAGACCACTTGGAAAGTATGCTGCCACCTTCCCTTCAGCTGCTGCCACAGGGGTTCATGCCACCCAGGGGCCCAGTTTCGGTACCTGTGATCAAGGGAGACGTGGCTTCTCACACAACCAAGGAATCGGTAGCATCCAGATACAACTTGGAAGTGTCTCCGGTGGTGGAGGAGATGCCCCCGGGGTCGGACGTGGCGTACGTGTGCCCGGTGTGCGGTCAGATGTTCAGTTTGCACGATAGACTGGCCAAGCACATGGCCTCCAGGCACAAGAGCAAGCAGAGCAACAGCGAGACAACGGCCAAGGCGTATCTTTGTGAAGTGTGCAAGCGATCGTTCGCTCGTAGTGATATGCTCACCAGACACATGCGCTTACACACCGGTGTGAAACCGTACACGTGTCGGGTTTGCGGTCAAGTGTTCTCTAGGTCTGATCATTTGTCTACTCATCAGAGAACGCATACAGGAGAGAAACCTTACAAGTGTCCTCAGTGTCCTTACGCTGCCTGCAGGCGGGATATGATTACCAGGCATATGAGGACTCACACTAGGTTCGAGCCTGATTCTGTCGCTTCACAACTCAAGACTGAGCATCATTAGAGATAGGTTTAGTGACTTATCAAATGTTTGGATTAATTTGAAGTTTCGTTTTGTTTTTAATTATGAAGAGTCCTGGTGTTGTTATTTATTATGCTGATTTTGTTATTAACTAATCAACAAAAGTACTTCGTTGGGTGGAACTTTTATCGAAATTTAGTATCGTCTCGACTTTCCGAACAAATTTTCATCTAGTCTTTATCAACTCTCCCAGAAGTATTTTTGTGTTCACCAAACCGCAAAATTTTCCAGTTACACACTAACGATCGGTTCGGTTTTACACAGTGAATTTTATTTTGATAGCTTTCCGATGGTGAATTGTGACTGGACATTTCTGCAATGATATCTTGCCATGTTTATCCTTCTTGTCGAAGATCTCATACCATTCCATAAATTTTGTTAATATTGCCAGGCCAGTCTAAGAGATCATCTACTAACATCGAATGTTTGTAAGTGCCAAATAAGTGGCCAGTGGCTATGCTTTGCCAGAATATCACTCGTTGTTTTATACACAATGTTTTAGTGACAACTATCTTAATTGAGCACATTTTCAATGTTGTTTCTATGACAAGGTTTCTTCTTATAAAATGAACCACGGTGAATTTGAGCTAAGAATATTTTCACTAGATTTATGTTGATGAAATTGTTATAAAAATATTAGGTATGTGTATGAAAAAGTATCATGAAGACAGCAGCACTCGAAAAGACAATATTCAGTTGGATAAGAAAGAACCACCCACCATATGAGATTTTCTAGATATCCATGAGTAATTGAAGGTGATTATATAATATTTGGGAAGTGATTTTAACTGATATAGTTATCGCTTGACATTCTAATTTAGAATTGAACTGGTTACAACGGATTATGGTTATTTGTTATGAATATTTCATGATTATAATCACCTAGGATGTTTAAATACCATTTGAATTCTGTTCCTCAAACATTTTGAATCGTATAGTGGGTGGTAAATTAATTTATATATTGGAAATGACATACGAATACTGTGATATTTGTACATTTCGTTATTTTATTTTTGTGAGAGATATGAATTTATTTTCTATTTTTGATATTGAGAAATATTGATATTTGAATGACTAAAGATGTCTTCATGCGTTTGGGCATTATTGAATTTGAAACACATAATGTGAACTATCAAATGTTTTAGGGCGTATTTTTTGAATGAACGTTACTTGTGCCACTATAAATTGTTGTTACCTGTTTGAAATATTTGAAAAATTATTATGATGTTGTGCCACACAAAATTATTATTGTCGTATATTTGTGTTAATGTTGAATGTACCTACTTCAATATTGTATAATTTAATATTTAAGTTAAATTATTTAAGATCATCTGACTGTCAGTGAGATGAAATGGGTTTCTAACCTAATTTATCGATAATTTATGTATATTAATTCTTTTAATTTTACGTTTACTTGCATGTACAAAGATATAGCTATTTCATTATTTAATTTGTTACATTTTTATTTAATTTTTGAATAAGATTCTGTGAATCCAGTTTGATGATTTTCTGTTGTTCTGAAAGAAATAATAAATTGATTTTGAGTTACTTTTATTTTCTTATTATTTCATTTCCTATCTCTCATTCAATGTATGTGATTTCGTATCGAATTGGCTGTATACATTAGCAATTACTGTATGAATTGTATATGTGCCAAGCGTTCACGAGCTATTGACAGTTTCAAACAGACAACGTGGCAGAAGACCTCACTGTTTCAATAATGAATAAGAGTCGGAGAAGTCATCTTATCTATTCAAGTGAAACTGACAGAAAGAACTGCTATCAACTTTACCGTCGTCCTTATGTGCCTTTGTGTATTAAATATGTATTAATTTATTTGCGAATATCTGCAGTCACTTCTTGACCTGTAACACTTTTTATACCCAATACTATTATTATCAATAAATTGATGAAAATAAACCGTATTTTTCTTTTTGTGGATAGAATGTAATAATATGAATAGAAACATGCTTCACAGACGATGTTAGATCAAATATTTGAATTTGTATCCTGAAATATATGTCATATCAAATCTTCAGATAAAATTAGTCACAAATAATCTTAAGATCAGACTCACGAAAGCCGTTTCTTCAGACCGTAGCACGGTGACTTCGGAAATGTTATGAATCGGAAAAATTGAAAATAGTATTCATGTTTCAAAGTCGAGTCCTACTAGAATATTTTTTCGACAACATTGATACAACATTGGGGAAGTGATAATGAGATCTATAGAAAAACAATTCAGACCCATTACCAAAAAATATGTAATGATGCTGATGCGGAAAATGAAACTTTATAGCAAAACTTTGAACACCATCATATAGCAGAGAAAATAGCAACGTGGAAATGTAATTTATTTTGAAATTATTTCGAGGGTATTTGAGAATGGTTTTTCGAAATTATGTGTTTTCTCCTAATTCTCGATATTCCAATTGCGAGAATCAAAGTCGAACCACTCAGTATAAGCATTTCCTCTATCATACCATAGGATTATTATATGAAATATATCATCACTATTTTGATTGATAAATAACAGAGAAAATCTCATAAAGTCTTTATAATGATTTGTGTATTTAAATTAGTTACCAGCTGTTTATGTGTTCAGGAAGGAAATTTCAACATAGCGTATTCAAAATTGGTTTCTCACAACAAATCTGGACAGTGAGTACAATATAGTTTCATAATATTGTATCGACTTCCGAAGGTTGACCAGTTGAACGTGAACCTGTATGTTTCAATTAGGATCTTTGAATTAATTCTTCGTCACAAAGGAATTCATTAACATCGAAAGATGATGTATCTTAGCAGTGTCAATGTATGCTTACTAATTCCATTGCTTCTATTAAAACATATATATCCAATTAAAATAAGTGCATTTATTAAAAGCTGTAATTATTAATTGGCACGCTATCTCGACATCGTCGCTCATTTCATTTTATTACGTTAGAAATCATGGGGTCTACTTCTCAACAGTAAATGTTACACTTGATGATTACTAGGAACTAGCTTTAGTTTAATTTCAGCTCGGGATAATTGAGCGCTTTGAGATTTCAGTTAGAAAATATTTGTTGATGGATGGATTCGCTGTATCCTGGCGTAAGAGGCGTAGTTGGAACTCTGAATTTCATCTCATTACTTCAGACTATTGATTCAGATTTCAAACTTTGAACAACAAATTGGGAATCTTGAGTTCTTTCGCACGAATTCGATGAACGCCTAATCGGATTCGATCTATGATTCTGATGCATTTTGTTGCGCTAAATTCTTGATTTGGAGATGAGTCAGCTCTCCAAACTAAACGGAAAAAACGTTAAAAATGGCAAACAATTTTGAAAACTTGTCCATGAAAATTATAACAAATTATTCGTAAATTAAATATTACCCTATTTGTTATAGTCAGCTTCTGAAGCATTACAAATTTTTGAGTATTATTCATAATCACATATACATCCATCCCATTTTTCTACATAATACGTAGTATCCTTCAACTACAATTCAACTGTACGTAATCAAATAAACAAATGAAAAATATTACTTGTATTTTCAGAAGACGGACTGAGTATAATAATCATCAATTATGAGCAAATTATTTATTCATCCAGGTTGCACTGAACGCTCCCATCTCATCGAATGAAGTTGTAGTAACTCCTACATTTCTCTTATCGAATATTCAAAGCGGAACCGACCATGTATATCAAGGAATTAATGCGTACCTTCCATGTAAAAAAACATTAAATAAATATTTCGTTCATTTGAATAAATCAATTAATATGAATTTATCGTACGTCACTCTGGCGAGCGCTGTCTACTGGCCTCCATATTTTGGGCCCACAGATACCGACTCATTAGAGCGATTTCGAAATGATCGTAGAATTAGGAGGACGTAGAATTGCGCTAGTCTTATATTTTGATATGTCCACCAAGAGATACCTCTGAATTATGAATTATTATGAAGTTGGATGATTCCCATTCATTGGTTAGTTTGAAATTATGTAAATGTGGGAAAAGCTCTAATAAACACAGAACATTCGTCATTTTTGTCGGGATGAGGAAATGCCAAAACATATTCTCTGCTATTGTGGAGGTCTGTTGAGGCTAACTTTTCCTACGATGAAAGGAAAAAAACCTGAATACTTAACCAATACAAAGCAATGTTTAATGTCACTGTTATGCTGATTATTATCGTAATAAGACGACGAATACATCAGTATTGTTTATCAGTGGGTATAGTGAGGAATATTTCGATTGTCTGTGAAAAATTATCTTCTAGCTAAACGAAAACATTTCATTAAGGAAGACGACTTCAAATCTACTAAAGGTGGGGAAAATAATTGAACGAAAATCTCATTCGAATAACGTCATGTGGAATTTGTGTATTGATCAGTTTCGAAATTATTATTTCTCATCGAAATGGTTAAAGTATGAATCAATTTCTCATCTTCACTTGATCATAATAATTGCGTGAATGTATAAGTCGTCACTCTAGAACCTAACCGTGTTCAAAATGTAAGTAATTGAAAAGTATTGGAATGGAAGAACTCAATTGCGTACAATTAACAGTGGAAGATTTAGGTACTAAATGTTGATAATTCTTCGTTGTTCATATAATTCAAAAAAGTCTACTGTACGCATTGGTTGAAATTTCACCAGAATGAAATTAATTCAGATTGATTGATACACTTTCTGACAACCAATACTCTTATAATAACTAATTGATACTCAATATAAAAAGTCCAGCAATTGGGAGTTTTACAATCAATTAAACTAGACCATGCATTATATATCATGAAATGTCACGTATCGACAGTTCATTCGAGATAAAACAACTTTCGATATTTTATTGTAGCTTTTTTGGCATTATTGCAAAACGATTTATAAATAATCATCAGTTTTTTTTACAAATATCGATTTTTGATAGTGCTCGTAAACTAACTTTCGCATGATGATTCATAACTTACTGTCATCCTATACACAACAAGGACATAATTCCAATTATAACCAGTAATCATAAATCCACCTCGAAACATAGAAGATCATCCATTTGAATTCATTAAAGCAATCAACTCCGACAAAACATCGCTTTAAATATTGTTAATGAGCCTGTGTGATTCTAAGAATTTTCAGCTGGATCAGCGCAACTGGCCGCCGCCAAGTATAGTTTCTCGAGAGCTACCTGTAGTGACACGGACACTGTTAAGAACTCATAGATAAAAATCAAGTTGGCGCAATAAATTATATTTTAATTAATATGGAACATAGTCGACTAGGAGTTGCATGTCTCTAATGGGTACAACTACAAGTGTAGTGGGTTGAAATCATTATGAAATTGGTTGTGATGGTTGAAGTACACTTGAATAATTTGTTTCTACTGTTTTCATTGCCATGCAAGGAGTTTTTTCCAGTTAAAATCTATAATTGTAGTGGAAAGACTTCTCGTGAGTTAACTGTATTCATTAATTCACAATAGGGTGTTCATTTGTTTCCAAATATTTCATTACTTCATGTGAAACGAACGGTGAAATTGCACTTATAGGCCAACTAAAATTTCAATATGATTTTTGTTGGAACTTACGTATTTTGGTCCAAAAAATACGGGTAAACCTGCTGCAAAGGGAACCAACTCCGATATTGATGAAAAATTTTTCCGCGGAAAAGCCTCTAACATATTTTTTTTGGACATGTTTCTGAAAATCGATCACGGTGAGACCTAAGAATTTGATTGATATTGTACTTACGTAATTGTAGGACAGATTTTCAATAGACTAAAACATTCAAATGTCCTAAAATCATTTTCCACAAGAATTACATGATGGAAAATTGTGAAAATGCTGATTTTCATAATTTAATATTGTATATTTTCAACCCAATATAACGTGCAATTGAAATGTCAAATGAACAGTTTATTGTCACCAGAGAAAGCAACGAGGCCAAGTGAATAAAAAATCGTAGATTTAATTTATTTCAGGATTTTAGTTCGGGATAAAATTATTCAACGAATCCAAATAATTCGGTGGACACGGTTCCTGCGATGGCGCTATCGTGCCTGATTAAAAATATCACTCTCGCCAGGATCCACCCCAAACGTAGATCAATTGAACGTAGATCAATCAAACGTAGATCAATCAATTGGCCACATAGAAATACAGGGTGATTCACATAAGAACCGACATAGAGCAGGGGCATATAGGGGGTCCCAAAATATGGCAATTTAACGCAACTTACCTCTATACTAAGTTGCTTCCCTAAGGAGTTATAGGCTTTGAAAGTGAAATTATAAATTATCTGTACTTACTTTAAGTATTTTGTTACGTATCTTAATAATAATTTGCCAGCTAATTCCTACTGATCACATTAAATGACCTATTTTCTTGTTTGACGTTTATTTTCATAGCCAACTTTTGAATTTTCGATGATTTTAAATAACACACCTAGAGCGCGCGTTTTAAGTTATTCGAGTTCTTGATGAAAATGATGAGGTTTCTCGAAAAATTACTGGAGTAAGAAAAGTTTAGGAATTGAATTGCCCACGAAACAAAGCAAAGATTTTTAAAATCCATCAAGGGTTAACAAAATTCTGTTGAATATTAATGGTGCGCCACCCGGTATACCCCCTTTACAAATTTCAATTTAACTCTAGTTACTGTCAAGTAATGCCGTAAATTCATCCACAAAGTGTACCAAATTTGGTTGCTTCAAGTTCAAGAATGACGGAGATATAGATTTTTTTCAAAATTTATAACTTCACTTTCAAAGCCTATAACTCCTTAGGAAAGCAACTTGGTATAGAGGTAAGTTGCGTTAAATTGCCATATTTTGGGACCCCCTACAGGCCCTGCTCTATGTCGGTTCTTATGTGAATCACCCTGTATATTGTACTTATATGTTGACCCAAGTTGTATAGTTTACCACTGAAAACAGAAATGCAACTTGGCAACGTTGCTTTCTTGTGACATGGCACATCTCATTTGACATAGCAATTATTATATATTGGTTTGAGTCGAGAAGTTCCGAAGTTTTTAAGAAATAAGATTCACAAATCTTCGTCACAAGTACTTTCGAATAACATTGCGTAAGTCGTGGAGGAATGCTATTGACAAAATAATAAAAATATTTTGTTCAAATCCTCCATTTTGTCATTCACTTGAATAAATTTTCACTTTTAGTTTCAAGAACTGTTTTCCAAGCATCGTTTCCATTCATAGAGAATCTGATTGTAGGTAAAACAAAAGCGTTATTTCACTATATTGAATTGATTTTCTATTTAGTAAAATAGAAACTAGCTTAGGAATGCCGCAAGGAAGCTATTTCGATGATATTTTCGTTGAATGATTAACGATGATCAGGTCTTGGCGATCACCCAGTACAACATATTGCCAATTTTCAACTTCTTTGATGCAATCAGTGTTGTATTTCTGTCCATTCTAACAGGAAATATATGTAACGTATTGTCGCCTAACCGTACGCGTTACTTCAACTGTAACAATAAAATATCTGAGAACCGTTCGTTTGATAATTGCTTATTATTACAATTAACTTATACTAAATATACCTCAAGAATGTCTTTTTGATACGATTTCTATCAGAGATAAACTATTGATTCCATTTCTTTGTTACCAGGAGGTATTGGTAATTGAGAATTCAGTTATTTAATCATTGAAGTCGTTGACCATAAGAAGGAAATGCTGTCGTACATGATAATAGCCGTTTCATTTCAAAAAATCGACAAACAACTTCACAACCTATATTTGGCGTCACTCATGAAAGAAAGTGTATCTGCTGCAAAAATAAACGTTAGTGCTCAAACATGCCAAATATGTGGGTCACCAAACTCATATCAATATGTAGCCAAAAAAATATGTTTACATTGAGGTCATTGGAAGTAACCCTATCTTTCTCCAAAAAAACGTCATCAATTCTAGACCTGGACGAGATGACCTTAATTTTATTTATATCAACTTAAATAAATTTTCACCTATTTGATATAAGTGGCTAGGTCACAAAAATGAATCAATGGGTTAATCATTCATGTGTGTGGTATATCACAGGAAAAAGGTTGGTCCAAGAACAGAGCACTGTGGAATACCAGATCTCTAGTATGTGGTATGTGATAAAATCTAGTGGGTGCTTATCTTATTCGCATAAAAGAATTTGCGAATGTGATCATTCATGAATACTACAATTGAGGTTAAAAATTACGCAAACGAAAACTAACGGTGTCTTGTTGGAAATACAAGAAAAAGCAAGCTTTACTGAAGTCAATTGATCTTAATTTACCAGTCTATAATTATATGTGAAGAAATTACAATATAATAAAACAAATAGGTATATTATTATTTCCTTGTTGATCGCTCTATTCTTTCATATTTTATTCAATGAGTGTATGAGACTAATGACATGTCAATTCAGAGACACTCACTTCGTGCATGAAGAAAACAATAGAACAATATGTGACTATTAAATTATTTATTGTTACACCTACACGAGCGACCGCCTCATACATATCGTAATGATATATTGAAATAACACCTTCAATTGTTACTGTTCGCAACATTATAGTGCAGGTGCAACTCTTGAAAGGGATCTAGTCGAAAGAATTGGAATTAGAAATGCATCAACCATGCCTAATTGAGTGCCATCGGGACATTTCTTCGTTTTTCAAGTAGGTCATCGCGTGTGACTGTCAATATTTTGAGTACGTGTGAATGACTGTTAGTCAAAAGAATATGAACTCTCAGCACTCCCTTCATGTTGATTCTCATGGGATATTTCAAGGTCAAATAGAATATTACGAAACCTATTGCAGCTTCAGACCAAATTTCCACTGTTCGAATGCAAATTCTTCAATTCCTTGCCTGAAGAAGCAAGTGACAACTAATATTATTCCATGAAAAATAACTGATTTTTACAAAATAACGGAGAAAAATATTCAACAATCTTGTGGAATATTTTTAATAGTTATTATTGGACAGTTGTTCGACTTTTCAAATTAGATTAGATTAACGTGAGGCTTATATTCTTTTGAAAGCCCCCACACTCATGATGTAAATCTGAGTATCCTGTCACATTATTCAGTTCCTCCTTGTATTGAGAGACAACAATTTTATTTCTCCCTTCGTCAAATGATTTGGTCAATAACATCCTCGCCTTTAATATTATTGCTTCAAGTTAGACATCAAATACGGAACCATAACGAAATCCAGTTCCATTTTTTCCAGTTTGACAAATCAATTTCGATAAATTGTTGATACTTGAATGTATGATAAATCCAACATTAATTGAACTGCAAAGTGAATTATTCGCAATGTCCATAATAGTTTACGAGCTATGCATTTTATTTGATTCGAGTACATGAAGGCAAAACATAAAAGGTACTTGAAATAGATATGCATTTACTGCTATCATAAGATTTGAAAGGCAAGAATACTTTATTACACATACCACTTTCTGTCTTCGATATGTATTGAATTTAGAAAGAACAGATAAATATACGGAGTGTCCCTAAGTCACCCCGTTCGAGTGGTAGATGTCTCTAAAGTAACATTCTATGGCTTCACCGCCATATTGTGGATACTTCGAGACGCTTCAAAGTCTCAATTTTGGAATATAAAATATCACAAACAACAATTAACTTTCATTTTGATGACTTGTAGATAATTCATCGTGCCATTTTACTCACATGCATAATTCTTTTTATATAGTTGTTTCATGACATGTCCACCCATGTTAGTGAATTGTTTACACTGCAGATACCTGATTTCATTGGTCTTTTTGTGTGTGCATATAAGCGCCACTTCCCACGTTGTTGTTGCGATGAACCATTGTTTATCAAGTCATCATCTTGTCGTGTTATACAGACAACTAGACACTATAAACATCGGACAATGTTCTCATTTTACGACCTTAGAAGCTTTCTTCACACTCTAGACGTATTATTTGTTGAATGCGTGATTACTGTGTGTCATTTCTTGAAATTTTCGTCGACGTTAAACGTTCGCTGTAATTTTAGGTAACCACTCCATTCCTATTGCACACATTCGTTGAAAACTTAAGTATGGTGCAAGTCTCCCACTTGAAATAAAGTCAGTAAATTGAAGACAAAATTTATGTTGCAAATACGAGATTACTGAGTAAGTATCGAGATTAGCAACGTAGTTTTCCATCTGGCAACACTAGGCTTCAAAGGGTGATTCGTTTTATAGACATTCACGGAAGTATTCACAAGAAAGTTATGTACATCCAGACCAATCAGTCAACCATCAATCAACACTTCAACTGTAAGGTTCCTGACAAACTTCGAAAGACAGAGGTTTCATCATGATGAAGCTCGTTGTCAAGGAATTATTGGCCACTAAAACATTCCTATGGCTCCTTGTGACCTCCTTTTTTCCCAGAAACAGAAAAATAACCTCGATAGAACTTTTGAACCAAACTGAAATACTTTTTCAAGCCATTTAAAGCCTCAAAAGGTAGATAATTTGAAGTTAACAAAGTAAAAAATTTATTTGCATTACGTAGTTGACTAATCTCGAATGATAGATAACTTGACGAACATTCGACACTGAAATCATTTGAACATACACCTTGTTCCAAATTGAAGATATCATGTCATCCACCACTTGAATGAATCTCGAATGGCTGTTACACATGAGTACCGAATGTCAAAACCACATTGAAAACTATTCAAGGTACAAAACTTCGGAATGACCTACCAAATTTCTGAATTCAATACTTATAGACAACAAATCGGATCATACTGTTTAAGGCAAATCAGTTGAAAATATTCAAAAGGAGTTTGAGTTTCCTTCAAGATGTCAAATAGTCAATGGACAAAATTCAGACACAAAAATATGAGTTGATCTAGGAATCGGTTAATCAAATTCATAAATTCGTCAATTAGTTATGTTGGATTCTCTTCAAATGACAATGAGGCTTATGTCTTTCTGGTAGCCCCCACACTTATGATGTTACAAATCTTCTGAGTATCCTCTCACATTGTGTTGAAATTCCCTATTTGGGTTTTTCTTGTATCGAAAAAGTGGTGGTTTTCCCTTTTGTCATGTAATTTGTTACACGTTTTCATCTCAAAATTTCAGCACAATCCGAAATTAGCGTGAGTATATTATATAATAGTTCATTATTGTAACCCTCACTAGATGAATAAGATTCTGATCAAATGAAAATGAATACAAGATTGACAGTTGACATTTATTTTATGCAAATTATATCGTAACTAGGATCATCAAAGTGAACATACTTTTGTGTATAACAGTATATTTGAACTGTATATTATAGGGATATTTCTGGGTAGACATTCATGGAATATTCAGTAGGGAATATTCTGTAATGAGTAGATCTGAATATTGTCAGAATCTTCATGAAATCTTCAAAGTCTGGCATCGATTCATTGAAATCTCAACGGATAATTTTTGTTAACGAAATACAGTCATTCCCTGGCAATTCGAAATCACGATTATCATGTTATTCACTACAGGAATAGTCGATAAAACTTGTCGTTTCGCGTAGAAATCCAATACGTAAATATCTCTGCGTACAAGCACATCTTGACCAGCACAATATTGGAGATAGCAGGTGAGGAACGATTCAACCAATATCCGTTCAAAATCTTAGCGAGGAACATGTTCTTAGAGAATGGCGCATAAAATCTTAGTTGCCCGATAACACGGAAGATTGTAAATTCGAATGAAATCGCCGGTTTATTGGGAAATAATTGCTGCGAAATGAACATTATGGTTTCCGTGATGAAGCTATCCGATTCCCACAAGGTGGAGGAGGTAGTTTTTTATGTCATTCCAACTGTAGTGAATGATCCTCAGGTTGATAAACAAGGTGTCTGAGAGTGAAATTGAGGTTGAAATAGATCAATTGAAATCAATTAATAAGTTGCTTCATACTGAAATATTCCATTTAGTTATAAGAGGGCAATGACAATTTTCGTTTTTGAAATTTTCAGACTACCAAATAGTTGAATGTTCTACATCGATAATTTCTATGAGTTTGAAATTGGGACATCGATCAAATCGCCCTGTTTCCTGCTGACAACAACACTGCTTCAAGACCAAATATAATGATTCAAGATTCTAAATTTCAATTTCGAACTTCAAAAGTTATAATTCATCGTGGTATTCTTCCTGAAGCAAAAAATAGATAGCTGAACACATGTACAGTCCTCTGTTATGGAAGATTTGAGTAATAAGATTCCAGGAATAATGGGAAAGAACGATTCGATTGCAAGTAACAGTCAATACTGTAAATGTTTTTATTTTATTCGAGTAATTTTGTTTTCGTGAAAAATCCTATCCCAAAGCAATATTCATCGATGGTCCATAACAACTGAAATCTTATATTACTTGTTGCATCTTATTACTCAAGTTATAACTATAACAATAGCTATAACGGTGAAAAATATACTCATTCAGTCATCACGAATATATCCCAACTAATGTTCCAAAATTACGATCATTAAAATTTACGATCTCCTTCATCAAGAACAAGAATATTTCGAACAATTTTCAAAGATGATTTGCTGAATTTATAAATTGAGCATGAAGTTTTTTATGCACACATGGTGGTCTAATGATGCATGCTTCAAATGTTGGATTTTCAAGGATTATATTAACTCCAGCATTAACATAGATATATCATAAATGTGATGAATCATTATAATTGGATACATTTTGTATGAATTTACACGTAACATATCATGGAATGAAAATACGAATTGTGGGATATTTTTACTAATAGGACCACCTTCTTGATGAACGGAACTTTCTAAGTGTTCCCTGTACGCATTTTCCGAAGTGAATTATTACGCCATAATCCGAGGATTTGAATGATGGGTCTGGAATGTTTTATTTTGATAGATAGGAAGGTGGAATTGAACAGAGTTGCACGTATGATCTCAAAGCACATACAAACATCTCTGAAGTTGTAGTGCCAAGAAGAGGAACCCGTTATTATTGAAACTGAAAAAATACTGGGGTACTCAAAACATCAGTTTTGAACAGGGTGGAAATTGTATAGGAAACAAAATACTGTGAGGTTATATTTCGCCACCAATTGACATCAATCCAACAACTACAAAAAATAAACAATTCAAAGAAGCGTTGAAGTCATCAACTAGTGCAAAATAAGATACGGAGAACATCAAGCATGATTCAATATTATTGGAAAACAAACGTTTAAAATTATAATACTTATTTATTGGTCCTTTACTCTCATATTCATTAATGTTATTTGAAATAATAAAGAATTTCATATCAACCAGAAAATTCGGACGTAGTATAAACGAAGCATAAATATATTTACCCAGTATGATTGAGGATGCTATCATCCTCACAAATTCTATTACTGTAATCAACCTGTGTTTAATGAATTCTTCGTGATTGTTTCTTCTGATTACCGAATAAAAATTCTCATTATAACTTGCACCTGTTCAAAATAATTTATTGCAGACCTCATCAGGGTTACGATTTCGTGCAAAACATCATCATCATTTTGGATCTTGAAAGCTACGGTTAGGTATTTGGCTCAGTGATCCATTGAGAATAGGTTTAGATAGTTCTCCCTCCTTTAATGTCCGTTACTGATCACAAAATAAGAAAACTCGGCCACGTCAATCTATATAACAAACAGGATGTTTTTTTTTTTTGTAGAAAAATAATTGTTACTGCTTTCACCCCTTTTCCTTGATAGCAACCCCCTCAGTTTTCTTAAATAGCGAGGGGGTCGTGCAAAACGTTGTTGGAAAGGATTTTCAAAATAGAATTGAAGAACTTTGATTTTCTCGAGAAATAAACAAATGATATCAAATGAAATTTTCAAAATAACAAATTATTCTGATCAACAAATTATTTTTTCGCCTGAAAATTAATGGAGAACATTCGAAACACCTCCTGCAGTTGTTTGATAGAATTAAGTTATCTTCGAGAGTCAATTCAATATTCTTTGTTAATTTATATTTGTATTTTTATTGAAAAGAAACGAGAATGGTAATATTTGAATTCTACTCTTTTCCAACGATCAACGATGTATCGCACGACCCCCTTTGCTATTTAAGAAACTTGATGGGGTGGGTAGTTATCAAGGGAAGAGGGTGAAAGGAATGATACTTTTTGAAATAAAAATGACGTGTCCGAGCGTCTGTATCAATAACGAAGATCAATATAATGATAGAAAGTATTTCATTACATATGATTGAATTTTCTGTCATATCCAAGGATTCAAGGATATAAGAATTCGAGTAATTTCCTACAGTTTTTCGGGTACTCTGTATATACAGCGGTGGTAACTAATGGGTTTCAACTCTCGTTTAGTGCTGCATCCCGGTTGAAAAAAAAATATACCGCGCTGAATCTCGTGCCAACACCAGCATTGAACCGCTCCTCGTTGTTAGTTGTGAGGTTCTTCATAATCAAGATACAAAGATTTTACTCCAGGAGGTCCTCGGTAATTGGCCGTCTGCGTATACACTCCACTACTACAAATACGGATTTCTATCCGACCTGCCCTGCATCCGACAGAAATTACATTACGAAGATCTGTAAATAGCGATCTTGAGGTGTACATCAAAAGTGAACTGAACTCAGCCAAGATTAATCCGTATCAACATTCTTGAACTAAAGTCATACATAAATATCCTTCGAAATTTCAGCCTTCAAATATCTCCTTTTTTATTGTAACCGAAGAAACTGAATTTCGTCTGTTATTCTCACAAATTCAGCATTAATTATTCCAAAAAGTAGTTGAAGGTGCAAAATTTGCTCGATGCCCAAAAATGACGATTTCTTAAATGAAAAATGTCAATGGTTCAATGCGATTCCAGTTTCTTATGCTGATTTTTGTAAAAAAAAATGTAATGATATTCGTCTGGGATGGGGTTTTTGAGACTAAAGAAATCAAATCATTGATTTCCATCGTGGAATTGTGAAAATAATATCTTATAATACAATCAATGTGATATAAAATGTGGACTATAAAATTTTGGAATCATCTAGTGTTGGACGTGGAAGTATTCGAATAACATTTTATAAAAAATTTCAGAATATACCCGACCTGTAATTATTATATATTATTTTTCGATATAAGAGAGTCCAATTGAGAATAAAAATTTTCTCAATCTCTGGCAATTCTTCAAAAATGCGTAGTCCGACTTAAAATAATTTATGAAACTGATTTAAGGAATCGCTGTATAATAAAAAATATCGAATACGTCACAAACTTCAATAAACCTAAATAACGGTTGCTATGATCTCATTTCAGGATAATCATTATTGTTCCTGTATATTATGTACACTTATAATAAAATAATATTCAGAGCACTCGTTTGTCGTATGAAACTTCTTTGAAATTTCGACCAGAAATCGACATTACAGCATTTCAGTTCTGAATCAACTCACTCATTGAATCTATAGAGTCCAAATTATCAGTTTTTTCTTTTTTTTTTTCACAACTTCCTCTCAGGAAACTTATGAATTTTTGATAGATTTCAACTAGATTTAATGTTCAATCCTCAAGAAAAAAGTTCTAGAGTGAAAAATCAACAGAAAATGTATATCTTGAATAATATCTTCAGTGTACTGAGATAGTCCCGATAATTTTCAGGAAAGGATAATTTTTATAACTTGAAATACTTTCAATGGAAATAATATGAGAACTCAAAACACGTAATACATCATAAAAAACTTGCTAAATTTGGTATCCTAAATTTTAATTTCTTGCAGATTTACATATTAGCGGAACTCAGAGAATTTGTATTCATCAACATCGTAGCGTGTGGAGCAAACCAATAACTCAGAATTTTGATATATTGTGCTGATTTGCTATTACCGCAGACAATGATAATTTATTCAGCGAACAGCAGGAAAATCGTAGAGTTTATACAAGCATCCTGTGATAAGAACAGGGAAACGAAACCGTAGAAGTCTAGATTAATTTATCAACTAGGTGTTTCTCGACCGCTCGATATTTCGAAGCAATGGCGACAGGAAAATGAATGTGAATCATTATGCCGAAATAAAAGTGTCCTTCTTGGTCAGAAAGATGAAAATAATGATAAGAATAAATTAAACTTGAAATTCGACTGTGTTTACCAGCTTAAATATGGAAATATTATCAGACGATCAGGTGAAAATGAAGTAGAAAATTTGTGAACGCTATGTGAAATTTGACTCATCGAAGTTTCTATACATCTTTCTACACGTCCAGGAAACTTTCTCGGGTTCAAATATAACTTTAAAAAATGAGATGATAGGTTTGAATGAAAATGTGATGGTCGAAGCTTAATCTTTAGGGCTGAAATTCACCCTGTATCCAAGACAAGAGTGACCAGCATGCAGATATAGGAAACGGTCAGTGATATGAAGAAGATTGAAATGAAGGTTTGAATATTCCGAGTAGTTTCGGAGGTTCGAGAAAAACCGAGATTTGAAAATTTAGTTTTTATTCTCTCCTTCTTTCTTTCATCAAACAACATCAATGTTGTTGGGCCGAAACTAAAGTATATTTTCCATTTCTCCAATATAATTACAGAAGCATTCCTCACGCGAAATGAAAATCGATTTATTTATTATCATTTATTTAAAAATACCGGGTTACAGTTCCTCAATCATGGAAAACAGAGCACCATATAATGATGTATGTGTGTAACTTGAAAACAAGTTATTCACTTCTCCCAATCAACCGGATTACTTGCATGAAAAACATCCCATTGTGACATATTTTTTCAGGATTATATCATAAATGAATAGCTCATTATTTATAGCCGCATTAGAATCCGTTATAACTACCGGAGATAAGCAATATCAAGATGGTTCTAATAACTGTGAACGATATAAATCAATTACGGAGGAAATCAATCAACTGCCCAATAACTACCAGGTGAAACACGGATCACTACCAGTTCATATCGCCAAAAGGAGGTTAATGGTATGAACCGTCGACCTACCAGTTTTGCCGATTTTTACACGCACTGTCATTTTCCACCAATTATCTTCGATTACGAAATGAAGAAATATGTAATCATCCTAATTAAACGGATGATAATCCTGTAATCGATTAATTTTTCCGGTTAAATTGCCCTGTGCAGGTGTTTATTAATCCATCATTTCCATTCGAAAGTGCTATCGCTGATAGGCAACACGCATTTATATTATTCTCGCATACTCGCGATCCATCATAAATCATCAAGAGTGTTTTAAAAGTGTGAATTCTTGAGTGATAACCGCTACTAGACATATTGGATTTTAAGGAGACCGTGAATTCTTAGTTAGTGTTATGAATATTCAGAGTGATATCAAAACGGCAACTAGATTAATACTTCATTTGTATTCATCGAGTAGCTTCAAAATGAAAAGACTGTGTGATGTTTTATTCATTTACACACCTCGACGTTTATATTCATTTCGCAAAGCACACTAAATTCGATGTTTACATTATTTATGTGAACCTGATAATTTCAGAAGATGGATTTGCTACAGAGAAGCGTGTCAATAAATCAATCGAGATCTACAGGATGTTCTTGATTTGAAGTCTATTTGTTCAAGAACGATAATTTTGGCAGATTTGGTTATCTTTTGATACCATTAGTGCAAAATAAGAAGTATCTAGCTAACCAATAAATCAATAATTACAGTAACCCTTCACAGTGTCTTCAAATTTATTTGGAGAGATCTGCTTATGAAGTTTGTGACTTCCAGCCAAAATTTTATGATACTATTGAAAGACACTGTTCAACGATTATCCACTCAAGAGTTATTCAATTCTGGTGTTCATATTTTGTACATTGAGAACATTTTTCCAAACAATTCGAATGATAATCGCAACCTAACTTTCTGTTTTGGAATATCTTTGAAAAAAAGGACAAGCAGCAATGCCGCACTTTCTGGCGAGATGTCACAACTGTGCTCAAATAAATCTTGAAAATATGAAAATTACCATCAGTAAAATATCAATAGGAGTTCGATACTATTTTGACAAGTTTACGTTTTGGTTGGTTCAGAGTTAATCCAAATATTTCAGGTTTTTCTGAATGAATCACTAAGAGAACTACAATATTTGCGATTCTTATTGTCTGGTTAATTGTTAAAATTCTAATTCGCTGATATCATTCAGACGATTGTTCTGGTAACACTACTGCAATAAAGCCGAATTAATATTTCAGTCATGTAAATCTATGGTTGAAATTGAAATCAATTCACCAAATTTTCAAATGTTTCTTGTTTGTGAACTAGAGCATAATTATGATGATTATTTTTCTTTCATCAAATGATGAAGAAAGAAAGAATATCGGAATGTTAACTTCAATGAACTGCATAATTCTCGAATTTTCTTCATTTTCCAATAAATTCATTCCACCAATTCGTCGTTGAACACCCTGTACAATCAATATCATAGCGTAAATACTTTAATTGTACTACACTTTGTGTTTTACGACCTATTTTTTCGAATCGAGAAAATATGCCCGATACCAACAGACCACATTCCACGAATTTTTGTAGAGTCACTCGATCGCATTCGTTTTTTCAGCAGCACGCCTCTAGGACTCTAGATTCTGCAATATCCTGCCGTATTAAATATTTGAATGTATAGATACGCATTGTTGTTTGAAGTAAGTAATAAGCGAAACTATTAACGAAGCATTAAAAATACACATTCAAGTGGATGTGAACGGCCTAGATAAAGTGTGTATGTGCCTTGAAAAGCACGTTAGGAATTCGAAAAATTGGTAGCGTATGTCACATGAGAACGACCTTATACGAGCACTATGTATAGCATTTCTTCGTGGGTTGATTGCTCAGCTCCGATTTTGATAAGGAAGGTCGATTGTTATTGTGGTCTAACATTTTACTACGCGATGCATAGATAATATGTACAGATGTAGTATAAAGTTCTTGCCATACAGGGTGGTGATTTCATTTCAAACACAACAAAGCACGGACGTGAAAGTATTGATGCGACTTCAAGCTGATACGAACACGTATTTTCTAGCCGCTGGGATGAGAGTTGGGACAAATTGAGTTCTTCAACTCTTCGTGTATATGTTTTTCATTATTATTTTTTTTATTATTACAGGGGTCCGAAGAATATACTGCAGCCGGGGACTTATTGTATTTCCCCTATCATTACAATACCCTAGAAGATATTGTTCCCTTTGACTATTTTGCAAAAGTCACCAGGTTTCAGGGTTCCCACATTCTCTAGGTTTGAATCAGGTTCAGTTGTACTACTCTTCTATAGTTTAGTGCCTCACAATAGCACAAAATGTGTTCAATAGTCTCAGGTTCTGAGCCGCACAATCTACAAGTCTGGTCACCTTGATATAGCCCCATCTTTTGTAGGTGTGTTTGTCCTGTAAGGAGACCTGTAAGGAGACCTGTTACTAGTCTTATCTGATCTCTAATTAATCTAAGTATCTCATCAGTTCTTTTTTCACCTGTTACCTGAATAACAAGTTTACTATATTCTTGTCCTGGTGTGTTATCCCAAGTTATTCTTTGTAATTCTTTGACTCGTCTTTTGATGGAGTTACCAAGTAGTTTCTCGGGCACTCCAAGTACTGGTTTCGGGCCAAAGTAGTGTGTAGCTGACCCCTACCTAGCTAGAACGTCAGCTTTTTCGTTGCCTTCTATTCCACTGTGCCCAGGTACCCAGATCAGTTCAACTCTGTTTAACCTTGTCAGCGTCAGAAGTTCGTTCGTGTATATAATACAATTTATACTCTCTGACAGTTGGAAGGAGTTGAAAGGAGTTGGGAGGAGTATTGAGCATGTTGGGGGAATAAGAAGGAGTTTCGGAATATCTTTGCAGGAGTTTTGAGGACTTGTGCAGGATCTCTAGGCAGTCGGGAGGAGTTTTGGGAGTTTTGAAGGAGTTGAGTTGACTTGAAAGAAGCTTGGAGGAATTTGAAGGAAGTGGGAGAAGGTTTGCAGGAGTTGAAAGTAGTTGGGAAGACTTTTGCAGGAGTTGAAAGGAGCTAGGAGTAGTCGACATTAGTTGAAAGTTTAGAAATAATTGGAAAAAGTTTCAAAGGAGTTTGAAGGAGTTGATTTGATCTATTTCTTAGCATCGATTATGTCACAACAGGTCCAAATTAGACGCCTACATGTCAAGGGTTCTTTAATTTTCATTGTTTGATAGTAATTTAATGATTTTTCATACATTCCAATATGGAATGAATGAAACTATATATTTTACGATCTAACCAAAACTATAAACATCTCAGTATAAAAACCGGAAAGACACTGTTGATGGAATTTATAGTTGTATTTCGTATGAACGTACTGTATATGTACTTGATAGGCATGAAGTGTTCGAATTTCAATCAATATCAAATGAGAAACTAGGACCTCATAATATTCCCGCTATGGTAGAATACAGTTACGAATACAGGTTGTGAGATTTGTTTGTGAAGTAGTCAATATACCGACATATTATATCTTGAGCACATTGAATCATTAAAGAGCTCGTTACATGCCGAATTTGTTATAAAAAATATTCGAGCTCGAGTGACTCATCAAGAATTGAATGACTTTTTCTTATACCTCTGTACTCGCTACAACATGGTATCTACTAATAAGTGGATACCTGATTGAATTATCAAATTAATTATCGACTTGAAAATAATTTCAGTTGACTTTTTTTTCCAATCCATTTCTGTTATCAATTCTGATGAATCTACAGTCTCTGAAAATGTCCGATTTATTTCTACAAAATCCTGAACGACTAACGATGCCAATGATGCCATTTGTCAAGTGTTATTGTGTACATTTCTGATTCTTCGTATTTTTATTGCAAATATCTGAAGTATCTGTTGTCTCGGAAGCTCTGGGCCACCAGACTTGAAAAACTGTTTCTATAAATTGATCAAACTAATGTATGGAGACAACACCACATCTTTGCCACCCTGTATTATCGGCGAAGACCTCAAACTCCAATGAATACCAAGTAAAAGTCAATACTGGCCACTACCAATTTATCTAACGATAAAAATCTATAACAAAAAACTGTGAAATATACGGTTTATCCCATTCGAGAAAGAATATTTCATTCTCAGAAAGTGTATATTTGGCTCCAATTTGTTGATCTACTTGATATACATAAACAGAATTTGGTTACTGTTATCTCGATATGCCCATACTTCATGAGCACTCAGTATGACATTCGCATGTGCAGTAGTCTCTCTAGGAATCACCATAAATAGGTGAATTCACAGGTTTCCCGCTGGTCGCTAAGAACGACATTTCACTATAAATAAAGACCTACTTGCGTGGGAATATCAGATGCAAAGACACACCGACAAAGCAGAAGTCTACGAAATTAGCCTTTGCTAACGACTGATATACAAATTAATTTTACACAGGTATCTCGGCAATTTGTAGTACTCGCTTTTCAACGGAAAAATGTTGAATATTCGAACCAAGACTTATGAGAATTTTATTCAATGTTCAACCAACAAACAGGAATTCTTTCGTTTCGAAATAGCACATTCAATTAAGTTATCTACAAGTATTGAAATGTAGAATGATAAATAGTCAGAAACAACAAATATTTCATGGTAGAATAAAAATGATGAAGTATTTGTATGGAAAAGTTATTCTAAGAATATTATATCGTAGAGCTATATGTCTGACGCTATGAATGATTTAATAGAAATCCTTCGTGCATTTCGTATAAAATTTGAGGAGTTCTTGACCTATTATTCAATTCACGATCTATAAATTGTATCAGGCTGGATTCGATTTCAGTATCGGTTCAACGTTAGTATTCACGGAATTACACTGATGAACTATTTCATTGAAATTGCAGTTATTTGTTTCTGAATATTTGATAACGAGTTCTCAGAATTTCATTAAAACTGAGATAATAAACATTCAATATAATAACTAATATGTAACGAGTCTGAAACAACTATTTGCATTGAAAGATATTTATTCACCTCCAAAAAATATACATAAAATAGTATGTTACAAAAATAGGCACAGTTTTTTGTCACACTTATACATAAATGAGCAGCAGAGATCCACACTATTGAAGTTCTTGAATCCATGAATGAAGAAAGATTTCATGGATATCGTATAACGGACTCATGAGCTATGATTGTTTTAGTTTGTATTTTAGTTTTTTAATTGTGTAATACTTCCATTCCACTGGTATTTGGTTGTACAATTTCATTGGCAAATATTCAGTTCCTTTTTTTTTGTTTATGATTTATTTACTATATTGATTTTTGTTTCGTGTATCATGGTCATGAAGATTTGTTCCCGAAATGTATTTATCTTTGTTTTGATGTATCCAGGGATTCGAACCTACAACTGGAAAAAACTAGGAAGAAAAGAAGGAGATAGCAATAGATAAATGAACTTTTATTCACCCTGAAAATTTTCAAGCAACTATTGAGTCTAATCAATCTAATTCCCGATCAATTTGAGACTCTTCAAGCTACCTAAATGAACTAGATGACCAGAACAGTCACTCTGGCCAGGGAATGACACAAAACATTTCCACTGTGGAATCTTCTCAAGACTGAGTTTGATCGTATGCTGTACTAGGAGCACGAGATGGTCTAATTGAACCAGAACTCTCCTGTGACATACAAAAAGTACTGAGGAGAAAATTGAACAGGTACTTGAAGGTACCAACAGGTAGGTGAAAAAGTAATATATGAAATGGTGATACAAACAATGCACCGTAGAGGCGCCCAGAAACAACATAAACCAGATACGGATCTGATCTAATCTGATCTTTACGTCACATTGAGGAGGTACCGATTATTAATGCCGCAGTGGTTCAGATAGAAATAGCCATATCAATATTTTATTATCTATCCGATTGCCTAAATCAAGCAATCGCGAGAACAGTTGAATATCATGCCAATCATAGTCCGTCGTGTACCAATTTGCATAGTGAATTCGAGTACAATATTTATTTCAGAACACGATTCGTTCAATACGGTGATCTACTTTATTTATTCTTTTCTGTTGTTTCCATACCCACTTATATATCTGTATTTTTCATTATCTGTAGATATCTACATCATTTGATCTTCTTTCGTCATTCTTCAAAAATCATCTATTCCTATTCAATGCTTTCAGGACCCTTTTCCTCTTGAGAATCCTTATTTATTTTTATACACTCATCGTCACTGCTGGTCTCACATTCGATTCATGTATAGCGTGTTCTGATAAAAACTTGTAATTATCAACTCATTACTCAAATTAGAGATACACAAATATAATCCTTTTTTTTTTTGTTGAAAGTTCATTGCCATATCCGAATAAAAGGAAACCGACCGACCTTTGTAATGGAACCCGAAACCCGGCTTCTTGGCCATATGCTTGCTCATCGGAATATTTTATGCAGATTTCTGTACTTCATATCAAAACAGTATCAGATTCGGTTTATGGTGTCGCCGAGATAAAAAAACAAATGTCATGAATATCATTATACATTATGTGAGAGCTTGAGGAAGTCACAGAATGGTTTGTGTCGTTTTGTGGTGAATTATACAGCGTGGATCAAAAATTTTCATTATACAGGGTTAATTCTTTCATCTTGAGAAAACTAAGAATCGTACCAAGATACGTTTCGAAAGAAATTCGTTTGTCCTTGAGGCCTATCGAATGATACCAATCTCGATCTACCACCTCCACTTCTTGTGGTAGGGATGGGGAAACTTTCGAATTCAAAATAGAAACCCCCCAATCTTAGTTTAGTTGTCTCGATTGAAAGAAAATCACCTGTATTGTTTGATAGAGTGCGTAAATTACCAGGTTTTGAAGAATTCAAAGCGAATATATTTCCAATATTTCTCACTGACTGGATTTATTTGCGGAACTTAATAACCGTCGAAATACCTAATGAGAATAACAGTAGATTGATTTCGAAATGTTGGAAATGATTATGAAATTCTTGATTCATTCACAGCTTTTCGGAATCGAATGTACCGATCTCCTCGACTTTTCCTCTTATGAAAAAAGTATATGTTTCATTGACATTTTGACATTTTGATTGAGTCGACTTCATTACTGAAATTGAAAAAAGTTCGGACTCGTCATTTTTTCCCAATCAATTGCACCGATTTCACCTCCTCGCTCTGATAGTCACTCCCTCAATTTTCTTAAATAGAAAATAGCACTTAGAAATCAAGAATTATTATTTTGAATTTCTTTGAATAAAAATGAAATAAATAAACAAATGATATTGAGTTGTATCTCAAGAAATGAATAAACTGAACAAATGATCTTAATTACCAACTAAATTATTGAAGGAGGTGTTAAAAATTTTCATCATTTACATCCTGGCAGAAGTAGATTACGATTACCTCTCTATCCTTTTTTTCGGATATTTTTTAACCAAATTCATCAAGTGTCCTCAGGATTGAATACATTTTGGATTTGAGTAGATCCTATGGGAAAGAATCTATTGGAGTCAGATCTGGTGACCTTGTTGACCACTCAAGGAATAGTCAATTTAATGTTATTTGTTTATCGGTTTGTATTTCTATTCGAAACGAATGAGAATGTTGATTTGTCAATTATACTCTTAAAATATTCACCAAATATTTTGCACGAAACCCCTTGCTCTTTAAAAAAGTAGTAGCAATTAAGGAAAAGAGTGACATTTTTGAAAAACAACCCGTTTAAAATGAAAATTGACATGTCTTCAGTTATGTTGATTAAAGGAAGGGTAAGACTAAGAATATTCATAACAAATTGCAACTTGAATGTGAGTTCATAAACTTCAGTTGATTTTTTGTTTCATTCTCAAAACTAAGTTGATATTTCAAGATATAATGGCGATTTTTCATATTCCCAAAATGAGGAAAGTAAATCACATCATCATTCATGGTATCACATTCGAGTTGGTGAATAACCATGCTCATCTCCAAGTCATCTTCAACCTATTTTCTTGGTTACCAATTCATTACTATAAAATAAATCTTTTTCAAGGTCATTTGGAGAATACATCAACAATTCATCTGTATATCAATAAGGATATTTGGCATCCTTCCTTCAGGAGTTCATTCAACACACCACGACGCCTATATAAACGTCCGAAGAATGACATTCAACTTTTCGTCGATATCCGACCTTCCTTCGACCGCGAAAAAGACAGCGAAGTGGGCGTCTAACGTGACAGACGTCGCCCCCTCGGAATGCCGAAAGTTTTGACGCTCCCGTCATTGTGTGTGATCACCACACAACCACACCTGGTTCGAAATTTTGGAGGCGGCATTTCCATAATTTATTGTCTATTCCGATTGTCTCTGCTGTTTGGATGTTTGGTCAATGAGACTATGAATATGTTCCATAAGAAGTTGCAGGAGTGACATGAAAATGAGAATAGGTGCAGGAATTATCAGTGCAGTAGAGAGATATCAGGGCTGGAAACTGTGCACTGTACCATTGGCGAAAGTGCAAACTTGTATTGTAATGGTATTCGAGGGTTCAAAATAATCGGAACTCGTGAGTACTTTGAATTTGACGTTTTACAGCGTCCAGTGCTACTGACAGTATTCTAGCTATGTTTACAAATACACTGACGGACACAAATGTCATCAGAAGTAATTTTTAAGAAAGTTTTACTTGAGAAATAGAGGAAAACACAAAAAAGAAGATGATTTTGCAATTTTTGAAAAACACTGAAGCGTTAATATAGATACATAGAATGTTGTCTAGAATTACGAAATGTCGAAAATAAGTACAGAGGGCTAGAACTATATTATGAAACACAGGATGGAGGAGATCATTTAGGAATGTGCTATAGGATCGGTTTAGCATTAAACTGCGTAGATGATTCGAAAAAATTATAGAACCTAGTGATACAAGAAGAAGTCAACAAACATGATCAACTATAAATAAAAAAAAAATGAAATTGAGGGATTACATAAGAAATTATTCTACCTTCTTCTCTATTAACTAGGATGAAAGGAGAAGCACTGAACTGAATATCTCTACTGCAAGTCCCTTCCAGGAAAATGGGAATTATAAAGATTATCATCGACGAATTCTGAAAGCGAATTTGACATAAAATAGAATGAAATCATTTGAACCCTGACCCACAATGTATGGAAATAATGGTTTCGTATCCAATGAATGTTCGAATAATTGGACTGTAGCAATTGAGGTTTTTTTTATTATTCATTTGAATACTTGATCAATAATTCATTTAGCTGAAATCATTTTCGCATATGAATATCTTCTCAACCCTGTTAGAATTATTGATTCGATAAATCATTTCGTGATAGAAATCAATTCATTCGAAAAAACAGCTCTTGTATTTTCATTACTGAATATGCATCAGTTCATGCCATACTGTTGAGATCCCTCATTCACTAGAGTATATATAGATAATGGTTTCGTAACTGTAAATGAAATTATAAAAAAGAGGCAGTAGACAACATCAAAAGGTCCATTATACATAGCTTATTGCACAATATCTACTATTGTATTGACTTCATTACTATGAAGTCGATAATAAAACACTTCGCAAGTTACTTTTGTGATTTCACTAATGTATGTGATGATATATCAATTATTTGAATAAAGTTTGTTTCACCTCTCTATGACCAGTGACATGTGATATATTCATTGTTCATTGAAAAATAAATCAGTAAGAACTCCATTAGGTACATCGGATGAATTGCGTGATATAAACAAATTTGATGCTAGTGAAGTGTTAAAAGCTCTGACAACAATTAGAGGTATCTAACAATAAACCATTGTTACTTATGAATATATTGTAGAATTTTCTTATTACATATATAAACATAAATCATTAAATTGAAAGGATATATTTCATCAGGGCCTAATTGTTGCTTGGAAAACAAAATTCGATTCTTTTATCGAATTTATCGAATATTTCAAAAGGAGTAAAGAATTTTATTATAAAACGTCCATGAAAGTTGAAGATTCTTGAGCAAAAATCCCAACAAGTGGTGGAATATGGAGCCCCTTAAAGAAGCTATGACATGAGAACTAATATAACTTGGCCTATTTCCCGATCCCATCTTGACGTTGTCTCCAGGAGCACCATGTATAACGTGGAATTATGATAATGATATAATCCTCCTTACATAGTTGATCTTCACATTTTCCAGGGATGACTTTCACTCAAATTAACAATAATATAGGAATATTATTTCGAATTTCAATTTGAAACCTTTTGAAAAACAAGTCTACCCATACACTTGAACCAAAGCATATTCAAAGAATATGATGATAACGAAAATTAATATAACTTCAAATAACCTGAAAATAACAGCTCTGGCCATTTTTGTGCAGTTACCCGTAAACCCGCACTTTCCTGTAAATTTTGATGAATGCATATCCTGTTCCTTGGCCTTACGTTGGATGGTGAATCATAGATTGAGATTTATATACGAGCAAGACCGTACAGTTGTAAAATTTAGAAAGGCAACAATTTCCGCGATTTTATGATAAGCAACATCGTTCATAAATACGTTCTGTCATCGAACGTGTAGGGTGAAATTTGTTTTCCAGTTAGATTTATTCCTATGTAGATAACAGCATGTGTGTTCCTATCTATTTGCGCGATTTCGTTCTTCTTCTCTACGAACTCGAATCAAACGCCCCCTTCATATCGTTAATTTCACACCTACATTGACCACAATAAATGACGAAACAATCTTGTTATTCTGCATGCAGTATAATGTGTTGTTTGTTACATGAAAGTCTACATGTTGAAAAACATGTTAATCAATTTATATGACATTGTATTACGAATATTTAAATAATCAATAGCAATAAAACTATGTTAGGCTCGAGAACTACAATGGTATCTTGTAAAAATTTGGTTTTCTCTGATTTCAATAATTGTGATGCTATTTATGGTTCGTCCATGTCATTTGTGCTCTCGTTCAATGACGGATTTTATTGATCCTGATCTTATATTTTCAGTTTGCAATGAGAATGACAAGAGACCCTGTGAAATAAGGGATCTGCAAATGCACTAGAAATATTTTTGAAATGAAAAAATTGCTATGATTGGTTTGTAACACCTTATTCTTATCTCATTATTCAATAAACGTATACAATTCGATTCATACCGAAAGAAAGGAGTTTTAGTTTGACATATACTTGGAATGTTGAAGTGATGCTTACATTTATTCATTTGTAATAATTCTAATAGACATATCAACTCAGCGCAATACTCATTCAACATATTTTTTTGCATCGGAAACTTAAAAAAAAAAGGTCATGAGAAAGGTTTTATTTTTGTGTATAGATTTGAATATTGCATGAATCAAATTCAAATCCAATACGAATAATAGACATTTATGATTTATGATATCTGAAAAGTGTAAGAACTTGTTTCCATAGATATTTACCATATATTATTTTTATCGTTTCAATGAGTGCAGTACACCGTTGATGGTTCTGCAGAATTGATTGAATCCCTTTGTTTGTAATCGAATTCATCAGAATCTAACTAATTACCGAAATACTCCATGGAAATTCAACGAATATCTTTTGAACCTGCATTCCTGTAGGGTTCCGAAAATATACCAGCATAAATTACCACGCAACTGCAACGTCGAAACTTATTGAACCTACAGTAATTCACTTTGATGCATACTGTTACATTTTATTTCGAGTATAATAGCACTTTTATTATGTGAAAACACGGTCATATATTCAGAACACAAAACGATGTGCCCGATGTTGGCACTCTTTCAAAATTACATGCCGCAATAAATAAAGGAAAAGGACGATGTGTAAGCAATAGGGCGTCCGAAATACCGACACTTGAACGCAAGAAACTCTCTATATTGTTCACGTACAATGAAAATTCCGTCCATGAGCAAGAAGGGAATATTCGAATTACAATTTCAGTTTGGACTGGTTCGAATACCATCGCTTTTCTCGCCCAAAAATACCTTGACGTTTCTGACGTTCTGAAATTTTCACAGTTGACATTTTTGACATTCAAAAATATTTACTTTCGACTGTTTTTGACGTTGGATGCTTTTGTCGTTTAACATTCCTCACCTCAGAAGTTTCGTCGTGTAACGTATCTAAATTCGATGTTTCGAATGTTTCACATTCAATCTTCAGTTTTTGACGTTTATAACGCTTTCGACGTTTTTTAATTTCTAACTCTCTTATTTTATTGGCGACTAGTAGACTGAGTTAGGACTCATCTCTAAGATTCTGTGTTTATTTCTTTCAATCAACAATGACTAATTCAGTTGAGTTTCGATATAATGATGAAGAAACTAAACATTTCCTCAATTGATCATAAGATATTGTCAACATATTGAATATCCGTGCGATTTGCTGTTTTTGAAAGTTTGTTATATAATATAAAGAAGAAATACCCGAAATCAAAAACTACCTCAAGAAACAAAGATATTAGAATTATACACTCTGTCCAAGATAAGGATGTCTATCATGGGGATCTCGGAAACCATAAGAAATACGGAGATGGTTAAATTAGAGAAAAGTTGCGCATTTCCAAGTCTAACAATATGCCGTTCAGAAAGTTTTCAAATACCAATTAGTTCCGGAGATATGCCTGAAAAAACGAAATTTGCCGATTTCATTTTTTTTTCTGATATTATTTGAATGGATACAAGAAAACAAGAGACACTTTCTCATTGCCATTTTTTAATTCCTACAAAACAGATTTGAGAGATTTCCCGTACGACGTTTCGTTTAGGAGAAACCACCATCAACTTTATTTTTTTATATGGCCCGTGAAAAAAAATACCCTGTATTGAGAAGCATATTTTATTACTAATACAACGATGCATGACAGGATATGATTCTGTGATATTTAAAACGGAAAAAATGGATTTTATCAAAGATCGAACGTTTTGGTGTAGTGTGCCGTGAAATGATGACTCCAAGTATGGTATAGTAGGCTATGATTACTCATGTTTCTAAATACTGAATTAAAATCACCTTATTGGAGATTTGAGAACTTCGTATAAGTAGGTAGGGCATATCATATGTTAATCAATTAAACTATTTAGTTAAGAACTACTGAATAGAAAGTTAAAAAACTGATCTCTATTATAGAGAATGTTAAACAAATTACCATTATTCTCTAAACATAGATAACACCTTCTGACTGTTGAAATCAAGACATTTCTCAACATATCAGGTGTGATGCTCTCGCACGCTTCTAGAACTAGTTTCCTAAACTGATTCTCAGATTCAAAAACACGGCGGTAAACATAATTTTTGCAATACCCCCAGGGAAAAAAAATCTAGCGGAGTGATGTCCGGCGAACGAGGGTGCCACGAAACTGCTAAATGTGTACCTATCCATTTTCTCGTAAATCTGTCGCGCACTATTAGGGCATTGTGTAATAAATAAGTAATCCCTAAGTAATCCCTGAATACATCTTCGAAAAACCCTTCGAGGTGGTAATCCCGGATCGAAGGGAGTGGCACGAAGTTCACGCTAGAGAAAAGTAAAACAGAATGATCTGGTACACAGACGGATCAAAGACTGAAAAAAGATCTGGTGCGGGAATTTATTCCCCTACCCTGAAGGAGAAACACTCCTATGCGCTTGGTGAAAACACCTAGGTGTTCCATGCAGAAATATTTGCAATTTTACAATGTGCAAAAATATGCAATGAGAAGGCCTTCAATAGGAAAGGAATAGAATTAGGATAGTCAGGCCAGCCTAAAAGCCCTTGCAGGTTATAAGGTAAAGTCCAGACTCATCTGGGAATGTATCAACGAACTTCTGACGCTGGCAAGGTCAAACAGAGTTAAACTGATCTGGGTACCTGGGCACAGTGGAATAGAAGGCAACAAAATAGCTGACGAACTAGCTAGGGAGGGGTCAGCTACACCTTACTTTGGCCCGGAACCAGTACTTGGAGTACCAAGAAACTACTTGGTAACTCCATTAAAAGACGAGTCAAAGAATTACAAAGAATAGCCTGGGACAAGGACAAGAATATAGTAAACTTGTTATTCAGATAACAAGTGAAAAACGAACTGATAAGATACTTAGATTGATTAGAGATCAGATAAGACTAGTAACAGGTCTCCTTACAGGTCTCCTTACAGGACAAACACACCTACAAAAGATGGGGCTATATCAAGGTGACCCGACTTGTAGATTGTGCGGCTTAGAACCTGAGACTATTGAACACATTTTGTGCTATTGTGAGGTACTAAACTATAGAAGAGTAGTACAACTGAACCTGATTTGAACCTAGAGAATGTGGGAACCCTGAAACCTAGTGACCTTTGCAAGATAGTCAGAGGGACCAATGTGTTTTAGGGTATTGGAATGATAGGGGAAATACAATAAGCCTCCGGCTGTAGTATATCCTTTGGATCCCTGTAATAATAAATATCACAGAATCATATCGTGTCATGCATCGTTGTATCAGTAATAAAATATGCTTCTCAATACAGGGTATTTTTTTTTCCACGGGCCATATACCATATAAAAAAATTAAATTGGTGGTTTCTCCGAAACTAAACGTCGTACGGAAAATCTCTCAGATCTGTTTTGTAGGAATTAAAAAATGACAAAGAGAAAGTGTCTCTTGTTTTCTTGTATCCATTCAAATAATGTCAGAAAAAAATTGAAACGAAATCGGCAAATTTCGTTTCTTCAGGCATATCTCCGGAACTAATTGGAATTTCGAAACTTTCCGAACGGCACGTTGTTAGACTTGGAAATGCGCAACTTTTCTCTAATTTAACCATCTCCGTATCTCTTATGGTTTCCGAGATCCCCATGATAGACATCCTTATCTTGGACACAGTGTATACATGGTTGGAAATTATCAGATGAACATATTGGATAAAGAGAACAAGATAAATAAAATATTTTTGTCAACATTATAATATTTATCGTGAGAACTGGATTTCCAAAATATCACTAGAGCCTCCTCAAGTTACTTCCACAATTCAATAATAACAGGCTAATGCTATCTTAACCTTTCAAACTCGATTAATTCCAAGATTCATGTATTATGTAGGAATCAATTCTAAAATAGAACAACAAATTTATTGGTGAACATGACAGATAACATTTGACAGGTATTATCATTGATATTGTGAAATACATAGCTCACATCCGGAAACATAAGTATTTCTATGATAAAATTAAGGGCATAGTGATTATACCAACACACACCGGGCAAGTAATAAAAAATAACTCAAACTGAGCTGTCCACTTTTTAATCATGGTCATCATCGTTAAAATTCATTATGCATTAAGAATACATTCAAAAGTAATGAAGTGGTTTGTTTTACGATTCACTATTGGTAGTCCTCACATTAGATGTAAAATGAAATGAGATACAGGAAATAACTGAATGTAATACATCGATCAGATATTCACCATCAGATTTCAGGACCCCTCGACATGAAAAATAGTAGTGATTCAGATTCAGATTAAATCAAAAGATTTATTTTTATATTGAGATGAGACCAATTAAGAATGAAACTCTCTAACGAACATCAACTGATAATTATTACCAGTTTACTCAGACATTTTGATTCAGATATTGAAAATGGTTTATAGCAAAATATCTCGATTTTTATCTTGATTATATTGTAGTTCGTTCATTAATTTGAAATGAAAGACTACTTTCACTATTTGTTGAATATTGAACAAAAAATCTTTCACTGTGGTTATATTTATTGACTTTCTTCATTTCGTTTATGAATCAATAATTATTCCTAGGCAGAGATTTTTGTTTGATACGATAAATTTTGCATGATCGCTTTCATTTGTTTTTTCTTGTAGGAAAAAATTATCTACAATTTGTTATTCTAGAAACTCAATCATATGGTGTTCATGATAAACTGAAGTTATTAGTAGAATTATTTGTAATTCTGTAGTCAGACTTTATCTGAGGAAAATAATCAATCTTTTAGACGTATCCCTATTATGACAATTATTTCTCGACCACATGTCACAGTATGAATAGACTTGATAAATCAATCGAGACTTGATCAATAATAAAGGATGAATCTCATATATTCCTACTCAACGATTCATTTCAAACTAACATTCGTAAAACATCTCCTGACGCTCCGACTACAAGTGAAAAATGGACCTGCTTTGTGCTAATTCCATACAGACCATTAATCGCGACAAAACAAGGACCAATTCATAAGATTCATTGGATTCAGAAGAAATACTTTTGTCA
Organism: Plagiodera versicolora; assembly: GCA_037013635.1. Taxonomy (NCBI): domain Eukaryota; kingdom Metazoa; phylum Arthropoda; class Insecta; order Coleoptera; family Chrysomelidae; genus Plagiodera; species Plagiodera versicolora. The sequence goes on along the minus strand of CM072983.1, from coordinate 8,829,743 downwards.
TTACAATTCACTATGTTGATTCCTTTCTCTATGCTGAACATATTTTCAATTAATAATTTTGCTTGTTATTGAAAACTAGGTATCCTACTATCTTTTGAAGATTATACTATGCTGTAACATCAAAATATCTGAAAATTTCCTATAATTACAGGAGAAAAACAATATAGACATAAAATTCTTCGACTCATACAATCAGTGGAATTTCTATCCGATTGAATTGATATAGGGTATCACCAAATTATTATGAAGATAACATGAATCAACACAAATTGAAATTTTGACAATCTATATTTATATTCCCAAAATCATCCACTTCTGAACAGAGATGAATTTCAACTTTCAATACTCCAAATGGAAATATTTTATTTTCATCTTATATTTCAGTTCTACATCGAAAATTATTACGTCCCTTATGTAGAAATTGGTATGCATACCACCTGTTAATAGAGAAACAATAAAACATTAATCGTTGTTGCATAGTGTCGTGACATATATCGAGTATCACCTACCAGCAAGGCCTTATGAACAACCTTAATAAATCAACAGTATATTGGTTGTATATCATTCGTTTAGGATGTGAATACAGTCACGACTAGCCTCAATCTAGTAAAACCTACTTGAACCTAGTAAAATTGTTATTGTCTTCACTGATTTGGAACTTTGGACGTTTTTTGTTTTTTCAAATCTAAAATCATTGTTTTTCAGAGGGTAAATAAGATTAGGATTCATTAACATCGAATAATTTGAATGTTGTATAGATACAACTAGAGCAAGAGCTAGAGCAAATAGCCAAAAGTTGAATTATTCATTATAAAGGGTCGGCATTTGGAAAATTTAGTATCATCAATTAAAGTATATTTCAATATGGATGGAGTTTTGTTCAACAACAATAATTTGCAATGAATTAATTCATATATTCATTTACCAAACTGTCGAAAACTGCAAATCGCATTGAATAATATGTTGACAAGATATTGTTATCAATCAATAAAATATTGATTTTCGTTCATCATTATTTAGAAACTCAATTGAATTAGAGGACGAATGTACCAATCATTGTTGATTGAAAGGAATGAGAACAAAAAATACAGAATGATTACAAATCTATACACAATTCATACAAAAAAATTGACATCTGTACCTGACGTCATGTCAATTACAGTCAATCACAGCAATTGAATGTCAAAAAGTGAAACAACTGAAACAATAATTCATCGAGTAGATAATGCTTGTTCAAGAATTCAAAAAACTACCAGTGTGAAGTTATTTCACCTCCAGACCAAAAAGACAAGCCCATTTTGTAACATGCCGAATATGTTCTATAGAATCTTTACAGCTTTTCAAACTGAACGTTGTTGTCGGTTTCATGGAAATGAAATGTCCAATCAACGTAGTATGGATATGTCTAGTGCATCGAATGTAGTATATATAATTGAAAACTAATCAGTAATTGATAGACCAAAAATGAAAATCATTAGAGCTTCGTCAGATGAACAACAATCGTACTTTCCTTATAATTCGATGGTTCATTTTATGGGTAGAGTAATTGTACTTTCAAAGAAGATTTCTTCCAGTGATTGCAACAATTATACTAGAATTCCTCATCACTGATAAATACTTTTTATTGAGATGAACTTGAGATATCGAATAGTCCATCAAAGTTTGAAGATTTCCTATTGACGGAATCATTGAACACCACAAATGAGTAAATTTGTACTGGGATATAAAGATGTGAATTTTTTTCTTTGCATATTGTTGCATCTGTATAGTTTCATTTCACAATGGAATACTCCACAACATCCACGGCTAGTAGTAATCTTATACACCGATGGCAAAATTAAAAGTGTATTATTTATGACCAATTGAATTAAGTAGTAACAAAGGTGTTCTTGTTAGGTGCACGAGCACAGAATAATAGCGAGATAAATTGATTTTCATACCTGACATATTATTTATTGTTATTGGTCGCAGAAAACATTATGATAATAATTAAAGTCATAGGCTTGAGTTGCCACAATTTCACCTCCACATAAAATACATGAGAATAACAATGAAATTTTCGAAAAAAAAAATCTATTCGGGATCAATTCGAAATTGATACAACTTCAATGGTACAACGACAATGTTCTCAATACATGTTATACTCATTCAGATTTATTCGATATTGAACAGGGTTTATTGATTCTGATGAATTATTTCATAGATTGAAAAGTAGCAATCGATATCACATTTGAGTAAATTTTACAAGAAATAATTGCATCAATCTATAACACGATCGCTTGCATAATCATCCGAACAAGATTCTGGCCAATGATTTGTAATAACATGTGCAGCAATCTTGAAAAAAATTGTGCGATATTTAACGACTTCCTATCGATTAGCAAAATTTATTTCAACCCACATAAAACTCATTAATTTTGCCATTATTTTCAATTATCTATTACGAAAGAATTGAACCTTAATGAATAAAATCGATTAACCTAGCTCACTTAATCATTATCGAATAGACGATAATAATTCAATAATGATCTATTTTCCGTTTATTCATAGGACTATATCATTTTGGTCACAATAAAATCGAATAATGTCAAGACCTCTGACAATTTGGTTGTCTTTGAAGCCACAATTAAAATACACATATGCGCTATATAAATCTTGAATTTTGTAAACTTAGCATAATGATACTGTAGAGATAATCTTCTGATGCCATCTGAGAATTGAATCATTATATCAATCATGGAATTCCCCAAGGATCAACGTTCAGACCTCTCAAATGATTACGTACATCAATGAATATACATAAAATAATCGTTATCATTCCGTTCAGATGAAGATAATCCTAAACTACATCAATGTTGATTTACTCACAAGTATTCCAAAATTCTAATGTACAGAAGCCTAATTTGCTTGTATATCTGTCATTCTGCAGAAATCACATGCTTTCATTAGAATTTTATCTTATTGAAGCTATAATTATCCAAACAACGATTCTAGTTATCTGAGCGACAAACTATTCTGGTGAGTCTGGAAATAGAAATTCTGAATAAACGTTTTTTTCTTGTTTTTGGACATTGCCATATTACTCGGCGCCTATCAATGCGAATAATGAGACTGTATTAGTGTTTGAAACAAATCGGAAATTCCTAAATACAATGACACGAGATGAAGGTGACTGAATTTTACAAACCATTCATTTAATAGTTTCAATGATATTCTTATACTACCAATTCTTCAAGTAGCCACATCTTCAGAAGATATCGATGTTTTGGTAATGACATTCTTTTTCGCTTCCATCGAATAAAATATATGGATAATTTATTCATAAAGTGGTAACTATTGTATAAATGTCATGGAATCCTCGTATTTTTTGGGAGAATGAAAATTTTTGGTTTCAGATGAATACTCTCTTGATGGGATACATGTCACCGACGTTAAATTCATTTGTTCTATATGAAATTTTAGGACAAATAGTTGAATATCGTATTCAAAAAATTGTTTACAAATAATGAAAACGCCACAGTTATGAAACATTCGGTTAAGGTCCTCCATATTTCTTTACGTTTCGCAGCGTTCTCAACGATAGCTCAAAAAGCCAATAGATCATTCTATTATAATTGAATTGTGGACATTGTTTTCGTTATTTGAGATGGAGGATTTTCAAATAAATACAGTCATTTCAATAATATCATGGATAACAAACATAACAGATGAGTCCGAGTTTGAATCGTACTAACCTGTTTCAGAATACAATTGTTCTGTTTCAGGACTGAATATGGTGTAGATCTCCTAGATATGCAATATTCTCGTAATCCTTTGTGGTCGCACTGTGGGCATACAACTTAAGACATGTGTTCTTCTACAAGTTGCATATTTATTTTAAGTGACCTTTGCAGGCGCATAAAATGTGATTTATAGCTTTCGCCGCATAACAAGTAAGCGTCACCCAACTCGAGTTTAACAATTCCCTGACTATAAAATATTTCAACAAGTATTGTCAACACTTGATATGTTGATATTTCGTTCTGCAACATATCAGTTCTATTCCAAACTTCAACGGGCTATATAGAAATGATTTAATGATTAAATGATTCTGAAGAAGTTTGTTATGACAGATTTGGTTATCCTTCAATACCATCAGTGCAGAATCTTCTGATTGGTTTAGATACAGCTGGCAAAATTTGGGCATCGATATACAATAATGACAACACTTCACAGTAACTTCACAACGGTGCAGAATTTTATTGGAGAAAAAATTTTGATCTGTTTGTATATTCTAGTATAAATTTTGAAAATATTGAAAGTTCAACAGTTATCCACAATGAATAGTTATCCCATTATGGTGTATATTTTGTGGGAAACATTTTTCAACAATTCGAATTGAAACTTTACGTTCCTGTTTCGGAGTAGCGTTAAAAAAAAGAAGCAGCACACTGTATTTTCTGACAACTGTTTTGCTTAAATAATTATACTGAAATATATATGATATACTAAAGTTTTTCAAGATATTTTTCATCAAGTCGTGACGTCAGCTAGTATTTGCGGATAAATATCGATATTGCTGAAGGAAACTCTGATGATGGAGATTTTATAATTAAAAGTTAATCATTGGTAATTGCAGAATCTTGAAAAAATAGTCCAGTCACCCATCACAGAATTGGTAAATATATTATTCTCGAAATTGTTTTCGTTAGACACATTGAATTCGTTGAGATTTTGAAAATACAAAACTATTCAAAATTTATATTGCTTGAACCTGAACTAAAATAGTCAAGATAAACCAGGTGATTTTAGGTAATAGACGTTTATACGACATGTTCCAGTTTTTCTTCATACAAACTGTCGCGATAACAAGTATATTTCGTATTCACGTATGACATCTTGTATTACCGTTCTGAAGCGTTGGAACACGGTATAATTATTATTATTTTCAAGTGCAATTTGAATACGTCGCACATATAAAACCAGCAAACGAGCTGGCGGCTTTCGGTTGACGTAATAAAAATCTCGCCAAGTGAGGTGACGAAGATTTCTTTTTCGGAATCAGATGTCCAGCTGATAAGGCGGGATGGGAAGGTCAGGTGTCATGGCATGGCCTAACAGAGAGGCACGCGTCAAATTGGTCGTCTGTTTTCAAGGGTCACTGGCCACATGTGTCACTCTTAGTAGTAGACTTCTTTTGAAGGCTCTGACATTTTTCCGCAAGCAGTAACTGACGTCACGACTTCTTGAAAGGAAATAATCGGCAACGTAGTTGCCATATGCCATATTTTTTGGTAGACAACAAAACTGTTTGAAAATAGAAATTATTACTCTGATTGAATCCCATCAAACTTTGTCATGTCATTCCATGTTTTCCTCGGCTTTTCTCTTATTTTTTTTTCGAATTTTTCCTAGTTTCACTCGTCTTTCATTTGTCTTGTTGAGATATACAGATAGATTCTTATGATTCCTTTAGTTACTGTATTGAGCTTGAAGTACCGCTTGATTGTAATTGGTATTTCCTATTCTTGAATTTATATATTTCGAAATGGCACTCAGTTCATTCGTATACTTTTTAGCAAAGACAAGAAGTTAACAATTGATTATTATGTCGGTTCGGTGTTCAGACAATATAAAGCATCAACATCGGGGCAGATCAATTCCATGGATTTTCACATCAACATATTGATTGCGAACTGAAAATAAACAAGAAACGAGTGAACAATGCTCCAGTAAAATCTGTCTATCTATATCCTCCCATTTTGCAGAACTAGTTGGGTGAACTAGTAGTATTTTTCAAATATAATAAACTGTTTCAATCTCATCGGCAACATTCTTATCAATCCTTAGCATGATATATGAAACAAATCATGTGCATTTGGTTGTTGTTGTATTACGTTGTGTGCTCCTCAAATTCTTACGAAGTTTGAGATTCATCGATTTTTAAGGGTGAACGCATCACACCCATCATAATAACCATATAATAAATAACTTAATGAATAGATGATTATCACTGATCAATTATTTGTGACCTACTTTGGCTCCAAAAAACGTCTAGACTATATAAACTTGTTCCTCATTTATTCAGCTTTGATTAATTCATATAAAATGTAGGTTACACAAACCATTTTCGATCCGCCTGTTTTGTCTGGACAAGTTGCATTCGTTTTGTTCTCTCCGAAGTCAGGGCAAACTTTTCCTGGATTTTTGGCAAGTCTGAGAATGTCTGTCGTCTGATGCATAACATGTTTGTATTACATCTTCTCGCCTGACTTATTATTTCACTACCACATTCCGTGGGCCAGATGCATCACATCGACGAGCCGCATTTAACGAAACTATTTCGCTTGCCAGACTTCTGTTCTCATCTTTTATTTCTACTCCCTTGTTTCGTCTCGAACACAAACTTATCTATCCAGATGAATAAATGATTGCATGGATGTCCCCAAAATTTGTATCATAATATTTTTTATGTAGTATGTAGTTATGTAGGTGAACAACTTAATCTACAAACTAAAGTATGATTCAGTAGTTGAAGAATCATCCATTATTTTGGAAATATGCTGATTTCATTTTATGGACTTGACTTGAAAATCCAATAATGAATTATTTCTATAAACTCAGTCAGTTCGAATTTATGTTATATTTCAATTGAAAATGTGTGGATGGTCCGAATAGGGGACATTTGATCGATGTTGAAAAAAAAATGAACCTGCATGTGGCAATTCCAATTTGTGACTAGTCACATTTTGAAAACCGCACATCCATATCTATTCTATAATAACTTTTTTGCTGCGAATAGTGAAACATATCCTGAAAGGGTTGTCGAAGGAATCAGCTCTAGCCTAATTAACTCCAAACTCATCTGAGAGTTACTAAAAACCCTCCAAGAGCTGGGCAGTCAAAATAGACACAGGTTACAAGAGGCTGATCCGTTAGACTGAGAAGGAGCACGAGGTACCCCAATTGGTCCAGAACATTCATGTAGCTTAGCAAGAGCACTGATGAAAGCATCCAACAGTACTTGGATCAACAAGCAATCTTATGAATGGTGAAATGGGGCGCTGGAAATGACACAGGCCAAGAGATAAATTCTTAGAGTTCCTACTAGCCCCAACAGGCAAACAATCAGAACCATGGTTGGGCTCCTGACAGGACATTGAAGGCTGAAGGACACAACCGTTTGTAAGTTGTATTGAGAGAAGAGGACGAGGAAACCTCACCATTCATGCTGTCCTATTGCAAAGGTCTGTCAAGGCTGAGGTTTTCCGTAGGAAAAGGAAAAAACCGCAACCTTCCCGGCATGTAGAGGACCTGAGCTCTCCTATGGTACAAAGATAGGCTTAGACCCGGAACTAAATATAAGGATAGGGCGTAGACCATTGATCTGTAAAGGTCGTAGTGTGAAAGCTACCTAAAGCACATAGGCTCCAGCCTAATCAAAGGGTTGTCACTTTCGAAGTATAAATATAGAAATAAATAGAGAAATAATCGGTATTTTCTATGGCGAATGTTCAATTCCGACCACTCTGTAGACTCACGATGAGAACCATGACCTTATATAATGATAGATAGAAGCAGATCTTGGTCATTGACTCCTGCCAAAACCCGAAATTGTACAATTTAGCCAAATAGGCTATGAAGCTTTCCTTTAATCAAATACAGAAGCAGTGTTAATTCGAACGGATGACTTGAAATCACGTACTGTGCTGGACATTACACTTATTTGATAGAAAGACCACCTCAGTGGCAAGAACGTGCAAGCATTTTTCTGATTTGTTCGATTCCTATGACCAAGAAGCGGCTAAGGATGATATAAGGATGCGTCAGGACGATTTATAGTGCTATCTGTCTGAACTGAAATGATTTGTTTCGTTTTTATTATTACTTGGTTATTCCGTAGTGAACGTCTTAATTATTTATTCAACAGCACCTCTAGATTATTTTGATGTAATAATTCGATGGCAAATCCTTCGAAAATGTGTGTTGGGTGTTCTTTAATGAAAAAAAGAATGATTATTTCAGGCTTATACAGTGTGGCTCGTTGTGATGAATGTAGGAAAACATAAGATAACGTTCAACGTATCCATTACACTATAAAGTTTTGTCAGAAATTCATGTTGATTAATCTTCTGCATCTCCATAAAAAAAAATTAGATGAACAAAAATTCGTCACTGATGGGTCTTTGGTAAACGATACGTTCTGTTAGCTATTCTTCTGTGCGCTTTCACTATATCATAGAAAGTTCTGAATCAACTGCAGCATACCTGGTACCCATACTGGAGACAGTTAAATTTATGGGAGTTTTAAAGCAATCTCTGGCTGTTGAAGTATTTGGCAATGATGTTCTCCTCAGATTTCTCAGTAGCTTGATTGCTTTTCAGAATTCACTATGAAACATTGTCATTTTTCATGGTGCCTGGTTTTAATGATTGGGATGGGAATTGGAATAGTAAATGGCTATAAATGTGCGGAATACTTACCTCTGCTCTAAATTTGAATTCATTCTCCTGAAAGTAAGACAACAAAATGTATTCCTCGAAATTGAAACATCTTGGATTTTTTTCACGGATACGATAATAATAATTTTTCTTTGCCGAACTACAAAATTGAAGAATTGATCAAAATCGATGTTTCTTGTTTGCTTGGCATTCAAAAAATTTCTCTTGAATAGAAACTAATTTCAGAATGTTTTCTATAGCGGACAAATGATCTTTTCGAAATTTCAGTTGGTTTTTCGTAATCAACATTTTTGTCGAGTTACCCCATATTGTCTGTATAGTTTAGTTTGAGGACGAACACGATGCGAAAAATTCGACCAACCTTTATAAATGTGGAGGAGAAGCATTTTAACTGTTGTACGAAAGGCATCCCGACGCTAGGCCATTAAAACAACAGACCGATATGTCAACGTCAGATAATTATTTTGAGACTGAAACACATCGAACTCACGAAAGAATGTTTCGACAAAATTATTCCAGTCATTTGGATGTTTGAAGTGAGAATGACCTTGGTATCATGTATTGAGTGTCTTTATATTTCAATGCACTACATATTTCAATTGAAGAACTCTTCATCACACTTCCTCTTTTCACATTGTATTCATGTAATGAGAATGTTTTGAATCTCTCAAGCATTGCCGAAAAATATTCAAAATTTAATTGAGAAATTTATCTTTTTTTTTCATATATATAAAACTTCTCACGAAAGGAGACATCCTGTAACGTTCAGAGAACATCGTGAGAACCAAGGAGAAGGAGGTAGGAATTGGTGTTCTTTTTGAATTTCTGAAGGTCATATGCCTCGGGGAACACCTCCCTGGGTAATGTGTTCCAGAGCCTCGCTGTTCGTTGGATGAACGAGTCTTTGAAAAGAGATGTTCTGCAGGTCATCAAATGCTGCTACTGTTATTTTCCACAGTATATTATTAACATGATAAGAATTGAAAGCTCATGATTACAATTCTGAGTAAGTGATCATAAATAACAATTACCTCTTTTGTTTACATATTCTAAGGAAAATGCATTGTTTACTGTGAGGTAACATCGTAATGAATTCATAATTCTGAAATGTCATCAAGTGGAAAATGACCCAACGAATCCATTTGAGAAAGTCCAGATTCGATTAGCCCAGAATAATTTCGAAGGATTGTCGTAAAGGGTCTCTTGGATGGAGAATAATAATTGTATAATTTAAGTAACAATATTTATGGAAATCGATAATTTTGATCTCATCATGCGATATGGATTTTGTTGAAAATTGTTGGTACTTACGTATTTTGTTCCAAAAGAATTCAATATTATTGTCGTGGGAAATGGGCGACTGAACTAGTATTGAATTTTCATCAATTAATTCTTGCACTCATCTAATTATTGTGCCGTATAACATAAATAAACCTGCATATTTCGAATAAGGTGATCACCCAGCCATAATTCTGTGGGATAAGGTTTGTTCCAACAAACATTCCTGTATGGTTTCGGAACTGTTTTGTGGCCGTTTCGATTTCGTTTAGTTTGCATGCGCAAACTTCGCATAATTTTGTGACGGTACAAAAACATTCGAGGGTGATCAACCCTCAAACCGATCAGGTTTTATTGACCGTTTTGTTCTACCCGTTATTGTTCTTTTGTTTAAGAAAAATCTTTGGTTACAATAATTGAAATTATATGAAAATAGAACATTCTACGATTTTTGACCCTCGTTTCATTGTACTGAATATAAGAATCGTCTTCACTTGTTTTGTATGAAGTAATAGTAATAATCAGTATTTTCATCGTCACTGATATTTATTTTTTCTTATTTGATTCTTATTCGAACGAAAGAAATTATTAAATAACACAAATGAAAGTGAATAAATACCCAAACAAAAAGCTAGATTGGCTAACCTATTCTTATGCGCATGTCAATACTCATGAATCAAAACAGTTTTCAATTTTGAGAATGTACCAAAATTACCGTCCTGAAACCATGCTGCTGACGGTCACAAGTTTGGTTGGAACAAAAAGATGATGGTCAGATTACGATCACTTCTCGGTTGGAACAGATTAAATCAATTGCGCATGAGCGTGACCATATTGTGACGGTTTCAAGACGTGTTGGAACAAACCTATCATGACATCGTGACGTCACTAACTGCGGAAACGTATCAGAGGGTTTGAAAGTAGACTTTGATAGCGATTTTGAGGCCTTAATATTGCTCCAAATATTCTCCGAAAATATTCAATTGGAATTCAATCATGCATAATATTTGAATGAAAAAAATTAAAGGAAGTCATTTCGCCCATTGTTTTTCAAAATATTCCACTTTGGAGTACGAAATCTCTGTTTCTTTTCTCAAGCGTTTCCGAACAAGATTGTGCAGCTTTCTGGCAAATCACTTCGATAACGTGATATTTTATATATCAAGGAATGGTTTATATAGTCATTATTTCCAAAGAAATATTGAAAATACAGTGTCATTCGAATATTTAGATTTAACAGTATGTAGAAAAAACTATTTTGTCAACCATCGGTTAATTGACAATTGTCAAACCACAGTACTATTTAGGCATATATCGGAAGGATTAAACATGCATAACATCTGTCTCGTTGAAGAGGAATTCACAAATCTGTCCAACCTTTTTTGAAAACATTTAGGAAACGAAGGTGAAATTTCGGTCATTGAGGTAGAATATCTCAGGAAGTATCAAGTTTCTCATGAGGATATCATCAAATTCGTGTTTTTTGGACCAAAATACGAGAACGAGTATAAACATTCGTTAAAATCCAGACCGCATAATAATTGCAAAATTACTCGGAAATCGGGGTTTTCTTCTCAAAATTCTAATCTACGATCATTGAACAAAAAAATCCATCTGAAAAAATAAATATATATCACAGATGGTACACTGGACTCTCAATGGATATTAATTACTAATAAAAAACGAATTATAAAAAAATTTTATTTATTTTTCTCGTATAAAATGAGTTATGCAGGAATATATTTCGAATGCCATATTGCGAACTCAATCGTTTCACATATAATAATGAGTATAAAAACATTAATTCGTTCAAACGATGACATCATGAATCAATAAAACAAACATAACATTCAAGAAAAACCACGATTTTTGTGTAGGCGAGGAATTACACAAGTCGCCTTCACAATAACAATTCTCAACATCAACTGTCCTTAAACCATATTTGTCCACTACTTTGCACCCTGTTTCATAAGCATCTTTGACAATATCATATCTCCCAATCCATACCTCTTTTTCAAATGTCCAGCTCTCTTGTAGCTGACTAGCACACCCTCTCTCCACCTCTACCATGGGATAATCTATAACAGCCCTCATAGTAGTCTTTCGACAAAAAGTCGAATTTCTGCAGTCTTTGATAAACTTGTCAGAACTGTCAAATAGTTTGCACAGATTCGCTGATGCATTTTCTTGTAGGTACATAGGATGGGCGACTATGTAACACTCATAGCACTTTATCGAGATCACTGGTGGCACTAAGACAAAAAAAACTGTAAAAGTCAAGAGCAAATAGGTGTGAAAATTCATCATGATTGGTCTGACAATAAGCATATACTAAATTTCACCTTGACTGGAATTATCAGTAAGCGATAATAAATAGAATAACAGTGCCGTGTAATGATTTGATTAATGATGAAGATTGCGATTGAGTTGACATAATTCGATATTTTGAGTGTACTTGAGAGGACTTATTTCGAAAAGGTCTTTATAAAAACATACTATGTGTTTTTGGAAGCCAATCCATTCCAGGATAAATTTATCTATTCTTGTGTACTGACGATATTGTAAGCAAGCCACATAAAGCTTTTTGTATGTGCTACAATTTTGTGGAATTTCTTCAAGCAGTCCAATGAATTTTTTCCATAGACATACACGTCTAATGCAATGAGTATCTGACCATTAATTTTAGTTTGATGATGGAACAATTTGACATTTGAATATTTCGACCAATGTTTCGAAATTATATGAGATGTACACTATTTTTGTACATAGCGAAATTATTTTCTCACATCATTATTCTCCATGAAAACCGTGATTTTGAATATTAAACTTTCACAATAAGATAATAAGGAGATGAAATGGTAGCTTCACACTGCCACCTGTATCATCAGAAATTATTGAACGCAAGGTTACGACACTGTTCGTATGAACTTAAAATATGTCTGTATTTAATTCGACGATTTCCTTGACATTGTGTTATTTGATATGATTATTATCTATTGCAATCGATTAAAATTGTAAACAAACTATCTATACTTTCATATTATTTATCATTTTACGCTCAGGTCTCACACCAGTCAAATGTTTCAATATATCTTGTTCTAGAAATTTTATATAGAGTATTTCTATTCATAGTGAAGGTATCATATTTGAAATTTATAGATATAATTGGGAATATTTATGAAAAATATTCAAATATACAAGAAATCCAAGTTCCGGAAAAAATGTATTATTCGAATATTGCTGAAACGAGTGTTTGAGAATACTTTAAATTTGATAGATTGTACTACCACTGTATAACTAAATATACATTGTTTCACTTACTGTCGGTCACTTTGATGTTGGTGTACATCAGATTATTGAAAGAAAAATGAGTGCGCAAGAAACCTTGCGAAGTTCTGTGAGTCATCGCTCTATCCAATCAATGATAAATTCTCCCGTCAATGTAAACTTTTTTTTTGTGATCAAATGCGACCAGTGTTGCATAAAAAAATTAAAACTCCCACTCTATATCTGACATAAAATCGATACAAGAATACTGTTTTGAATCAGATCAGTATCTAATTACGTATATCAAAGAACTTCATAGTTTCCGTGTCTTCTGTACCATTCATAACGTGATCGGAAGACAAAGAGTCTGCTAATAGGTGATACAATACAAACATTAGCGCCATTCACGGTCTTATACACAGGTCTGGAGACTACGACACTTTTGAGTGGTGGGAGTGTCACCATTTTGAAGAATAATTCGCCATACTTATCCGCTAGGAGCGTATGTGTCTAGGGGTATAATCACGTGATTAATTTTTGACAGTTCGTATTGTAAACAAAACAAACGGTTAATGAATATAAATGACTTGAATGGTGGTTGAAATCAATGACAGAACTATTATAATAAATTTATGTATCAAAATTGTTCAATGAGTTAAACATCCAAATTTCATACTCCAAGATCTTACGAAACGTTAATTGGGATCCCCCTGTATATCATAACGTAGTGCTGAAAAATCACACTCGACCACTTTCATCCACACTAATACAAATCAACATCGCATGTCAAAAAAATCTGCATAAATTAACGTGAAGATGTTGATACCGAGCCGATAGGAGATGGAAGCCCCATTAGAGACAAAGATCGCAGATAAGCGAGAGCCGGGGGGGCACCTGCCCAGGGCCGTGCGTTCAATTTCTGCCCCGGGCCACCTGCCCTCTAGAATGTTTAATTAACAATTACCTGGGCTGCTCCTAGCACGCTTGATCTCGATTCGAAAGGGTTGTTTCGGAAGGAAAAACACCTGTTGAGTTCGGAGGTACGTGTACCTATTCGTGTTTGTGAGTTTTTTATATGTTGTTTGTGATGATTTACTTCAGAGGGGGTGGAGTTTCAATTTGTTGAAATGATTCACGGGCAATGCGGATCTAATTATCATCCATAATACCTCATAGAATTGTGTTGATAGGGTCGTGGGAGATTATTAATTTTCCTTATCTCTGTTATTTTGAAATTCTCCTTGACATGGGTGCTGAAGGAAGACCTATTTAAACTACTCTGTACTCCATAATATAGCATGCAATAATATCAATAATATCATTTCAGTGACACCCAATCATTCGGTGACTGATTTGAATAAATTCAAAGTAACTGCAGTTGACAATTTCATTAGACGCTTTTCTGTTTCATTATTATTAGTAGAAATTATTTTCTATCAGTATTTTGACACGTTTAGGTTCACTTTGGTCATGGCTAGTCTGTGTGTCCCATTGTGAAAAAAACTGGTCATCATGATTTAGCTAGCAATCAGAAGGCTGCATTTATATAAAATATTAGGTTTAGGCATTAAATGAGTAAAATTAAAAAAAAAATGTAAGCAGAATCTTTAAATCAGTTGGAGTAAGTAGATGAAATTGATAGAATATCTACAACCAACAAATGAAAACAAGAACAAAAATATAATATATATACAGAGGTGTGCACAAAAATCGGCCAGAAATGTAACTTCTGAATCATTCGAAATCGAAATTTGAAATTTGGTGGGTAACAACTATATGATATTGTTCATTTTTTGAAGAGAAAAATTTTGGATTTTCAAATAAAACCCCCTGTATGTTTTTCCATTTTCAGATTCAGGGTATCATTTTACATACACCAGTAATTTTTCCGAATCATTTTGTGTGAAACAGAAAGAACAACGAAATGAACTCCTCATCAATCTTTATTACTTTCAGTAGCACAGAAAGAGGGGCTATAAAAAATTAATCACAACAAATACTCAAATTGACTCCCATTTTGTGCAATGCATTGCTGACACCCCCTAGTTACACTAAAAGTTGCGTGGTATAAAAATGCTTGGGGTATATTGCGGCAAGCCTCTAAAATTCGATGCCTAATTTTTTTGACATTTTGATCTGGAAAAACTACTGGTTTATGTAAAATGATACCTTGAATCTGAAAATGGAAAAATATACAGGGGGTTCCATTCGAAAATCAAAAGTTGGGGTCATATGAAATACAATTTTCTATAATGAACAATATCATACAGTTGCTACCCACCAAATTTCAAATTTCCATCTCGAATGATTCAGAAGTTACAGCTCTGGCCGATTTTTTTGCACACCTCTGTATATACAAATAAGCACCTAATCACGAAAGCGTTCACAATCTATGATATGGCATAACATGACGGCTCTTAGTCAGTATTGAATGAAGTCAGAAGCCAACATGTTAATATGCTTTTGAAGTCCCTCTTCCGAAGTTCCATTTTCAAATGTATTGATTGATTAGACAAATTTTGTCCCACGTACATGTAACATCTCTGACCAATAGACCTTTGGGATATACAACGTATATTTGAAATAAGACAAGGCGATGAAACGACAATGTATTTCAGTGTGTTTTTCATAGTGGTTAGTGATACCACTATAAAAAAAAGTCATCGGATTAATCAAGTTGAACATGAAACAACAAAAATCATTTAAACTTTGTTTCAACTGGTTTCCTCTTCAGTTAGTTCTCAGTATTCTGGACATTTTCTTCGTAATTTTCCAATGTACTAACGTAGAAAAACTTTACGATTTCCTATTTCGAATGACATTTTCATATATGGAGATGGTAATAAAAATATATATTATATCATTCGGAAGAGAACATTAAAACTCAAAATCGACGCGTCCTAGCCCTCTGATGTTTTCAGCTAATTCATATCAACCTTCAAGGGTTCACTACATCGAGAGATGATTGATGAATTAATCATGAGATGCATTTATAACCAGAGTTCTCGAAACAAATTCACTTCCGATTTATAGACTGCAAATGACGGTGCGTTTGTATGCATAAAAATGCGAAATTGTTGACGAATAACCTTCCATTAATAATACAGATGATTAGGCCCAAGGCACCTGCCACGAACCATTAAAGTTCGTTCAGAAAATTAACAAAGAATCATTATCCTTTTTGTGCTTCACCAACTCTACTCGCTGAATTTATAAATAACAGTTCGTTTTTGGATACCCTCGTGGTGGACTCGACCAACCTACCAAATTAAATGTATCACAGATCAATTAAGATTAGTTGGATCAAAATGTCAGTAGTCTCGATGATCCAATATTTACATTATCCTCTCGATACGGAATCAATTCAAGAAGGAATTTGAATTCAATTGTTCATAGTCACATATAAATACATAGATAACTGATGAATAACGAATCATTATATAGGTTTCGAGTTTGAGCAAGAAAAATCATCAACTATTCAAACAGAATGTATTATAAACTTTTGAGGTTATGTTACTACAATACGAAATCAAAAATTCATAACTGACTCCTGATGTGACTTTACAAAATAATTAATTCCTTCAACAATCCATATTTCCATAATAATACATTATTATATTTTGTTACTAACCATTTTCCCGATTTATGTTTTTGAAAAGATATTCTATGAAAAATTTTGTATTGTGTCCGTGTGATATTTACCTTTATTTTTTAATGCAATTGGGGGTCAGGTGATACCTCATTTTGAGGTGTATTCAATTATCTATTGAACCAGTTATAAATAAATGAAGGAAATTAAGATGAATTGAATACAGTAACATTCTAAAAATATTTATCACAATTTTTCTACCAAGAATTATTTACAATATACCAGCTGATCAATTACGTGTCGAAAAAGAATCAAACTATTGAAAATGAATTTCTTCAAATATCGTATTGTCTTCAATTTGTTATTGATATTATACTGACATGTCTGATGCATTGTGAGTGTGTGACTTATTATCAATATTCTGTTCTTGAGACTAACAATAAAGATGAGCGATTTAAAAACCCAAAGAATACCCATCAAATATGAAAGCTTGAAATGCGATTATTTTATTTTCATTAATAACTAAATTATTTTATTTTCATTAATAACTCTATTAACGCTATCAATTACATCATCTGTTAAATAACGTCCAAAAACACTACAAGATTGTGAAAAAGAATAACTAGAGGAAAGTTTTTTGTCGAAACGTTTCATGTTTTTTCATTGTTTATACCTGAAATTATTAGTCTATGATGTTGAGACATTTCGTCTTCATCTCTGCCTCATCTCCTAGTGCTCTATATTCCATAAATTTGTTCGGAATGCGTATTATTAGCAGAGCAGTCTTGACGATCGAACTCCTGGTGAGACCCCTTGGAAAAGAACCGTGGGGGGCACCCAGATATGCAGATTCTTTCTAATGGTACTCATCAGTTACTCCACCCGTATCTATACGATTATTATGAATATTCATCCTCCACATTGTTTGTTATTGCTTTAACTAATGAGAAACATAAATCGAAGACGTTCTGTTCAAATATTTTGATTGGATGGGCCTCTATAGCTAGACGAAGCTGAGTTGAGAAATTCATTATTTTTCATAAGGTGCATTGAATAACCATCAATGTCAGTTCTTTCATTTTGAATTCTCTCACGAGATCACATGTATTTCCATGAATAATATATTCTCGACTTGAACCTATGGTCATCAATTCCACCGTTTCTATTTTATTTTTTACTAAAACTATCACACTTTCCTATGATCACTCTTTCTTCTCACGATTTGTATCGTTTTATGTACAGTAGAAACTCAATTATTCGGACCTCAGTTACAGGGTTTCGCGATTATCCGGACTACCGACTGCGACCAAATATTTTCAACCGAATTAAATTTAATATTACTTCGTTTCATGAAATTTTATTTTATTTAATTGGATGCTCGAAATACTTTCCATTTTGAACTAAGCAAAGTATAATCTATTTTCAAACTCATTTCTCGCATTTTAAAACATTTCTCTTGCATATTCTGTGTAATAATTCGTTGCCGAAGATCATCGAGTGAGGATGGTTTATAATTTTATTCAGCTCAAAATGAAGAGCATTTTGAGTATCTGATTGAATGAAATAGCACTCATTTAAGTTATTCCTTATATAAATAAGTACATTCATAGTATGCTGAATTAGGTGAGGTGCTAAAAATAAATTTCATTCCTTGAAGATGACTTCGATCAACTGTTAGATATTTTTCATATAGTTATACACATAGAAGAACACTGTGTTCAAGTTGAATTAGTATTTCGATTGATAAAATTGAGTAATTTGTCATAAACGTAGATCACTCTTTATAATTCCGGCAGATTCAGGTTGAAAATACCTCGATACTGTTTTTCAGCATGAAACCAGACTTGAAACATGCCAGAAAAAAATCGATGGATTGCTTTCGGCGTCGATTGAAATTATTCAACACCAATCTGATGAGATGTGAGTAGTGACTGATGAATAATTGAAACCATATTTAGCTCTCGCGGAATTCCAGAGAGAACACTCGTCAATTGAATTCTGGAACAAGTTAATGGTCCATTTTCTCGAAATGATTTCAACGTCGAGAATGCACTGCTTGCAGCTTTCTTTATGTAAGCAAAACGTAAACGATCGAATTATCCTCTTGCTGAACCGCAAAATGAGCGAATTCTCGGAAGATTCGTGTAGCACATTGAACGGTCTAATGGCACGATTTTGCCTATGGCTCGTTTTCATGAAGATTACATTCAAATTTGGGATTCGGATAGCAAATTGCATTGTCTGACCCGAAATTATATGCACGTGCTTCGACGCCCCCGAGACAGAAGATGCTCTCAAAAATTAATAACCATTGGTTTGGAGAATAGAAACTTTCTTGAAATGGTCCGTACCAGGGGTGTTGTGAATTGTCACATCCGCATTCGCATAAGCAGAGCTTAAGCGGATCTTGCCATTATGTTAGATTCATCGGGTGCAAAAACTATCAATAATAGTTCCAATATCCGTCTCAGAAATCAATCTGTTATACGTCGAAATAAATAAGACTGATTTTGTATGAAAATTCTCCATAAAGCAGTGTTTTCAGCAAACAGATTTGAATGATTCGAATTGATTCAAAATGAATCATTGAAGAAATATCTTCATTATGGTTTTCTAGAATGACTGCGGTTTCAGTTCTATTTTCAATATCTTATGTATAAACATATTGAAATCACATTGAATATTTCTTTCATGTTTCCAAAACATCTGATTGGCTGTGGTCGAGTAGTTTAGACTTGTCGATATATCGAGTTCATGTAATCACTTCTACTAATATGACCGTTTCCTCCAGAAGTATTTTGTAATATTCCATAAACACGGAAGCCAGCTCCAGAGATATGGCTCTCATGAATAACCACTGGTTACATTATTTTGAAGATCTCTGCATTCTTAAGAGTTACACGTTTACTGTAAAATTTGACAATCTGGGATTTACTCTCTAATAACAAGTTTCATAGATCATCCACAAATATTCTTTCATTTTATCGCAAGAATCTTATCAAAATTACTTCTTAGCTCATAGTATCATTGCTAACAAATACAAATTCTGAAGTGATATCAAATCATATATTATCGCATAACAACTACACCTCAAAGCATCGTTCTTGGGCCATTAATATTTTTATTATATGTGAATTCTCTATGAAATATCTCTGAACGTGCTAGTAAAAAAAACAACTTAGTGACATTCCATTTTTTGGATTTGTGAAGAATTCATCAACAACTGAGGATTGTATCGCAATGTCATGGTTAGTTTATACAGCAAATAAGAAATAAAATGGAATAAGAATGCACCAATGACATCACATAATATGTATAAACTAACCATAATACAAAACTTTTCGAATGTGAATTAGAATAACTGCATCTAGTAATTGAAGTTCGTATTTTAGCGAATCCTGAAAATCTTTTCCATGCAAGAACCTCGTGAAATAGTGATTGCTTTTGGAAAATTCAAGGATTATGCATATCAGCTCTGTGAAATTGCATGTCATCATATGCTGTGTGGCGACGTTGACGAATTAATTTTCCTTGGTATCTGCCGTTTTAATGAAATACTCACCGTTTCTATGAGTAATTTCAAAAGATGGGTTAACCAGGTGTGAATTGTAATGTCTGATTGCCAAGAAAATGTCCAGATGAGCCGTTAGATTGTTTAGTCTACCCACTTCTATTCTAATTATCGCCACTTCAATTTTATAATTGCGCTTATGTCCGAATTGCAAAAATTATAGCGTGAGCACATGGTCTACTCTTTGCTGCAAGCTATTTGTGGGTTCATATAATCAACTCGGCTGTCATAGACATTCTGAATCCTTCTCTTCTTTTTGCCTGTTCTATGGAATTGTTTTTGAGAGAGAAATTACATGAGAATAAATCTTTAATCAAGAAGAACAAACACTTACCTCCAATTAAAATATCATTACCAGTGTCATTTGGGATAACCCTGCAGCTGTCACGCCCATCAAATCACCTTATTTTGAGTTTTCCAGAAGTTCAAGTTTAGTCGGTGTGCTAAACTTGAACTCCTGAGCATTCTTGAGCATTTCACATTTGGAATACAGATCCACAGGCCGATCATATTTTTAGTTCGAATTCGTAATGACTGGGTTCCTAATCGAAATGAATATTCAAGGTTGAAGAAAATTATTTTTTCTTTGGACCAGACAAAATTTTGCCTTTTGATAGAAATAATTCTCTTTGTAAATTTGTACTCTCTCATATTGAAAGCATTCATTATTATTATTATTATTATTCATGTCATCTCATTTCAATTCTATTCTAGAGACAGTTGGGTTACTTGCCGGTACCATAAGACGAGTGTGCCGTACCCTTGCACAGACACTGCTCTGTTCAACCAATGATGACCTCTCCCGCCAATTCCTAATTTTTACGGAATCAAATGCGATCAGGTCCTGCTTCATAAAATAATAACCCCTACTTGATATCCCCCATTGAATCGTCGTCAAGATTCCCATTTTCAATCACAATTAACAACAGCATACACACATAACTCAATAGTGGACATGCGCACTCCAAATTTTAGTATACGAAAAGTCATTCGACTGTCTCTGGAATAGAATTGAACTGTGGAATTACTATCAATCGGGTGGGTCTCTAGTCTGAATTCAAAATCGAGTTCAACTCCGTATTCATAATGACAGACTTCCAGTCTAAAGGTTTGGAGACAAGAAGTCTAATTTCAATTATGAATTGCAATCCAAATACCAAATAACCAAACTTTCAGACCAATTACGTACTCACAAGGAATCAAAATTTCAAAATGACCAAGTTTCTCTTCAAAAATAAATAGGTTTCCACTTGAGATTCTAAATAACTAGACTTTCAGTACAAATTTATACTAACCAGACATTTAGTTCACTTCCGCCATGATTTGGTTTCCAATTCGGATTCTTTCTTTCAGATTCACAGTCTACATTCGAAAGGAGTAGATTTTCAGTCTTGATTAGAAAAGAACAGATTTTCAGTAACTGATATATCAGACTTGTAGTTATCATTGAGCAAAATTCTAGTTCAAATCAGGTCAATACGGCCCTCCACTGCGACCCTGGCGGGTCTATCGTGGCTCACACCAATTCAAATTTCACCAAATGAATCCAGCTTCCTGACGAAGCCGTTTATGGTATCTGGTGAGTGATATTTCAGGTCCGAGGGCGAGAGTGCCACCCTGCCAAACATCGAGAACCTGATTCTAGCCGCAGCGGGGCAGACACAAAGTATGTGTTCTGCTGTTACATCATCTTCCAAGCATAGGCGACAAGTCGGGTCTTCTGATAGACCGAGTCTAGTCATGTGATGATTCAAACGACAGTGACCTGTGAGGAGGCCTGTTAGGCAACGTAGAACATCTCTGCCGTAATCTAACAATTTTTTGGCTCCATTCTTCGAAGGATGAATGAATGCCTTGGAATGGGTCAATCCTGGAATACTCTGCCAGAAGTTTGAGAAACTTCCTGTTGTCCAGGTATTCAGTGTCTGTTTGGCAAAACTTAAAGAGATGCCAATAGCAGGTTCTGGTCCAATGGAATTGCTCGAAGCGCCTTGCCTTGCAAGACAATCTGCCATTTCGTTGCCCTCCAAACCGGAGTGGCCAGGAATCCAGATCAAGGATAATTTGTTGATTCTTCCAATCGAAGAGAGTCTCTTCTGGTAGTCAAAAACCAGTTTGGACGTCACTCGGTTCGAGCATAGGGCATTCAATGCCGCTTGGCTGTCCGAGAATATTTTAATTGTTTTATGTGTTAGGTTGATTTCTACCAATTTTTCGACGCATAGAGCAATGGCATAGATCTCTGCCTGAAAAACGTTCGCAAAAGATCCTAGGCAGGCAAATTTTTCTGTCCTAGGTCTGCGAGCCTAAACACCTGCACCCGAAAATAATGACTAAGTTCTCAATCCAGATTCATTACAATTGGGTTTTCTGTCCAGAAATAAGATGAGTCGCAATTTTGGAGTAGCGGTATGTCAAAAATTTGAGAATCTACTTCATGTGAAAGACCTGAGATATTTTAAGGAAAATAGGTCGATATGGGATAGTATCATTTCAGTCGCCGCAAGATATATGAGCGAGAGTCTCCGTACAATAATCAGTATTTGCGATCAAGAGAACGCACCTATTCAATAAGCAATTTCTTTTGATGCCCACGAAAAGGTACATAAGAACAATAATTTGTTGCGATAATCGGCGAGATGGTCACTTTGAATCCAGTAGTAGCTCGGCGAAAGTTTCTGTAGTTGACCGCTTTCGAATCAGATGACATAAACTGTATGCGGGAGAATGGTCGACAGATAGCATTGGCGTCCTTAGGACACTTCATTTTCGGTTGTCGTTTTTTTTCTTCATTTCCTTAATTGTATCACATTTTCATCAGTATACTATGAGTGAACGTTTTCAATGTCGGTAAGACGGTAAAAAGCCGATTACACGCCATTGAGAGAAACCTGTTACTATTACCAGTCTCATTGTGATGGAAAACGTTTCGATTCGTTTGAAAGATGGCATCACTCTGTGAGTAACATAAATACATACATACAACTCAAGCTGATATAAAGCATGTGCAAACTGTTCAACGGTTCACGGTCAATAATTATTCAATTTTGACGTATATATTCCGTGAATCGAAAACATTTCCCAAAACAATTCGATTTAAAGCAGTATCTTAAAAAAAGACAAGCAGCAACATCGCACTTTCTGGCGAGTTGTCAAATTCATCTTGCAGAAATAAATAATGAAAAATCAATATTTTCATCATGTCTGCCACGGTTGCCCATCACGCGATTTCATTATTTTCATATTCCATACTTTCCTAATACCAAAATTTTCTGAATATAACTTGGTACGCTCGTGGCAAGAATAGTTGCTGTCCAATTAGTAATTGAAATCAGACGAGCCCTTCGTTGCCTTATAGCGGCTCCTGATGCCGAACAGATACGACGGTAATGTACGATGTCCAAATCCATGTTTCTCGGGAAACAACATTTTACAGGGTGTTTTAACAACGTCCATGTGTTGCCGAAGACTTGTTGTGATTTTTAACAAATCCTGATGATTCAATTGAAAATTGTGTGTGTATTGGTACTTGATAAGAGAACTGGTTAGATTAGATGAGATCAGCAGAGGGACTGATGTGCGCCTCTACACTGCGACTTCTTCAGATTTGACGATAAGGTTCTCCTGATCTTGAATTCACGAGAATTACTTCAAAAAACTTGTGGTGTATAATTTTGAAACTCTTGGTATTGTACAGTGGATTTTTGAAGAAGTTATAGAACTAAACAAAATGAATAAATCATAATAACTGATGAAGTAGATCAGCGTCGACGGAGCTTTGTAAAAGTACTCCTGAATATATTGTTCATCATCTGAATTTTGATGATGGTTCTATGATGAACTCTTTGGCCGGTACCTTGTCCTACCAAATTGATTTTCATCCAAGAGGAAGATGTTCTTCTCAGTGCTTCCCTCAAAAAGATTCAGAGCTAAATGGAGCACATTGTATTCATTTTTGAGTTCATTTCTCTTGTAACCTGTGTGGCCTGGTACTCAGGCAAAAAATACTACGTACCTATCAACTCCAATAGGGCAAAATTAGACGAGTTTGGACACAACTTGGCTGAAGCTGAATTCTCTTATAACCACTCCAACACCTTCCTCAGTTTTTTCTAAGTTTGTGTAATAGACTGTTTCTGCAAACCCTTTTTTCATGTCTCTCTGCTACTGATGTGCAGTCCACTTGTGGACGTTCAACAAAACTTCTCAAGACTTCTGGTGTAGTTGTTGAATGCCACTTTTTTTACATTGGGTTGCTGCATGATTGATATAAATGCTGTGGTATTCCAAACAAGTTGATTTGCTTTCTTCGACTTGCATTTTTCCATGATGCTATTTTGTGTTCTTAATTTTTGTTTCAAGGTGGCGGCTAATCCGTGATTCATTTTAAAAACATATAGCTGCAGCTTGTGTGTAATGTTTGATCCAAATCAAGAAAGAGGTTCATCATTTACCTAACTGGAAATGATGATATGTCCAACTGGTGAATTTGTTTGTCGAATGTTTCATCAGTGTTCACAGTATTCGGCTACGAAATGTTAGCTCTTTATGTTATAATCACATTAGTTCGGTTTTCAATTACAAATAAGTTGTGAAAACATTGAATTCACAGGAGAATGCGATCTTTCGAATAGGGATAGATATCATTAATGGAGTGTGTCCGTTTTTTGGATGCCTTCGTTAGATCATTTGAGCTGTGAAGTCAACCACATAATGGAATTCGTACAAAGATACCATTTCAATGTATCCATTTAGTGGCGGTACCAAAAATCTTAGGATACTCTCTGAAAATTTAGTGTATTGAACCATGCATTGAGGGATATACCAGTAGAAATGCCACATTTTCCATACAAGAGTAATATATCTCTTTTTATTACATTTGCAATTGCAAGTGCTTCAGATTGATGTCAACACAAGTACTGAGTGAACAGTTCGAGACTACTTTGGTGGTGCAAAAAAATGAAGATCGAGTCATTTCAGAAAAATTTTAGTCATTTTCATCGGCTATAAAAGAATACCAATCAGAAGATATGGAGGCAGGTCTTCGCTAATTCCGCATTCCAAATGAACAACGACCGATTTAAAAACCACTTATCACAAACGTTACCTCGAAATCGCGTAAATTTCCTTCGGAATCATTACCCGCGCCCCGAGCTTTATAGTAGTCCTTTCATGGCTGTCTTGATTACGCTTTGATTGTCATGAGTGCTCCCGCTCTCGAGCGCCAATCAACCACCGATGGGCCTGCGGCGTCGAATTCGAAGATAAACGACTGCGTGGGTAGAAAATTCTTCATTATCAAAACAGATTTTTAATGGCTGGGTGTTTTCGTTGATGATGGGGTCATTTTTATTACACGGAGATAGCCAAATTATGGCTTGGTGAATTTGTTTATAGATGGAGATGACGGCCAGTGTAACGGCATTTTATAAATTCACTGTTGGATTATGCTTCCACCAATCACATATTTGCATAGTCATCAATACAAGAAGAAAATATTCGTTAATTCAGAATAAGAAATTACTCGTCACTGGTGAGAACTTTAATATGTATCTACAGTAAATAATGTCGATTCCATGCCTCATAATTCCAATCATCGGGTTATTGTTAGGAAGCGCCTGGAGAGCACATGTTTCAATTATGAGAATCATACACATCTTTCATGCTAAAGTTTCATTAGATATGCTACTAATGACCGTTTACACTTATTTGGGATTATTCGCTTATTCCTTTTCTTGGTAGATTGGTCTAGAGTGTTCTGAAAATAAAGGTTTCGAAATTCAATTGACCTAATGAGCATTATAGACATCAAAGACATTACACGATTTTAATGCAATGAATCAGATTTATATGTAATAAAGAGATGTAAGTAATCTGGATTGATGAAATGAAATATAGTAGGGGAAAATTCATCACATCAAGATGATCAAAATGTCATGATGATAAACTCGACACTCTCAACAAGTTCAATTTCAGTTGATCTCGCTCAGTTTTTATTTCACTCTTCAATATTATTTTATTTTGACTTACGAGATCACTTGTTTTGAGACATCTTTCTTCTATTTCATTAGTTGTCATGTCATCAGTTTTGTTTTTTCAGTGCAACTTCGTTGGATGGTAATTTTCCGAAAAAGATCCACCTTCTGTTCAGAATCTGGTAACCTTGTCAGACACTCATATTCTTTCATTCATGATGCTCGTTCGCCGCATATCTTGTCTCAAATCCACTACTAGTACAAAAACTACTGCATTAATGAACAATGTATGTTGTTTTATTGAGAAACGAGAAACAAATGAAACCATTTCATTTTGTTTCATCTCGATTCAAGACGTTGAGATTTTCGGCGAACTTAAGGATATATGAAGTAATATCTATGAAATTGCTTCGTATATTTCTTCATTTTCTCAATTCAATTTCCATCACATTTTATATAGTCTTATTGGGTCTTGTTCAGTTATTTTCGGTTTAAAATGGTTTATTCAATTTTTCGATTCGAGTAAATTACATCATAAAAATATTTTCCTCAGCTTTATAGCTGCAGTATAATAGAGACATGAGGAACATTTGACAAAGTTGTCATCAAAAGACAACTCTGAAAGTTAGATTCTTTTGTGTTATCATTTTGTTATATTATTTTAATTATTTCGCCTGATGACGATCCAGGAATCTATATGTAACTGCCATTGATATAGGTAATAATTAGTACACTGAATTACCTGTTTGGTAATTTTATCAAACTGAAAACTCTGTTGGAAACGGTAGTATTATGTTGTTTTCAAAACAATCATCATAAAGGAATCGAAAACGTTTTATAAAAATATTGATATCCAGGATGTCGTTTGCGAGAAAAACTAAAGTGTTTCTTCGCCATCATGTGAATCACTGAGAAGGCGAAGCCATATTCAAAAACTCCATCCAAAACTTCATGAATAAAGTTTCAGTTTCAAAGTTCAGTAACATTAGTTCATCCTAAAGAAATCGGGAATCGATAATGGGATCCTCAAAACCATCCAAGATATACTGAAATTTTTTTCATCACAAAAATTCGCAATTTCGCTTAATTTAACCAATTTCATATCTTTCAAGATTGAAAGGACTGACTGTATAATCATTATAGTCCTTTTGAACATATTCACTTTTCAATGTTTTTTCTTCAATATTTCTTCCTAATTCATTGTATTACTAGAAACAAATACACAACTATCTTCCCAGAAGAAACAAAAATGTCTCAAAGAACAACCAGACAACTTTTTTTTCATTTTTCAGGGCATATAATTGAATTTCAAATAATCCCGAACGTAGAAAGCAGTTCGGCTTTAGTTGAGCGTAGCAGAAAACCTTATTCTTTTCTGAACATCCCGTTCTGATTGATTGATTGATCGAATGCAACATGTTGGAAACAAACATTAGTTGCCATTATCGGGACGCGCTATCGTGGGATGCTCGAGAACCGATTCTACGCCGTGACATCCCCTCAATGCCGATAAAGCTTGCTTTATGTCTCGATCCAACGAGCAATTGAGAAAAAATAGCATAGATATCGAGAAACAGAACAACGGGGAAATTTTATCAAGATCGCGCTAATGTTGATACAATGAAATTTAGATGACGAGATGCGCTCGGTATAGTTGTAACTATCGCAACAAGGCATGAGAAAGGAACTCGTAGAAGTCTGCTGAATTCTTGAGATCGTGAACAATATCTTACAAGAATTAAATTGTAGTCTTGATATCATCATCCACAAAAGACAAAGTACAAAAATGTGTGACAATTTCAGATTGGATAATGAACGAAATGGGGTACCACGAACATAGGTGTAACGAGGGGGGGTTGGGGACGTAACCTTCCATTGCTTAGAAGAAATAGAAACAAATAGCAAGTAACAATTAGAAAAAATTTGAAAGATTTTGTTTTTTCAGATTTATTTTGTGGAAAGGGAAAATAATGCCAAAAACACAAGATACTAAAGATTGTGCGAACATAGTTATTTTATCTTTTGGGAGTAATATGTAATGGTTAACTGGTAAGGGTTGACCACCCCTCATCAGTCAACTCTAGTTGCGCCAATAACCATGAGGCAATGTCGCTTTCCATTGTTCAACTATGTACAGGGTGTTTATATAGAGTGACTCGGTAACTATAGGAGATACGAAAAAATGGGGGTTGCATTCCCGATCACTTTTTTCGAGATAAGTTCACTAGCCAAAACAAAAATATCATGATTGTTAGTGAAGTTACAAGAAAATAACTCTTACAACCCCAAGGCATTTTTTCCGTGTCCGTTTTTTGCGAGTCTTCTTTCCATTTTCTATAATTACCAAGTTGCCCTGTACTGGGTCGCCAGATAACAATTATGAGCGCTTTATCTCACAATCTATTCGTCGTAAAAACTTGCGGTGAAAATTTAATGATTGTCATGTTTCCATGATGGCCGCCAGAGGGTGTAGTGGTCATCTGAAATTTTCAATATGACGAAAAATGCGAATTATCATATTACATGTTTTTTTTATGTTTTGTCGAATATCGAAATCTTATAATTTCACTCATTCATGTATATTCTCTTGGCGACTTCAATCATAAGTCGCTGCGGTGAATAGTTTACGAGATACAGCACTGATGATTCTTATCTAGCCATCCTGTACATGAAGATATTCAATAGTCTACTTGCACTCATTAAAATTCAACAAAAAATTTTATATGATTTATTCATATGTGTGTTCTTCCACATTTTATCAATCACTGTCTCAAGTCATCAAAAATTGATTGAATCTTGGTAAATGTTCAAAGTTTCACAGTTTATTTACAGAATAATAAATAAGTTATAACTCTATTCGAATCTTACAATCATTTGCCATTAATTTTGTTTTGATTCTAGAAATTTTGGCAGCATTCAAACTGATCAGAGAGTTGATTGAGAGATCTTAATGTTTCATTCAGTAAGAACATTAGTTCGTAGGTCAGTCATTAAGGGATCACAAAATCGTTCAATGAATTCTAGATTTCATAGATGGAAATATACGTCCCATAAGCAATTTGAAGCAAATGAATTTTCGGCTTGATCTAGCCTCACCTATTGAACTCAATATTTTTCTGTTCTTTCAAGAACTAGTTTGGTAATCGAAAATCGACTTTGATTGATGATTTGTCTTGAGCTACTCAATAACTATACCTCACATAATTGAGCATATAGTGGGAAACTGACTTTTGATTCCGATTTCCGATACTTTATTCAACACATGGTATAGATTATATACGTTCTTCGCAGATAATATCATGAAGTTGATTGATGATGGATATCTATACGTAATTTGTATGTGTTTATGTTGCAACACTCACTACGAATTATTGATCTACAATCAAGATTATAATAATGACCTGAAATAGTGTCAACAAATTAGTTCACAATCCATGAAAACTGCTCGATACATTTATATTTCAAGGGCCTGCGGCAGATAGATAGAATTCAAGGATAGTACGGATTGTAGGATGCCAAATATGATAAATGAACTAATAATAATATTTTAATTGATTTCGATGTTGAATATACACCAGAATGGGAAATGTAAAAAAATCAGTTTTTGTCAACCGTTTAAATCACAACGTTATGGAAGATTGAATTGATTGATTGATTTATATAGGCTTATGTATATCGATATCAATAATGCATAGTGCAAAATATACATGAACTGGATGAACTAACTGAATATGGTCAGAATTTCAATAGACATTTGAGAAATGCGTGGTTCTGTCCTACAATCCAGATCATGAGACACGTCCTCATAACGGAGATCGGTCCATTAGTCATTTCGGACTTGACAAGATGACATATAGCTATTCTAATTATATCTAATGAACACCATTCTCTTATTCGGACACCAACGAGCTCAATGGATTCGTTTTCAATATCACGAATCATTCATATTCATCAAAAATCTTCCAGTCCTAATAGTGTTTCGATAGTATCAAAATGATCATTGTTAACCTGGTATGCCTTCAAACATCAATATCAAGATACAGCTGACGTTTTTTATAAGTTTATACTTGAATTGAAAGAGATGCTGGTTGTGATATAAAAACTATTCACCAAGAAAATGTCTCGCGTGGAAATTAAAAGAAAAGTTGTATAAAACACTTGAGACAAAGAGAATCAATAATCTCATAATCCACCAATAGATATTTTATTGATGGTTATCTAAGAGTAGAATCTATGAATGAAAATTGAAAAAAAAAATCCGAGAGGCATGGAATATGATATTGAAACTGCATATCTACTAAGATTTGGCCCACTGGATCCAAATATAGGATTATTGAACGTACTATGTATTTGTGATCGAAGGGGTTTTGAGAGATTTGAATAGGAAAGATTGGGAAAATTATTGGGTGGATTGTTTTCAGTGAAATTTCGATAGCATACTATTCATAAATTCATCATTTCTTAAACAAATGAAACAGAGGAACTAATTAATTTTGGTAAGGTACAATAGGTATAACGTAATATAAATTCTGTGAAATTTTTATTCCCTACATTAATCCTCAATGATAATGGATAATTTGACGACGTTCATTAATTATCGTTTCAGAACCTCAAAGATCCTTCAGAAATCAATTTTTCCCATGATCGAAATAGTTCACCACCCAGACCAGTTGAATTCACTATTCTGTTCCATCTCCTGTGCTAATAAGCTACCGTGCAGAATTTGAACAACAATTGAACGGTATTTCAGGTATGTTATTAGGATTTGATTTATTACATCAAACTAATATCGATCGAAATATCTCTATTGGCATTTTGAAATATGTGAGACACAATGAGGAATTGAATAATGGATAGCGAATATCGAACTACTGTACATAATGCAGTCTTTCACAATATTTATTAGATAAGAAAATGATATACCATGGCTGGCAGCCAAGTCAACTACAGAATTTCAAATCTCCAGGGCATAACTCGATGGGCATTTATTAATACTATAACTATGCCACTTCAACATGATAGACTATGAAAGGATCGATATGATCACATGGAAGGTTTATTGAAACTATCTAATACAAATCATGTATACAAAATCATTAGGAGTACAAGTAGTGAAATGAATTCAGTTTTAATCAAAAGTGGTATTTTTGGTGGAAATATTCTCAGATAGGTAGAAAACTTCCACGATGCGAAGTACAAAGTAAATTAAATTAAATTATTATACATGCTTCTGGAAGTCTCAACACTGCGTCATTTACAGATCTATTGGTAACGCCTTCCCGTTATGTTAGAGTTCTGTGTCTAGACCTATCTTTGTAACTATTCTTCAAAGGCCAGACCTTGAGTCCCCCATGTATCGGGAATGTTTCGGTTGTCCTTCTCCCAGCGTAGAAAACCTTAGCCTTTCCAGAAGGATAGAATGTGTGCTGAGGTTACCTCGTCTTCTCGACAGGACCTACAAATGGTTGTGTCTGTGAGTCTGATGTTGAGTCTACAATGCCTTATCAGGAGCCCAACCATAATTCCAATTGTTCGCCTATTGTGGCCTAGTAGGTATTCTGAGAAATTTGTCGATGGTTAATTGATGAACTCTTTGGCCTGTCTCATTCATGGCGCCCTTTGCCACCATTCATGAAATTGCTTGTTGATCCAAGCATACTGTTAGATATTTTCATACGTGCTTTCGATTCGCCACAGAAATGTTCAGGATCGATTGGGGCACCTTGTGCTCTAGGCACTGCAGCATTATTTGCTTTATGCACGACCGGGCGTGAAATGGCACTTTATCGCCCGGATATGCGGGCGTAAAGTAGCACTTTACCGCCCTCGGACTACTTTACCGCCCACCGGGCGGTTCTTCACTTTTTCAGCGATGCTCCGAATCAACTCCGAATAAAAACTTGGGTATATAATCATATTTCATAAAAACTATTGAACCATTGCCAGATCGTGGTGAATAAAAATCCATGAAAATTATTCATTTACTTTTCGAATAAAATCCAATGAAAGTAAGGGTCACCTGTTATCCATTTCGTGTTTAAAGTGTTCTAATAAAGATGCAACCGTTTTCTGGACATCTCCACTCAATCCTCTCGACATTTTGATGAGAATACGATGATATCAAGCTCTCAAAAGAACAAATTCACAAAAATCGCAAGAAGAGAACAATTCGCATGTAAACAAACGATTGTAAAGATTCGCCCCAAACAATTTGGCATCGTTGTGAAGTGAACGATCTTGCATCTTTATAAGAACATTTTCAACGAGAAAGGGATAATAGGAGCCGATTACTTTCATTGGATTTTATTCGAAAGGTAAGTGAAGAATCCTCATGAATATTTATTCACCACGATCTTACAATGGTTCAATAGTTTTTATGAAATATGATTATATACCAAAGTTTTTATTCGGAGTTAATCCGGAGCATCGCTGAAAAAGGTGAAAAACATGTGTGGCATCACGGCTAAATCTGGCGACGCGTCTCAGGTATCAACCCAGCTGAAATAGACTATAGGTTCTGTATCAAACACTACTATGTTGTGCAGATGTTTCCTCAGAAACCATTGCCCGGTACAAAGGCCGGTGACCGTTCTGAGTTTTTCCCTACTTAGCAAGAGTAATTTAACTGCCTGCTTGGGTGAGGGCTCTTTCAGCATTAACTTACTGTGTCTAGCTCCCTCTGATTGTGCCCACCTCAGTTGGTGTTGAGAGTAGACCCAATCATTGATCGCTGCTTTAACGCTGGCTCTGGGTATCCCTATCACTGGTTCCGGCCCAATAATTGGTGTTCCAGAGCCTCGCCTTGCTAGTTTGTCGGCCTCCTCGTTGCCAAAAATACCCCTGTGCCCCGGCACCCACATCAATGTTACTTTGTTATGGTTTGCCAAGTCCTGCAAGTTTTCGGCACATTATTTGACAATTTTTGAGTCTATGCTCCGGGATGCCAATGCTTTGAGAGCCGCTTGGCTATCTAACCTAACGAGAGTTTTGGAGCTAACTTGGCTGGAGCTGATTGCTTCGATAGCCGTTTGGCTATCAGAGTTGAAAGCAATGGTATTTTCTTCATAATCATCACGTGTATTAAATTCAAAAACCTCTAACAAATATCAAGTCACACGTATTTCCATGGGAAATGGTCAATAGATGTTCATTCCAAGGACCTGGTAGGTCATTTAGGTGGTTTTCTTTTACCGATTCAATTACCTGGAATCACATCATCCGATACGCATGGACAGGTTGAGAAATCCAAATCACATTGCACAATTTGAAATAGTAATCAATCTCTACCGAATATACCTCCAACAACTATGACGACTTTCGTTCACTGTATTTATTCCAATTTCACTGTTTTTATTAGATATGAGGCAAATTTTCTTCAGCTGCACTTGAAGTTAATTAAGATTATACCTACTAAATGTTCGATTTATTTTAGTGAACGCATAATCAAGCGAAACACTACCTGGCACTATCTGTGAATCATTATAGTAGTGCAATTGTTCGTTAATAGTTTGTTTAAATCACATAATGCAAACAGCGCTACCGTCAATATTATTAATCTTTCTTATCTGAGGTAGAACTGGCATCGCATCGGATATCTTAATCAGGAAAATTTTATGCAGTCATGAAAATGTCAAATTTCTAATTAAATGACAGTTCCGCCTTCTTTATGCAGGCCATTAATACGTTTCCTAAGATATATTGGCGATAAATTTCGATCTGCACGCTAATTTCAGAATTGCGAGACTTCGAATCGTCGGACTGTAAACATGCAATCACATGCAATTTAGCAACCCAGAAGACTTGCACTTTTGAGAAAAATACCGTAAATAAACTATCAAATTCCTTTCGTGAGAAAAGTAGCATTTCCCAAGGTAACAGGGTAGAATGGAAAATTCAAGTCAATCAGGATTTTCAGAATGGCAGCATAAAAGCTTTATATCATGTTTTCAAATGAACTTGTCTCTAGTTTCATGA
Organism: Plagiodera versicolora; assembly: GCA_037013635.1. NCBI lineage: Eukaryota > Metazoa > Arthropoda > Insecta > Coleoptera > Chrysomelidae > Plagiodera > Plagiodera versicolora. Next base: position 8,795,647 of record CM072983.1, on the reverse strand, counting down.
AATATTTTCTCGATAGTTTCAGATATATCAAGTGATTAAAGATGAAAAAACATATGCTTTTGAAAAATAAGAGGTTCCTTCGAGAACATATTCTCAAATAAATCGATAAAAATAAACAATCCATATAGATGGTGAGAAAAAAACGTCCGACAAATGGCAAAGTCGCGTCGTGAACTGTTGCCATCTCTATCAATGGCGTGATTACACAATTCAAATGGCCAATTTGGATATTGCAGTGTTGCCATGAGTTATCCACTCATTGTAACTATCAGAATAAATGAAATTGACTAATTTGACACTAGGAATTCTTTGCCTCAACATTCATGCATTCTTCGAGAGTTTCTGACGATTCCAAGATCTGTCAATCACTGCTTGACGTATACTCCTGAGAGGAAAGCATGTTTTTTCCTTTATCCGGACTCAACAACGCCTTCAATCTCTAAATAGTCATCATGGGAGTCTCCTAAATTGGACTGACATGAAGATATCGACATCCCATCTTGAAGTCCATTCGCTTCAGATATCGTAACATAACTAGATAATAAATAACGAATATATTTCAGAATGTACCTGCCAATAGCTACCGTTTCATTCCCAACTAGTTTCCATATCTGAACCGTCTGAATAAGCTGTCAAATGATCGATAAAAATCAACGGCACGCACTGATTTACGTACATGAGTTACTGAAACATGTTGAAACCATCAATAAGGAACAATACAATATTAATTCAAAGCCTACTCGGATTTCTATCAATGTCCGAACAATCGGTTATTCTTTGAGTTGTAAATAATTAGTGCCCGTTGAAGTTCTACGCATGCCTGTATGGATAATTGTGTTGTGGACAATGCACGCTAGGATTGGTTTTGATACAATGATTGTTTGATTTGAATGATATTACGATTCATTTGTTCAGTGTTTGATATACTGATATTATGAATATAGATCAGTGGGTAGATATTTATTGATCTGTTTATTACGTTCCGAAGATATAGTAGTCAGTGGAGGAAATGAATACGAAAGTGTTGCAAAACATAATCAGATGATCGATACACCTCGTAACGTAATAATAGAAAATAGCTGATTGCCTCACATATAACAGTATAACTAATACTTTTTTTAATAATGGTGACAAAATGTGCAAGGATTTCAATAAATCTGTAAATTTAGTATGATTCTCCAGTTTTTCCAGTTCCTCTCAAATAAAATAAAAAAAGTATACAGCTTTGGAAAGAATTCATCTTCCACATAAAAATTCAATGTGAGTGAAAATAATAGCCTACATAAAATTTAGATAGCATTCGATACAATGAGAGAATATTATTAACCATTATTAGACATCACCATCAACATTATCAAAAGAAATCATTTCTGCAGAAGGTTAGGAAAGAAAAGTATTAATTTTTCATCTGAAGAAATTATTTCATCACATGTTTGAAGAAACTACCAATTTGGGCCAAACACTAAGCACACTCATTTAACGATTCAGCTCTAGTATCCGCAAAAAAAAACTAGAACATTTTTTGTCTGAGTTCATCAAAATTATTCGGCGATGTGTATTTGCTCTGTTGTTGAATGAATAGTTGGCAGCTTTCATTTGTCAATTGAATTTCCCAATTTCGTGCAAAACATAGCTTCAATTAAATGTTTATTCCTGCGTTATTTGGATTCGTAGAATGCTGAAATTTTGGGTGTGGTGTACCAATGTCCTGTGTATCAATTATGTCTGAGGAAATCTGTTTTCCATTATACAGGGCCGTTCTAATATGATGACTTTGACGATAGATACAAAAATGGCGAAAAGTGCATTGTTTTTAAATAGAATGCCCTGTATATTATCCAATATCCTGAAAGATAATTGAAGTTCCTTCCGAATGATATGTTATGTTCCTATACCTAAAAAGTCAGGTTTTCGTAAAAAAATCAAGATCATACATTATGTATGAAAATCGAATTATTTTCAGATCATATTATTATATTCTCAATCTCAATAATGACATGTTAACATGACATTTCATAGCTATCTGATAAAAAATATGGCAAAATTATCCGATTTTTGTATGAACTTGATTTTTTTTTTCGAAAACCTATACTATTTAGGTATAGAAACATAATATATAATTCGGAAGGAACTTCAATTGTCTTTCAGAATATCAAATAATATTCTATTATATATTCTATTTGAAAAAATGCACTTTCCGCCATTTTTGTATCTATCGTCGAAGTCATTGAATCAGAACGGCCCTGTACAATGGAAAATGGATTTCCTTAGGCATAATTGATACACAGGACATTTTGTGAACTACACCCAAAATTTCAGCATTCTACGAATTCAAATACCGCAGTAATAAACATTTAATTGAAGCTATGTTTTGCACGATAAATAAGGAAATTAATTAATTTTTCGAAAACCTTTCGAGATAGGTACAGGGAAGTATCATACAGAAATAATTGGAAAGTATTAGAGAAACGAAAATTGGAATGAAATACAGAGTGTTCCATTTGAAATAACAAAGTTATTACTACTTTTCGATAGAAGCGGCATTGCCGCAACCCTGAAAATATTTTAGATCGATAAAACAAAACTGATTACTCGAGAAACCAAATTCTCAGAATGATCCTACGTCCCGTTCTCCATATACGTCTAACCTACCATCGACCGTGAGTGACCCTGTATACCCAATGAATACCTTCTGCTGTATGAAAAGGATGTTTCAAGTAGAATCCAGAAGTAAAAATCCAATAATATCATGTGATATCTGTAAGAAAATCGCCCCGTTTTTATGAATTAACAATAAATTTCAATATCATCAATTCTCTTTTAGGGACCGTTTTTATATGTGCATCAATCGAATAAAAATTTTCGATTCGACTCTTGACGTCCAATCTCAAAGATATCCCCCTGTAGCACGTCACCTGTCAGATGTCACATGTGAACGCGGTAGCTGTATCTCAATATATGAATCGGCACGTATATCGCGTGCGCGAATTAGCATATTCCCCAGCAAGCGCTCAGAAAAAAACGGCAAGTTGCTCGAAAGCAGGCGCTTGAATAAACACAATATGGCCATAACTCAATCAGAAGACGAGAATTCATCCGTCATCTAACAGTAAAAGTACACAACTGCGGGTGTTATTCACCATTTGTGGTCAGTGCTGGATGTCTCCTCGGGAAAAGTATTTTTCCATACAATGGTACGAGATGAATTTGCTATTGTGATGCAGAAAAATGCACTAGGCAATAGCCATTGAAATTGCTACTTTGTGTGGGTAGACTACAGGGTCATTCGTTTCGATGCTTGATCAAGATGAAGCACTCCAACGTATTTGTTACGCCTTTTCGATTTGGGTTAGCGCTAGCTGAAATTTTAATGATAACCTCGTGATTTCTTTTATAAAAAAATGCTGTACCCATCTACAATTCACTATAACACTCATGATGTAGATAAATCAAAGAGAAATCAAAAGTCCAATATAAATTGATTCCATAAGTACATATGTAACTTCATACAAATTTGAAAAAACACTTGAATTGTGGAGTTCCTCCATTTCTTTTGGAACGTTTGACGGGTTTGCAGTTTGCAACCACATATACGTTGAGTTCTGGGTTCTATACGAAAGGGGCTGATCCAGCGAATATTCCAAAGAGTTTGTAGAGAAGATAATCACTCAGTTCAGTCTAGTGCTGAAAGATAGTGAATTGACAACTACGTGTGATCGAGTCCTGATGGCTAGTAGATCTTTTTCGATAAGCCCACCAGGGAACTTTGACAGAGACTTAACAATTTATATAAGAAGTTGTGAATATTTGATTCAATGAGAAATGAGTTGAAATGAATGTATTCATTCATATAATGAAGAGAAAAGAATACTATTGAAAGAACAACCATTCAAAATACATTGACGTTGACAAAACGCAATATATAAGGAATGTTCCTACTAAACGATAAGGAATTAGTTGATAATTACGTCTGATTGTTCTGATTGTATAAAGAGCTTTTTGGTGCAGAACGATTTCGCTCAAAAAACACGAAAAACAATGAAAACTCAACATTCGGAAGGTCAGTGAACGTTAAGTTGACAGCTCACTTCACAAATACAAGCAATCCGGTCAGAAACTATCATTTTCACGATGCTCGACTATTAAATTTCGACATATTTGATACAACATTATTATATTTCGACGAGTATTGTGATGATATTCTAGATATTTTACCAGGAAAGTTTGTTGAATTAAGAAAATAAAATTAAAAAAAAGTCTCTACTTCGACTAAAAGGTTGTCAAAAGATTTCGTATTATTGTTTAGAAAAGACAAGTACTTTGAAAAATTCGTAGAATATGATCATTTGTCTTTACTTTCAAATGGTCATGACCATGATTTCTGGCAATTTTTTTTTTGGATAATGCTCAGAGAATTATTTCATTGGACACAAATTAATCTTCATCCAGTTAACAAATCGGTAAAGATCAACCACACTTGGAATCCTCTACGAAAAATAAATCGAGGCTCCAACGTTTTGAATATATTCAATCGATAAATCTTGTAGTCACCCTGAACGAATAGCAGAACAATAGAAATGAAGAGTAGCAAGCATTATGTGTTGGCAGAAGTTAATATTCAATTTACATTCAAAGTCGATTCAATGTAGCCGTATACAAATCGATCGAAGTGTTCATTATTTACAATAACTGAATATAAACATAACTCAAGCAATGGCATCGAGTGTATGACAACTATAATCTTCAAGTGAATTGTTAACCAGGTTATTGGAACCCCATTGTTTAACATTACATACATTATGTCGTAAGCACGGCCCACACAGTTTTACAGCCATGTGTCCAAGATCCAGCGGATGATATTTTCGAGATATAAATTGAAAACGGTTAGCTTATATAAAAGTAGTGAGGAACGGGTCAAGTGGAAATTTGAATCCTCTCAAAATTCGCGTATACAACGCATTGAAAATTAACAACCACTTATATTTCTGATATTCCACTCCACCTGAAGGCATCGGCACAGTGTACAATTTACGAAATATCTTTTCATCATTTAACTTTCCTGAATTATAATTATAGGGACCATGCCGAAATGTGTGGTAGCCTAATTGCATTGTAATTCCAAATGAAGTGCCTTGATCTATGAATGTATAATTCACCATAGACACATATTATTAAATCGAACGGTAATATTCGAATTGACAGGTATCAGATCACTGTTTAAGTGTCTAGTAATCTTTTTACGGAATATTTATTAGCGAGAAATTTCACGGTTGAAATGCCGACAGTATCTATTACGGAATCGCTTCCTTGTGCTCGAAACTTTCATAGATCCTCAATACTACGCCAGATATATTCTTACGCTTATAAATTATACAGATGAAAGATAACAGTTGTGTTATGTGTATCAGGATTTCCTTCCATAACAGATCTCGCCCAATTTTCTAATTCACAGGCGATAGAATGGGCTACCGAACAACAATTAATCATTACACCAAGTAGATAGCCCTGAAATATTTCAACACCCAACTAAATGCTCTTTTAGATGAATAACATTATGCTTCCAGAGCATATTTTCCCCATCCTACCCACTCCGTCATTTTTCTGAGGTAGGGAGGGACGTTAGTTATTGAATTGTTTTCTTGGTATATTAAGGTTAGGTTATTTTTTACGAAGTTAACGTACTCGGAATTGTGGTGATGCCACTCAGAGAATCGCTTTTCGATAGCTATATAGATATTCGGCTATATCGACGAGAGGAAAATTAAACTTTATTAGGCCTGAAAAACCATTAAACATTTTCAACAACCGAATTAGTTGACTGACTCAAAAATCCAAATGCGGAAACATATGATAGAAATTATTGTTTATATGCACTCGAAAATTAATAAAAAATTATGAAATATGCTCATTGTCTTTCTATAAATCAATCGATTTAATTATCTTGTTTTAAAACATTAATATTATATCTGTTTTTTTTTCGAAGTGTTGAGTTTATAGTCGAATAATCACTATAAATTCCGACCATTTTGATTGTTTTGAAGCAAGGAGCCAATGGCCCAATAAAATGATCCTACCATAAATATAACATCATTATACGAACAGATAAACTATTATGACACCCATACAAGGTGTTTAAATATCACTTTTCCGCTAACTGGGATAATATTAGATTACAACTAATGGAACTGCACCGTAAAGCAGAATGATACCGATGAGAAATTCCTAATTTCATATAATATATTATATCATAGGTATATATATTTTCCACTCTATAACATCTTTAAACATGTCCCAATATTAGGTCATTCAAAAATATTCAAGTGAAGGTTATATGATTCATATGAATAGAAAAATACATTATAAATATACAGGGTGTTTTATATATAAGACATGGCTCTAGTGAGTGGGATAAGATGAATACAGACGAAAACATTCGTCGACGAGTTTTATTGTGATATAGCTCCTGAAGCATTATTAAGCTTGTCAACTGGTCGTGAAAATATATGAGTATTTTCTAACTAATTTTTCTCTTCGTGTATCCCTGATACGTTCTAAATACAAGATACTGAATACAATCAATCAACCTATCATTGTTTTAGCACGTGTGCTATTTTTGGTTGTCTCTACCAAATTATTTTACTTTTCGATTTCGCTTCTACTAGTGTTGAACTTCACTAACTGCCAGATAAAAGAAGGTACAAGGAATGGACGAACGTTTTTGGAAATATCAAGTAATTATTAATCAAATAGACTGAGAACCTAAGGGCCAATTTTGATGTGAGCTTCAAAGAATTTCTTCTGAATTGAATACGGAAAGGAATCATAGAAAAATAACAAAAAAAAAAAAACCCAACTGACTGTAGTCCAAAAACTGAAAAGTTTGAGAAGTTTATTTAGGGGAAGTCGTCAGGATTAACACCGATTGGCTTCTTCTTCTGAGAGAAGCTTCCATCTTATGGCTTGCCTCCTCAGCTATGTTCTCTGCTAACTAGTTTTCTCTCAGGCAGATCACTCCATGTGGTGGTCGATGGAGTTTCATCTGACTCTGATTATAAATGCTGGTGTTCCGCAGGAATCAATTCTATCACCAACACTATTTCTACTCCACATCAATGATCTGTTGGAGGCAACTTCATGTCCAGTACACAGCTTCGCGGATGATAGTACCCTCCACACTGCCTTCTCTTCCAAGGCTCCAATACCAGCCCGCCAAATCTAAAACGAACGAGGAAGAAATGTTAACAACATAAATATGGATTTGGCAACAATTCCAAAATGGGATCCAAAAACTTAGTGGATTTAAATGCAAAAAAAACACAAGCATGTCTTTTCTTTAAAGAAGCCGACCTCACAATGCCCAACATAAGCTTGTCAGAGGTGACCATACCTTTGAAGTCATCCATCTCGATGGTTGGTATAACTATCAGCAATAACCTTTCTTGGGAAAATCACGTGAGATCAATTGCTAAAACTGCATCCCAAAAACTTGGTTTTCTGTTTCGTGCCAGGAGTTATTTCACTTCCAGTCAGCTGCTTACGATCTATAAGGCACAAATCCGACCCATCCTGGAATACTATCCCCATATTTGAAGTGCGGCACCTAAACATATCCTGAAGCTGTTGGATTCTGTTCAAAAAAGGGCAATTCGTCTCGTCGGTGATGCTTCGCTTACTAACTCGCCCACTTCTCTGAAACACCGTAGAAGGGTTAGCGATCTGTCTCTATTCTATAGATATTTTCATGGGCGATGCTCTTCTGACATATCAACAATCGTTCCTCCTTTGGCGGTCTCTTCGAGGTTAACCCGTCGAGTCCAGTCTTCACACCCCTTTGTGGTTAATTTGAAGACCTGCAGAACATCTCTTTTCAAAGACTCGTTCATCCAACGAACAGCGAGGCTCTGGAACACATTGCCCAGGGAGGTGTTCTCCGAGGCATATGACCTTCAGAAATTTAAAAAGAATACCAATTCCTACCTCCTTTCCATTGGTTCTCACGATGTTCTCTGAACATTACAGGATGTCTCCTTTAGTGAGAAGTTTTATATATAAAAAAAAAGAATAACTTGTTGACAGATCGAACAAAATATCCCAACTGATTCGAATTATTTTGGTTCTATATGGAACGAATAAACTGGTGCACGATTGTTATCGAACCTCAAAAATCGCGTGGCCGAAGTCGGACCTGTAACCTTGATGTGGCTGCCGGGTCACAAAGGGATAAAGGGCAACGAGATCGCAGGTAAACTGGCCAGACAAACGCGATTAGAGAGGTTTATAGAACCAGAACCGGCAACTGGTATTTGCAACACAGTCATCAGGAAGAAGATTGATGACTGGACTACGGCAAAGCACAGAGGGGAAGGAGAAATGCCCCTGGGGCAGAATAGCCAAGATCTTCATTATACCAGATCAAATGAAGAAATGGGAAGAGCAACTACTCACACTGAGACGCAAAAGTGATCATCGGTATTGTGACCAGAATGAGATTAGAAGGAAACCCATTACGTAGATTCTGTAAACTAGAAGATGAAACCTCACTGCACATCATCTTCCAATGCCCTGCAGTTGGAGAAGAGGCGCCTTCACCTAGGCGATTCCAATGCGAGGAAGGCGCTATCAGGAATATCCTGACCTTTTGGGGGGAGGTCTTTGATTAGAGCCACCAGCTGTTTGAGGAACGTCAAGGGATCACCTATACGTCTGGAGGCGCTACGTGCCTCAACTCTACAGTCGACACTCGAGGTCGACACAATAATATGGAACGAATCATTTATATCTGCCATTCATGAATTGTTAGTATACATTACGTGCAAATTAATTCGATACCGAATCGATAGATACAAGATTCAAATTTATTTGGGGAGATGAACTCACTTCTGAAAGGAACTGGTGATATGTCAATATGATTTTAGAATCCCGTACTTGTATATGCCCTGAATTTTATTCGCCAATCATCCAAAAGAGAAAGTTTGATTATTCCACACCAGATTTATTCAAATTAGTGTCAACATAACATAAGAAGTTCCACCTACCATACTGCATATCTAATGGATACTTTTTGCATTATTCTATTCGAAATAATTATACATGTTGTATACCCAAACAAACAGTGTAGGAAGACTATTCCATATGGCTCTCAAGTAATTAGCATACAAATGTGAGTTTGACATTTTCGCAACGTGTCATTGAATTATTTTTTCATTTCAATGATGATTCATATGTCCATAGTGAAATTGGGTTAGATACAGTTTATTTGGTGTCATGTCAATTAATGTTGTCAGGTTTCTAGAACTAACCGACATAAAAAGAAAATGCAACACAAATGGATCATGTTGTAAATGTTACAATGTAATGACTAATGAGTGTAAGCCATTGACATATAAAAACAAAAATTCATATCAGAATTGTCTCTTTGATTCAAGGATACATAGGCCCATTCAAAAAAACTACTCCTTATGTATATGTGGAAATTTGAATCGTTTTCTTTTTTCTTATTTGATGATAATTCCGAGAGCTCGTCTTTTTTCATCTGCCTATTTATCTCATCAGTTCTCTTCGAGGTTGAAATAGGAAGGCGTTGACCGTTTAATGACATGAAAACCATTTTCATATAGAATAAACAAACGAAAAAATAATTGCAGTGTGTCAGTGCATCAGTTCAATTGGAGTATATCGTATATATTTCAGTATTGATTGTATTTCTCTCTTTTGATGTTCATGGAGTAGCGAGATATGAGATTAGTTGAATGAGTGAATTAATGACGAAATAGTGAAGCTTTGCTTCAACCAATATGTGCAGCTTTGATGTAATTATCGAAAGATGTTCAATGGCATGATTATATTGAATTGTCATTATTAACTTCCGATTCTTCATTCCCTACCGATCCCAGCAAAACTGATTTGCAAATAGAAAAAGTATTACACAAGGTGTTTCATTATTATGGTAAAAAACTGTCGAAGCTACTAAGAAATTTGCAAATAAAATTTTAACTTTGAACGCACTGTGTCTTTAACCATCAGCATCTGTATAAGCGATGTTGCGCTCAATCGTCATATTTTGGTCCTATCTACTCTCAGTTTCATTTTTCACCATATTTAATAATTTAATAATTTATTTGCCATATAAGATCAGTTACATAAATGTGTAAAAAAATGTGTGTGAATATACAAAATGGCAATAAATTGCAGCATCCACTAAAGGAAAGTCCTTGAAAGTGGTGTAACCTATTTCCAAATATATCCATATATATATATATATATATATATCTATTTTTCATTTTAGACATTCGACATGTTCTTTTGGCTTATTATCACATACTAGCGAATACATAAGATTATAAACATACAAATTAATAGACATATACAAATCAACAAACATATACATATAATAATAAAATCTTTTTTTTTGTTGTCGCTTTTTTTGCACATTAGTAGTGGATATTCGTGACATCAACAAATTGATGGATCCTCAATCTTGGTGTTTGTATTAATTAAATATTAATGAAACACATTGTATATCTGTATTGTATATCTGGGAAAACTATCGCTAAAATCATTATTCCAAATTTTGTGAGAATCAGAATTGAAAATCGAATTCTTCGGATTTCTTTTATGTTATAATCAATTTAGCTTATGAAGACTGCGTGCCTTATTTTACGGACGTACTGTATATTCGAATCTTTGTTTAGTACCTAACGAATCCGTTTCAATAAACTTTCTCGCTTATAAAAATATAGTTAATTGAAATTAATGAATTATGTCCATGAACATATTATTCAAATTAAAACAAACAACTATGTACAAAATGTGTTGCATGAGAAAAATTGGTATTTACGATCGACTCGTGAACATCCATCACCACAGGTGCACAGCTAACACTGCAAAGAGCCAAAGCTGGCACGCATGACCAACCGATATTTATAGAAGCCGCCAATTTAAATACTCGACCGATATCAAAAGAAGACTTTTTTATCCAATAAATTGTGCTCCATAGGAAGCTACGGCCTCTCTCGGTACTTACCAGCTTGGTATAAGAAGAAAATGAGCACTTGCGTTATGGCTTCCGCATATCACACATTGGGAAATTATGGGCCTAATTAATAAGAAATTAACAGGTCCGCACCAGGGTATCAATATGACTTTTTGATTCATTTCGATTAAGGATAGGAAGAGTGTATTCTGCTGTTTCTCAGGTATTTTCAATCGTAGTCGAAGAAATGATTATATTTGATGTTATGCATGCCCGCTGGTCTCATCATCATTTCAACATTGCTGGAAACTCTAATTAGTAGAAAATATCTGATTAGCTATGAATAATTTTGCTCATGAGAATTTCGAGTTGCAATGGATCCAAATTCTATATGATGTGGTCTAATAATAATAAAAGACTATGAGTGGTATGTACTTTTCTAATATGAAGAGAATTTTATAGCTGTGCTTGTTCTATGAATTCATCAGCAGCCAGACTCTGTGGCTGAAAAGAATCATTTTATTTCGCATCTGAAAGTATAAAAATTTGTCATTCGTTGAAATATTGCGTCCATGGCAATGGCCATTTTTTGTACATAACTTGAGGTAAATTCGAAATAAATTACTGTCTGGATAAGTAAGTCGAATACTGAGAATCAAAAAGTATTCGACTCTTATTATTTCTCATTATATTCGCATACCACAAAAATTAAGGTATTAAACGTCACATCTTTCATCGTCACTCTGTCATCTTTGTGTGTCATCTCGTTTCATTTTACTATATTCTAGACGTGACAATTGAAGTTATCAAAACTTGAATAAATTGAGATGAAGAATTCTTCTTTCATTAGTGTCCTCATAGATTTCTGTCTTTATCCAAGACATATTCTTTCCGATACTGTTTAATGAAAATATCACTGATACTGTGATGAGAAATTATTTAACATTGGAGCATTATAATCAACTTTAGAATACCTATTCGTTGAGAATGATTTCATAAACCGATGAATATTTTCTGGAATAGCATATTTAGAATTATATGCACAAGGTGTCTTGAATAGGAAGTAAGAAAACATTTGATATTTTGATTTTTTCTTCACAAATCAGTTGATGTTCAATTTCATTCAATTATTCTCCTTGAACTAAAAATTGAGATTTGATAAATAGGAGCCCTATGTCATTCAAATCATAGATTGCACGGTACAAGTTGAATTGAAAAGAAAGAGGATTGGACCTTCTTTTTCATTGAATGATGGCGATATAAATACACTGTCAACATTTTTATCTATCAGTGCAGTAAAAGTAAACCGATAATGTAAAAATGAAAGATTTTTGATTTGCATAAGTCGTTACTCGAGTCACTAGATCTTTTATAATGATATGATTATAATTCTGCTCCTCCTACAAACTGGCGGCAAGCCTTTGGATGGATTCTAGCTAATATCAATAAATTTTGAACAAGAAAACTAAATGTCACCGATAACGTTTATTTTCTCATCTTATGCATTTAAATTCATATTTAAGTTTTAATTGCATTATTTTCTTGGCATCAGTTCAGAGTGATTATATTTTTATGGGTTATTTTGCGAATTTCATGTCCACGTATTGCCATATTTCAGAACTGACTCATTCTGTGCTGGCGTTTCATTGGAGGCATGAATGGCATAATCATCTTCTTGGGAGGGATTTCCGAATAAGTTCGTCAAAATAAAAAAGAGTTATTTTAACCATTCATTCCTTATAACAAATCAACTCGATCCACAAAAAGGCCACTTTGAATTTGAAAAGGTCCTTGTGAATGGAGGTGAGCTTTGTGACCGCTTTCAAGAATTCCAAAATGAATTATAAACATTCATTGACATTTTCATATCGCGTATTAGTTTTCTCAAATTAACCATACGATGTTTCGTCTGCCCACAATCCTCATCAATATTATTTCTTCTGATAGATATTCATACACTTTCTTATATCATACCGATTACTTCTGTTCAATGTTTCAATAATTATAATTTTTCTTTCCGAAAGCCAGTTAAAATAAGTAAATTAGCTGAAACTGCATGTATTTTGTCTGTTACATTGGAATGTTGAGACGTTAAGTTATTCAAGGCATTCGTTTAGCAGTTGGTCACAAAGGCTGCTTATTTTCCGCGTGATCGCACCCCAACATAGGAAATTTATTTTGGTCAAACCAGTGCAAGAAAAAATTGGAAAAAACAGACTACATTCCTCTAGGTTCTAGATGTCGTGTTATTTTTTTCAAAAATTACTGATCTCGCCTATTCTCTCTTTCAGTTCTTCAGTATTATTTTGTCCGATAATCCTCAATAGAAAAAAATTGTCCTTCACTTATATGTAGTGCCTGATGTGGTATAGTCTGTAAATTGATTTATTTTTGCTCAGAAGAATTATAATGTAATCGTAATTCGAGAAGATATGGCGTCATGAAAAATATAAGTTGACCATTAAATCGAAATTATCCCTGCTTCTTCTCATTCCACATGCTCACTGTAAATGTATATTCTGTATGTCAGTGTTCCTCATTTGATTTCAGAACCAAATAATCGATATTCAATGCAACTAAAAATCGTTAAGTCGAATAAGTTGAAGTTCCATTGAGAATATGATTACCCTAATTTCTCAGTCGACACATTTAATAGAATATCTGAAGAAGAAATGTATTTTGATCCTCATATCAACAAATAACAATTTTCACAGCAGGTACTTCTACGGAACACCGAAATATCTACGAATCAACTTCCACTATGTTGCAAACTCTGGGCTATAACATACGATTATTAAATTAAAACGACAAAGTCGAATCGTATACTTCTACGAGTGTGTAACTCAAAAAAGTTGACAAACCTGTTGAGATCCATCAGACAAATGGCAGTTTAATGGCCGCCCCCGCTGATCAAACATCTGCTCAACGACTCTAGTGGACCAGTGGCGTTCTTCAAAACTTTCACTTGATATACACGATAGGGTGTGAAAATTCAAAGTGAAAAAAAAGGTGATCTTTCATAAAATATATTATTTCAATACCTCTAATATTCAGAGAATTGTGATCAGGTACCTTAACGATAAACAGTGGGAATGATAAGTCTTTCCCCCCTTTGATGGAGATATAATTGAGAATCGCTCGAAAACGTCAATTCTTATTCCAAACGAGAAGTTTCTCAACAGAAAAAAAATGTCACCTCACTCACCCCCTTCTCTTGACAGCTACCCCCTGATTCTTAAATAGCAATGGGGATCGTGCGATACATCGTTGTGAAGGATATAAATGAAAATATCATAATTTTTTCCAAATTTGAAATACAATAACAATAAATACAACTATGATTATATCAAACCTCTTTAAATAAATCAACTGGACTGATTATTCCAATTAACAAGTTAATTCTGTTGAGAAGTAGATGAGAAACTTTTGGAAACCTCCTGCAGTAAGTGGATTGTTGATCAAAATAATATTTAATACAATTTTTTTCTAATAAAAGTGACAACACCGCAATATCTGAAATATTCAAGCATAAATGTTTGAATAATCAGATCTCATCGTGAAATAAAATCGTTGAATGCCATCTACCATAGATCAGTGTTTACATTTCAATGGTACCGCTACTGAAAAGTGAAACAGCTGAAACTGAAAACCATCGGAATGCCCCAAAAGTCTAGCTCGCCGTTGGGACAAGTTGATTGTTCTTATCGCCAATTATAATATTTTACACGGCCTCAACATCGTAACTATACACGGTGCCCTCACTTTTTTATGCCCTTATCTAAATTATTATCTTTTATTGTGCTTTGTGCCTCTTTCGTCGTGTAATATTTTTCATTTAAATTTATAAAGTCTGTCATGTTAGTCATATTCGAGGTCGTTATGTGTCTCTGAAGGTATTTCTGTTGTTCTTAGTATACGATGTGCTCAAACAAATTACTGAAATTCCTACAGATTTCAGACGAGGATTAAAATTTTCCCAGGACATGGAATGTCATCAACCCTTGTAACTTGATATAACAAGTATATGTGTACCAAGAACGTGGAGTAATTACTTTTTAACACATTTTCGAGAATTCATTTTATTTTAAAAGAAAAATATAACATTAGCATTCATCATGTGAAAATCTTGTTCTGTTTTGGAGTACAAGTACAAGTCTAGTATAAAATGGAACTTTTGGATGTGGAGGAGTTATCTAGAATTATTAATTGCAGTTATTGAACATTCTTGGAATCAAAGATCCAAAAACCAATTTATATTTCACATAAATCATTGTGAAAATTATCATTCACTGAAAATTGTCAATAGAACAAAATAAGGAAAAGATACGAAAAGATATCATTATTCGGAGAAGGACAGGGAAAATATTCTTACATCTCAATATTTTCTTAATATGAAATATGGAAAAGATATGGCGAAAATTGAGTTTTTTTTTCATTCAAGTTTATCAGTTTATCATTTATCAGGTATTTTTTGCGTGTTTCGATTGTGAAATCAGAGGAAATCAAGTTTTTTCGAGTTTGAATTTTATAGTAATAGTAATTAGTGAAACATGTGAATAAGGAATGAAAATAAGAATTATATATGTACAGTTGACATACACAGGTTTTACTTCAATCTCTTTGGTTTTCCATGATTTTACCTATTTCACTTTCTTGAAACTATTGTGTTTTCATTTGAATAATTCAACGGTTATATCAATAGTAGTCCAAATATATATAATCAATCATCATTATATAAACAAAACAAGTCATCAACATTACCTAACTGTCTGTTTCGGAGCATTACTGAATAAAAGAAACAATCTGCAACAGCGCACATTCTGGCGTGTTGTCACAGCTATCCTGCTTAAATAAATGAAATGTACCAACATTTTCTTCATTTATTATTATCAATTGCTAGGTTGATATTTCAAAATTAGATAGTCAACATGATGCTTCAAAAAGAATTGTCATCTACAATACTACCATTTTCTAGTTTTATCATTCGATGTAAGGCATTTGTAAGCACTGCTGAAATAGTTGCGGCTACTCTATCCATATTAATATCCAGATATGAACAGCTTTCATTCAGCTTTCAAAAAAGTGAGATGTACAAGCAGCACATAACAAGTCCACAATCTCACCAACAGATAGCGTCGAGTTCTTTGGAATCCTCAATTGTACAAATGGTCGCTAATGGAGCATACTGATTAGTCTTGTGGAATAGGAAGCAAAGGTGTAATTGTCCTGTGACATTGTCCTCTCCTGACAATCAATGAAAACGTGTAATCATGTACAGCTAAAAAAATCGTGAGGATCAGAGAACTCTCACGATACGTCGATACTTTCGCAGCTGGCACTAATCTTTTGCAGACGCATTCGGCATAATTTTTACCTTGATTTTTACGATCCATCATATTTTATACACGTCAGAATGATCTTTATCGGGACGTATTAATTGGAGATTTACTCATTAGCTGGCGGTGTTCGAAAATATCGATGATTACTATCTTGATCGTGCGAAGAAATAGTACGGGGGCCTTGGAGTTTCACTGATCCACTTTCAAATTTATTTGATTAAATTTGTGAAATCTCAAAGAACGCTATCATATGTAATTATGACAGTGAATCACGAAACTATGAAACTGTTTTGGATTCCGCGGATCCTTTATTGATTCCCGTTATAAGACAAAAGAAATATTAATACGAAGTCACATTTTGACTGTAGACGAAAAAAAAAAGAGAATAATAATGTTGACCTCATCTGAATGTTGTGAACGAATCTCCAATCAATTTAATGACCAGAAAACTTTCGATGTGAAGGAGGTGAAATTTTATATATTGCTCTAGCAATAGTTCGACATATTTCTAATGCGTTAATATTCATTAATATAGTTTGGAATCTACCACTATCGGAAAACTTACACTTGCCCTTTCTGTTCAACTGCTTCATCGAACTGAAGGTTACTTTGTTTGATTATATTTTAATTGTGAATGGTCAAATGTAAACCATGGCATGTAGGTTAGGCACCCACCGCTGATAGGAAAGGGATTAACAGTCATCAAGTTAACAAATTTTGCAAGCAAAAGGGGCTAAAGGGTTAGTGACAATACTTTCCATAAAGATGTGAGTTCAAATCTGCATTATGTGTTCATAACTTTGAAATATAAAAATTAAATTCAAATTCAAAAAGCAGTAATATAAGTAAACAATTCAAAAATCTGATACGTTTCGTTTTATTTTTGCGTGATATTTGGCTGTGGCACCTCATCTAATTCATATTAGAATTTCAATATTCGTCATTTACTGTCATCGGATTACAGGAAATGAGATAGACCAAAGAGTTTATCAGAGAACCATCGTCAAAATTCTCAGAGTAGGTCATAACAAGCGAACACTCAGAATCATGGTTGAACTCCTGACAAAGCATTGACAGGTTGGTAGGTTATGTCAAGAAGATGACGAAACATCAGCACACAATCTGTCCTTTTACAAAGATCTGTGACGGTTGAAGTTTTATACGCTGGGGAAAGAAAAACTGCAAAAAACTGCGTATGGAGTATAGTTACAAAGATAGGCCTAGACCCGGAACTCTTACATAACGAGAGGGCGTATACAATAGATCTGTAAAGGTCGCAGTGTGAAGGCTCCCAGAAGCACATAAGCCTCATTCCAATCCAATCTATTCTAATTCAATCTCCTACTTGAATGATGGATCGACTGAATATTCACACGAAATTGATAGTATCTCATTGGAAATAATCAATCCACATCCTTTTCAACTTTCGATAAACTCATATTAAAATTCAACGAAGAGTTTGAAGGGGATGGTAAATATAATGAAGGTGTGTTTCATTTCAGGTACTGTGGATTATATCATGACAAACTTTCAGAAAATTCCCTCTTTTCAATATAACTTGAGGAAAATTAAATATCCACGTCCATGACCACAAAATCTGATTATCATATCAGACATCAACGAGGCTATAGATACCTGAACGAAGAACAAATTCAGGAAATAATTTGATGCATGATTTAGTGTATAGTTTAATTATTCAAAACCTCTAGACGTGAGAACTTCAACACTTATCAATTAGGTAACTCACGGAATGTCGATATCAGATCGAAGATTTTCAGTTTTATCATCACATAAATCCGCCCAAAATGGTTAGGGAATTAGTTTTTCAATATACAGTGTATCACATATAGATAATTCGAGAATTAAATGTATTTTGTTGTATATAATTAGATGATTCAATCTGGAGAATCTTGGAATTGAGAAGAGGTACCAAAATGGGATAATGTTTTTCGTAAATGGATAAAACATGTGAATATTCCAATTATAGACCATGAGGTGGTGTAACAAATCAAGGCATACAGGGCGTATATCCAAATCCATATCTACTATACAAAATTCGACGCAACAGTGACGCAATTTGAGGCTCATTTTATGTCAACATAGGTTTGTAATCACTCCGTTCCTGATTTGAAGGGAGTTGGAATTTCAAATTGTCGTATATTTTTTTCAAAGCTTCAGCAAAAATTTCATGTTTCCCTCAATTTTCGACATGTGTTACCCATTCAACTGTGGAGCCTACTACACTTCATCCAAATGATGAATTTATTCAGCCAAAACCATTAAATCGACAGCAGATACTAAAAAACTGTAATAGGTGAATAAGATTGATAATGAATTGAAAAACAGATTTTGTATTGAAGAATCCAGCGTTGCCCCTCACGAGAGCTCAGGCAACAAATATAGATCCTCACAACAATTTGGCGTGTCCAATGACAAATACCCTATGACGTGAGCTGTATCTCGGATTTGGCTAAAATAAACCAGAAACAGTAGTATCTACGAAATGAATATTGAAATTTCAATTTGTTCTTCGAATACCTTCAAGTCATAAATGTCATTATTCTCGAGAGACTTTCGTTCCATTATTATTTCAAATATAACAAGGTGACATTGACAAGTGACAGTGCTACAGCAAACAGTTCTCCTTAGATATAAAATCGAGTTATTCGACCATTTTTTCACGATATCATCCATATACTTCTAGAATAAAAAAAGATCATTAAATTTTGTTACCATTGTTTTGAAAGACGACTTTGGCCGAAGATACTGTTAATTCTAATTGATGACATGTCGTATCGAGCTTGATATGTCACTTCGATCGTTCTCATTCCCAGTGTTTAAAATACCATAAATATTCGATACGATCTCAAATATAAACAAATAATATGACGTGGAACCTTTCCCATCGCGTTATTAATTAATTACCAATTAGTTACAAGTCCCTTGTAGAAGAAAAAAAACTGTAGGTATACGCCTTGTTCAGCGGTTAATGAAAATGACAATTATTATTCCATCTCAACGAGGACCAACAAAAAACACACGTGGGACCCTGACGAGAAGACAAATTGAACAATTCCATGTCAGAAGCGATGAATTTGTTCCAGCCATCGTGGCATATCCACACGTCGTATTATTTACGTTTTCCTACCACAATGCGTCCGTTATTTATGCACATGTCAGAACAAGCAGACGAAAAAAATGTAACGCGATGCAACTGGTTAATTGCGAATTCACAGACAGGAGAGTAAAATGATATGCCGTTAAGAGGTGGAACGACGGGACGCGTAGGTGTTTGGCAGGCGTCGTTGGTATCGCTCTAACTTTAGCGGGAGGAATGAGAAGACGTCGTCGTAGGTTTCGACTGTCTCGTGTCGAAGTGCGTTCGATGAGTGTTGCCAAGCGTCGTGAGTTCCGACTTTTTTTCCTGAACAAATAACACAAATATGGAATCCAGGAAATGAAGGAAAATGTATCGACTACGTAATGAGAATATTAAAATTCTTTCTAAAGCTGAACGATGCTTCATTCCAGTCATTTCTTAGATGATCAAAACAATCGATAATCAAAAAAAATCTAACACGTGTGGCCTCGAAAAAAAAACAGCGGTTACTTGAACATAAAACCACAAGGAAAAATCAGTTTTCAATATTAACACGATTTCATTAGCTTCACTCGTATGTGTGTATGTTTGTGAGTAACTCTCCTTATTAGTCATTTGGAGCTGAACCCACGATCGTATACATAGGTCTTGCAACTCGTGTGGTGGGGGGTGACCCAAACATTGAGGAAATTTTCGTGGTTCTCATGTTTCGCCACCTGCAGCGCTGTCCTCTATTGTCACTTTGTCAGCCAATCACAAATCAGATCCGATCAGCTTTTTGAAAGTAAGAATGATTTTTATTTATTCGAGAGAATTTCGGAAGATATAATATTTCTGTCATTGATTTTATTTACCATTCAAGTCCTAATCGTTTGTTTTGTTGTCAAAGATTAATCACGTGATTATACCCCTATGTCCTCCTAGCGGATAATTATGGAAACATTTTCTTCAAAACTGGTGCCACCCCCCACCACTCAAAAATGCCGTAGATTCCAGACCTTATGTATTAGACCGTGGCTGAACCATTGGTCGAGCGAGCTAAGGCGTCGGAGTCGTCGGGCGTTGGCT
Organism: Plagiodera versicolora; assembly: GCA_037013635.1. Lineage (NCBI taxonomy): Eukaryota > Metazoa > Arthropoda > Insecta > Coleoptera > Chrysomelidae > Plagiodera > Plagiodera versicolora. The sequence goes on along the minus strand of CM072983.1, from coordinate 8,775,168 downwards.
CGAATCCCGTCCAGCACCGAAAAAATCAATAAAAAAATTAAAAATAAATTACTTTAAACAAATTTAAAAAAACACGCTCTACTGATGACCTGAAAAGGCAAAAATAATTGAAATGAATCAATTGGAGTATTTAATTTAATATTATTGTAAAAAAGTGTGGGTCACCATATAAAAACTGATTTGTAGTACTTTATGCTTCATCATTAAAGCGTATTTCTTCTTTTTTTTTGTATTTTAAGATTCAGAAAACCAATTATTCTTCAAATGTATTTTTCTTTTCAGGATATTTCAAATTATCTACCTTGAGGCCTAGGCCTATATATGCTTCAAATAAAAGTATCTAATGCAATATTATTCAATTCTAGTGAATATAGGTCTCATTCTAATGTATTTTTTATAATATTAATATCTGAGTCTTCTCATTTATTATCATTTACAGGGTAGGCAAATCGTACTTTATAACTTTTGTTTTCGCCATTGAACTGAACCCGGAAGAAGAGATTGAGAATGCAACCTAATTTTTTTTTTTCGTATCTCCTATAGTTACCGAATTGCCCCATGCAAACATTGCAATTTGCACATTCTGAACACCTACGGATGCTGCAATATTCATTCAGATGAGAAAGGCACTATCGAAAGTAGCTGTTACAATTCAAAAATAAAAATTCGATGACGTCATAGCAGAAACATCTATGATTCGCAACGCGAAACTTTGTAGCAAAGACATTCTTGGGATATTGAAATTCAATCTTTCCACCGAATCTAGACAGTTACTGTTGATGATTTCATGAAGAAGTATTATTATAATATCATATTGTCTTCCTAGGCATATAAAAGTAAATGTATTGAGGGGCTTCTTCAAGATGATAGTTACTCATTTTCGAACGTGAAAAACAGTATTTTAATTTGTTACTAATACTAATGAATCCATATGCTCAATATGCTGGATTCAAGACTAAAACAATGTGTTTGATGGACAATTTATATGTATAGAATATAACAGGGATTTTTGGAACTCTGACGACCAAGACAACACTAGGAAAGACACATGTTTTTACTATCTCAACGCTAGCCGAGCTTCGCTATTTCGGCACATTACACTACGCTGATAGACGTAGTAGGCCTCCTCGGCCGATCGTCTATTGTTGAGTGACAGAAGCTGGTGCGCTGTCAAGCAGTCATAAGTCTTCATAAACACGACTAATCGGAGTCTGGTCGCGGATTCGCATGATGCATGGCGAGGATTAACTGTAACAGCATCATTGCCATAACATTCCTCCGCAAAACACCTGACTGCCAGCCAGACGAAAGAATAGTAATTTACGAGATATCATCTACTCGAAATATCTGGATGCGTAACTCCTAGATACAGATTAATAGATTATTTTGATGAGAGAGACGTTTCTGTAATTTACGTGTTATCGGTAATGGATCGTAAATATCGAGATCTTCAATTGAACATATGTTGGGGGGGTAATTCTTCATCAGCTGCTGGAATATGGAGGTATCCACCACACAGCTGCATACTGAGTTATTATTTTTATTATGCATCTTCGACGGTTATTATTTTTACGCTGCGCTCGAAATTAAACTCTATACGAGAATTATATTGGAAAATTCGATCTGATAACATTTTCAACTCGTTACATAAAGAATGTTCAGGAGAACTACGGTAAGAAATTCTCGAATCTATGTTCCTCCTTTCCAATGCAATATAACATCATTATTACAATATGCATACAGATTCTACAAATATATAAGGAAATCAAAATGGAAGAAAGTCACCTCAGCATCCAGACTCTGTAGTCTTCCTCAGCTATTTGGCAGTTTTTATTATGAACTATCGGATTTAGTTATCTCTGGTATTTTGATTCAATGAGATCATGCAAGATACTTCGCTCATAATTTCAGAAGGATTCTTTAAACATACTTTCCACAAGAATTTCCAAACGGTTGAGGAATCAATCTATTCAACATCTGACAAGACATTGCAAGAATTTAAAGCAGATGTAAGCAGGTTGGTCCACCAACTCACTCGCAGGCTCCAGAAGACTTTAAATAACTGGCTGTTCAAATATTCGTTAACAGAATTAGAAACTCATAGATCCAAAAAACTCAATCAATCAACTTCAGAAGAAATGGTGAAGAGACCTAAAACCAAAGTGAATTCAAGAATAACTGGGTCAGACAACCAAAACAAGAGAACTTGCTTTCGGTGTGGCATATCTGGACGTTTCATCAAGGATTGTAGGGTGAAAGCACCACCAAGAAACAACTCACCTTAATTTTCGTTTCCATTCACTACAAGGGCTAGATCAGCCAATAAACAATCCCTTAGGGTTATCCGTGTCAACAGGGAGAGAGGTGAGAAGAACAATGACATCCTAACCATCAGAAAAATCAATCAACACGTCATTTATACTAGAAGATGTATTCAGATTTTAACGAATTGTTCTTGACCCTCCACATTTTATCCATGACATGCAGTCCTTTCCTCTTTACCTTTTTGGTAACCTGCACAATTTGCCAATGGTTCTGAGGACTATTCATGGTCATGGTCAGCTCATTCAACACCTTGTTTACGATCCTCAATAAGCATAGATACGAAAATCAGATTTTTTTAAATGTTTCAATAATATGACAATCAGCCACTTTCAACTCATCACGAAGATTGTGTGTGTGGTAGCTGAAAAGATTCAAAGTATCAAAACAAAAATTAATTCGAATGACTTTGCTCAGATATTTTTTCATATTCAAGAGATTATGCTGAATATATTAGCCCTAAAAAAATTGCAATGTGCAATCCACATGAGTTAAACAGGTGTAAAGTGAATGAACAAGTTTGTTCAAACTTTTTTTTGCGAATAAAACAAGGAGACAATGAGATACGCCGCCACAACCAATTCTCAGTGATAGAACTAGCAATACTGCACATGTTGTCGGAACAGTAATCTTGAAGTTATGATTATGTCTCTGTGACAATCAGATAAATCTGTTGGATGTGTCCAACGAGGTATGGAATAAATATAAATATAATAATAACCAAAGACTAACACGCTCACTGGTATTCTTGTAGGTCTGTGTTCATTTCATCATTTACTCCACTGTATTCCTGTAGTTATTCTTCGCGATCTGGTTGGCACGAAAGCGAAATTAAGCTAATTAAAATAAGTTATTTCCAAGCTCATTCGTGACATTGTGAAATTAGCGTAATACGTAATTATTACAATCACAATGGCCTGCAAACTAACAGCACAATGTTCTTCGTTATTTCTGCAGACGTGCATGCAGACGAATTCGTTCCAATGAGATAAATAAATTTCGAAAACAATTTATAAGTCTGAATATGCTCTGGAGTTCAGTAATTCGGATCAGAGTAACATTGTAAAAAAATGCTGCAAAAATTCTTACAGAGATACAGTTATGTGTGTGTGTTCAAGGCAGAAATTTTGTATATGTTATAAAAATGCCCTCACAAAAAAGAGAATCCATTTTCATTTGGATAGTCAGGGTGAAGTCCAGACTCATCTGAGAATGTATCAACTAACTTCTGACACTGTCAAGGTCAAATAGAGTTGAACCAATAGGAGAGCTGAACTACATCCTGCTTTGGTCCGGAACCAGCTCTTGGCATACCCAAAAACACACTTAGAAGTTGTATTAAAAAACGTATCAGAATACTACAGATTATCCTGGGATAAAACACCAGTACAAGAATATGACTCATTTTTCAGGTAACATGTGAAAAACGAATTGACCAGATACTTAGGCTAAGTAGCGATAAAATGAGAATAGTATCAGGTCTCCTTACAGGTCATGCGCCTGTGAGAACACGTTTACAAAAGATGGGGCCCTACCAAGGTGACCAAACTTGTAGATTGTGCGGATTAGATCTTGAGATTAGGGAAAACATTTTGTGCAATTGTGAAACACTACTACAGGAGAGTAACACAGTTAGGGATATCTGAATTAAACCTAGAGAACGTATGAACCTTGAAACATTTGTAAATAACCCAAAGGTAATAATGTCTTTCAAGAGGAAGTATGATAAACCTTTGGCTATAGTGTAATGCGTGGTGTAATGATTAGTTAGATAATTCGATACTAGTCCAGTCACCTATTCGAATAATATGAATGAGATAAGACTATACCCCGAAGTCACATACTACGCTGCTGGCCAAAAGGTGAATAAACGCCTTGTAGATTACTCCCATACTCTCGATGGTATCGGGGGTCCGATGATTGTTTCACGTGAAAGAGTTCGTGTGTGTTTATAAGTCAGAACAATCGATTTTTTGTGCCGTTTTCGAGAGCAACCGCCTGTTCGGTAGCCCACGGCAATCATCCGAAGGCTATACTTAACTCGTTCAGTGTCCCGATCAAGTCAGGTGCTGGTCAAAAAAAACCAGTAGGTCCACCATTCATAGACTTGTATGCGTTCGTGAGTCGTGCTTGGATTTGAGTTTCTTCCATTGTCAAATTGGGGTATTCTGCACCAACTGTGCGATTTTAATATTGTCTACAGACTCTGAAGAACTATGACGTTCTATTGCAGAGTTTTCCATAGAAATAAGGAGAGTCATTCAAATCGAAAATCGATGAATTTGTTTCATGAAACATTACTCAACTTCTTTCTCAATATGAAGAATAAGTCAAAACTTGAAAACTATCAGATATAAATGGTTGATACAGATCAACGTGGAATATTTCAGTGGGAGAAAAACGTTTCTCTTATTTAATAATAATTATTCGAAAATGAGTCATCAATTGACGAGTCTTGAATGTTGTTTCATCCTGATCAATTGTGAATTGCAAATTTTGATTGATGTTGATTTTTAGAGCCAGATTACCCTAAGCAACAAAACACATTATCACCTTGATGAGTTTAATCACCAAAACTGCCGCTTTTGGTTCTGAAAACCCACATATGATTGTTGAAAAACAAATACATTCACAACACGTCCCCATTTCGTGTGGATTTTGGGCTGGAATCATAATTAGAAAATACTATTTTGAAAACGGGGCTGGTGAAGAAGTGACTGTCATTGGTTCTCGACACCGCAGCATGAAATCACAGTTCCTTCTGTCTAAATTGGATGATGCCATACAGCCTATGAAACACTTCAGTTACTGCATGAAATATTTCCAGGCCTTGTACTTGTGTGTGATTTAACGCCATTAATTTTTTTTTTTCATGGGGTTTTTACAAATCACAGTTTTATGTCAAAAAGAGGTTATGATTGACACTGTGAAATCCTTGAAGTGGTCGTATACCATCTCATTTCCCGTCGTGTATTTTCCTATCCTATTCCTCTCCGATAATAACTCCTATGGAAGTCAACCAACCATTCCTTCTAGCCAAACAAATAATTATCTGTCGATTAAGGAGAACATTAAAAAGATCAATAGCGTATGAAATCAATTTTTCCCGTTCGACCAGAAGCGTAGCACCACTAATAGTACCAACACCCACATTATCGCGTGACACCCAATTACCTCAGGGCCCTACGAGTGGGCCCGCGACTTCTGAACACTTTGTACATACCGCGGTGTTACAACTGCAGTTAATGAAAGTCACTACCTAATGGGAGACTAGATAATTGTACGGGGTGATTAATTGCCAGGAGTGCGCGGATTGAGGTTGGACGATAGAAAGTTCGTAGAGGCGGAACCAGAAAATATACGGGGTCATCCGAATTGACTGTATGTCATCGGTTACTTCTATGATTTTGAAACTAGAGTGTTGAATCAGTGTAACATTAACATGTTCTTAATAGTCAAACTGGAACATCTCGGATTTATCAAAGTGAGGAAGAAGAGCAAGAAAAATAATTTGATAAAATAATTTTATCAACGAACGGAGAAACTTATACCTAGACCTATAACGCTGAAAAAAAAAACAAATGGAAAATGAATAAGAATTTTGGGCTTTTTTCCGATCTTACTATGCTAAGGTTTAGAGTTTCCTCTTATCGGAAGTGAGGTGGGAATTACATGAAAATGCTAATAGCCCCCAGAAAAGAGATGACTTCTCCAAGTCTCTATAACATGCTGAAAACTCATATTAGCAGCTGAACATCATACAGACAGATGAATAATTTCTGGAATTGGACTATGGAAAATTAATTTACTACGTTGTAAGCACAAAATCAGCGTTAATAAACATGTAGAAGAGAAATTATCGATGCTGAATTCACATTATTATGATCAAAATATAACTTGGAAATATCACGGAAATTTGAAGAATTGAAAAAGAAAACTCTCCACATATAGAATCCTATTTTCGAACCAACACTTTGGGGACCATTTAGCTGGCAACTGAAGCTTGTTCATTGAATAATTAAACTCAACCATAATTATTCTCGCTAAAATGTGCAATTATTTTATTATTAGAAAAACTAACAAATTCAACCGCCAAATATCACTTCAAGCATATTTTCTCCAAAAAAATCTATCTAAATACACAAGCAACATACACGAGATCATTACAGAGGTAAGTTCACAATTTCACCACCAGATGGTGTCTAGAGTTTGGAGTCGCCAATCCCATGATAAACACCGCTGGATTCTGACAGCATATGTTATCTCTCACTACAATCGCACAGGATAAATACGTGTTTTTCTCCGCCTACACAGAACATGCGAGAATCTCCGTTTTTCCACATTCTTATCTAGCGGTATCTAAGCCTCTTCTAAATGAAGTTTATTATTACTTTGACACGCTCACTAGCGTAAAGTCAAAAAGATCTTTCCTTGCCTCAATCTAGATGCCTATCTAGATATTTCCTATTTATTTGTTATCGCGATAATGCAGTCTATTATGTTAGATAAAAGTTTGTACTCTCTCAGCTTATTGAAATTGAATCCGATATAGTTATTCTCATAATCTAGCTCCAATCAGGATCTGCATTCCTTTTTATTTTCAGTCAATTCTAAAGCTGAAAGGCAATCAAGATTATATAACCAGAAATTCTATGTGATTAGTAGCTAGTAAGTAGACTAGGAGACCACCTAACAAGAAGACAATTATTCAATTTGCACAGTTCAAAATAATTAGTTACGTCTCAGACAATAGCAAACATTCACTCTAACCAACAAGATTGAAAAATATCAAAAATGTATTCCTTGTTAATAATAGCACAAGGATCAGCAGAAGAGCTGTCAATTAGCCTCATAGATATCAAAATTTAACATCTGTGGACTATTCTATATATTCTAATAATGAAATAACAAGTTTATTAACCAAACTGAGGAGCAGATACAATAATAAATATGATAGGGTAATAGACTTATTTCCAAATTGAAAAAATATATTGGTTACTCCATAGAATATGAATTGAATATTTAAAAATCCGAAAATTTCTTACAGTGACATCGAAAACATCACAATGTGAAATAATGTTTTTCCTTTCCAAACAAAAATATTATCTTTGATAAACTTTATGTCAATTGTACAGTTTCCAATAAAAAAGACCACAAATTTCCTGCAACAGTAAAATTGTTAATTTGTCGAAAACCAAAATATCACATGATTCTTCATTTTATAGTATACATAAAACGTCAATTATGAAGAAATAATTTGAACTGTTCGAACCCTGTATATCTGAAATCACTCATTTTTGAATTATGGTTATGTTAGTTATATTTCAGCCTCTGGGATAATAGAATTTCAAGCGCTTCTTGTGTGAATTTGAGAAATTTTTGAATAACTTGAATCACTTACATTTTGTGCGATAATATTTTTTCATATCCTACATTGATGATATTGTCTGAGAAATTGAGAATTCAGCAGAACTGAAAAATCGAAAATATATTTTTGTGTTATAAACTATGATAGTGATAGTTACGATAGTTATCAGATTGTTATTGATAGTTTCCATCTCAGCAAATTGAAACAGTTTTATTAAGATTCTATCTCATCGTATTCAAAGATTAATCATTGATCGATGGCGATTATTAATATTAGATAAGTGGTGTCAATAATCACTTCATCACATCTAATTGGAGTGTTATACAGGTTCTAAATTCTACAGAGCCTACTACAGATCGTCATCAACTGTGAGTGGGCGTTTATAACTAGATTTCAATCTACATTCCTTCCAAATTACTTTCAACTTTGGCGGTATATCATAGAAACCTCATTAAAATCGTATAATAACGAGTCGAGTTTCCGTTCTATTGATACAAAATGTTTCAATGTTTAAAACCACATTTTATAGTGGTTTTTAAAACTTATCGGATAAAATCAAAGCACATAAAAATTTATGGGTCGTTAAAATTACAAACTAACATATTCTGAACATTATTTAGCATATTCAAGAGTGAGAATATATCGAATACACCAAATCATTCATCAACATCGTTAGAATTATATCTACGTGTTTCGTAAAATGTCTGTGAAGGTCCTAGATTCATGATAGTCTATTTATTCTGGTTTGATAGTTGTGTCAGATTCGGTAACTTTTTAATGCCATTAGTGCAAAACAAAAAGTATCTAGCAATGACAGACGTCTCAATAGGTTTATACATTAGCTGGGAACATCAAAGCATCAACAATTATGGCAAAACTGAAATGTCACATTACAACGATGCCAAATTTTTCGGAGCGAAACCTTACAATCGTTTGTTTACATGCGAATTGTTCTTTTCTTGTGATTTTTGTAAATTTGTAATTTTGAGAGCTTGATTTCATCGTATTCTTATAAAAATGCCAAGGGGATTGTGTAGAGATGCCCAAAAAATGGTTGCATCTTTATTAAAACATTTCTAACGAGAAAGGGATAACAGGATTGGATTTTGTTTGAAAGGTAAGTGAAGAATCTTCATGAATATTCATTCACCACGATCCCACAATGGTTCAATAGTTTTTATGAAATATGATTATTACAGAGAGTGATTGCTGCTTTTAATGTAGGAATTGAATTGTGTAGGGAATATCTGAGTACTTTCACAGAAGGTAAGCTAAGGACTAAACTGTCCTAGGACTTCAACAGAACTACCCAACGGAAGAAACCAGTTTATTTACAATATGTACAAGAATAGTGGGTATTTAGTGCATATCATATAATATCAGTTGATGAACATTCTTTATTGTAGAGGAACACATAACATTGAAGTCATTGAAATGAAAGCTTGCTCAACATTTGCCTCACATCTTAATGGAAAACATTGATGGAGTTACCTAATGTTGCTATGAAACGTAATACAGTACGTTCTGTTGAAAAATGAAGGTTTGAGGCAATTTGTTTTCTTTGATGAAACCTGGATATCTCAAAATGGAACTCTAGGACATTCTTGGCAAGATTCTAGTGTTAAAAGTGTGAAAATATAAAGTATATGAGATTCAAGGTATTTAGAATTTGTATATCAGTTAGATGGTGTATTGGAATCATGTTTTCTATTATATTCATTGTTTTGCATGCTGGCTGTTCGGATGGATTCATTCCTGGGACAAAATTGGTTTTTATTCCTGAAACTGCTAACAAATTTTAGAGAAATGAACCAGGATAACGTTCTCCACTGATTCGATACACAACTGCTGCCAATATCAGAAAATCCTTCCATAATTGTAATGTATGGATAATGCTACTTTCACAGCATAATTATTAACAAAGTTTACACCTCAGCTTTCAATAACGCAGCAATTTAAGACTGACTAATTCAGTACAAGTGTAGGCCATAGACTTCATGATACATGTAATATATTATTTGATTTTCAGAAACAAACCAGCCCTAATAAATAATAGCAGAAATATGTGGATATCAAGATCTTTGACTCTCACCTTATATTTGTGTTTTTTTCCAATTGAGTTGATATGGGTACTTAGTGAATTGAGAGACATTTGAATTTGAATCTGTATTGTTATTCTTGTTGAAATGTAATGATGTAAAATGAGCAAATGCACTAGTATTTATGTCCCACAAATAAATGAATCTATAACTTCTGGATTTGTTCTATAACACACCTATTAGAGTTGGGCAGTAATTGGTTTTGAATTATAATACTATCAAATAAGAAAGAAAGATCAGATTTGATACTGAAAGATGAACATGTTTAGATATCATTACGTAGTTATCATGTACTTCCTTTGAATATTCGATTCCTAGCATGAGTCCATTATATCATTTGAACCATTCAACAGTTATCCACAATCAACAGTAATACAAATATAATGAATATATTTCATCAGTTGAAAACACTTTCAAAACAAAACAAACGGTTAACCTAACTCAAGTTTTATTCGGAGCATCGCTGAAAAAGTGAAGAACATGTGGCAACACGGCTCAATCTGGCGATTTGACAGAACTATCAACCCAGAATAAATAGACTATAGCTGATAAAATACTATTCTTCATATTATGGACCATTTTGAGGAAAATTCTCATAATATTTATATTTATATTCTCAGCATTTTAATGTTTGTAAGTAATCGTCTATTTTCTGAAAATGTTGAAATCTAAAATGGCGTCCGTTCGAGAGAAAAAAATATGGTGTTTCCCTATTATGTTTTGGATAAAAATATCCAGTACAAGTTTTATTGCGATATTATCAAAACTATTTAATTATTTGATTTTCAGAACATTCCAAATTTATTTTCGATCAACTCCGTATTTCTGAAGATGAACGAGATCCCTATAAGGCACACACAATATAAACAGTTTGTAGGAGCTATTAAACAATAGAGTTCATTTGAGCAAAGCTCAGCAAAAACATCCATGTCTTGTGTGGTGGGAACCTAAGTAATAAGATCCCATGACGTACTGCCTTCGAACGCGAATCCATAGTAAATTTCACGAAAGATGGTACTTATTTATCGGAAAGCATTAGAGGCGGTGGAACTTCAATACGTGTATTGAAAACAGATGTAATTTATAAATCGGCATTTAGTTGATAATTTGTATGAACACGACGAGAGACCGCAGCGAAAATACTGCGCATGTCTTTCACGATGCATTATGCATAAGATGTGTTTAGAGTAGGAGGCCGACAATGGCTGGAAAAATCATAGAACATGTACGATTTCAAGAGACTCTTATATTATTTGTATAGGTACGCGACTCGGACAGATGTCTCTATAAATTTCGATTGAAAATTTCTCTGCGACATCTTTGGTTGTCGAACCATCAGAATGGCTCGAGGAAGTAATGAACTACAACGAACAAATACTGGTGATGACAAAAGTTATTGCTGTACAAGAGGAGAAAACCGCTGGTATGAGCAAGTGCATGGACGATTGAATATCAGATAGCAGCGCCTCTAACACCAATTTCAGAACTATTTTTCAGCTTATTGTCACGGATATACTACTATGAGTCTATTATACAAGCTTTTTTATAAGTATGTGACCCAACTCGACAAGGAGATCCTTTGGGTGACTCCACAAATTCCACAAATATTTTGTTTCGAAGATTTACATATTTTATTTATTTTTCTGAAAGGGTTCAAAGGATACACTGTAGCCAAAGGTTTATTGAACTTACCCTAGGTCAGTAGGTTTCAAGGTTCCTACGTTCGCTGGGTTTAAATAAGATTCCCTTAGTTGCGTTAATCTCCTGTAAATTAGTGCCCCACAAATATGTTCAATAATGTTAGGCTCCAAGCCACGTACTCTTGTCAGTTTGGGCCCCATCGTTCACAGACGCATGGTCTGTAAGGAGACCTGTTACTAATGTTATCTCAACTTGAAATAAGTATCTCATCAGTTTTTTTTACACATTCCATCTGAATATCAAGTTTACTATATTCCTATCCAGGTGTATTATCCCAGGCTACTTTTTGTAGTATTTTGATCCGTCTTGTGATGCAGTTCCTAAATGTGTAAGATGTAGTTGAACTCTCCCTAGCTAGTTCATCAGCTATTGCATTGCTCTCTTTTGCACTGTATCCAGGAAACTCTATTTGACCTTGACAGTGTCTGGACCTCTAACTTTTCGAGAGAGAATTGGCAATGCATCTCCACCAGAACCTTGCTCAGTTGTAAACCACAGGATACTAACGCAAACCTAGAGCATGTAGGAAACTAATATATTTCAAGATATCAGTGTGATGATCCTTTGGCTGCATGTACCCTTTGATAACCTTCATTTCAAAATTATACGTAATTTTCGTTGATTATCTAAAGCGGCTATAATTTGACAATCAAAAGTGGGGGGCTGTCGAATGTAACAAATATCCTTATAAATCATTGAGACTGTATGTTTCTCTGAATCATCTAGCATGAGATAACTGAAGTCATCCAGTATATTATGTTCACTTTGTATATTTGGGCGATATTCAACCTGGCGCCGAGAGCGCCCCAGATCACATCGAAATACAGAACCAGAAACAAGAATAATAATAACAATGTTACCAACAACAATTCGAGCTATTCCCAACCCAACAAGCCAGCCGTACTTATTATAGACGTTTATCCTATCACAATTTCGAGAATGGTTCTTCTCCTCCTACAATTATACGTTTAGTGGATGGACCACGCGCTCAGTAATCACTGTTGATTCCTGCCCCCGGGGCCACCGAACCGGCACACACCTAAATACATCCCTCATTCGGGCACCACACCATTTACGAGGAAAATTGATAGTTTTGGAAGAAAAAGCGGAGGAGACATAAATCAAGTATTTGCATTTTTTATTGCTGTAGGAAATGAAATATATTGTGGATGCATACGTGTGATAAACAGCAATCATTCTCCACCCCCATTAAATCTGTAAATATAGGATTGTGAAACGTTTTTCGTATGGATCTGGCATTGTCGATTGCAATAATTAGATAATTATCGAGAAGAAAGTTCTTGTCTGGTGGATCCGCTGATCATTTTTCGGCGAGATAACTGCAGGCCTCAGTGCCAATATTTTGTGGAACAATTTTTCTCATAGCCGAGTGAAAGTTTCGAAATACCTATATGCACAAATTGAGGTGATTATATTTATACAGAGTACTCATAAAAACGGGAATTATTTAATACTGGAATACAGTTCTTACAAGTCATATTCAGTTCGAGTCAAGTTCAGATCAATTGACGTTGATTGAATCAACATTGATTAACATTCAACTTGGTATCATACGTATACATAAAGTACAAAACTCCTTACAAATGTTTGATAAAAATCCCCTGAATGTCCAATACTACCGGTCAATGAGTCCCAATGAACGTCTGATGACGTTTAATTCGAGTGTAAAATTTCAATAATTCGAAAATGTAATCGTCCAGATTTAACTGACTACTAGGAGAGGATTCGATTAGACGATGGAAAATAATCCATTTGGAAACAGTGGTAGAAAATTGTTAATCAGGAGAGATGCAGAGATGCACGCGCTAGCCTAAAAACTCTGACTCCTACTTTGGCCCAAAAAAAGCTCTTGGTTATCGTTACGTTACATTACTGAAACTCAAAATATTATTTCACTGATTGAGTTTGTGTAGATGTTCTAGTTAAAGATTGCTGTTTCGAATATTTATATTGAAATATACAACGTCGACTAAGTACTTTCAAAGTAGTGTCCATAGACCATCACAGGGCGCTCACTCTTAGTTAGATGCTCGCACAATGTTATGAATATTTATTATTAACATTCTTATCGCCAACTGAATAGGTTTAGGAACGCTGCCCAAAGGTCTCCACCTACTACAATCTTGTTTATCTATCATATTTTTTTTCAATACCGTTCCTCAAACTTCTTTAGGCTCCACATCACATTATTATACTTACTCTACCTTGACGATCTTAATCTCGATTCCACTTAATATTTCGTACTGAGAATTAGTTGCTATGCTCTTTTTGCCTCGTAATTTTTGAGGTAGCTCTCCACACAATGACGGCCTCGAGCAACACATCAAAGAACAAACTGAGATGAGACCTATCTACATCGAGTGCAGCAACAGTGACGTACTCCGAAGATAGATTTTTTATCGATCCAAGAAACAAAACACATCACTACATAGTAGAGTTCAAAAATAATTATCAAAAATATTATAGGTTGATTCAGTAAATTGAGGAAATACACTCGAACAAAAAGATCAGAATATTATATTACGTTCTCTTTATACTAGAATTCTATACAGTATGTCCCAAATCTTATATTATATTTCAGAAATACTATTTGTGCAAGGTACATCGAGTTTTCTTGTATCCAATAAAGGAAATCAACTGGAGTAATAGAAGAAGAGCTGTTGGGTGGCCTTCCAGGTCCCCAAATTCAACAACTATGGACTATTATTGATGGGGATCCTTGTAAACGAGATTTTCCAACACCAAATATAGAAATTTCAAGCAGTAACACGAACGAATACGACTTGAGTTCAGAGTTGTGTTCGTCAAAATATTCAGGATCCAAGTTCGGTTCAGGATAATGCCATTTGAAGTATAATATAAATGGACCTGACCTAGCATATTCCCAAAAAAATTATGTCTTTGATACGGTGAATGTATTCCATTTCATATTCGGAGAGTAACACAGATAAAATACAATATAAACAACTTCGAGAGGTTACATGTCTTGATTGAATATTCTCAATGTTGAATTATTGAAAATATGCAGTACATAAATCAGAATAATGTAGATAAAAATTACTACTGAAAATAATTCAGCTTCCATTTAAAACGTATCACCGACGAAAACAAATATGGTTGGATAACAGTAAATAATACAACAATATTTTTTCAATAAATTGAATTAGTCCAATTTGTTTGTGTCCTAGATGAATATGGCTTGTAGACTATTAGTTCATAACTATTATCGATAAAAATTTAGCATTCAATATATTTTAATTTAACGACTAACTAGGGCTAGGACAACTCGTAGTAGTTAGAAAGACGATCAAGTTATGTAAATGCACACACGACATTGAAGATCAGTCATCCCCGATATAGTCAATAATTCCGACGCCTGGAATTGTCTAGTTTTTCAGAATTGTCGTTATTTCATGAAATATTGGAATATCGATCAATTCAAATTATTCTCGTGAATATACTCAACCTCGAGAACGAAACTCTTGCAGAAAATCATGCTCATAAAATTCATATGTTGTCTGGATAGCTAAAATGCCTCAAGTGTCATAGCTGCTCCATTCAATCCATAGATTAAGGAATAGTAAATATATAAATATTTTTCATACAGAGTAAGGTCGCTATTTATAAAATATTCACACATTCAAATGGTTCGTCATTCTTAGAATAGTTACGTCTAATGTGCATTTCAGACTGAAAGTGCTGCGTATTTTTCAAATAAAAGAATTAAAAGAATTTGGAACACAATGTATAATTCATTTGTTTTTGTCACCGTCTGTTATTGATGGTGAATGTCATACCAATTCATTAGTAACGCCACTGGAAAATATACCAGAGAGGCGAAAACAAAACAAAGATCACGATGAGGTTTAAGTACAGGGAGCCAGCCGTTGGTTCTTAGCCTCGGGCTAGTCGAAACTCTTTTTCTTCTCGTATAACGACCGGACCGGTAGTAAAGGCGCGCCTACACACCCACCCTCACTGCCATAGGCGGAGAGTAGGTGATAAGAGGGATGAAATTACCTGTATAATTGAAAAAGGTGATCCTTTCTTTCAGAGGTGAATGAGAATTTGGTTATCATGGGGTTTATATTCTAGATGGATTCCAATATATTTTCGCTCAAATAAGGCAAGACTTATCAAGTGGGTGGTATCATGACGTATTAGCCCCTAGCAATTGCTTCGTTCGCAAATCATGTTTTGAACTATTTCAAAACAAATATGCATAGTTTCAAACTGGTTGAGAATTCTTCTGCTATTAATAATATGTATATAGAATCGGTTCCATGCAATAACTCATAAAAGAATTCAGCATGAATTTCATTCGATAATATTAATAAACTATCAGGGTGCTCAGCGAAAAATATCAACTTCCATATTCATGACTCTGTTTCTATATAATAGGGTGAAAATTTTTCAAAAGGTATGTCCTAGTCACATCCAAAATTGTTGAATTACATTTCAATGTTACATATTTCACTGTTTCGATTTACATACTATGTTTTTTGTGGAATACAATTATGGAATAACTCATATTCCATTCATTGTGAAATAATTCAATTTTTCTAATCTCGAACTTTCTTACATTAATATATTCAATTGTTAATTATTGATTGTATAAACAGATATTCAATTGAGAGTTCTGTTGGATTCGAATATGACTACAAAAGAGTATTAGATTTTGATTTCATTATGAAGTGACTGTGTATTTGTATTTTGTTCTAATAAATACAGAAATTGATACGACAGATCGAGCTTTCATATTTTCGGTAGATAATCTCGAGGTCACCAACGCTCCAATGCAACTAAAAATAATTGATTTCGGTTGAATGTATTCAGTAACATTCTTAACGCCAAAAACTCGTCGAATATTCGTTTTATCATTTGTTAAGAAAACTTGTTTGGGAATCTCCTACACATAACTATAAGGAAAACAAAATGAGTAAGTTGAAATTGTTATGTGCTGGGTAGTTCTCGAACTGTATAGTACAGACTACCTTATTCAAAACACTCTGTAAATAGAGATGAGACAACTTATAGAGTAATTATTCTGTCCCACGCCTATGTCTGTACTGCCACTCAATGCAGACTCTTTTAATGAAGCCAAAAATTAATTTCTTCCATTAACTCGGGCAATCAACCGCTAACTACTGTTTTGATTAACTTTTTTCAGTGAATTTTTTGGCTATCAAGAACATGGACACGTAGTAATAATATCCCACAAGGCTCTAATTACTTGAGAGAGGCATGATGATTTTTCTGAATTCTCAAATTATAAATATTTCAAATTGTACTCAGAATTTTGTTTCTAAAAAGATTATATCTACTAGTCATTCCTAAAAAACTGTTGAAATTATACCTCTTGCTAAAATTGCATCATTGCTAAGTAGTAGTTTTTCTGTGTACTTGGGAAGTTGAGATAGTGGATTTTCAAATCATTTCAAATATCCAACAGGCATCTTATTTATTGCAGAACTATGATAATATTGTCTACATTGTAATTTTATTTCTTGAACTACAGATAATATTACGACGACTTATTTTTTGCCTCTTACTCTATAACTTTGATATTCTCATGATGAGCCAGTTATCTGATACATCGTTAAAGAAAATGCTACAATCATCAGTTACAAATCATTAAGAACGTCGAACAACGATGTAAAAAAGTTGTTGATTAGGTATGTCTACATGAATTTCCCAACACACCTATTAAATGTAAGTATTGATTGAGGGTACACGAGTTTTTCTAAACACAGTTGGGTTCCAATATAATAATCAGTAAACGTATCAGAAACATAGACCAGTAAATAAAATACTAGAAATTAGTTATTTCTGTACTATTTGTTGCTATGAGTTGAGTTTCAGTATCAAAAACAATCCACCACACCAATGTAGACTGGACATTGTCAATAACGTCTATTTACCTCAGAGTACTCAGTCAATTCTCTGCCAAAGTGTGTATGAGTGGGGTTGATCTGTTGACTGCGGATGCAGAATAGTTCTTGAAAAGATGTTTTTGTTATTATAATATCAAAAGATGTCCTCTAGCGACATCACTCGGAATCAAAGGCATTACAAATAAGATAGAGTCCATAGATCCATCAATGCTCTTTCTGAATAGGCCAAGTCTGTTAAAATGCGTCAAAGTGTCAAACAGTGTTTCTGACAAAAATTTCATCAATAAAGCCCAATTTCAAGACGTTTATATGTATCACATAAATGATAATTTCTGAGGTTTCGGCATGGCCATTTTAGTTATAAAACTGCAATTTCCTACTGATAGTTTCCGAGATACAACACTCACCATTTTTTCTGCCCACCCTGTACATTCCACTTTTCCTCTCGTATATGTATATCATAGTATACGTGAAAATGGTTGACATTTTCAACAATTTTCATGAAATATCTGTTTATTGTGTCAATATCCAATCAATGAAATTAACGTTTTGTCAAAACCCCTAATTGATTAATCGAATTTTAATAAGACTTTCTTTGTAGAAACTAAGTTGCACAATTCAAATTTCACGGTTCAACGATTTGAACTTTTTCCAAGTCTTCTCTTCCGAACCATAAACTATGATCAACATTAATTTACAAGTGTCAATCATGGATCATCAATCTTCTATAAAATTATCTAATCAGAACACAGGGGCGTTTCTTTACAGGTGTTGTTGATTTGTGTTGTCAGATGTTTTAGCAACACGTTTTGCTTTATACTTACGTTGTCTGTGATGCCCAAATATTGATTTGTTAGTTACGAAACAGCTATAACGATTTCGCTGCATCTCAAGGTTTAAGAGTGAAGAGCTTAACGATCGAAAATTAAATCTATGTTTGGATAAAATGGTTATACTAGATGTGGCTCTAAATGTCAAGAATTGACTCTTGAGTACCAACCAACAGTTCATATAGATAGATAGATAGATAGATTTATTTCTCTCAGAATCACAATTGCATTGATAGATAAGTAATTTAACAACATATGTACTATTTTGATTCTATACAGCATATACAGCATTGAGAAAGTAAAACGTGCGGTTCAGAATAGTAACTAATAACAATAATGTGGTTTTATTCTAAATTTTGAGAAAAAAATTCTTCCAGGTTATAAAAAACATGTACATGCAACAATGCCTTCAACTGTTTCTTGAAACACAAATTGCTCAAAGATTTCAAACTGGATGGTAGATGGTTGTATACTTTTATTCCGGAATATAATGGCCCATTTCTAGTTCTGTTGTATCTATAGTTTGGTAAAATGTACTCTTGTTTTCTGATTGGATATGTGTGCTTGTCAGATGGTAATGTCAATAGAGATCGTTTTTTATGTATTAGCATACTTATTCTGAATATGTATGTATTTGTTAAAGTGAATATTTTGTGGTCTTTGAAAAATGTCCTGCAAGAGTCTCTATGACTCAAACCAAATAACACCCGTATAGCTCTCTTCTGTATCCCAAATACGTCTGACGCATATATACATGTGCCCCAAAATTCTATGCCATATTGTAATATATTATGGAAGTATGCGAAATAAACCAGTTTTGTTGTTGCGAGATTTGTATTCCTTTTAACAGTGCGTAGGGCAAAAATTGACCTGCTCAATTTAGTTTGAAGTGCATTGGTGTGATCTAGCCAGTTCAGTTTGCTGTCAATAGTAATTCCCAGGAATTTGGTTGAGTGCACACAATCAATAAAATTTTCATTGAGGTGTATGGTCACATCTTCAACGTCTTTATATAATCCGAATGGAACGGTAATCGATTTAGAGAAGTTGAGAGCCATTTTATTAGCCAGAAACCAGTCCGAGACTCCCTCCATTATTTCCCCTGATGATAAAGTGAGTGAGTCATTATTTGACTCTTTAACTAGTATTCGTGTTCCAGATTCATAAATTGGTTCATTCAATGAAGAAAATAAAATTCAATATCATTCATTGCCGTGAAATATATTTTATATAATATTATGTTTTTGATCTATCATTGACAGCCAACTCCATGAATGTATAATCCGTCCAGTTCGTATGTAGTTTATTACGAATAAGGCTGTGAAAACGTGAACTCAATTTTAGTTACATATCACATTCTATTTCAATATGTACAGATTTTCTTGTTGCATTTCATTTTTTCCTGATACATATTCTTCAGGAGATCTTAAAAGAAGAATTCTTCATTGTTATTGCTTCATGGTTTACGTTGCTAAATCAATCATCAGATACCAAGTTCTGTCAAGCAAGTTTTCGATAATTCAAAAACAATCGAGAATACCGCGAATGATTCAAAATGAAGGCATTTCAAGTATTTTAATTCTCCATCGGAATGTTTCATCCTCAATTTGGGGTTCACTATCCTATGATTTCAGATCAGACATTTCTAGTGGGCATATTTACTGATTCTAATGAATACAATAGCTTTATTACCATTTTTCATACGATATACATACCTAATGACTCGATAATAGCATACGCCGAAAAATTCTTTCGATCCAACCGTATTAGACACTTATTAAGTGAGGGATGTCTATGCGGACTAAGGCTATAAGTCTAGACCTACGCTGAAGGCAGACTATTTCGATAGTACAGGGGCCAACTCCCAACTGGCAGTGACAACAATTGTTAAAAATTTCCTATAACCAGGTCAATTTGATAATTCGCAATATAA